>JAMPIV010003467.1:0-737500 GCA_024509875.1 Oreohelix idahoensis | reverse complement strand
GATTTAATAAGAACGTTGATATGTCTGGTGAACTGCCTAATCGGTAGATCGTTCTTACGGTTTGGCTTGCCTTTCCGTGAAATGACCCTCTTTCTTTAGTGCTCACGTAGCTTTCGTCTCAAGTCTAAGATTTATTGACTCATACTAGAAGTTTGCCTAACCACGTTTCAACCAAGTGGCTTAACCATTTCATTGCTTTTTTTTTTAATTTCTTGGTTATCTTCTGGATAATTGACTTATTTATAAGTGTTTGAACCCAGGTAGTTTCTGGGAGTGTCTCTGTGAGTGGACAGAGAAAGAATGAAACCACTGCTCACTCAGACATGTCTAAAGAGGCGTCTAATACAAGGTTGTACGTGGGGTTGGCTACCTCCTCATGTAAAATTAATTGTTACGG
This sequence comes from Oreohelix idahoensis, assembly GCA_024509875.1. Taxonomy (NCBI): domain Eukaryota; kingdom Metazoa; phylum Mollusca; class Gastropoda; order Stylommatophora; family Oreohelicidae; genus Oreohelix; species Oreohelix idahoensis. Next base: position 737,103 of record JAMPIV010003467.1, on the reverse strand, counting down.
AAACCACGGCTGCACTAACACGCAAATATTAGACTCACGTCCGTAGGTTTATATCAGGGGACAATTGCCATTCGAAACTTAGGTAATTTTGGCAACTCATGGGCAGCGTTCATAATTGCTATGACCTGAAAACACCATCACGTTTAAAAGACTGAGAAGTTGGAATAGGTAAAGAGTTTAATTTGATTAATTAATTAACATCCCATTAATCACTATATAAGTACTTTTTAAATGTATAGTTATCCTTAAAATGTGTGTCTGCGTCCTGGATAATTATTTAAGATTGTATGCGGAATTCCTCGTATGAGAGTTACCAGTTGACCATGAACACAGACTGCTTCTAGTAGATATATATATATATTCTAGTAGCTAAATTATCGAATGAATGCCCTAGTGCTTTGTTGATTATCATAACAAAAGCTAAAACCACCGAAATCTGATGACATCTGATGATGAAAGGATTGCTAGTATCGATCGTCTCTAAACTGATGCGTGGGATGAAAACTCGTCTGCCTTAAATACAGCTTGAAATTAAATTTTTTACAAATTTAGTGCAGTGCCTTTAGTTTTAACAGTATTTTAAAGTTAGGAAAAAAAACCCGCAAAAGTTATTGGGTGGCTGCTTTATGAAACTAAGATATTAAAACTCCCCGTCATATCTTGACGGTTTCCTTGCCAAAATATCTCTGCTATCCTAATAACATACTTTGTTGGTCTCTACGTGAGATGATTATTCGAATGGCTGTTCAGGATAACTTTAAGTAAAGGAAAAAAAAAAAACAATGCTCGCCGTTTCCGTATTTTCCAGAAAACTCGGGGCGACTGCTTTTAAACATTGAGTCCCATAGACATTTCTTAGCCAGCTAATTCGTATTGTTATGATGTACACTTTTCTATACGTACTAGCCTTTAAGATACGCAGTGATTGGTTTCAAGTTATGTCTGTTGTATGCGTAGCTGAATTATTGTGTGTGTTATTTGCACAGCTGAGTTATACGTCTTCTGTAAGTCATTAATTATCATCAGCCTCAACGTTTCCCTTTTCGTTCCTTATAGAGCATGGCGCCAATACTGTAGCTGACCCTGTCCAGGAAGCCTGTACTGATGGTTTATAGCATTGTCACAAGTTGAATGAGAATCGCTGTCACTTTTAGCTGAGTGGTCCGCCTATGTCTTGTCCTCTATTTTGTCTTTTCCAATTTTTCTTTGTAATAGCTACTACAAGCTCTATTTCTGGTGTTCGTCCCGTCATTCTTACGTTGGACAGGCTAAAACTCCACTCTTTGCTAGTGTGCATCGGTATCAAGCTAAAAAGGTCTTTTAATTTCTCCTTTCTTGTGGGTGGCGGCAGAGTTCCCTGAGTCTTTGAGTTAGAGAGAAGCTGGACAAACAGGAAAGCGACCTTCGCCTTTCATGTGACCGAGCGCGTCTGAAACCGCGAACTCTGGTCGTTCAAATGATCGTCAGAGTGTCTGATAAGGGTGGATTTAGGCTGACTTGATGTACCACCCCTATCGACACCGCGTAGATTAAGGTTGTATTGTAAGGTGTCCTAACTGGTTTTTTATTGTTGCCGTGTGTAAGCAGTTGGACAGTCCACAGAGCACAGCACAGGCAGAATGACATGCAGAGTCATAAAAATGGTAAACTTCTCTTGACGTTTATATCCATTTATTGCACACCACAATGACAGTCACGTTACATACGTTGTAAGACATCACAGTTCAACAATTGTAGCATTCAGAAATAATATTGGTGCCAACTGATATTCATGTATGATCCAGTCCTCATCAGTATAGCGTAAACAACAGTTCAAGGCTCACAGTGTCATAAAGTTATTATTCATAACTCTGCCTAAATAATATGGCACAGAGCTAATTGTAGCATTCAGAAATAATATTCATTACTATCAATAGTGTAACAGTGTCAGCTGCATTTCATCAGTACACCTACATAATAGTCATTACTCCTCTCCTGTGTAATAAATAAGTCCGTCATCGTTTGCACGAGGAATAGCATTGAGGAGTACAGGTCGAACTGACCTTTATCACTTTCCTAAGTCTAACCCTTTGACTTAGGCGTTACCGCTAGCATAGCGAATCCTGGAACACAGACAATAGTCCTGTTGGTCTAAAGCGACCCATATATAAAAATTGTTCAGGTATGAAGATACCGGTGGCGAAATCCTAATCAAAGTACCTCTCCATTTTTGAATTACACAAGCGAGCAGAGAGCAACAAAAATGTCGAACTTCTAGATGGTATTGTAAAGTTCAATAAAGAGGAATTACCTTTATTCGGAATCAACCACAAAACATATGCCTCCAGGCGGCTTGAATAATACTGGGAAAAGTCTAGTAAGATAACTAACTCACAAAAGACTATGGACTTCCCTTATCAGAAAACACAAGACGCAAATGCGTCCACTCTCTACTCAGTTCATCTTTACACTGCTGGGCGGAAGACGTTTCTACTTCGCAAAGTCCAGACATGCGCAGAAAACATCCACCTGAGTAAAATTCAACGAGACGATGGTTGAAGATCTTCTAGAAAGATTTTGTAAGAAATCTTGCCCTATATGCACAGCAAACGAATCCTCAACACTGGTTTCAGACATTCCAACAACAGTTGACCGATACTACCAAATAAGGAGAATAGACACTTCGTTAATCAAAATGTGGACCGCCCGTGTCTCGACACAAGAGGAGGTAACATCATATTGAAAGATACTTTCCATATCCCGAGTTATTTCGCTTTGACCAAAAATTTAACGAATACATTTCAGTCAATAAAATATTACAATGTCTTTAGGAAAAAATGATCATACAATGACTTAAAAGTGGAATTTGTGCCAGCGCCTGTACTAGTTGTATTGTGTTAAGAACATTCTTCTTATTCGGGGCCAGTGGACCATTCCTGTGAATGCTTTCTACACCACCCAATTTTACTACAGCACATACTGCCAGTTTGTCATCGCCATCCACTCACTACTGCACATACTGCCAGACCCATTGGCACCCACTTACTATTGCATATACTGACAGGACCCCATTGATCCTTGTTAGTTGGTGATACGCCATTCACATCTGGTTGATCGACGTTCATCTCTAGCCACCACAGAAGGTGCGTTCTTGACACCCCTCGTGGTTACTTGTTTCTATTCAGACGTCATTGTCAGATCAATTAGCGGGAGTCATTGTCACATCACATTTTAAATCTTCTTCACCTGCTATTATCGCGACAAGCCAAAGGCCTTTGGAAGCATACTGATTTAGTACGAAATTCCTACAGAGAGAGCTTACCTCTATCTCCCTAGGACACCCAATTAGTGGGAGAAGTATAGTTATTTCCAATTTGAGTAGTAATTAACGCGGGAGTAACTGCTAATATTAAAAGGACTTAGGCAGAGTTGTACATTGATGCCCTTGCAGAAGAGGTGTCTATCTTCCAGGATTATTACCAACACAGGATCGACCGTCTTCGCTCAGAGGACTAGGGGCTGACCCCTGATAGTTAATTAGACACCTGAATTTATTAGTGAAGATTACGTACAATTATTTATTCTTTACCTGGGTCACTCTTGTTGTGATAGCTCGTCAATTTGTTTTTGCGAGCGAGCTTTGGTTTATTTTGTGTGCGTGAATTTTGGTTAATTGTTTTGCATTAATAAATGTTCATATATTCTAGCGGTCAGAATTTACTTTCTATTCTACCTGTAACTGGATGTTAACCTGTGTTGTCCTTATTGTAATAGAGTAACCTATTTAGCGAAGAGGACGGAGGAGGGGCTTGAAGAAGACATTAGATACCTAATTAAATATCTCTTCTCTCCAGAAGCCACACCTCACTCCCTATTTTACACTAGTGACTCTATTTATATCTATTATCACACAACTCACTCATACTCTGCCCACACTCAGACATAATCTACTTCCATACTCGTGACACGTATCAACATACAAGGGGATTGACATAAGTCTTGGGCCTGACCATGAAGGACATGTCACAGAGAGCTGTCATGAAATATTCTAATCCACATATATAAATTATTAGGTAAATATGAAGCCTAACAAATAAAATTAATAAAGAGAAGAGCAATGGTAAAATGACAGTGCTGTCACAAGGAATGTACTCGAAATCCCCCTTGTTTTCTGCTTCGTCTGCAAATTGTAACGCTTTCACGTTGATAGTAAAAGCTTACTGTATTATACCCGCTTTCTTCAATGAAACGTGTGCTGTATTTCTTGGAAAAACATTAAGAGGCAGACTGCGTAATGACCTAAATTTTAAATTCCATTCATGTCTTTTTCTACATTACGTTACCAAAACGAACGAACAGATGAAAAAAAGGATAGCGAGAGGGGAGGGCTGAAAATCAGGAACGCATGCAACACGCGACGCGCGATATACAAATGCTGGCATCACGCGTGTAAGTCTACAAGCACTAACTTTTTCAGACGGACAGTGATAAAATACACTACCCTTTCCCAGAGTTAGGTTTATAAATCATAACAGACTCTTATTAGAAAAGATAACATTAGATGGGTTTACGGTTGAAAACATAACAGTACCCAGACAGCACATCTTCCAAACAGGAGGTAGTAGAAAATACATATTTTGAACGCAGCCACGTAGCTCTTTTAAAGTGGGAAAATTGGGTTCCTTAGGGCTTGCTGACAAATAATATGTAAAACGTTACGCAAATAGTCCAGGAATTAATAAATTATACCCAAAATAAAATATTGGGGGTGCCTGACAGCATAAAATCATTTCTGCTCATAAGATTTTTTTTAACGTGTTTGAAAAAAATTTACGTTACAGAAATAGCCTACCATGTAAACTCCAAATTGATTGGAGCGCAACAAATGAAAGCCTAACCACGATTGGTCGGGCTATAAATACTATCTTGGTTGTTATGGGAGACGGGAAAAAATAACATTTTTTCAAACACTTGTCGAAACGTGGCTCATTGGCCAGTCTCGCTGATATACACACTTGGGAGCGTTAGTTCGAAACCACTTGTTTAAAATAGCTTGATAAAGCATCAGTGCGTTGAAGCCAGCATATATTTGGCTCAATAAAAGCCTGGAACATAGGCAGATGGAAGTTTGTGCCAGTTTGTGCCAGAATTCATTGCTAATCAACGTATCTGTGTTATTCGTATGAATTGTGGGACAGTGGTCTTGATGGTAGTGAGCAGCACCTAGTCAGAGATTTGCTGAATCCAGAGTCGGACAGCATACTCCTTGGTCTTTTAGCTATCAGTGAGGTGTCTCCAGAGCCCAGAGGAGAATTCGAGCAGAGGAGTCCTCTCCTGCCGCCATCACTCAAGATAAGCAGAGTTGGCCAGCTGAGCTCAACATTATGTCCCCTCATCTTGAAATAACTTTATAAAATTAACATTAAGAGGGGAATTTACTTGTCTTAAAATCAGGAACTGTGTACATCTCCAATACTAGTCCCTAAAGACAAACTATTGAAGTCATGATGACAAATACCAACAGAGCTTGAACAAAATAAAACCAGTATTACCTCATTTTACTACTACACAACTGACACACATAGAACATTTGTAATAATATATGTCACTACAATATTCATATTAAATACATTCTGTACATAACTTGTAATTTAAATTGATTGTGATTCCTGGTTCCCTTGTAGTTGAATCAGGACACATATTCATTCATGCCAGTAATGAATACATATTGTTATTTGAAACGTTACTAGTGACTTCTTTAAGATATTCTCATAGAGTGTTATATGTATGTGAGTGTCACAGTGTTGTCAAGAGTAGTGGATTACATTAAATTGTTTATCTGTCTGTTGTTGTGACTTACACTTCTTCATACACATACCCTAGACACATAACGTAGCATCTCACTATTCCAGAATAATTCTGACTGAGATATATAGATATGTGGTAGCAAGTAAGGTTATATATATAATATACTACTCTTATTAGATATATATATACCTTCACAGCTGATCTCAGTCAGTACACTAAGTCCCTTATAAATATTTATAACATCCCACTTCACCACATATATTGGGGTCTCGCTCTTGGGATTTTGAATCTTTAACTATTAAAAATATTGGGGGTAATTCACTTCAGGGAATATAAGAATTAAAAGGTATCCTTGGGTGGAATAAAATAAGGTTGAGCTCACGGTGCCTGTGTTGTCCATTAGAGATTGAATTGTTGGTTAGACATTGTATAAATTTACATAATAGACAATGGCGGACCTGGCCAAATTTCGATCTGCTGCGGTTCAGACTGCAAAAGAGTTAGGATTAGATGGGCAAGTTATGGTTGCCTATGTCACGACGGAATGTGACAAATTTATTGAACGTGAAGAAAGAAGGTTTGAAGCCGAAAGAAAGTTAGAGGCTGACAGGGAAATTAAGAAGTTACAGTTTGAAGCTGAGGCTGAGACTAAGAGGTTGCAGATTGAGGCTGAGACTAAGAAATTGGAGGCAGAAAGAGAAGACAAACGATTGGCTGCAGAAAGGGAAGAGAAGAAATTGGCTGCAGAAAGAGAAGAGAAGAGATTAGCTGCAGAGAGGGAAGCAGAAAAGGAGGAGAAGAGATTACAAAGGGAACATGAGTTACGACTAAGGGAGTTTGAGTTTCAAGGCCATGCTCCTGAAAATGGTGCCAGTCCCTTTGCCTCTGATGCTACGGTTACTCAAGGAGCCTCAATCTCAGCTATGAATTTTCATTTAGATCATTTTGTTGAGAAAGACGATGATATTGAGAGCTATATAAATAGGTACGAACTATTAGCTACCACGTATGGGTTAGAGAGAGAAAGGTGGAGCTTAAAGTTATCTCAGGGACTTCGTGGGGCAGCTTATGAAGTTTTTGCAAAAATGAGCAGAGGTGATCAGGAAAATTATGACATGCTAAAGCAGGCTCTTTTGTTAAGGTATGAAAAGAATGCAGAATTCTATAGAAAAAAATTTAGGAATGCTAAACTACTGTCAGGTGAAACCTATCACCAGTTCTCTGCACGCATAGAGACATACTTGGAGAAATGGACTTCTCTGGGGAAAACCCAAGATCTTAAGGAAATGGTCCTTATAGAGCAACTAAGAGAGTCCATGGCTCCAGACCTGAGAAAGTTTCTCATGGAACAAGGTGCAGAGAGGCTGGATGAGTTGCTAAATGTTGCTGAAAGGTATCAAGCAGCTCAAGCAGAGGTAACAGGTAATAAAAAGAAACAGGTGGATAACTTCAGGGCACCACAGAACTTTAATAAATTTGATCCTAAGGATCAAAACAAAGGTAAGCACCAATTTGATAGGCCACGGTATGAAAATAAAAATAAATTCCCACAATTCGATGAAAGGAAATATAATGAAAGAAAATCTTTCAACCAAGGAAAAAGGTGGTGTAAGAATTGTCAGATGGACAATCATGACACTGACCGGTGCAGAAGGAAACCTGTGTATATGGCAACCCTTCAGGTCAGGTCGACCTCAAGACAGGAGGAGGATATTATGTTAGATACCACTCCAGAAGAGATGAGGAAGGCACAGGCTGGGGATAAAACACTCAAGCCTTGTTTCAGAAAATTGTCAACTTGTCATACAACTCCAGGCAAGGGAGATTTTTATATGAAAAACAAGTTGATGTATAGGAAGACTGGAGCTAGATCCAATGGTCACGGACAGCTGGTTCTTCCAAAAAGATACAGGACAGAATTAATAAGGAGCCTACATGTGAAACCAGATGGGGACCATGAGAAAATAGGTACCCTCATTCAAAAGGTGGCTCACAATTATTATTGGCCCAAAGCAAGATGGGACATTGAAAATTTTGTAGAAAGGTGTAGCATAGCACATGAGGGAACACCCACAAGTGGGAACATGGATCAGGACCTGGACACGCCCCGGAGCAAAATCAGGCCTGACAATAAAAGGAAAAATAGATTTGATAAAGTGGACCAAATGGAATGGGAAGCCCCTTTTCACGGACAAGCTTCACTTAACTGTTTTACAATGGCCACTATGCGGAGAGTGCAAAAAGATGTCTTACCCCAGGATAAGCCGAAAATCCCTCAATCGGACTTAAACAAACTGGAGGAAGAGGATGTAGGGAGGAAATCTCTCATCAAGAATTTTAAGTGGGGAGAAAGCCCCAAAAGAAAAATTGGTAGCGGTCGTTTTGTGAATGATAATTCTGGGAGGAAAAATCATCACTATAAAGCTTCAAGTGGAAGAGACCATACCGGTGCATGGACAAATAGGTCCACACAATTAAAGGTCCATATGTAGCTTTGTTAAGAACGTGGACTGATGAAAAGGCAGAGGAAAACATAACATCTTCATACCAATATGTGAATGAGCTGACCACTCGGTTAAAAACTGGCTGGAAACTTGCCAATGAAAATTTGAAACAAGCCAGGAAGAAACATGCTGCCTATTATAACAGGAAGGCGAAAGACAGAAATTTGGCTGTGGGAGAGAAAGTACTGCTTCTTTTGCCTGGGAGTCAGAATAAGTTACAAATTGGATGGCAGGGTCCATATACAGTTCTAGAGAAGGTGTCTAGAACAAATTATAAGATAGATAAGAAGGGGAAAGAAAAAATCTATCATGTGAATCTCCTGAAGAAATATTTGGAAAGAGAACATCAGGAAGAGACACACTTGTTGACCTTGTCCATCGCCATGGAGATGAAAAAGGAACCACTTTCATCATTTGAATATCCATTACACCCCTGTGAGACAGCAGCACAGGTGAAAATCAGTACACATTTAACGAAAACTCAGAAAGAGAGAGTGCAACAGGTTCTAAATAATCATGCAGAGGTGTTAACAGACCGACCAGGGCATACAAACCTATTGGAATATGATATGAAACTCATAGACTCCACACCTGTCTGTATGAAACCATATTCGATTCCGTTTGCTAAGGAAAAAGCTTTGAAGGAAGAGATAGACTATCTATTGAAGGAAGGAATTATTTCGCACAGTGAGTCTTCGTATAGTTCCGGTGTTGTACTCTTAAGGAAGCCCTCTGGAGAACATAGACTCTGTATAGATTACAGGAGACTGAATGCTATTACAGAAGGACAGGTGGATCCATTGCCGGATACAAATCAGCTGTTTGCCAGGCTAAATAAAGCTAAATATTTCTCAAAAGTGGATCTGAGTAAAGGATACTATCAGATTCCAGTAAAGCCTGAGGTTAGACCATACCTAGCTTTTAGTACCTCAGAAGGACACTATGAGTTTAATAGATTGCCATTTGGATTGAAGAATGCGCCTAGTGTCTTCTCTAGAATGATGAGAGAAAATTATTGGATCCTCTGAATAATCCCTGTATAACAAATTTTATGGATGATATCCTTATAGCAACAGAAACATTTGAGGAACACATTGACTCTCTGAACATGCTGTTTACTCGACTTAGGGAGGCAAATTTAACAGCCCGACCAACCAAATGTTGCGTTGGATGTAAAGAATTGGAATTTTTGGGACACACAGTTTATCAGGGAAACATGAACCCTGACCCAAAGAATTTAGAGAAACTACAGAAAGCCCCGAGACCACAAACCAAGAAGGACGTGAGATCCTTTGTCTCATTATGTGGTTTCTACCAGAAGTATATCAAAAACTTTAATTCCATATGTGCACCTTTAACGGAATTGACACGTAAAGGACATCCAGATCGCATTACATGGACACCACAATGTGAAATGACTTACCAAGAATTGAAGGAAAAGCTCACAAGTAAACCCATTTTGAAATTACCTGACTTAAGTCAAGAATTCATAGTAAGGACGGATGCAAGTAATATTGGGTTAGGTGCAACTTTACTACAGAAATCAGATGCATTGGATGGGGAATTAAGCCCCGTGGCATATGCTAGCAGAAAGTTGAATAAAGCTGAAATCAACTACTCAACTAGCGAAAAAGAATGTCTTGCAGTAATATGGGCAATAAAGAAATTCAATATTTATCTATATGGGAAGGCATTTAAGTTGCAAACTGACCACAAACCTTTATCGTTTTTAGCACAGGCTAAGCATGAGAACTCCAGGTTACTCCGATGGTCTTTGCTTCTGGCTCCATATAATTTTAGCATTGAATATATATCTGGAAAAACCAATCTGGGAGCGGATTTTTTAAGCCGCCATCCGTGTGATGAGAATCACCGTAAACCCCAGAAATAATAATAAATTTCTCTATGTGTATATAGAATAAAGGACTGACATATAATGTCTGTTTTAAGAGGGGAGGTGTCATGAAATATTCTAATCCACATATATAAATTATTAGGTAAATATGAAGCCTAACAAATAAAATTAATAAAGAGAAGAGCAATGGTAAAATGACAGTGCTGTCACAAGGAATGTACTCGAAATCCCCCTTGTTTTCTGCTTCGTCTGCAAATTGTAACGCTTTCACGTTGATAGTAAAAGCTTACTGTATTATACCCGCTTTCTTCAATGAAACGTGTGCTGTATTTCTTGGAAAAACATTAAGAGGCAGACTGCGTAATGACCTAAATTTTAAATTCCATTCATGTCTTTTTCTACATTACGTTACCAAAACGAACGAACAGATGAAAAAAAGGATAGCGAGAGGGGAGGGCTGAAAATCAGGAACGCATGCAACACGCGACGCGCGATATACAAATGCTGGCATCACGCGTGTAAGTCTACAAGCACTAACTTTTTCAGACGGACAGTGATAAAATACACTACCCTTTCCCAGAGTTAGGTTTATAAATCATAACAGACTCTTATTAGAAAAGATAACATTAGATGGGTTTACGGTTGAAAACATAACAGTACCCAGACAGCACATCTTCCAAACAGGAGGTAGTAGAAAATACATATTTTGAACGCAGCCACGTAGCTCTTTTAAAGTGGGAAAATTGGGTTCCTTAGGGCTTGCTGACAAATAATATGTAAAACGTTACGCAAATAGTCCAGGAATTAATAAATTATACCCAAAATAAAATATTGGGGGTGCCTGACAGCATAAAATCATTTCTGCTCATAAGATTTTTTTTTAACGTGTTTGAAAAAAATTTACGTTACAGAAATAGCCTACCATGTAAACTCCAAATTGATTGGAGCGCAACAAATGAAAGCCTAACCACGATTGGTCGGGCTATAAATACTATCTTGGTTGTTATGGGAGACGGGAAAAGATAACATTTTTTCAAACACTTGTCGAAACGTGGCTCATTGGCCAGTCTCGCTGATATACACACTTGGGAGCGTTAGTTCGAAACCACTTGTTTAAAATAGCTTGATAAAGCATCAGTGCGTTGAAGCCAGCATATATTTGGCTCAATAAAAGCCTGGAACATAGGCAGATGGAAGTTTGTGCCAGTTTGTGCCAGAATTCATTGCTAATCAACGTATCTGTGTTATTCGTATGAATTGTGGGACAGTGGTCTTGATGGTAGTGAGCAGCACCTAGTCAGAGATTTGCTGAATCCAGAGTCGGACAGCATACTCCTTGGTCTTTTAGCTATCAGTGAGGTGTCTCCAGAGCCCAGAGGAGAATTCGAGCAGAGGAGTCCTCTCCTGCCGCCATCACTCAAGATAAGCAGAGTTGGCCAGCTGAGCTCAACATTATGTCCCCTCATCTTGAAATAACTTTATAAAATTAACATTAAGAGGGGAATTTACTTGTCTTAAAATCAGGAACTGTGTACATCTCCAATACTAGTCCCTAAAGACAAACTATTGAAGTCATGATGACAAATACCAACAGAGCTTGAACAAAATAAAACCAGTATTACCTCATTTTACTACTACACAACTGACACACATAGAACATTTGTAATAATATATGTCACTACAATATTCATATTAAATACATTCTGTACATAACTTGTAATTTAAATTGATTGTGATTCCTGGTTCCCTTGTAGTTGAATCAGGACACATATTCATTCATGCCAGTAATGAATACATATTGTTATTTGAAACGTTACTAGTGACTTCTTTAAGATATTCTCATAGAGTGTTATATGTATGTGAGTGTCACAGTGTTGTCAAGAGTAGTGGATTACATTAAATTGTTTATCTGTCTGTTGTTGTGACTTACACTTCTTCATACACATACCCTAGACACATAACGTAGCATCTCACTATTCCAGAATAATTCTGACTGAGATATATAGATATGTGGTAGCAAGTAAGGTTATATATATAATATACTACTCTTATTAGATATATATATACCTTCACAGCTGATCTCAGTCAGTACACTAAGTCCCTTATAAATATTTATAACATCCCACTTCACCACAAGAGCTGACATTTTGGATACTGTTTACGCCTTTTAAATATAGCCACCGTCTAAATTGACACACTTCTGCCATCTCTGATTGACCTTGAAAAGACCTTGGGAGTAGAACACCCTATTTTTCAAACTAAACCAGTCATCACATGCCAGTATAACCTCTTCATCGCTGTCAAAATGATTTCCTTTTAGCTGTTTTTTAAGATTTGGGAATAGAAAAAAGTCTGAAGGAGCCAAATTTGGAGAATATGGTGGGTGTGGAAGAATGTCAATATTCAAATCGTTGGCTTCTAGCTGCACAAGCCGTGCTTTGTGAGAGGGCGCGTTGTCTTGAAGCAAAGGAAGATTCTGAGTGCGCGTTTTCCCTCGTTTCCTGGTCACAACCTTTCTTAGTTTGGTGAGAAGATCTGCATAGTACTGTCCATTAACTGTGTTGTCACGAGGCAGATAACTTTTCAAAAGGACGCCTTTGCCGTCCCAAAAAACCGCATCACTTTTCCTGCAGATTTCTGTGCTCTCGGCTTGACAGGTGTTGGGGAGCCCGGGGTTTTCCATTGCATGCTGGCAATTTTGGATTCGCAGTCATAATGGCGTACCCAAGTCTCATCTACTGTCACCATCGTCTCCAAAAAAATTTTTGACTGACACTTTTTGAGCAACTGTTGACAGCAATTTACCCTCGTTTGCTTCTGTTCACGTGTCAACAGTCGCGGAACCCAACGTGCACACACTTTTCTCATGTTCAGTCTGTTGTGTAAAATTCTATAAACTGTTCTTTCATTTAGTTTTACTCTACTAGCTATCTCCACAATTGTAATTTTTCGATCCTGGTCAATGATTTTCTTCACTCTTGTTGCATTTTCATCGTTGCACTCTGAGGCTGGTCTACCAGATCTTGGCAGATCAGCAACATTTGAGCGGCCGCACTTAAACTGTTGACACCAGTTTTTTACCGAAGTATATGAAGGAAAAGAATCACGAAACACTGGTTCCATCTCCCTGTGTATTTCTGTAGGTGTTTTTCCCTGAAACATCAGAAATTTTATCACAGCTCTGGCCTCCTTCTTTTCCATTGTTTTGTCAAATCTTTGGAGCAGCTGATCCGGTCAATAGGGTACATTGCGCCGTGCACCGTAGCGGGAAAACCCATTGAAGAAACAAACGCGTACTTCACTCATTCAGTGCAAATATGATGAACTTTAAATGTGCCAAGTTTCATCTTCCTCCTGTGACTCCTTCATGGTCAGGCCCAAGACTTATGTCAATCCCCTTGTATAAAAAAGCTTGATGACACAGGCTTTATGCATGTAGTGAGGGATTTCAACACCAGCAAAGGGAATGCTGAGGTATCAGAAGACTGGCTACATAGTTACCTGCGGCCACTTCCTAAACCTAGTAAAGACCCCACACTGCTTAGAGGCTATGGAATCACCACATTACAGAATATCTACGGCAAATTACTTGAGAAGATAGTGGTGAGACAATTAATAAACCATACTGAAAATGTACACATCCTCCCTGATACCGTGGGCAGTTATAGACCAACGAAAGCATTATGGGGTAACGCTGAAACATTTGCGTACAATGTATTGGAGAGTTTTCAAGGTAAACAAGAAATGGTGGCTTTGGCAATTGACTTAGAGTATGTTTACAACAGGGTGGACTTTGCAATCTTAATGAACTGTGTAATGGCATATTGTGTAAACCCTTGGCTAACAAGGTGCATAGCAGCTGCCTTAGCGGAGAGGTCAGTAGCATTTTGCTTGGGAACATGGATATCAGATCCAATATAAGTTTATAAACTAATAAAACGGTATTGAATCAGTTTTACTAATAACAGTTCACGTGGTTTTATTAGTAAAACTGATTCAATACCGTTTTATTAGTTTATAAACTTATATTCCTTACCAGTTTAACTGCAGCCCCTTAATTTATTTACTTATACTATATCAGATCCAATGCACGTTTGCCCGGGATTACCCAAGGGTTCTCCATTATCACCGGTACTAACATCTATATAGAAAAAATAGCTGCATTTCAACCAATAGGTTTGGGACCAACATTAACTTTTCCCTTTGACTTGCTCATTTACAGGGCTGGCGCAGATAGACAAGAAATGATTAAAATATACATGAGGCTTTTCTGGCAGTTTCTAAATAATAGTAGGAGGAAACCAGCTCCATGGTCAATCCCAACAAATCCCGTGGTGTTCTTTGAATAACTCCATATTGAAAGCAGATCTTCCAGACATTACTCTCAGTGGACAGAAAATTTAAAGGCAAGAAAAGCAAGTTGAAATACGTAAGAGTAACATTCGATAGGCTATTATCGTATAAGCACCATGTTGAGCACATCATACAGAAGTGCAAGAGAGGTCTGACAGCCCTGAAAACAATGGCTGCAGCGCACCTGGAGCAGAGACTACTGTTTCTCCTGTATCATCAGCTGGTCATATCTGTAATCGAGTATGGCCTTGGAAATCTCACGCTGTCAGTATCACTATGTGAACGACTGGAACGCATTAAAAATGAAGGGATGCGTATATTCTTGGGCTGTAGGTCAGAAACTCCCATTGTGACGATGCGGCACATGCCTGGTTTGCTGTCAGTTAGATCAAGATATGCAATCACCCAGGGAAAATCTTAAGAGTGGGTAACGACAGACAAAAGCCATCTCCTGCATGTGAACACAGCTGACATCAAAGGAGCAAGAATAAAGAAAGGGGGGGGGGAATGTCATGGATGGCGCTGGGAGAGGCAACTATTAGACAGGTGATCACAGTTCAAAATATATTCAAGGACGAAGAGGGGAGTACGTCAAGTGAGATCTCGACGAACTACCAGCAAGCCATCATCAGTCTTGGTAGAGAGTGCAGAACTTGGGCCAATGGGAGGACAGAGCTGGAAATTGATCACCTGATAAATGATCATGCTGGAGATGATTATGTCACTGTGTACACTGATGGATCTATAATCCGTAGTGATAAATCAGGGTGCGGCTTCTCTGTTAGAGTAAAGGGAAGATTCGTAGTTTAACACAGCGGGGCTTACGTGATAACTTCCAGCAAAAGAATGGAGGTAGGGGCAGCTACTGCAGTATTAAAGTGGCTGTCTGAAACTTCATTAACAAGGGCAGTTATTGTATCACAATCCATGCTTCGGAAGGTCCAAAGTGGATGGCTAAACGTGAATGGAAAACATCCATCGAAGCCTCGAATTTTCAGGAATTGGGTCGGATTTTCTGTTCTAGTAATGCAGGGGTACACGGCAATGAAAGAGCTGACAGACTAGCTTCAAGAGTACCCGCAGTAATGTATTGGATAGGGATAAGGGTGGAGGCACTGACGACAAATAGTGATCGCCTATTAGAGACTGACACTGCAATCGATGATTCATCACGGCTAAAATTGTTCGAATTTTTTAGCACCAAGCGTAAGAGCAGAAGGGATGAACGTATGAGAGGAAGCATCCGGCGTTTATGCAACCAGCGCGCAACAAGAACAATTAGCATTCATACCCTTCGACATTTGCTGAGGGAGACTGAGCACCTATGGGTTTGCCCGGAGTGCAATGGCGTTGATTTTGATCAATAATAACAACAATGATACGATGTACCCACACTCTGCACATATGTATGATATACATACACTCTAGACGCAGCTAAGTTATCATTACACTCTACACATAGCTAAGTTATCATTACACTCTGCACACAACTACGTTTGTTTTATAACGCAATTTTCTATTTTATCTCTTGTCCTCTCTTTGTCCACATTCCTGGACTATCATAGTTCGTTGGTTGAAAGTGTGCCTTGACTATTTCAGAGTCAAAACTCTGACAGCCAGGGCTGATGTAAAATATACCAAAGTATTAACTCACTGCTACTGTCCGTGAGTGGTACTTACACATAAACGCAGACAGCTACGAAAGAAGCACACACTAGAAGCTGGGCCAGTAAAATTGAGTACACCCTTTTGATGAAAGCTGAAAAATAATATATTTATATAAATGAATACAAGTCAAAAAAATAGTATAACATAAAAACTTGTCCAACAGCCTGGGGAATTATATGATCTATGCCCCGTATAGTTCCCGTGGGTCCCTGAAGAGACAAAAAAAGGATAGGACTACTTCACCCTCCGGGACGTCGTACGAGGCCATTAATACCAGATTGTGCCTGGGACTGGCAGCCTCATCATACAAAACTAACTGTTCCACAAACTGCCACGGCAAGAGCACGTGACTGCTTGAAGCAGGCTTACTGCAAGGGGACCAGATGCAGTAGTGTTTCCATGATGTTATGAGGGCAAATCAAAATGGTGCAATTGCGATATTAAAAGACATTAAAAAATTAGCGGATAACTATAGAATATAATATCTATATATATAAAACAAGATTTTTTTTTTAATAAACGGCATAACAAATATGCCTGTTGTTATTAAATGCGTTTAAAAATTCTTGTCTTGTTCTTCTTCAAAGTACTGCCTAGATGGCGTTGGTGATCACGTTTTTCCACAATGCCGAGTCCCCTGAGCTGTTCTTCATTTCTGTTATTGACGTCTTTTCATGCCATGATGCCCATCTGGCTCATATCTTCTCACTGTGTCGTTTTCTAAACTACTTCTAAGCTTTCAGATTACTGCACGAAAATCTCAACTAATCGTACAACAAAATATATAACCTTACACAGAAGGACAATTAATTGATTGTAGAAGACTATCATTGTCCTTAACACGACAGCCACTATAAATGAGAACATCAGGAGAATCATTATCAATATCGCTGCGTCAATGCAACTACCAGTGATGTTCTCATTGCTTTTCTCAACAGACATTAACATCAAGAAAATTATAACATTCCCTAGGATCGTCACTGCTATCCGCCCACGACGACCGTTGCCTCAATTGGCTGTGTGTGGTGTACCCGGAAACGGGGCCTCCTAGTACTGAGGCACAGTTAAGTCCCCGAAGTCGCTTATTGGTGCAGAGTTGAGAGAGATGGCTGAGCGAAATGCAAACAGCAACAACAACAACACAAATTGGCTCAGCATTGCACACTAAGCTTGGGGGAATCACATGGGCACCAGACTTAATACTGGCTCTTGACCGGATGACCGCATGCAGGAGATTTCTACAATGGAGAGATGGCAGGTGGTGGGTATCTGGAAGTGGTTCTGTGCAGGACGTGAGGATTCCTTTGGAGAGCCCAGAACCAGAGCACAGCGTTGTGCAAGCTCTGCATAGTTGGAGAGCCCCCCCCCCCCCCCCCCCCCCCCCCCCCCCCCCCCCCCCCCCCCCCCACCCCCCCCCCCCCCCCCGGATGACGGAGAATGCACAGTATGCCATCCCACCTATCCTCAACTGCTAACTTAGAACCAGAAGTGGGGTCCTCTGGATGCGTGTCAGGCCAGGATAAAATGCCTGGGAAAGAGACTGTGGCTCAGAATTCCCCAACTCAAAGTTGCAGAATGGCAGAAAAGCCACAGGAAAGACAGGTCTATTTTGAAGATAATGCAACCATATGTTTACCATACGAGCTCGGACGCCGCCTCAGTAAACAGGTCCGCGCAAGCTTGCGAATAGTCTACTACTGGGAACATAAACAGATTAGGGATGAGCCCACTCTCCCGTTGAAGAGGTGCTGAAGTCGTCGATACTGGAAACCACAGTATCACGCAACTCGCTTTTTTTCTATGGATGAGTACACCGTCACTGCTATGAATAATATCATTATCAACGTTGTTATCATTATTATGCCCCCTTCCCGTGGTTAAGGGTCTTTGATGAGACGAATAGCAAGAAAGGACCATTAATCCCCCCAGGCATATAGGTTAGTGTTTGCAAGCGAAGGGGAACTGTGGTGGGTTTTGATGTTATTAAGTGTTGTTGCTATGTTTACTTAGTGTACTGAATGAGGTCAGCTGTGAAGGTCCCTGAGGATAACAGTTTATGTGAATTTACAGAGTACCTTGCTGCTACCACCCTACGACCTCAATCAGACTTATTCTTGATTAGTATGTCTGATAGCTACGTCTACTGTCTAGGGCAGCGGTTCCCAACCTGTGGTACGCGTACCCCTGGGAGTACGCGACAGGACGTTCAGGGGTACGCGAAAAAAATTGAGTAATGGCGGAAAAAAGATACATATGTCAACAGTGTAAAAGACAAGTTAAAAGTTGTGAAATTAATTCAACGCTATACTATACAACATGAACTGTGTGAGACAATCTCCGCCGTTTTTCTTGCGCGCCACAAACTAAATTTGGCACTTCAGAATAGCTCGGTAACGATCTTCAATGTTTCAGACAAAATTGAATCTATGATTAAAAAATTAGATTTTTGGAGGTCGTGTATTGAAAAAGGCCAGCCTGAGGTATTTGAAACTCTGCACAATTTCCTATATGAGAACGAGCTGCACCTCTCCCAGGAAATGAGCGAGAAAATAATTGAACACTTGAAAGGGCTAAAATAATCTTTCGAGAAGTACTTTCCGAAACCTGAAAAAGAGAACTACTAGATTGTAAATCCCTTTGAAGAAGAATATTTCCAAGCAGCCACATTATCAGTCAACGAAAAAGAGAAGTTGATTGAACTTTCGACTGATACTACTTTAATAGCTGAATTCAAAGGAAAATTCCTTATTGACTTTTGGGGAGACATCAGCAGAGAATATGAACAGCTGACCGACAAGGCGCTTAAGTTTCTGTTGCCATTTACAAATACTGAGCTGGTGGAGAGGGCTTCCTCTTCTTATACCTTTATAGAAAATAAATACCGTAGTAAACTGAATGCAGGTCCAGAATTGAGACTGTATCTTACATCACTTGAACCCGATTTAAAAAAAAACTATGTGCCTCAAAACAAGCTCAAGGATCGCACTGAACATTTGTCATGGTCACGTGACATGTGTGTTATAAAAAGTGATTTCAACTTTAAATAACAACGTTTTTATTATTATTATTAATAAATTAAATGTGTTAATTTTTATTGTAACTTCTGATTTTTTTTTAATGTAAAAATATATGCACTGTTTGTTCACCTTTTTATTACATTGTTTTTTAATCCCGTGGTTGGCCCCTTTATTTCTGGTTATAATCTATAAATTTTGAATAACAGCAACTCTAATAATTTCAAATATTTTGCTAATATTAGGGGTACTATTTATAGAAATGGGCTGCCAAGGGGTACGCAAGTGAAAAAAGGTTGGGAACCGCTGGTCTAGGGTAATGAAAATGTGGTGTGCTGGTAATTAAGTACACAAACACACACACAAACACTAATATTAATCTCTATGATTAAGTCAACTGACACTGTGGTTAAAATTTAGTAATTTACAATTTTTTCAAATTTTATTTTGTCCTGAACCTAGTTTTCTTCTGGTCAGGACTTTCAACTCAATATGAATTAATTTCAATAGAATCACATATAATCAAGTAAACACATGAAAGACCTGTATATATACATAATTTAAATTTGCTAATAATGGTACTAAAACTAAAGTCTTCATTAACTAGTGCTTGATGTCGGGTCGGGGTATTTTCATCATACCCAGTCCTTTATTTAACAGTGTTCATTTGCTCTTAACAGGATTGATGGTGGAAAAGTTTATTAGTTACACAATGGAGTTTATATTATTTAGTACTCGTTGATGAATCTCAGCAGGCCAGGTCTTTAACACTTATCTGGCCTGTGTCGATTGAAGATAGTTGTTCCTTAGGCCCACTCCTCACATGCGCTGAGGTAGTATGGTAGGCATCTCGTTTCATACAGTGTTGTACTCTTCAGAATATCTGGCACTAGCACAGTGCCAGACAAAGAAACTCGTGAAACCACAAAATTAGGCTAGGTCTTAACATAATACCTAATCCACCATGTTTACAAGCATTAATACAAGGGGATTGAAATAAGTCTTGTGCCTGACCATGAAGGAGTCACAGGAGGAAGATGAAACTTGGCACATTTAAAGTTCATCATATTTGCACTGAATGTGTAAAGTATGCATTTGTTTCTTCAATGGGTTTTCCCGCTGCGGTGCACGGGGCAATGTACCCTATTGACCGGATCTGCTGCTCCAAAGATTTGACAAAACTATGGAAAAGAAGGAGGCCAGAGCTGTGATAAAATTTCTGATGTTTCAGGGAAAAACACCTACAGAAATACACAGGGAGATGGAACCAGTGTTTCGTGATTCTTGTCCTTCATATACTTCGGTAAAAAACTGGTGTCAACAGTTTAAGTGCGGCCGCTCAAATGTTGCTGATCTGCCAAGATCTGGTAGACCAGCCTCAGAGTGCAACGATGAAAATGCAGCAAGAGTGAAGAAAATCATTGACCAGGATCGAAAAATGACAATTGTGGAGATAGCTAGTAGAGTAAAACTAAATGAAAGAACAGTTTATAGAATTTTACACAACAGACTGAACATGAGAAAAGTGTGTGCACGCTGGGTTCCGCGACTGTTGACACATGAACAGAAGCAAACGAGGGTAAATTGCTGTCAACAGTTGCTCAAAAAGTGTCAGTCAAAAATTTTTTTGGAGACCATGGTGACAGTAGATGAGACTTGGGTACACCATTATGACCCCGAATCCAAAATTGCCAGCATGCAATGGAAAACCCCGGGCTCCCCAACACCTGTCAAGCCAAGAGCACAAAAATCTGCAGGAAAAGTGATGCTGACTGTTTTTTGGGATGGCAAAGGTGTCCTTTTGAAAGATTATCTGCCTCGTGGCAACACAGTTAATGGACAGTACTATGCAGATCTTCTCACAAAACTAAGAAAGGTTGTGACCAGGGAACGAGGGATAACGCGCACTCAAAATCTTCCTTTGCTTCAAGACAACGCGCCCTCTCACAAAGTACGGCTTGTGCAGCTAGCAGCCAACGATTTGAATATTGACATTCTTCCACACCCACCATATTCTCCAGATTTGGCTCCATCAGACTTTTTTCTATTCCCAAATCTTAAAAAACAGCTAAAAGAAAATCATTTTGACAGCGATGAAGAGGTTATACTGGCATGTGATGACTGGTTTAGTTTGAAAAATAGGGTGTTCTACTCCCAAGGTCTTTTCAAGGTCAAGCAGAGATGGCAGAAGTGTGTCAATTCAGACGGTGGCTATATTGAAAAGGAATAAACACTATACACACTTTCAGCTCTGTGACATGTCCTTCATGGTCAGGCCCAAGACATATGTCAATCCCCTTGTACATTGAAATAAAAGACAGGGTCAGATCTCTCTGACCGACCCAGCACATCTACATCAATGCTGTAATCAAGTAGCACTAGTTTCACATTACTCTCCTCTAAGGCCTGCACTGCATCTGAAATATTATCATTAATCTCTTCTTTCCATATAATAAGGTGGGTGATATGTTTCCACCTGACCACCTGAAAAGAAACATCTGTATTCTACATTTCTGATAGTTTATCATATTCTACCTCTAGGCCCTGTAACAGTTGGCTGGGGACCTAGAATAAGTACTCACTTGTCGTAATCATTTTTCCTTATATGGCAGTATCACTCACTCAGAATTGTTAAATAAAAAGGTTAATAAATTCTGTCGTACCAGAATTCAAAAGAAAACACACAGGTATGTTGAAATAGCACAAACTCAGCTGAGCTGCTGGCTGGACTATGGCGTCCGTATTCCTTATATTATTTATTTATATTCAGTGGACGTCACACTTCACAGCATCAACGATCTGCTTCTATGGACAGTCTTAAACAAAATGGCAACGAGCCGTCCAATTTTCTAATAATCTTAACTGTGTTGACCAATCAGATAGGAAAGCCAAGCTTTTTAAATTCAAAATTTTACACTAAGGTCCAAATTTGGTCCAATGTGTAATGTATTTCTGTCGGTCGGTCTGTCCGAACTTGGCATTCCCCAAAAATGGACTTGGTTTTGGCCCAACACAAAAAAAAAAAAAAAATTCAGTTTGAGCTATCCCATAATTTCTACCCCGTGTCTACCCCTTTTCCTACAGAACACATGACCCTTTTCCTGCTTTTACTCAAGGACGCGTCAAAATGTAACCGCTAGTGACTGCAAAACGAACATCTGTCTGCTAGTCTGCACCGAACAAATCAGTCTTTTGTAAATAACTTCCGAGTTATCTGTCCGTCCTTTTATTTGAAAGCATATTATTTATCAGGAAAAGATAAGCTCTTAAACTAGCTAACTTTTGTGTTCTAAACCTATTAATAAGGAATTCCATATTTGTTTCCATGTTAGTCTTGAAATCTATAAACTACCATTCGTTCACTTCTTTTTACCGCTATTTTAAAACTAATTACGAGAATCGTCCGTATTACGTTTAGAATTACGTCATTCTCAATAAGAGCTAAGCCTGTTTTCGTGACCCAATTGACAACATTTTTTAACTTTCGTCGTATTTCAAACAACAAACTACAAGTTCGCGCGTATGCTAGGCTTAGATTCAAACCCCGTTTGCAGACGGCATCATTTTTCTCTTCCCTCCTTTTCTTACTCCGTCTGAACGAATAGGCCTTTCGTGTCCCCAAGTTATAAATAGTTTTTTTTCAATGACACTAGAAAACGATGGTACGGTCCGCCAAAATCAACGCGCTTGTGGCGTGGGCGAAGAAGCAGCAGCGTATCATAACTATATTTTATCCCTACATTTCATTTTAACTTTTATATTTATAATGGAGGATTTTATCGCTGTATCAATGTATTCCACCACAGGAACATCATCATGCAGAACGAAGTGCCACAGAATGCGCCACTGACGGAACACAACAAGAGCATCAAGTGCAGGCTTCTTGCGTGGTGCTTGCTGCAGAGGTAGCCTACATGCCTACATGCCTACATGCGTCACACGAAGCACAAAAGAGAAGGAAGAAAGACTTGTTATCACCGGTGCCACTAAGCCTCTCTTCTTCATCTTAGATCCTTAGTCGCTGAGTGACAAAGCAATTAATGGACCATCACATCTAGTGGCGTCTAGCAGGACTGCGAAAAAACAACTCCACTTTGCTCGGTCCGTGGTCACTGACTACAGCAATCATCATCATCATCATCAGCGTGCTTTCAATATCGTTATCACAGAAAGTCATTTTATCAACATTATCGATGCCAGCGAAACAGATCATTCTCAGAGGTGTAAGCGACATGCCAAGATCTGTGGTTACCTTTGTAATTATATCAAGGAAGCTTATTCCTCAATTTAAAAGGAAGCAAGCTTATTTCTCAGATTAGAAGGAAACTTCCTTATTCCTCAAAAAAGAATGAAGCAAGCTTATTCCTCAAATTAGAAGAAAGCAAGATTATTCCTCAAATTAGAAGAAAGCAAGATTATTCCTCAAATTAGAAGAAAGCAAGATTATTCCTCAAATTAGAAGAAAGCAAGATTATTCCTCAAATTAGAAGAAAGCAAGATTATTCCTCAAATTAAAAGAAAGCAAGATTATTCCTCAAATTAGAAGAGAGCAAGATTATTCCTCAAATTAGAAGAAAGCAAGATTATTCCTCAAATTAGAAGAAAGCAAGATTATTCCTCAAATTAGAAGAAAGCAAGCTTATTCCTCAAATTAGAAGAAAGCAAGATTATTCCTCAAATTAGAAGAAAGCAAGCTTATTCCTCAAATTAAAAGAAAGCAAGATTATTCCTCAAATTAGAAGAAAGCAAGATTATTCCACAAATTAGAAGAAAGCAAGATTATTCCTCAAATTAGAAGAAAGCAAGCTTATTCCTCAAATTAGAAGAAAGCAAGATTATTCCTCAAATTAGAAGAAAGCAAGATTATTCCACAAATTAGAAGAAAGCAAGATTATTCCCCAAATTAGAAGAAAGCAAGCTTATTCCTCAAATTAGAAGAAAGCAAGCTTATTCCTCAAATTAGAAGAAAGCAAGATTATTCCACAAATTAGAAGAAAGCAAGATTATTCCTCAAATTAGAAGAAAGCAAGATTATTCCTCAAATTAGAAGAAAGCAAGCTTATTCCTCAAATTAAAAGAAAGCAAGATTATTCCTCAAATTAGAAGAAAGCAAGATTATTCCACAAATTAGAAGAAAGCAAGATTATTCCTCAAATTAGAAGAAAGCAAGAGTATTCCTCAAATTAGAAGAAAGCAAGCTTATTCCTCAAATTAGAAGAAAGCAAGATTATTCCACAAATTAGAAGAAAGCAAGATTATTCCTCAAATTAGAAGAAAGCAAGCTTATTCCTCAAATTAGAAGAAAGCAAGCTTATTCCTCAAATTAGAAGAAAGCAAGATTATTCCACAAATTAGAAGAAAGCAAGATTATTCCTCAAATTAGAAGAAAGCAAGATTATTCCTCAAATTAGAAGAAAGCAAGCTTATTCCTCAAATTAGAAGAAAGCAAGCTTATTCCTCAAATTAAAAGAAAGCAAGATTATTCCTCAAATTAGAAGAAAGCAAGATTATTCCACAAATTAGAAGAAAGCAAGATTATTCCTCAAATTAGAAGAAAGCAAGATTATTCCACAAATTAGAAGAAAGCAAGCTTATTCCTCAAATTAAAAGAAAGCAAGATTATTCCTCAAATTAGAAGAAAGCAAGATTATTCCACAAATTAGAAGAAAGCAAGCTTATTCCTCAAATTAGAAGAAAGCAAGATTATTCCACAAATTAGAAGAAAGCAAGATTATTCCTCAAATTAGAAGAAAGCAAGATTATTCCTCAAATTAGAAGAAAGCAAGCTTATTCCTCAAATTAAAAGAAAGCAAGATTATTCCTCAAATTAGAAGAAAGCAAGATTATTCCACAAATTAGAAGAAAGCAAGATTATTCCTCAAATTAGAAGAAAGCAAGATTATTCCTCAAATTAGAAGAAAGCAAGATTATTCCACAAATTAGAAGAAAGCAAGATTATTCCACAAATTAGAAGAAAGCAAGATTATTCCACAAATTATAAGAAAGCAAGATTATTCCTCAAATTAGAAGAAAGCAAGCTTATTCCTCAAATTAGAAGAAAGCAAGATTATTCCTCAAATTAGAAGAAAGCAAGATTATTCCACAAATTAGAAGAAAGCAAGATTATTCCTCAAATTAGAAGAAAGCAAGCTTATTCCTCAAATTAGAAGAAAGCAAGCTTATTCCTCAAATTAGAAGAAAGCAAGGTTATTCCACAAATTAGAAGAAAGCAAGATTATTCCTCAAATTAGAAGAAAGCAAGATTATTCCTCAAATTAGAAGAAAGCAAGCTTATTCCTCAAATTAAAAGAAAGCAAGATTATTCCTCAAATTAGAAGAAAGCAAGATTATTCCACAAATTAGAAGAAAGCAAGATTATTCCTCAAATTAGAAGAAAGCAAGATTATTCCTCAAATTAGAAGAAAGCAAGCTTATTCCTCAAATTAGAAGAAAGCAAGATTATTCCACAAATTAGAAGAAAGCAAGATTATTCCACAAATTAGAAGAAAGCAAGATTATTCCTCAAATTAGAAGAAAGCAAGATTATTCCACAAATTAGAAGAAAGCAAGCTTATTCCTCAAATTAGAAGAAAGCAAGATTATTCCACAAATTAGAAGAAAGCAAGATTATTCCTCAAATTAGAAGAAAGCAAGCTTATTCCTCAAATTAGAAGAAAGCAAGATTATTCCTCAAATTAGAATGAAGCAAGCTGATTTCTCATATTAAAAGGAAACAATCTACTTTTTTTAGTGACATGTTACGAGGAGAGAAGAGCTGGAATGTATTGTGACAACAGAAAGGACTGAAGGTATTAGAGATAGAACGACAAAGAGAGTATATGCTGAACAGTTGGATGCCGTGGCAGGGAAAGATTTCAACAACATAACTGGTAACGAGCACGGGGGCAAGAGATTTTGGATAGACATCGTCTCCTACACCGGGTGGCATGGTACTTTAATAGAAGGTAATTACACACTACCATATAATCATCCGCCTCATGACTCTCCCGAGGCTGTCTGAGGAGGCGAATAAAGAATAGGTCTACAGTACCCTCAGGCATGTCATGAAAGACGACCAATATGAGGTTGCGCATAGGGATGGCAATTTCATCATATAAAACTAATTGCTACAGAATCCATCGTTACAAGTGCGTGTGAACGCTTGGTGCAAAGGAAAATTGTGATAATAATGATGGTGATGTTGATGATTGATGACAGTAATCTATAATACATATCTTACCATTTCTTAGTTTCGGATCCTCATCAAAGTGCTTGACAACGACCACAGTCTAGAAAATTGCAGAGACAGAGAAAATTAAAAGAACAAAAAACTTAAAATATGAATGCTCTTCATATAAACGTGTCATGTGCTAAGGCGGTAACAACAAATATTGTTTATTTTTCATTTCTTAATTTTGCGTAAATCGGGTTAACGTATTTGGCCTTGTCCCCAAAGTCAGCCGTTAATTTCATCCTTTTGAATGTCTCAAACGAACGTGTTTTGATTAGGATTGGTTCAAAGGTAAAAAGTTAAGACATTTGTCCCCTTTCCTTGCCGGGACTATCCTCATGCGCACATTCATGAGTATTAATCTCATATCTTTAGAAGTAGCAACAAACATTCAAACTTTCTGTTTTTTACTTTCAGGCGGACAAGGTTGACGACAAACAAGGAGGAAGACACCAGTTAGAGATAGAGGATCAATTGTCTGTGAAGTGTCTGAAGAAGACAACAGTAAGAGGCGGACGACAAGTTGTTTGCGGAGTGTTTGAGGAAGACAACGTTAACAAATGGACGACAAGTTGTTTGTGGAGTGTTTGAGGAAGACAACGTTAACAAATGGACGACAAGTTGTTTGTGGAGTGTTTCAACGAGACAGCACCAGTAGATGGACGACAAGTTGTCTGCAGAGTGAATAAAGAAGACAACCCTAAGAGATGGACTACATGTTGCCTGCGGAGTGTATCAAGTATCTAGAAGACAGCACCAAGAGATGGACCACAAGTTTTCCGCGGAGTTTATAAGATATCAGGAAGACAGCACCAAGAGATGGACGACACGTTGTCTGTGCAGCTTATGATGAAAACAACCCTAAGAGATGGACGACAACTTGTCCGCGGAGCGAATAAGGAAGACAACCCTAAGGGATGGACGACAGGGTCTCTGCAGAGTGAACAATCAAGGAAGGAGAAACAAAAGGCTAGAGATACATTGATCTGATGCGTGTCAGTTGGTCATTTGTCAATGTATATGTGGAAGCTGTTGTAAGAACACTAATGATTACTCATTGTAACTGTCTTTTTTTTCTTGTTGAGGTGATCACTGGCCCAAGACAGTTTACATGTTGTTAGATGTGTAGTGCGAGCGTATGATGAGTTGAGTGTGGGTGCGAATGAAGACGCGAATGTGTTTAGGCTCGTATAGATGTAGATCCTGCAACCCATACTCTCACATGCAGTAATCAAGGATGCTTTGACACTGCAGGCATGTTTCAAGACATTTATTGACGGGAACACACATAATATCAACAGGAACAGTCAGTGTAACAAGGTCATGCTGACCTGACATCGATAGGTATACATTTGGCATTCAAAAAGGTAAACATCAGAATAGACGTGCATGGTCAATAGCAAAGTTCTTCAATAATGACAGTTCGTAGCGTCGCCCTTGGCGTCTCTGACTAAACGCGTCAGATGCCTTAGTTACCTTGACACACAGGTACAACTTGGCACTCCCTGCCAATTGCACATATCAGGCTGTAGTATAATAGCCGGAAGCACAGGCCTCGTCCTAACGTCGGCCGTGTACTTCTGTTAAATAGGTTATCATCAACCCTGCAGTAATACTTATTGTAGATAGAAGTTCCGCCAATCTGCGGCTCCCACAATATATCTTCGTCACTGGATTTCTGGACAATATAAGACTAACAGTCTTGGATGGCTACCTCGAGCACAAATATATAAGTTCTGAAATGGCGGATCCGTGAACTGCTGTTCACCCTAGGTAATCCTTTACATGTTCTGCCACCGAAAAGCGTAATAATGCATAAAGGTCGGTATTACCTGGTAAATGAATCCTCAGAACTACACAAGGAATTCTGTCGTCATCCCGACGCACAGAGATTCACTGGGGAAAACTGCCATAGCAGTTACTTCGAAGATTCTCCCCGAAAAACAATGGACTCTTGGTCCCTTCAGAACAACAGGACCTCCCGGCTTCCCGGAAGTATATCTCACTCCCGCTTAAAAAACCTTCCCATAGGCCCACGCCGAACTGTCAACCTCTGACCCTAAAGGTCAAACACAATGAATGAATAAACAAGGGAAGACAACCCCTAATCAACCTGACATCGCAGGTAAAGACACAATTATACTTATGATACAAACATAAGCAAATAACTTGACAGATGACTCCGTCGAAAATGACAGCAACATTACTACCACCCCCCTGTAAAAAAAAAAAAAATGCAATTTTTTTTTTTTTTAATATGTTCATGAGCAAGATAGCACCAGTATCACTTCTGTGCTCATGCAAACAATGAACCTAATATCAGGTACAATAGAAGAGGGTACAAATCATCTCCCAACATAGGAGAAAATATTTCCTTTAAGCCAAACAAACTAAGGGATACCATTCAAGAAACCTAAGTTGCTGGCAATACCAATCATATATCAAACATTACTAAATAATATAATCATAGCAATATACAAATGTCAATGCTATTTTAGCAACATATCACTGATGGATGGACAAAATGAAATTTGTTAAATTATCTAAACATCATCCAAATACATTTGTATTACAACATATTATGATATTAAGGACAGACCTAAGTCTGAAAATATATCAGGAAAAACTAGGACACAAGATTTAACTGGAATCATGTGGGCATCTAGACAATATGTCCGCCATCACATTATCCGAACCACGGATAGCTCGCACCGTGAAATGGAAAGGCTGAAGAGCAATAGCATAACGAGTAGATCTCGAGCTCTTCAAATCCTTACTTTGCATAGCCGTAAGAGCTTTTTGGTCGGTTTCCATAAAGAAATGCGCGCCCAGAAGGAACCTTTGTAGCTTAAGAATGGACCAAACCATAGCCAACAATTCACGGTCCAAAACCGAGTAATTCATTTCTGCCGCATTCAGCTTCCTAGAAATATACATTACAGGATGCAGAGTTCCTGAATATTCCTGCATTAGTGCCGCTCCAATGCCAGTGGAAGAGGCATCACTACGAAGGACAAAAGTCTTATCAATCGTCGGTAGTCTTAAGATAGGATGAGATGAGAACAAATTCTTAACCTGATCCAATGAAGATTGGCATTCTTGGGACCAACGCACCATATTAGGAGAACCTTTTTTCAATAACGTTGAAAGTGGTGCCATAATGGAGGACAGATTCTCAATGAATCTTCCATAGAATTGTATCAATCCCAAGAGACTACGCACTTGCTTTTTTGTCTTCGGAACCGAGATATTTAATATCTTTGAAATGTTTTGGTCCTCTGTCTTCAACAGACCATGACCAACTCGATGACCTAGGAAGGAAATTTCACTAAACCCAACAAAAGCTTTAGAGGGTTTAGCAGTCAAACTATGCTCACGTAGAGTAGATAGCAATTCCTTCAGACCCACATAGTGTTCTTCCCAAGTATCGCTGAAAAGACAGATGTCGTCTAAATATGCAATGACATCTGCACGATCTGATAGAATTCGTCGCATCATGCGCACGAAAGTCGCTGGGGCGTTCATAAGCCCGAAAGGCATAAAATTCCATTGAAACAGACCCCTAGGTGTCGAAAAAGCAGTGAGAGGTTTGGCGTGTTCCGTCAATGGGACTTGCCAATAACCTTTCGACAAGTCTAGTTTAGTAAAGAATTTAGCTTTAGAAAGTCTAATAAGTAGATCATCTAATAACGGCATCGGTTCAGCATCGAACTTCGTAACTTGATTTAATTTGCGATAATCAACGCAAAGACGTATGTTATTGCCTTTCTTTCGAACAATAACTATAGACGAAGAATAAGCTGAAGTGGATGGTTCAATTATTTGTAGTTGAATCATTTCATCCAATTCTTTCTCGACTTGTGCTTGAAAATGAATAGGTATTGGGTATGGTCTTACTCTGATCGGATTACGATCAGTAAGAATGATGTCATGTTCTATGACATCTGTGTGTCCAGGAATGTCGGTAAGGACATCCTGATATGATTGTAACGTAGAGGATACTTGACGTTGTTCCTCAAAAGACAAGTTAGAAGAGACTGTAACGTCTCTCCACGATTCCGTTGAAATAAGTGGAATCGTAGGAAGAGGTAAGTTCACGTCAGAAAAAATAGTTTCCTCATCCTGTATAACGGACAGGGATGAGATGTGACCATGTTGAACTGGAGAGTCGTCCGTCGCCTGGAAAATAGGCTGTAAATAGTCTGGACGTTCAATAAACTCTGTTAACATATTTATATGGAAGGTTTTATGCCTTCCATCCACATCGACAATATAGTCGACATCAGAAATTTTCGAGACTATAGTGTATGGACCCTTCCACGAAATGAGAAGTCTATTCT
Source organism: Oreohelix idahoensis (assembly GCA_024509875.1). Lineage (NCBI taxonomy): Eukaryota > Metazoa > Mollusca > Gastropoda > Stylommatophora > Oreohelicidae > Oreohelix > Oreohelix idahoensis. The sequence continues at coordinate 706,351 of JAMPIV010003467.1, read as the reverse complement.
CTCTTGAGGGCAGTAAGACATATGCTTTGTCTCCAGGACAAAGTTGACGTAGGCGTCTTTTCTTATTAGCAAATCGCCTAGCTTTTTCTTTCGCAAATTCGGAAGATGAAGTTGCTAACCTGCACGATTCAATAATCTTTTCTCTAAGAGCTATAACATATTCATATGACGATTGTGTATCATCGTCAATATTATCGGAAGTTATCAAATCGTGTAACAAGGACATTGGCCCGCGCGGTTGCGCGCCAAAGACAAGTTCGAAAGGAGAAAACCCTGTATGCTCGTTGGGAACCTCTCTATAGGCAAAGAGGACTGCAGGTAAAACCCTGTCCCAATCTTCAGGATGATCCTCCGTTATCTTGCCATGTAAGTTCTTTAGTGTCCTGTTAAGACGTTCTACCAATCCATTGGACATTGGATGATAAATACTACTGAGAGACCTTTTAATGTCTAGCGTAGCCATTACCTGAGACATAACGTCCGAAATTAACTGAGTGCCGTGATCCGACAGTATTTCTCCGGGGAATCCCAGACGAGAAAATACGAGCCAAAGAGCATCAGCGATATCGACAGTTGATATGCTCTTCAGAGGAATAGCCTCTGGCCAACGCGTGCACATGTCCACGCAAGTGAGGATAAATTGGTGTCCTCTGGCTGACTTAATTTTGAACGGACCAATGATGTCTATAGCCATTTTCTGAAACGGCCGAATCGGAATATCTGCAGCCTGAATAGGAGCAGCATGTCTCGGACCCCTAGACTTGACCTCTTGACAAATTTTGCAAGATCGGCAATAAATTCGGATGTCTTTATTCACGAATGGCCAAAAGAATGACGCAAGGACTCTAGTTTTAGTTCTGGAAAAACCCATGTGTCCCGCACACTGAGAATCGTGTGCATGCCGAAGAATTAAGGCTCTCATACACTTAGGCACAAGAATTTGCGAGTGCATAGACTTGTCCGAGTGTTGTACCATTCGTACCAATATACCATTCTTCATAGTGATATACGATTTGTGATTCGTATTTTGATTGGGATCCCCTTTCTTTGCAAGAAGGAAGTATTTCTTCAAAGAAGGATCCTCTTCTTGACGTTTAACAAACGAGTCATGGGAAATCACCAAGTGCTCGTCTTGGCTATCAACTTCATTACTATTATCAGATGAAGTTGGGGGATTAAGAGCTTGAGCTCTTGTCACCACTGCATTGACCGTTTGAATGTTTTTTTCTTCCCAACTAGAAATTTGTTGCGGGGTGCATTCCTTAACCCCATGAATACGACCGATTATAAGATCCGCAATAGGATTAGGAAGAAGACATGCATGGACATCTCCTGTGAAGAAAGGAGTGTCAATCCTAATAATAGCAGTAGGATAGCTTTCCATAGTACCACCAAATGTAACACATTTGATTGTTTTTCCCGTGGCACAGCAAGGATCTATCAGAGACTCCTTAACCCCGACGGTAGTACATCCCGAATCGAAAAGTACTGAGACTAGCCTATCATTTATTAGACCTTTATGTAAGATGAGAGATCCTCTCCCATCATGCGCAACTGTAGCAGGTAGAGCAGGAAGAGGGTGACCACAACTTAGCGTAGATACAGTTGATGAGTCAAACAATGTTAAGCATTGGGGGCATTCAGTTGCTCTCCCAAAATCGAAAGCACAACCAGTGATAGCCCTAGAGTTACCACTATCATTTACTGTATTACAGGCTCCATCAAACTCTTGTTGCGCAGAGTTTGCCTGTTGGTAAGGTCTTTTTTTGTTAAACCTAGGTCTACCTCGATTATCATTTCCCCTGTAATTATTTCGACTATCATTTCCCCTGTAATTGTTATCATATTGCCTATTGTAATCATCATTCCGGTTTGAATCCCGGTTTCTAAATTCACCATCGTCATAATCTTGACGTCGAGAATGATTACCTCGAAAATTTGAATAGTTATTATTTGGATAGCCTTTACGAAAGTGTCTCAAATTATTACCACTAAAATTACGAGAACTACCATCTTGTCTCCACTGCATAGACGAAGAACCATCATGTGTTGGATTACTCCGCTTCTGAGTGTAATTTTGATTACTTCCCCTATTCCAATTTTGTTGAGCACCCTGAAATTTTTTTCTGAAATTAGGGCCATATGGTGTTGCCGAAGCAGCTGGCAACCCTTCTTTCACTTTAGAATTGCTAACTGTAGCATGGGGATGTGCTGTGGCATACTGACAACAGTATTCCTCCATTTCTTTTAAGTTTTTAGGCTTACGCTCATGAAGGAATGCAAGAAAAGAATCATTAACAGATGACAAAACCTTATCTCGCAATAATAAGTCCATTAGACCTTCATATGTTTTCTCAATCTGAGACAACTCAACCCATCGTGTAAATGTACGACGTATCTTTGTAACAAAATCAGAGAAATCTACTCCATTTTCTGGCAACATTGTCCTAAAACGAAGACGATAGTCTTCTTGTTTTAATTGGTATTTCTTTAGTAATGCTGCCCTGACAACATCATAATTAGTCCTCTCATGTTCGTCTATTGTCATAAGAGTAGTCACTGTGTCACCTGTAAAAAATGGCATCAGTTGTTCAACATATTTTTCCTTTTTTATGTTATGCGTATCGCACAAAAATTGGAATCTATCTAGATAATCTGCTACGTCATCCTTTAAAGGATTGAAATGAGGCAATTTAATCCTACTAACAAACTCCTTTGTCGTACTCGAAGTTGTTTGCTGAGCACCCGTACTCGCCAATTTCAATTTCTCTAACTCCAAAATTGCGAGTTTTTCATCAAGTTCCATCTTCTGTTTTCTTTCCTCATGTTCCATTTTTCTAATTTCAGCCTCAGCAGCAGCTTGAAGTTTTTTTTCCTCTGCAGCAGCTTGAAGTTTTTTTCCCTCTGCAGCAGCTTGAAGTTTTTTGTCTTCCATTTCCATCTGGAATTTTCTTTCATCAGCTGCAGCTTGAGCTTTCCTCTCCTCAGCAGCAGCTTGAGCTTTTCTCTCCTCAGCCTCTCTTTGATACCTTCTTTCTTCAAGTTCTAATCTTCTATTCTCAGCTTCTAGCTTCTTTAGTTCAGCTTCTGCTTTCAATTTAATTTCCTCTTTTTGTTTCTTTTCTTCTGACTTTAATGCAATGGCGAATTGAGCAGATGAATATTCTTCCAATTCTTTACCAGACTTACCAAGGGTCAACCCTTGCTGGATGAAGAAATCCAATGTAGACATTCTGTCTAATGAGATCAGAAACCTGAAAAAAAATTAAATAAATTACCTTATCCCACTTCAATGGGAGACAAGTCTGAAATGCTAGACTTGTATACTCACTTCACTTTATTTTACTGTCTCAATCTTTGTAGATAACAAGTCTTTTATCAAAGAACTTGTATAAATATCTTATATAATATTATTTAACAAACTCTATATGAAGAGTCTACCTTATCAATAATATCAAACATGACCAAGTATGTGTATGTAGACTGTGCATGACAGTAATGTAGTACAACCAAAAAAAAAATACAAAGACAAAAATACAAAACAATACAAATGGCAACACTGTTTTAACCAAAAATGTGTAGAGAAATACACAAGAAAGGAGAGACCTACAGAATACAAACAAAACAAATCGACAATCAAAACTGAAAAAAAGACAAAATATTACAAAAACAACGTTAAGTACAATTACATCACAGCTAACATCAATAGCGACCAATTGTCACTAGCAAATTTCCAAATTAAGAAAATTTGCACCTACAGACCGCTTACAGTAAGCCTCGATCAAGTGGCATATTTACCGTAAGACCCACCAACCGAAAAACCCGCAGAAAAATACACAAAACAGTAGAAGTGACATAAACATATAGCAATCAATTTCAATGTGTTGCAGAACAAGTTCAGTCACAGCTGAAACTAAAATAAATTTCTTGCTCCTTGCGAACACAGAAACGAAATGTCAAACGCGCACTGAACGTCAAATCCACTGTAACATAAAGTGGTATTCACGAACCAAAGTTACTATGACCTTCTCAAATTAGGGCTTGCACATTGAATGTTTACAATTTCACGTACTGTTTACAGACACTTGACCTCCAACAATGTAGCTTGAATACTCTGACCTAGAAAAGTCTGTTGTTGAATGAAACGTGTAACAACCCGCAGTACTGTTTACAATAGGAACCCGCCTTCTATGCAGTTATGGTCCACGTAGCAAATGCCTAGTAGTTCACTTCAGTACTTGTCTTGTTATGCTTTATGTAGCATTATAATATAAATGCTCGTACTGTTTATTTGTGTCAACCGTTGATGACCAATATCTGTCCTGTTGTAGCCAAAACTTGCAAGTGTAGAATTAGCGCTGTTACGGCTGTCCCGTGTGTAGCTTAGACCCACAGATCAGAAGTGTAATGTGTACTTGTCCTTCTTGTAACTTTCTCGACAAAACTGGAGACATCATACATGTAACAGTCAACCAGGAATGTAAATTTCTGGATCCATAAATGTCAACAATAATGTCAAATGCTCGCTCTGTTCTTTTTAAACCCACAGATCTGGTCCATCAGAAATGTAAGTTTCTAGGCCACATTGGCGACAAGAAATGTATCATAAGAGCCCACGTAACTGGTCCACCAGAAATGTAGCTGTCTTTTTTTTCTTGTTGAGGTGATCACTGGCCCAAGACAGTTTACATGTTGTTAGATGTGTAGTGCGAGCGTATGATGAGTTGAGTGTGGGTGCGAATGAAGACGCGAATGTGTTTAGGCTCGTATAGATGTAGATCCTGCAACCCATACTCTCACATGCAGTAATCAAGGATGCTTTGACACTGCAGGCATGTTTCAAGACATTTATTGACGGGAACACACATAATATCAACAGGAACAGTCAGTGTAACAAGGTCATGCTGACCTGACATCGATAGGTATACATTTGGCATTCAAAAAGGTAAACATCAGAATAGACGTGCATGGTCAATAGCAAAGTTCTTCAATAATGACAGTTCGTAGCGTCGCCCTTGGCGTCTCTGACTAAACGCGTCAGATGCCTTAGTTACCTTGACACACAGGTACAACTTGGCACTCCCTGCCAATTGCACATATCAGGCTGTAGTATAATAGCCGGAAGCACAGGCCTCGTCCTAACGTCGGCCGTGTACTTCTGTTAAATAGGTTATCATCAACCCTGCAGTAATACTTATTGTAGATAGAAGTTCCGCCAATCTGCGGCTCCCACAATATATCTTCGTCACTGGATTTCTGGACAATATAAGACTAACAGTCTTGGATGGCTACCTCGAGCACAAATATATAAGTTCTGAAATGGCGGATCCGTGAACTGCTGTTCACCCTAGGTAATCCTTTACATGTTCTGCCACCGAAAAGCGTAATAATGCATAAAGGTCGGTATTACCTGGTAAATGAATCCTCAGAACTACACAAGGAATTCTGTCGTCATCCCGACGCACAGAGATTCACTGGGGAAAACTGCCATAGCAGTTACTTCGAAGATTCTCCCCGAAAAACAATGGACTCTTGGTCCCTTCAGAACAACAGGACCTCCCGGCTTCCCGGAAGTATATCTCACTCCCGCTTAAAAAACCTTCCCATAGGCCCACGCCGAACTGTCAACCTCTGACCCTAAAGGTCAAACACAATGAATGAATAAACAAGGGAAGACAACCCCTAATCAACCTGACATCGCAGGTAAAGACACAATTATACTTATGATACAAACATAAGCAAATAACTTGACAGATGACTCCGTCGAAAATGACAGCAACACTCATAGTTTATGATTATGTTTGTATGAAAGCTGTTCTAAAAGCAATAACATATACTTAGTTTCTGATGGTTTGTATGGAAGCTGGTATTGAATAATTATTGTTTACTCGTGGTTTCCAATGTTTGAATGAAAGTTAGATTAAAAATAATAATTTGTAGTTTCTGGTGATTTGTATTGAAGTTGGTCTAGAATCGCTAATGTTTACTCGCTGTTTCTAATGTTTGTATGGAAGTTATATTAAAAGTGGGACCCAAAGACGCAGCAATAGAGAATGCAGTCAGCGATCCATAGCTTGACTGCTTGTGTCAGGGTCAGCGAACCAGAGCTGACCAAGACCCTACTCCACCTCCACGTGGTGGTCCTGGAAACAGGCTGCATCACTGCAGTCTGGCCGAGAGAGTAGTGATCGAAGAGGGAAGGCAAACCCAGTCCCAAAAAATACCGTGCTGAAGTCGGATGTGCCGGCCGAAAGGTGCAGATATCGCAGCTCCGCTGTAAACAGACACAACGCAACCAACGTCCTTTTAAGGTCGAATGAGGAAGAAGAATATTAAAAGTAATAACATGTTCTTGTAGTTTATGATGATGTTTGTGTAGAAGCCTATCTAGAATCGCTAATGTTTACTCGCTGTTTATAATGTTTGTATGGAAGTTATGTTAGGAGTAATAACATGTCCTTACTTTATGATGATGTTTGTACAGAAGCTGGTCTAGAAACGCTAATATTTACTCGCTGCTTATAATGTTTGTATGGAAGTTATGTTAAGAGTAATAATATGTTCTTGTACTTTATGATGATGTTTGTACAGAAGCTGGTCTATGTGACAAAATGTTTGTACTTGTACTTTTTGCCTCTCTCTCACTCCTTCATCCGCTTTTTATTTAGCATATTTTATTCACCTTCATTCATTTTTTCGCTCTGACCACTCCCCCACTGTTTACGTTTCGCCATGAGAATCGTAATGATACCAAGTTAATTGAACAGGTCAGCGGATAATATTCTTATCACGTAAGTGGTCTAGCCACTTTTGTTAAAAACGACCACGGGTTACCCTCGGCGGTCTCGACACTAATCAGAACAATACGACCACGCAGGGTATGGGAAGGAAAGTCATATTGTTTTTCTAAGCTGCCGGCGATCTGTATCCGACTGTCTGGGAGAGGCACGAAAACACAGGTGATAATGAGATAATAGCTTCCGCCGGCCTATCCCTGTGTAATTATTACAGATAACTTGGCAGAGGAGACAATCTGGGCGGAAAGTATTAGACATGAGTGCACAGATTTGTTTGTGAGTTTGCATAAAGAAGCAAGCGAAAGTACGAGGGAAGGTCAAAAAGTAATGCCTCCTATTTTTTATGTATGTAAATACTGCATCGGTGTGCAATTTGTAAATTTAGCAGGATTCCTCAAACACTCTTCTGCATTGTATAGCATTACCAACCTGTTTCAGTAACAGGTGGCACCACTGTAACAGTTTAAAAATGGCTGCCAAAGACGTTCGGTTAAAACAACGTTATGTCATAGAATGTTGACAGACAGACATAAAGAAACAAGGAAAACCATAGTCATCAACCTCCTACACCGTTACGAAACTGAAGGAGAAGAGTTTTTATTGAATATTGTGACAGGTGATGAGACTTGGGTTCATTTTTTTGAACCAGAATCTAAGAGGCAGTCAATGGAATGGCATCACACAACATCGCCGACAAGAAAGAAGTTCAAAAGTTCACCATCTGTAGGGAAAGTTATGGCCTCCGTGTTTTGGGATGAGAAGGGTGTGATTCTTCTCGACTTCTTGGAACAGGGAAACACGGTGAATGCAGACCGTTACATTGAAACTTTGAAGAAGCTTAGAGGTCGTCTTCGGCGACTTTACCCATTAAAAGATCAGAGAACTGCACTACTGTTGCACGATAATGCCACGCCACACACCGCTAAACGCACCATTGATGCGATTGCAGAATTTGGCTGGACATTATTACCACATCCCCCTTACAGTCCCGATCTTGCACCTTCTGATTTCCATCTGTTTGGACCACTGGAAGAAGATCTTCGCGGACATCACTTTGAGGACACCGAGGCCCTTAAACGCGCCGTACGCCAGTGGTTTAGGAAAAAGGACACACATTTTTACCGTGCGGGGATACATGTCCTTGTGAGAAGATGGAAAAAAACTGTAACAAATAACGGAGACTACATTGAGAAATAAATTTTTGAAGTTCAGACTTGAGGCTACATTTCAATGTGAATTTTATCTGTTTTCTTGCCTTTTGGAGGAAATTAAAAATTACGAGGCATTACTTTTTGACCGTCCCTCTTTTTATGACTTATTGGAAAGAGGTTACGCGATGGAATTTTAAAATGTAATATTTTAAAACACGCGGGGGTATTATGATTTAAACACCCCAACTCATATAGTTAAGAGCTTCCGATTGGCTTGATTTGAGAGACGGGATACACAATGGTTCTCATTGGCAAATTCATGGGAAGCACAATCTGGGATTTGAACTGAGAATTGGAAATATAATGTAGCGAAATCGGAGTAACAAATCAGACTGCATCGCCATATCAAGCTAGCAATTCTCCAGAGCCAGAAAGAGAAGGATCGAACACATTTAAAAAAATAAAGTTTTGCCTCGTTTTGGTGAGGCGCGTCCCGTCAAAGAATTCCAAAATTATAAGTGACAGATCGAAGTGTTTGGGCAACTTTGAATACTTAGAAGTAAACCTGCATTTTTAAATACAAAGACTGGAAACTTAAAGGACCAAGACAGGTTTAAGAATTTGGGCAACTTTGAAACTTCAAAAACTAAACACGCATTATTTTAAAAAATACAAAGACTGGAGTCCTAAGGAATCAAATCACCCGTCATAAGAGGAATACAAAGTTTTCCCAGACCAAGTGATTCGAAAGCATCCTAAGTGCTACGTCAATTCTAAACTGTGCCAGGAGATTGTGTTCCCAAAAGTTACTTTGAGGTAAGTGTAAACATTTATTTTACACATGTGAATTTGATATGCTTTCCTTGCTAAGTGGTTATATATGAGGCTGGTAACCTCAACATAGGAAAATAGTATGTTCATAAACCACTACAGTAAGAGCTGGTTTTTGTTTTATTCTAATTCGCTCTGAAAAACGAAAGCAACAACAACCCCAGACTCCGAATCTAGCAGTGATGAGTGATGTTTACATAACCTATGCCTAAAGTGTATAATATCATTTTGTAAGATAGATGTACCTTGTTAACTGTAATTCAGGCAAATCACTGTCCAAGCACATATTTTCCCAGTTTAATACCCAGAAGAATATTTGTGATTTCTAATCACCTTCACTGCATTACGCTGTGTTTACTCAAGAATGTAATTATTCAGAGAGGCTAACATTGGTGGGTGCACAGCGAGACAATGCGCCTGTTAATTTGCAGCCCACAAATGTACTTAGCAGAAGTATTTGTTTTTGTTTTTTTTGTTTGTCTAAAGTTCGTGGAATGCAGCTATCAGACTGTTCGTAGAACAACGCTGTCAGACTGTGAATTAGCATCATCACAGAAGAACTGACGAAACCACGGCTGCAGGACTCACCTAGATCAGGTAAGCTCTGATTACCAGGAAACAGCAAAAGGACAATATTATTTTTTCTTTAAAATCCTCACATAAGTCTCAGTGAAGATAAAAATTGATTTACTTCTAAAATTCATCATGATTTCATCGCTATTTTAACCTGTTAAAACTAATTGATTATTAAATGTGTTACATGTTATTTTAAAACTAAACAATCATTTTGATTCAGTTATTATAAGTATAAAAGCAAACTTATGAGCAAGACTCTTTACTATATATAAATATACATCAAGACATATATTTACATATATAGAGCGAATTCTTAGAAAAGAATTTAGCTGGATTTACACCAGCTGTGGGCTTGAACGGGCTAAAACCAGTGCTTAATTCTTCACAAAAGGCGGCGGATTGATATAAGTTAACAATTGCCATGCCAATGTAGCATTGTTCTTGACTTCGGAAACATCTTGTGTATACTACATTGAGAGAGAAGCGTCTTTACCCTTCTATCTACAACTCTGCCAAGATTAATCTTGTGCGAAGGTAGACACCTTTGACGACCCATTTTAGATACTCTTGCGTTTTGGCCACCGTGGGAACACTACTGCAGAGCTAAGGGGAGGCAATCAGTGACAGTCTAAAATCGCTAATGTTTACTCGCTGTTTCTAATATTTTTTATTGAATTTATATTTAAAATAACATCATGTACATGTTGTTTCTGGTGAAACATATATGGAGGTTAGTATTGAATCACTTATGTATACTCTCGGTTTCTAAATTCTGTATGGAAGTTATATTAAAATTAATAATATGTATGTGTAGTTTCTAGTGGTTTGTATGGAAGTTGGTCTAGAGTTACGAATAATTGCTCGTCATTTCTTGCGAAGTTTGAATTTCTTCTTCTTCTTTAATCCTTAGCCACAGACTATCAAAGCAGTCAGTGGCCATCACGCCTGGTGGTGTCCTGCAGGGCAGCAACAAATTGCTTCCACCTTGTTTGGTCGGTGGCCATCCTTTGTACAGTGCCCTATTTCTGGTTCATTCTTTGCATCTCAGCCTCCACAGTTCGCTGCCAAGTTGTATTTGGTCGGCCTCTCTTTCGCTTTCCTTCGGGGGTCCATAGCATTGCTGTTCTTGTAATTATATCAGGGTCTCTTCTGAAGAAGTGGCCAACCAAACTCCAGCGTCTGCCCGCTATGATGGTGTGCATGTCTTCTTGGTTATTCCGAATAAGTAGTTCTTGGTTGGTGATGGTGTTTGGCCAAAAGATTCGGTGAATTTTCCTTAGACACATAGTGTCGCAAGAGGACAATTTCGACATTTCCTTCTCTGTTACTCTCGATCATTCCGCACCACAGAGAAGCACAGAAAGTACACATCTCTCATATAATCTTAATTTGGTGTTTCTGGTGTACTGGGAAGACTTCCAGATGTTGTTGAGACTAGCAAAGGCTGTTCTCGCTTTATTCATTCTGTTGTTATGTCCTTGCATGTTTCGCCGTCTGGTGTTACTTTGCATCCTAAGTATGTAAATGTGCCTGTCTGTACTAGCTTCTGGTTCCTTATTGTTATTGGCACAGGATTGCCCACATTGAGTGTCATGACCTCTGTCTTCTTTAGACTGATGTTCAGACCAACCTGCTGGCTATACTTATTCAGTCTATCGGTTTTTTCTTGGACGTATTGATGTGAATTTGCGAGTAGTGCAATGACATCTGCATATTCCAGGTCTTCCAGTGTAGAAAATGTTATCCATATAATTCCTCTTAGACTGCCCTCTGTTGTCTGGCGCATCACCCAGTCTATGACTGTCAAAAGTAAAGTTGTTGATAAGGAGCATCCCTGTCGTACTCCTCTCTTAACTTCGAAAGTTAGGTTGCTCAGCCCAACACTGCATGTAAAGTTAGAATAGAGGCTTTTTTAAATAATGGTTTCAATGCAGCTAGGAATTCCATAAGCCCTCAGTATTTTCCATAGGCTGTCCCTGTGTGTGCTGTTTGAATTTGGACTGCTTTAAAATCACTATTACGTGTTTGTGGTGATGTAGTGACAACACACGCTATAACTATAGATGTTGTAAGTATTAATATTCAGTGACAACATTGATGATGATAACAGCAGTGCGCATGAAGATTTTTGTTGCAAAAATGAATATCCCTGTCAGTAAAGATGATATTATAGTTATTAGGATGCTTACGAAAACGTTGATGACGCTGCTGGTGGTAAAGATGGTAGTTGTGGTGACTAGGCGTGACGGTAATTGTGATGAAGTTACTGCTGATGATGATGATGATGATGATGTTGATGATGGTGGTACCGTCTCTTCAAACGTGGAAGTTCCTTGCCTTGGTTGCTGCGAGACAGTGTAAACAACAGTTACCGGCTTGTTACTATAGGTCCCCTGTTGTGTGTAATAGCCCCCAGAACTCGGGGGTGGATATTGCGCCCCGCTGACAGGGTAGCTTTGCTGCGGCGGGTAGCCGTGTTGTGGAGGGTAGCCTTGTGGGGGCGGGTAGCTGTACTGTTGCGAGTAGCCTTGTGGAGGTGGGTAGCCTTGTGGCGGTTGGTAGCCTTGTGGAGGTGGGTAAGTCTGGTACTGATTCTGGTAACCATACGCTGGTGGTGGTTCCAAGATGACACCTTCATTAAAGATAAAGAGATTAATTTAATGCGTGAACGATATTGCTATGCTTCTTCTTCTTCTTTGATCCATAGCCGCCAACCGTCAAAGCAGTCAGTGGCCATCACGCCTGCTGGCGTGTTGTAGAGCAGCAACAAATTGACTCCACTTTGATCGGTCGGCGGCCATCCTTCGTACAGTGCCCCAACTCTGGTTCATTCGTTACATCTCGGCCTCCACTGTTCTCCGCCAAGTTGTTTTTCGTCAGCCTCTCTTTCGCTTTCCTTCGGAGGTCCATAGTATTGCTGTTCTTGTAATGGTATCAGGGTCCTTTCTGAGGACATGGCCAACCCAACTCCAGCGTCTGCCAGCTATGATGGTGTGCATGTCCTCCTGGTTACTCCGAATAAGTAATTCTTGGTTGCTGATGGTATACGGCCAAAAGATTCGGTCGGTGAATTTTGCTTAGTCAGAATGTGTGGAAGGAGAACAGTTTCGACATTTCCTTCTGTGTTACTCTCCAGCATTCCGCACCATAGAGAAGCACAGAAAGTACACAGCACTCGTTGCTATGCTTCAGAAACTAAAACTCACACATTTTAAGATAATCTGTAAACACAGTAGTGCCCGTGTAGCTTCCGGGGTCCCTAGGGAGATTAAGAAAGAATACGACTACTGCTACGTCAGAAGAGGCGACTACAATGAGGTTGGTCATAAGACTGGCAACCTCATCATATAAAAATTAATTTATCCGGAAAAACCACCATCGCAAGAAACTTCTTTAGCTCACGTTTCCTTCAAGGCCAACGGCCGTAGTGGCGCCATTCAACTTATAGAGTTTAAGAGGAGAATCAGGTAATTACAGTGCTACCATCGTTTCTTGTATGTATATTCGTTACTACCACCGTTGCTATGTCTGGAGATTTCAAAGAGAAAGTGACTAAGGATAAACCTGAAGTCAGTAAATAGCCAGACATGTCCTCAGGTAGAACCCACAGGGAATGAGGGAATAGTAGGGAGGCCAAGACGAAAGTTGGAAGAGGATGCCAAGGCACGAAAACTTCATGGACGATGTTGAAAAAAAACGGCAGTCAGTGGAGAACATTACTTGCAGCGCATTGTTCCTTGGCTGCTATTATTACAAAAACAAATACTACTATAATTAATCACAATCATTCACTTTTTGATCCCTGTGTAGCACGGAGCTATGCAGCTGGCTCCCTTGCAGGAAACCTGCATCAAATCATTCATACATTCTTGCAGCGTTGATGTCTGTAGTGATCTGTTTTGCATGATAAGACCAGGTCCCATGACCAACCTCATTGTAGTCGCCTCTGACGTAGCAGTAGTCGCATTTTTTCTTAATCTCCTTAGGGGCCCCCGGAAGCTACACTGGCACTGCTACTAATAATATTTTATTATTATTACAATGACCATTAAAATAATTATTACTATCGTCAGCACGAGTACTGCTACGGCGACAGCTACTGAAGCCATTACACCTACTACCCCTTTAATATTTGCATATGATATTTAGCCATGATCATTTCAAATAGTTTTGTTACAGATTCTCTCTCTCTGTTACTGTGCTTCACTAGGCACCATGTCTAAACTGCGTTGAAAAATGAAAACGACAGACAGTGCTTAACAATCAAACGGGGAGCCGCGCTGGTGTAATGGTTACCACATTGCGCTGGCGATCAGGTGTTCAAGGTCAAGCCCGGGCGTGAGCATTTGAAGAAGTGTCATCGACCGGGATTTTGACTGAATAACCTGAACGGCTCCTGAGATAAACCCTCTGTGGATGGGAAGGAGCGAAGCTCATGACCGGGTTGGAAGGAAAGTCCACAGGCTCCCCAGTCTCGCAATGACATGTCATTGGGCCGAAGGGCTGAAAGCTCAAGTGCCACGGGTTAAGAAAAAAAAAAAACAAACAATCAAACGAGGTGGCACTCATCGCATGCTCAGCGTTAGTTACTCCTAAAGAGCCACTTACACCGGAAGGTCACTAGTTTTGAAAAGAAAAATGGAGTTATTATTTCCCACGGGTTAAATGTAGCCTAGGATAAATGTAGCCTAGGTTAAATGTAGCCTAGGTTAAATGTAGCGGAACAATATAACCAACAAACAAGACTAAACTCCATAACCAATGAAACAGTATAGTTATATGGACATTTGTGTGCAGAGGCGGACTGGGCAGTTGGGCTATCGGTCAGTGCCCGAGGACCCCCAGTAATGTGGGGCCTACTTTCCCCTAGCGTCCATCTGGTTTAATCAAGTGTCAGGTAAACGATCCCTTATAGCCTGGGTGCCGAGATCACCGTCAGTCCGCCCCTGGCTGTATGTGTTTCACATTCTTGGATAGTTACTCCTTTACAACAATATCGTATGTTCCTCTACACTGGATCTGTGGAACAGGTAATTTAACAATGTAGACAGAGAATCACTTTGAAAATTGGTGGAGCATTAAGGAGTCCTGAAAATCATTATCTTAAAAAAGGAAACTTATGAAGACATGACATGCAGAGTTCTTCATGAAGGACTTTCATAACCTTTTGGGATAAGAACTGGAGTGCAATGGAGATGCCTCTTGTCTCCTCTTCTCTTATAACTTATAGATTGGGTCCTGAAAACATCTACTTCACCAAACAGAAATGAAATCCAGTGGAATCAGTGTTTTTGTCAACATTTTTTGCTAAATTTTGCCGACAACTTGCTTCTTCCTTCCTTTAACCGTAATCGGATGCTTGACAAAATGAAAATGTCACGAAAGTGGGCCTGAAAATACACAGGGAAAGACAAAGGTAATAATAACAAATGCAGGAAACAATGAACATATTAAACTTCAAGAAACACCTCGCCAAGATGTAGAATTATGCAGATATCTTGACAGATTTGTAGACAAAAGTTAGAGGGTCTGACATTGACATCAAAATAACAAAAGGCAAGGGGAGCTTTCATTGCATTGGGAAAATATATGGGGATCAAGAGAAAATAAGTCCAGTACAAAAATAAGAACATTTCAATTCATATGTCAAGTCAGTGCTAGTGTATGGCTTCGAAACATAGTGAACAATAAAAACTACCAAAAAGTTCTAGACTTTGATAAATGGGTGCTTTCGTTGAATAGTAAGATTCACATGATATACCACACGATTTTCAATGTCAAATTGACGACAAGAACCAGTCAAGTGCCAGTGGAACAAGAGATGAGAAGCCAACGCTGATGATGGATAAGACACACGTTGAGGAAACGTATTGATGGCACTACAAGGAAATCCTTATTCTGGAATCCCCAGAGTAAGAGAGATGGAGGCAGACCGAAAACACATGGAAAAGAGAACGGGAGACAGAAATCACATGGAAAAGAGAACTGGAGACTGAAATCACACGAATGAAGAACTCTTGGAAAGACCTTGAGCTGAGGGCACGGGACTCGAAGACTTGATATGGCCTTTGTTGAAGGCCTATGTTCTGTGCGGAGCTGAAAGGTATAAGAATGATGATGAAGACATATGCTAACGATCATTTATAGTTCTCACACGACCAAACCTGGTTGTCCACCAGCACTTTCATTGATATCGCCAGCACTGTCGTTCGTGTTGCCAGCACAGTTCCCTTGCTGCTGATCAGGGTGTGTATTACGTTCTTGGTGTTGCTGTGCTGTATTCGACAGTCCTTGTTCTGCTGCCGAGGCCGTGAACACTTTGTTGCTGTTGTTGACATTGTTGCGGGTGATGTCGACATTGCAGCTGCTTCTTTTGTAGTTTATATCTTCTACATCCAGCGCCATTCTCTGTGTATGGGAAGAGAAGTAACTGTTAAGTCATTTATTTCGATACGAGTAAGTAACCTGCTAAAATTATTGGATCTTTCTAGTCAACCTTATTATATATATATATATATATATATATATATATATATATATATATATATATATATATATATATATATATATATATATATATATATATATATATATATATATATATATATATATATATATATATATATATATATATATATATATATATATATATAGACATTTTCATAAATACTATAGTAATCAATTTTTGCACTTCATATAATCAAACGTGTACTCAGAATCACAGTACCATTATCAGAAATACCGCACTGATGAATGTGTGCATTTCCCTGATCCAAACATACACTAACCATTACCAGACATACCGTACTGACAAACTGTTGTGCTTCTATGAATTAAAAGACGCGCGAAGTAATAGAAGGGCTGTGGAGTAGGTTTGTTTTTGAGCGGAGTCGGAGTCGGTAAAAAACAAAACAAGAAGTCCTGCTATGATAATCTTCGCTAAAAGATCCGGTGAAGCTATGAACACTGATCACAATGGCATCAAATCATGAATGAAAGTGACGTCATAAAAATATACAAATAGGCCACGAAACGAAACACAAACTTCATAAAAGAAAGATCGTGAAAAAGCTAAGCATGAAATCAAGACGTTTTAAATAGAGGAAAGCTCATTAATAACAGTGTCAAGCAAAATGATGTTGGACATTTAGACCATCCGGAGAAAGGCATCCTATTTCGAAAATGAGACGATTCTGTGGCTGGCGAAGGGTAAACCCGGAAACGTTCCGTGTTTTGAATGTACTGTTCTATAACTGTAAATCTGACTCCGCACTAAAATTGTATTATTATTCGCATGCAAATTAGTGTGGCGGTCGCGGGAATTTCCAATTCTCCTCTCGTTATTTTGTCAGGCTGAAAACAGGTGCCGGACTATCCACTCCTGGACAATGAGTGGTTTAACTATCCCCATATTGCTTATTGTGTAACAAAGAAAATTTCGCCACCATAGGGAAAAAATATAGAATAGACGCGCAGTGCACTATGAAAACTAAATTGAACACCCATTAAAAGAGCACGCAGGTTTTTAAATTTTGTTCTTGGTGCATAGACCATAACTCATGATACGCTTGACTACAAAAATCCAATGAAGCTGAAATGGAACTGACAGGAATACAATAACGACAGGAGAATTAGTACCGTTATAAGGACATGCAGCAGAAGAGCACAACATAATTATTTTCCCCGTAATGTTTTGGCGGTTTACATGCTCATATTTTACTAACGAATTATTGTTCTTCTCAAAATTACGTACACACAACATTAGCATAAATGTCTTACTGATGAAATTGGGTGTGTCTTCGAATCAAAATATGCGCTGTAATAATAGGCCTGGCACAGAACACCCAGTTTTCACGAGTAGACGTAATGTGGAGCCAGATTAGAACATTACAAGATGGAGAATCTGAAAATTTTCTTTCATTCCTTCTAGTCCTTCTTTTCTGATGGAATCTGATCAAGGTCGAGCATGTCACAGATTAGCCTGTTCTACCGCCCACGTTCAACACAAGTGCGTACCAGCGCACCGTTTCCTATGGCTTAGGTGATGATGTCTCTCAACAACTTCCTGCCTTCAGTGTTGAGCGAACAAGGGCTGTAATGTCGGTAGATTTGGGTCATTACGTTCCTATGGCTTAGGTGATGATGTCTCTCAACAACTTCCTGCCTTCAGTGTTGAGCGAACAAGGGCTGTAATGTCGGTAGATTTGGGTCATTACGTTCCTATGGCTTAGGTGATGATGTCTCTCTATCCATTACACCCCTGTGAGACAGCAGCACAGGTGAAAATCAGTACACATTTAACGAAAACTCAGAAAGAGAGAGTGCAACAGGTTCTAAATAATCATGCAGAGGTGTTAACAGACCGACCAGGGCATACAAACCTATTGGAATATGATATGAAACTGATAGACCCCACACCTGTCTGTATGAAACCATATTCGATTCCGTTTGCTAAGGAGAAAGCTTTGAAGGAAGAGATAGACTATCTGTTGAAGGAAGGAATTATTTCGCACAGTGAATCTTCGTATAGTTCCGGTGTTGTACTCTTAAGGAAGCCCTCTGGAGAACATAGACTCTGTATAGATTACAGGAGACTGAATGCTATTACAGAAGGACAGGTGGATCCATTGCCGGATACAAATCAGCTGTTTGCCAGACTAAATAAAGCTAAATATTTCTCAAAAGTGGATCTGAGTAAAGGATACTATCAGATTCCAGTAAAGCCTGAGGTTAGACCATACCTAGCTTTTAGTACCTCAGAAGGACACTATGAGTTTAATAGATTGCCATTTGGATTGAAGAATGCGCCTAGTGTCTTCTCTAGAATGATGAGAAAATTGTTGGATGTAAACATTTCGGAGGAACGTAATGAATCCCTGAGTTGCCTCTTTGATTGAGGATATTCCGAATGTTTCATACAGGATAATAAGAAGATTATGGGATCCACTACTACGAAAACTCTGCTATCACCAGGTATATGTTATCTCCTCATAACGTACATTTTGAGGGAAATATAATGTTCTCTGGACATGTCATTGCGCAGACTCAGAGAAGAGAAATGGTGAATACGGGTTGCGAAGCAGCATTAAGACAAGCATTCACACTTGCGGCTGTTCAGTAACATAACCGAAATATATTATTGGTTGTAGAAGTCTGAGGCAGATTTCATGAGTAGTGCCTACTCTGAATGGACCCAACTACATAAAACCATGATAGCACCACAGCAGAGTAAAGTCAAGTTGACTTACATTTATCTATGTGTATATAGAATAAAGGACTGACATGGGATGTCTGTTTTAAGAGGGGAGGTGTCGTGAAATATTCTAATCCACATATATAAATTATCAGGTAAATATAAAGCCTAACAAATAAATTCTAATAAAGAAAAGAGCAATGGTAAAATAACAGTGCTGTCACAAAAAATGTACTCGAAATCCCCCTTTGTTTTATGCTTCGTCTGCAAATTGTAACGTTTCCACGTTAAATATATAAGCCACTGCATAAATACAAGCGTTTCCACAACACATTAAAACGGGTATTGCATTTCTAAGAAAAACATTGAGAGGCACACTGCGTAATGACCTAAATTAATCCTAACATTAATTATACTACGTTACCAAAACGAACGAACAGATGGACTAAAGGATAGAGAGAAGGGAGAGGCAGAAAGCCGAACACGTGCAACACTAAACACGCGTCGCGCGATACACAATTGCTGCCATCACGCGTGTAAGGCCACATGCACTAACTTTATTTCAAATCGTCAGTGATAAATACACTACCCTTCCCAGAGTTAGGTTTTTAAATCCTGAAAAACTCTTATTAGGAAAGATGACAATAGATGGGTTTACGTTTGAAAACATTACAGTACCCAGACAGCACATCTTCGAAACAGGAGGTAGAAGAAATTGCATATTTGAACGCAGCCACGTAGCTCTTTTAAATTTGTATATTTGGGTTCCTTAGGGCTTGCTGACAAAGAATATGTAAAACGTTACGCAAATAGTCTAGGAATTAACAAGTTATAGCCAAAATAAAATGATGGTGCTGTCAGACAACACCCAAAATCAGAATCGCTCAGTGGTAGATTTTTTAAACCACCATTGTACGCGAAATGGGCCACAAGTTACATTTGAACTGATTGGCTGGAATGATATGTAAGGCTAAACACGATTAGTCGGACTATAAATGCTATCCTTGGTTGTTAGGGGAGACGTAGGAAGGTAAAATTTTTTCAAACACTTGTCGAAACGTGGCTCCATTGGCCAGACTCGCTGATATAATCACATAGGAGCGTTAGTTCGAGACCACTAGTTCAAATAAGCTTGATGAAGCAACAGTGCGTTGAAGCCAGCTCATATTTTGCTAAATAAAAGCCTGGAACATAAGCAGATGGGAATTTGTGCCAGTATTTGTGCCAGAATTCATTGCTAGTCAACGTATCTGTGTTTATTTCCATGAATTGTGGGACTGTGGTCTTAACGTTATTGAGCAGCACCTGGTCAGAGCTTTGCTGAATCCAGAGTCGGACAGCATACTCCTTGGTCCATTTAGCTATCAGTGAGGTGTCTCCAGAGCCCAGGGGAGAAATCGAGCAGAGGAGTCTTTTCCTGCCGCCATCACGCAAGATAAGCTGATGTGGCCAGCTGAGCTCAACATTATGTACCCCCATCTTAAAACGATATTGTAAAAATAACATTAAGAGGGGAATTAAATTGTTTTAATATCAGGAACTGAGAACATCTCCAATACTAGTTCCAATAAAGACAAACTATTGAAGTCATGATGACAAATACCAACAGAGCTTGAACAAAACAAAACCAGTATTACCTCATATTACTACTACACAACTAACACACATAGGATACTATTAAAAATAGATGTCACTACAAGATTCATATTAATAAATTCTGTACATATAACTTGTAATTAAAATTGATTGTGATTCCTGGTTCCTTTGTATTTGAATCAGGACACATATTCATTCATGACAGCAATGAATACATATTGTTATTTGAAAGGTTATCAGTGACTCCTTTAAGATATCCTTGTAGAGTGTTTTATGTATGTGAGTGTCACAGTGTTGTCAAGTGTAGTGGAATAAATTAAATTGTTTATCTGTCTGTTGTTGTTTTGACTTACACTTCATCATACACATACCCTAGACACATAACGTAGTCATCACACTATTCCAGAATAATTCTGACTGAGGTATACATATGTGGCAGCAAGTAAGGTTATATATAATACACTACTCTTATTAGATATATATACCTTCACAGCTGATCTCAGTCAGTACACTAAGTCCCCTATAAATATTTATAACATCCCACTTTACCACAACAACCACAAGGACTTCGTCAGGGACAAACGACCAAAATCGAAAAGGAAAGCCAGAACTAAGTGAAAAGCATGAACAATAAATAAGAATGATACAACCCGTGCATTAGCGTGGCCGGAGTGGTTCATGAGGCACTAATTTTGTGTGTCAATACGATGTTAATACATACCCTACTCTATATCTTTGCTATACGAACTGGTAACTGGATTAGACAAAAAAAATGCAGGATATCGAGGGAGAGATAGATAGATAGATAGATAGATAGATAGATAGATAGATAGATAGATAGATAGATAGATAGATAGATAGATAGATAGATAGATAGATAGATAGATAGATAGATAGATAGATAGATAGATAGATAGAGAGAGAGCGAGAGAGAGAGCGAGAGAGAGAGAACGAACGAACTTTATTTTCAAAGGGTTTAGAATTGGGCACGCAGGCCCGTCTAACATTCTGCCCTTCCTTTCTCTCATCTTCCATACTGAATCCATTTATTCTCACATGTATCCTAAATATTACTTAAATAATAAAAAAATAAAATAAAATCCCAACATTGTAACAGTACAATAACAGTTACACAGATTTACAGTACCTTATCATAATTAATATTAAACAGGACAAAATTATCTTTAAAACCTACATGTGATGTTATGTAATTATTTAAGAACATAACGAAATTAGGGTGGCATTTAATCTGCACTCATGATGTATTTGAAAAGTCTGTGATTGAGTGAATATGGACTAAGAGTATTTTTTAAGTCGTGTGGAAGAGTATTCCACAGATGAGCAGCAGAAAAAGCTAAACTTTTCTTGAATAAGTCGAGCCTAGGCTTGGGCATGTGTAATTTATTTAAGCGTTGACTGCGTCTTCCGCTGTATTTGAAAATAGGCCACAGATACGTTGGAGCATTCTGTGACAAGATTTTGTGAATAAATTTGGCTTTGTTGAAGAGAAGGCGCTTTCTTAGTGGTAATATGTTAAGATATGTATATGCGTCTACACACTGTGTGAGGGTTTTGTCTGAAATTAGGCGCACTGCACGTTTTTGTAATGAGTAGAGTCTTTTAGTGTTGGACATGGTGCAGCCATCCCAAATTGTGGAACAATAGTCTAGATGTGTTTGTATCTGGGATGTATAGAACATTTTTCGTGTCTCCTCATCTAGGAAATGTTTGGTTTTAGCTAACTGGTAAACTTTTTTGTGCCGTTTGTTTGGTCAGTGCCTGTACATGCGAATTCCAACTTAAATGGTGGTCAATTATGAGTCCTAGTGTTTTATTTTCATTTACATTTTCAATTAAAGAGGTTCCAATGTAGAGCTGAAGTTTTGTTTTCGGTGAGTTTTGTAATTTTTGTCTAGTTGATATTATCATACATTTTGTTTTAATGATATTTATTTGCATGCAGTTTTCATTGCTCCATTTAATAAGATTGTCTGTGTCGCTTTGTAATAATATTTCTAGCGTGTTGCAACTTTTATCACTAGTATAAATGGTACAGTCATCGGCAAATAGGTCGCAGGATGAGTGCTCGATGTGTAGTGGAAGGTCATTTATGTAAATGGAAAAAAGTAGAGGGCTGAGAATAGAACCCTGAGGAACACCGGTGTCAATAATAGTTGGGCTTGACAAGAAGTTATTGTACCACACTACTTGCTGTCTGTCGGACAGGAATGATTTAAGTAATGTCACTAGTTTAAAGTTAACTTTCATTGTTTCTAATTTTCTTATTAAAACAGCGTGATCTAACATATCAAATGCTTTCCTAAAGTCTACAAAGATAGCTCCACATATGTTATCGTTATTTATGTTTAGGTGCAAGTTGTCTATCATCTTAGTTAGAGCTGTGTGGCATGAATGCGTTTGTCGAAACCCTGACTGACTGTCAATTAGCAAGTCATTGCTAACTAGGTAATGTAGTGTTGCTTTATGTATGTGTTTTTCTAGTGGTTTAGAAAGCGATGATAAAAGAGAAATTGGTCTATAGTTACCAAGATTACTGTTATATGACGAGCCAGGTTTGAAGAGAGGATATACTTTGGCAATCTTAAAGGCCGAAGGAAAATAACTTTTAGCGATACATTGATTATATATAAAAGTTAGTGAATCACTAATAGCTGGTGCGGCGTAACGCAGTATTCGATTACTAATTCCGTCAAGCCCTGATGAGCTATTATCTTTAAGGCCAATAAGATAGTTATACACTTCATTAACTGTCATAAAAGGAATGTCGGGTGGAACTGAGTTTGTACATTTGTTCTTACAGAATGCTGAAAGTTTGTCCAAGTCACTAGAAG
The DNA here is from genome assembly GCA_024509875.1 of Oreohelix idahoensis. Lineage (NCBI taxonomy): Eukaryota > Metazoa > Mollusca > Gastropoda > Stylommatophora > Oreohelicidae > Oreohelix > Oreohelix idahoensis. The sequence goes on along the minus strand of JAMPIV010003467.1, from coordinate 683,355 downwards.
AAGGTGGTATTGTGGATTTCAGACTGTTTATTTCTGCTTGAAAGTGATTGCTGAAGTCGGTGCAAGTAAATGAAGTGTTGGAAGAGAATGAGTCTGGTGCATTACGTTTTTTCGCTAAGGTGTTAATTGCCTTCCATATTTCCTTACTATTTGATTTGTTCTGAACCATATTTCTAAAATTATTTTTCTTTTCTTTGCGAATTAAATATTGAACCTTGTTCCTGTATACCCTGTATGTGTTGAGGTCCTTATTTTTGTGCGCTTGATCTCTCTGTCTCATAGCCTCCAACACTTCCTGCGTGATCCACGGAGATTTTAATTGTCGTTTGACGCGAATTTCCTTAGCTGGTACGTGCGTGTCAAAAACACTATAACAATTTTTTGTCCAGTATGCAATAGCGTCATCCGCATCAGGAAGTTGGTAAACACGGGCGAGAGGTGCAGTTAGCAAGTCATTTAAAAATAATTCCTTACTGAAATGTTTGAAACTTCTAAATTTGATACTTACATGTTTATTTTTTGGAACTTTACATTTATTCTTTGACCATGTACTGCATAGTGGATAGTGGTCACTCATTGCACTATTAGGGACAGAGCATTCTATGATGTTTTCTGGGCAAGTTACGTAGATGTGGTCGATTAGTGTGGTTGATGCTTGTGTTACTCTTGTAGGCTGGTTAACTATTTGTTTTAAGTTGTACGATAATATTATATTTTTCCATGTTAGATTTGAATTGTGTATATCGATGTTGAAATCACCAAGAAGAACAACCTCCTTGACTGTGGCAAATACATTGTCCTTCATTATGGTGAAATCTTAGTACCATATAATCAAAGCGCTATATGACAATGCAAGATGTTGTGTTAGAACAAATAAAGGGAATACAGAATGGTTTACAGTAGAAACAGGGGTGAAACAAGGCTGTATTATGTCACCACTACTTTTTGGAATAGCTATTGATTGGGTTATGAGAAACTATACCACAATGAACAATTGGGTATAAAATGGACAAATGGAAAATTCCTGGGGGACCTGGATTTCGCAGATGATGTAGCATTCTTAAGTTCAACACCAAGACAATCCCAAGAAGCAATAAATAATTTGTGTCATCTCTCGGTTAAAATAGGTCTCCAAATAAATGCCTCTAAAACTAAAGCTATGAACTTTTCTAACGAGACGTTTGATATCATCTTGAACGGGGAAAAACTACAGAAAGTTGAAAGTTTCAATTATTTAGGCAGTAAAATGACTCAGGATGGTGACACAACAAGAGAAATCCATACTAGAATTGCTTTGGCAGCTAGCGCCTTCAATAGATTATCTAACATTTGGAAATTACGATCATTGAATATACATACCAAGCTTCGTCTGTTTAATTCAAATGTTATCTCAGTGTTAACATATGGCTGTGAGAGTTGGAAAATAACAAAATCATTGGAGAACAAGCTGAATACATTCGAGAACAAATGTCTTAGAAAACTCATGAACATCAGTTGGAAAGAATTCAAGACTAATCGACATATATCGGTCCATGTCCTACGAATGCAAAACAACAGAATACCACTACAGGCGCTCACTTGGGTTCCTGAGGGTAAGCGGAAAAAAGGAAGACCAAAAGAAACACTCAGAAGAACAATAATAAGAGAAGGAAGAACGTTGGGCCTAAATAATGTGCAAGAGCTAAGAGGAGTGGCATCACAACGAACAACCTGGAGAGCACTGGTTTCTGCCTTATGCGCCGTGTTTGGCGCTTAAAGAATTTATTATTATTATTATTATATAGGTCTTGCACTAGGATTTCGATAAAGATATCCCACCAGAAATGGGCCCTGATTAGGTAGCGTTATTTCCAACCATACACATTCTATCTCTGCTGTCTCTAAGTCGTTTCTGCGGCGAAAATTAAGGGAAGTGGAAATATAAACTATTATACCTGTCTCTTGTTTTTTGCTTGCGTCTCGCCGAATAGTTTTAAAACCATTTGACGCAATGTCATCGTCTGTTATTCTGTCATTTAGGCGACTTTCTGAAAGTCCAAAAATGTGAAAATTCTTACTTAGAATGTATGTAAGTTCGGGGAGTTTACCTAGAAGATGGTAAATATTCAGATGACCAAGTCGTAGACCATCCTTGTGAAGCCACGGTACATAATTACCAGCCATGTTTGTATAGTAAAAAGAAATATATATTTATTAAAAAAAATAAAAATTACAAGTTAAAAAACAGTTATGCACACAAAAAAGCGCAAAATATTTTTACGAATTAATACTTCACCAAGGAAGTGGAATTCAAGGAATGAGAAATTGCAGAAAATACAATATTAAAATAATTAATACAACTAATAAAAAACAATTTCAACTGAGTATATGAAAATTGTCACAAAACAATCAGGCATACAACATATCACACCAGAACTGCTCAACGCAACAAAGTGAAGTTAAACGAGAGATGGAAGAAATTAATAATTGTCACAAGTCAGACAAGTATACAACACTTCACACCTTAACACCGATAATTCTAACAAATTGAAGCTACGCGTGATAATAAGAAATTTAAATTGTAACGAAATAAGTAATCAAAGAAAAATTTTAGAGGATATTAACCGATAAACTAGTAAAAGTTCTGATTATTACCGTTGTATTAAAATATCAACAAATGTTCAAATGGAGTGAAGGCTGTAGTAACAGAGATTTAGTGAGGCAAAGTGTTTGTTCGTCAATAACTGATGTCTCTGCCGGGCAGATAATACGGGTGACGTTGGGCAGACATCATTAATGCTTGTCTAAGTGACGCAGGGCTGAATTACATCAGATAGACAAGTACAGGGTTCCACTGAGAACGATAATAAGAACTAGGGGAGGAAGCATGGTGATCTCTGATTTCTTCCGTCCTTGTTGTAGTGTTGGTAGGAGTATTCTGAGCCTGGGACATTGGAATACTGTTGGTAGAGGTACCTGAGTGGGGGCTGCCTTGTGACTAATGGGGGAAACATGGTATCATAAGATTCGGCTTCCTGATTGAAAGTGGCGTTGTGATAGCTGGAAGGCTGCCTGCTTGCAATAGGTGTGCTTCTTTGAGGGGCAGGTAGGGTGTGTGATGTATTGTGATTATAGGTTGATGTCTCAGTAGATTTTTTTGCATTCTCTATATGGGTTGAGCTGTCTTGTTGTGTCCTTTCTGGATATTTTATGTTTTTGGCCAGGATGCTGCTTCCAAGTGTGGATGTGTGAATTTGATCTCTGTAGAGTCGTTTCTTAGGTGCTCCTGAGTTAGATGTAAAGAATGGAGTATTGTTGATGAAGCCAAGGCCGTTTTGTTTACAATAGTTCTGTAGTTTTGTGTTGTAAGTGTCCGCTGTGCAACGATGAAACCCATAGCATGGTGGTATGATTGATGAAATAAAGATGGAGGCTCTGGGAAATTTTTGTTTTATTGTAGCCACCAATCCTGAGGGGTTTAGGCTATGTTCATTCATGATATCATTAATTCCTACGTGTAGTGTTGTTTTTGTTATGTTGTGATTAATATCGAACTTATTAATTATGTCCAGTAGTCTTTTAATACCAGCCCCCGGCACTGTCATAATTGAAACGATGTCTTCTCTTGTAGTGGACATTCTTTCACAATAAATAACCTTCAAGAGGGAGTCACCAATTACAATATGTGTAACGTCACTACGTATTTCTTCACTTTGTTTTCTATTAGATTGATGCTGTTGCCTTTTGTGGTGTTCTTGTTGTGGACTGTCGTGATGGGTCTGAGATTTGTGAATTGGGTTTTCGGGCACTGGAACGTTGTCTGGTAGGGATGCTGATACCTGCTCATTTTCTGTTGAATAATCCTCAAGAACTTGAAATCTGTTGGTAATTTTTACTCCAATAGGATATGTTGTGTTTGTGAGTGTCTCTTCGTGTTTTTTGTGTACAGTTTGGTGGTGACCTTTTCGCTAATTTGGCGTATTTTTATGTATGGATTCTTTGCAATCTTCTACCATTGTTTGGGAATGATCTGGTTGTCGTATCTTATAGAGTGAGAAGTCTCTCTGCAGTTTTTCGATGATGTCCTTCATGCTAGAATTGTCTTCCCTCAGAGATACTATCTCACTTTTAAGAATTTCGTTTTCGGCCTTGAGCGATGTTGATAACTCTCTTTTTCTTGTTTCTTCATCGTAACTGTGTATACATCAGAGCAGCTATCACCTTGATAAAGCTTGGTACTTTGCATCAATATCGATAAACGCCTTTTCTTTCTTGTGGTAATAATAAAGGCTGTTATTTTAGAATGCTGTGTTTTGTCAGAGTACGTTGTAAAGGTGTACTGGGACTGACTAGTCAACTCAAACAACCGAGCACAGCGTCAGGTATACATGTCACCTTGTCCTGGGACACAATGAGGCCCTGACAAGAATACAGTGTTGACAATGAGTGTTGTAATGAATGTCAATACGCGAATGTGTAGACTGTTCTGTGGAGTTGACTGAAGGTTCAAACACTCATTCAAACGTATCTAGAAGTTACTTATGCAGACCAATGTAGTCGTTTCAATAGTTTAATTTGACGCACACACTTGACAGAATGGGTACAGTTACAGGAACATAAGTCGACATAAACAGCATAGTGTTGATCAATGGACTACCGTCATAAATTAGCATTCATGTAGAATAATCTTTCAATGGAACATCTGTAAACACCAAGATTTCCATTGTTTATAAATACAGTCAGTAGACCTTACTGACCGAGCATGTCAATTAAGCAATACTGTTCCAACTTGACTCCTAAACAGGACCTCTTTCTAGCGAAGATTCCTTTAGGTAAATTACAGCAAATTTCTGTGAAGATAATGTTAACCCACTGGTATTGGGTTTTCTTTATAATAGTGATCTCTCAATCATCACCTGATAATAAGGAAGCTTTCCCGTTCTCTGCTTGATGATTTACAATAAGTAGAATTCCAAAATCAATCGAATTCCACAATGGCTGCTGGTTCCCGGTTGAGCATCACTCACTATACGGGTGTATAGCCAAATCTTCAATCGAAGCTTTGTTCATCAACAATAAATGATTCTACAAGGATCAGCATGTTCTGTCCTCATAGTTGCTGCATATAAACATATTTAGTGCTGCTGGATAATATGTCGCCCCGACATATTCATAGGTAAATTCATGTAAACGTCTGCCCATCATAAGCCTAGGAATGAACGAAGTCAGCAAAAGTACGTTTTTTTACCTTGACATAAGAAATACACTAGCAAGCACAAAACGCTCTCCCGGCGTTATAGAATCACAACTGGGGAACTCATGGACTAAACGATCCTGGAAGAAACTATCTTCGTCCCCAGGATAACTTAAAGAGATCACAAACTCTTGGGCATTTCTACGACATAACTTCCCGCCATAGGCTTTGACAACCGAAGGACACTCTAACGTATCTTCATCCGCCGAGAACACCTGACCCCCTAAAGTACAGTACAAGAACAAATAGTTCCACTTAAACATACTAAGATATCAAGATATAAGACATACTCGTCCTACATAGACAAGAACTACACATAGATTCGGGCCATAGACATTCTGAAGCAAGAACAATCTATTCCTAACCAAACACAGAATAGATTCAAGTAAGTCTAAATTCCTCCGCCGAGTTCCATTTTTAAGAACGCTACAAAGAGCGATAACTCACAGAATGAATACTTATTGCCCAATCTGAGTTCCGTCCCTCAAGACCAAAAACATGCATTCAAAGATGAATATATCTTTATCAGACAATTAAAACATTTTACATGGTATGCGTAATCCGTGCGCCAAAAAATATGTGCGCAACAGATGTCTGTATACTAGACATGAGATCACCAATTAAACTTCGTAAAGTGTCCTCCATATTTTGCATTAGCTCCTGGCAGCACGGCACAGGTAACTTCGCGGTGTCTTCTTTTTGTTGCTCAAGAGATACAGTTTCAGCTTTTCGTATATTTTCATGGTCCATGGGGTATTCGATGGCCAACATAGGTTTACAAATTGTAGGGGTGTCTGTTATTTTATCCAATACTGCAGAAGGTAGAATTTCTGATTCACTGTGAGAAATTGGGTTGCAGCTGATGTTGAGGATGTCGTTGTCGGTAGTAAAGTCATTTATGCCTGGAATCATTGTGTCTACTGCCAAGTGGGGCATAGATACAGCAGAGTCCATTTTAGTGTTTTCTAACTCAACATCAGTTACAATTTTTGCAGATTCTTTTAATTCTTCAAATTCTGTTTCTAACCATGATTCGATTGCTGCGGCAGTCCCCTGGGCCATTAATTTATTTTTTGTATGGTAAAGGTTAACTTTGAGATGTGGTGTTGTTATAACATCTTCTACTAGTGCACCATTTATGTCTGTTCTTGACTCTACATGTCCTGTTTCGTAGTATTTAATGACAATTAAACGAAATGCCTCGTACTGAAAGGTGCTCTGGAATGTTATAATAATAATAATAAATTCTTTAAGCACCAAATACGGCGCTTCTTCTTCTTCTTCCGTCCTTAGCCACCGACCGTCAAAGCAGTCAGTGGCCATTACGCCTAGTGGCGTCTTAGGGCAACAGCAGATCGGTTTTCTTTGCCATTGTTTCCCATCACGCCTATTGGCGTCTTTAGGGCAATGGCAAATCAATCCATTTGCTGTTGTTTCCGTAATCGAAGTGACTGGCAAACGGGTGATCAGCCCGTACGGCGCATAAGGCAGAAACCAGTGCTCTCCAGGTTGTTCGTTGTGACGCCACTCCTCTTAGCTCTTGCACATTATTTAGGCCCAACGTTCCTCCTTCTCTTATTATTTTTCTTCTGAGTGTTTCTTTTGGTCTTCATTTTTTCCTCTTACCCTCAGGAACCCAAGTGAGCGCCTGTAGTGGTATTCTGTTGTTTTGCATTCGTAGGACATGACCGATATATGACCATCGTCTTTTCCTTATATAGTCGGAGACATATTTCTGCCTAGAGTCTTCTCTTATTTGTCGATTAGTCTTGAATTCTTTCCAACTGATGTTCATGAGTTTTCTAAGACATTTGTTCTCGAATGTATTCAGCTTGTTCTCCAATGATTTTGTTATTTTCCAACTCTCACAGCCGTATGTTAACACTGAGATAACATTTGAATTAAACAGACGAAGCTTGGTATGTATATTCAATGATCGTAATTTCCAAATGTTAGATAATCTATTGAAGGCGCTAGCTGCCAAAGCAATTCTAGTATGGATTTCTCTTGTTGTGTCACCATCCTGAGTCATTTTACTGCCTAAATAATTGAAACTTTCAACTTTCTGTAGTTTTTCCCCGTTCAAGATGATATCAAAGGTCTCGTTAGAAAAGTTCATAGCTTTAGTTTTAGAGGCATTTATTTGGAGACCTATTTTAACCGAGAGATGACACAAATTATTTACTGCTTCTTGGGATTGTCTGGGTGTTGAACTTAAGAATGCTAAATCATCTGTGAAATCCAGGTGCCCCAGGAATTTTCCATTTGTCCATTTTATACCTAATTGTTCATTGTGGGTATAGTTTCTCATAACCCAATCAATAGCTATTCCAAAAAGTAGTGGTGACATAATACAGCCTTGTTTCACCCCTGTTTCTACTGTAAACCATTCTGTATTCCCTTTATTTGTTCTAACACAACATCTTGCATTGTCATATAGCGCTTTGATTATATTCACATATTTTGTTGGAAAACCATAGATTGTAAGTATCTTCCACAATGATGGGCGGTGTAGACTATCAAAGGCTTTTTGAAAATCGACGAAGGTGATAATAAGTGGCGATTGCATTTCCACTGATTCTTCTATAATTGTTCTTAGTGTGAATATTTGATCAATACATGATCGTTTCGGCCTGAAACCCGCTTGTTCTTCTCTGATCTTTTCGTCAGCATGCAATTTAAGTAAGAATGTTATAGTTACACATTTTCCATGACTTGATAGCTTCAAGGTTATACCGGACCCGGTTCTACAACCTTTAAGTTTTACGTGATAGCCCTCTCTTTGTTCAAAGCATCGTTTTTTTTTTTTATGGTTGTTGGTCTTAAATGAGCGTCCCTGGGGCCCACTGTTAGCTGCGAACTAACGCCTTCTTCCAATCATGACATTGTTACATTCCACAGGGGGTTTTATTATCGGTGAAGAACAGTGAATACCGGGAAAATTGTATGATGCTTGACAGCAACGCTTGACCAACAACTGACCTCTTGCTCTGGCGAAGGTCACATTCGGATGAGTCATGTGTGACCGCTTGACCTTTCACGCTAGCATTATCCTTTCTACTTCCACGCTAAGCATTTATATGTGCTAGAAGATGCTACATGTAAGAATGACAGACCTTAAAAGCAAATAAGACGTTTTTACACAAAACGCAGCATTCATTCAAAGTTCAGTTGCCGTTACTGCTCTGAAAGGGCAAACGTAGGTCAATCACAGGTAATAATGAATTGGTTTTATAAGCGCGAAAGTGGGAAATGAATGTTTGTGTGATCTGGGTTTTTTTTATCCTATTGTTAAGTTGGAAAAGATCACACATGTGAAAATAAAGTCGAAATAACAGAATGTCGTGTGCAAAAAGGTCGAAAAGCTGAGGAGTGGAGTGCAAATGTTAATTATTGTGTCGTGTGAAAAAAGGACGGGTCGTGTGAAAAAAGGCGGGAAAAAAGAAGAAATAGTATAAATAGAAGAGTTGTGGACGATAGGTAGCGATTTTAGGACTTATGATTCCAAGGATACCATGATTTTAGACTAGAGGATTTTTACAAATAGCGTTAGGAGAACTTCGTCTTTGAGCATACCAAGACAAGTTTTTGAGTAAACAAATCAGTAAATTATTTCTTGTGAATATACATATATTATTCTATCTGGATGTACCTATATTATTCAGTTGGATTATAGATTGTTCATTTTGGATAAACAACCATCATTTTGTGAAATTTACAGTGTTTGTTTAATGACACCAATAAACTCTAATATAATTTTCTACATTTGCTGTTTGTGGAAATTTACAGTAATTTCTTGTGGATTATACGTTGTTGTGCTGAAACTGTTTTGCTTATCACCAAAACTCAAAAGGGAAGAACATTCCTGGGTTGAAATAAATTAACAAAAGGTCAAGTATCACCATCTCTGGCGGAACGCCAGTTAGCACTTGAACCACCACAACATATGAAGGATAAACTCTGACCACATAAAATCAATATAACTACTAGTGCCGCATTCAACTGACGCGGGCACATATCTTCAAATTGATGCCGTAACCAGCTCGGTTACACATGTAGTCATTGTTGAAAATATCCTCCAATAACATAGAGAAAAGACTGATACACATTTCAACGGTATTCTATAAAATGTTACACATTACATTAACATAATATCATGTTTAAAAATTTCACCGTCTAATAACCAATATACTGATATAAAAATCCACGGAATGTGACTTAAACGTTAATACTGCGAAATGTGAGAGCAGATCAAAAACACGTTCGTCCATGACGGAGGTAACTGATAGCTAGAGAGAGAGAGAGAGAGAGAGAGAGAGAGAGAGAGAGAGAGAGAGAGAGAGAGAGAGAGTAGAAGAAAATAAAAGACGTAGGGATATTGATATATTTGCAGGACAGACACTAGGAAAATAAAATTCTGATTTCTTTTTTTAAACCTGAGGTGGAATGTATGACTGAAGGTGTGTAAACGTTACCTCTGACTGTGTATCTGTATATATTTGAAACAAAGACCAAAGGGGCAGAATAGGTCGCTAATATTTGTTTTATTAGTACACTCTCTAAGGTTTAATGCTCAGCTTAAACGTTTCGGCACTAATTCTGTAAAGTAACAAAAAGATGTGAATGCTCTCGTGTTTTGATTTCTGGAACTGGGGGAAAAAGAGAGAGCGAGAGAGTGAGAAGAGAGAAAGAGATGCAGAAAATGAGAGGGAAGAAAGACAGAGAGATTGTTATATTATAATGAGAGATATAAAAACAAGCATTCCCGTGACCATGCTGAAGTGATAGGAGCATTATTCCTGTACTGAGGGAAATAACCTTGCCAGTCATATTAAGCGGGCTCTCAGCAGTTCTTCCCCTTGGGGATATGTGTTCAAATTCCAGAGTTCATTTCAGAAGCGCATAATAACAAGATGGATGAACGAGCACGTGATCTCATTTACTTCCTGTATAATTATGTCTGTTTTGTTTTGTTTTTGGTTCCAGTACTCGGCACTCTGAGACCGTCAGCTTCGTGATTTGTTTCAATAACGCGTGTACAAATGTATGTTCATAGCGAATCAACTTGTATCCAAGGAAAAGTACTGCGTATGGCAACCTAGTTTTATCTAAGCATGTCTATATGATAGACAACTTTCTTTCATCCAAGCTAACGTACCACATACACAACCAACTGCTATGTAAGCCAATACCTACCATAGACGTCCAACTTTAACCAAAGCGAATGTAAGCTTCTATGCGGACTTTCTGCCTGCGCCCAAAATAATGCCCTTTATACGAAAGCAAAGCGAAGATAAAAATATACTGCACTTTTCTGAAAAGTGCGAAATTTTAGAAAAAAAAAAAAAAATAATCTAACGTAATTCGCATTTGTCAAGTCATATTTTACATGTATAGTCCCCTAATTGGAATGGGGGCGCCAATATATACATGTGTGTGTGTGTGTGTGTGTGTGAGTGTGTGTGTGTGCGTGTGTGTGAGTGTGTGTGTGTGAGAGAGATAGACAGAGCGAGAGAGAGATAGAGAGAGAGAGAGAGAGAGAGAGAGAGAGAGAGAGAGAGAGAGAGAGAGAGAGAGAGAGAGAGAGAGAATAAAGTTACACTGGCTTATTTTAGTTTTAAAACATTCACTTTTTGCAAAAATCGGTCATGCTTATGCTTTTTTTGGCCATTGTTTTAAAAAAAAACCCGCTACATACTTGTACTTACATTAGTGGTCCTTACCTTATTTCAAGAGTACATAAAATTGCGGTGGTTTAAATGCACCTTAAAGGGAGCCACGCTGGTGTAATGGTTACCACACTGCGCTGGCGATCAGGTGATCCAGGTTCGAGCCCTGGCGAGTACATTTGAAAGAGTGTCGTCGACCGGGACTTGGACTGGAATAATTCGAGCCCTGGCGAAGACTTTTGAAGTATTCTCGTCGACCAAGGACTGGAATAACCTGAACGGCCCGTGATCTGACCCAGCTCTAATGGGTACCTCCGAAATCGGCGAGTATCTACCTGACTGGCGAGAGGACACTTATCACTGTACAGGGAAAAAAGGGATACTCACGTAAAATCAGTCTCAGGTTAGACATATTGACCGGAGATTTCGCCTCGAGTAATAGCTGGCGTAGGAAAAAAAATACAACTTTGACAATCGCTTCGATGAGCACAAATCTGGCATAATCATCATCTCCTTTTTCACTCCTTATGGCGCAGAGAGGCCCCAACTGCAGCTGGCCCCCTTGCAGGAAGCCTGTCAAAGCTACTGCAGTGGTGCCAGCCCCATGCATAACCTCATATTACTCGCTTGTTACGACATGCATGAAATAGAAGTCGTCCTATTTTGTCTTTGTCTCAACAGATACCCCCGGGATCTACTACCCCCGGGATCTACTACCCCCGGGATCTACTACCTCCGGGATCTACTACCCCCGAGATCTACTACCCCCGGGATCTACTACCCCCGGGATCTACTACCTCCGGGATCTACTACCCCCGGGATCTACTACCCCCGGGATCTACTACCCCCGGGATCTACTACGTCCGGGATCTACTTCTACCCCCGGGATCTACTACCCCCGGGATCTACTACCTCCAGGATCTACTACCCCCGGGATCTACTACCCCCGGGATCTACTACCCCCGGGATCTACACGGGGTGAATGTGGCATGATCCTACAAATATACTAACTTTAGTCCAAGATGATTTAAAACATCTTTCTTAGATGGTGCTGGTTTTAGCTAGTGCCCTGTATATATAGAGTGACGACAACTAAAATTTGGCCGCCATTTTCGGTCGTACCCGTATTGCAGGAAAATGGACCCGATCATGAGTTTCGGACCCAATTTGCATTTTTGTTTAGGTTAGCTAATAATTTGAAATAAAATTAGATGCAAATACAGTAGCACATATTTGTACTATTATTTGTATTTCAAGTAACAAAACAAAAAGAAGAAAACTAGTTTACTTACCGGTTTATTGAAAAGAATCAGTATCGTGGATTTTCAACACATACTCCGTTGAATTTTATATTCCGTTATAATTCCACTATTTAGCAACAAAGATTTTATTATAAGTTTTATAGTTTTATTATATAATTTTATTTATATATTATATTTATATTATTATAATTATATATATATATATATATATATATATATATATATTATATATATATATATATTATATATATATATATATATATGTATTTGTATCTATATCAAACAATATTTATCACGAACAAATGTTAATATTAGTGTCTGGGAATGTGAAGGTCTGATGCTGTTCTTACAATGCATATGACTTTTAACAGATGAAAGTCAATTAAATATCTGTTAAAGTCAGTTATATAAGTGGAACCACCAAGCCTTTACACCCCTCCATTTTAATATAATTCTTGTTCAGAGTTTCTTCTTGATTTTGTTTGTTTTTTTGTTTATTTATTTAACGTATTAGCATAATTGTGATTGTCCCTATTTACAATGATTTGACAAATGTGATGCCACTTTCTCATCGGCAGTTGTTCATATTATTTGGAATTGAAAACAATATATATCCTAATTATAACCCATCAGAGGTTGAACGGGATATTTTTCTTCATTAATTTAAAAAAAAAAATCTTACTCGACGCTTATTCCCGCTTCTAACCCAGGTATTGTCGACAAAAAATGGCGTCCACGTCGTTCAGCCTCGTTTTCGATTCTGACTCAGTTGACGTCACTCTATATAGAAATACAGGGCACTAGTTTTAGCCAATACTCAATGCTCTTTACAGAGCTGCGGTATCACAGTGGTTAGGGCACTGGCTTCCTAGCTCGGTGGTCCATGGTTCGATCCGCAGTTGAGGTGAGATTTTTTAGACCACCAACTGCTCCAAGGACGACCCAGCCTCATGAAATGGGTACCAGAATAACACTGGTAGGTTAAGGCGGCCAGCGTGATGCTGACCACATCACCCCTAGTGTGCCGATAGTCAGGAATATATGGGCCTAACACCATTTCAGTCTCAATATGCTTCAATGGGCGTGTAACGGGATCCTTTACCCTTACCTCTCAATCCTCTTTACAATTATCGGTTTTGCTGTAGTGATGTTAACTGGCTGCATAGTTTGTGGCATTGAGTCTCATCTTATTGCTAGTCTATGTCTCTTAATTGAAGGGAATGTCTACAGTTTAGGCATGCGCTGCATAAACATGTTAATTCCGTATTGGTCTTTAAGCTAGTTGAACATTTCTATGATTTTTGGGTAGTTTCTGTTTTGTTTATTATCCTATTCTGAATGGTCCTAAGGGTAGCACGTGAGTCTGAAAAGATTACGATGCCATTCGGTTCTGTATCGTTATTTCCAAAATTGTCATATATCAAAAATTAGAATAGGAAAATTGCTTAGCAACGTAACGGATGGAAATTTGAGTCTCCTGTTTTTGCTAGTTCATCAGTCTCTTCATTTAAGGAAATGTCTACATGTTCAGGTATTCACTGCATGAAAATGTTAATTCCGTATTGGTCTTTAAGATAGTTACAGTCAGTCAACATGAGGTTTGGCATAGAAATTGTCCATTGGATAGTAAAACTTTTGTCAGATCTTATTTCTGACAACTGATCAAAAGTTTGATTTACTGTAATTAATTAGTTGGTAGTTTTAGAAATTAACTTTAAAGTTCTATATCTCAAAATCTACTAAAGTTATCAAGTATCTGACAAACGTTTTAAAATATAATTGTTGTGTAGCAGTAGCAACTGAGAATAGTGTGTGTAGGGAATAGGAAGGTGTATGGGTTATTTATTGTAGTGAGCTTGTTGTGTTCACTGATGTGAATGCGTTTTGAGTGATGTTTGTCGCAGAATAATTGGGTCGATCTCTTTTCCTCTCCGGCAGTATTTAGCTACATTTTTTTGTGTACTAAATTTCCGTGGTCGCCTCTTTTCTTTCTCCGCTATCAAGCAGATTTTTAGTAGTTTCATACCATCTTACACTCCTCTCAGTTATAATTCATCTTGAACCCAGATGGGCCGGTCAGCGACCGAGCGTTGGGTTTACCTAAGGCATGCCGGGCGATAACTTACCCGTCTCTTAACAGATTACAGTCACGCACTTATCAGTCGGACACACCTGAGTGGAAATGTTGTTACAGATGTAAGAAGTTATTTGTAAACATTGCCCAGAGAGGATCGGATGTTTTCATTCCATATTTGGGAGACATTACCTCTGCAGTAACGAGCAGAAATTTCCACGAGGAAATAATTTAAATTACCCCACAAAACACGCATGTTTGAAACGATAGGCAGACACCTGGAATGAAGGCACAGCACCCCTTCCGATTGGAGCCCTGCTTAACATCGTAACAAACAAATGCAGGGGAAGACATGCAATATAACCTGACCCTTAAGTCAGAGTAGAACCCGGTGAAAATTCACTTGCGCCAAGAAGACAACCAGACTCTGCCAAAGTAAAGACTAAAATCAGCTTTCATTTATCAGACCGGACCTTGTTTGAGCATTCTCAGGACTTAAAAGCCCAACGAAAAACTCTACCATTTTAACACGGAAAACTGGAATCTGAGGGAACTGAAACACAAGTCAAAGTGGGAACGTATTGGTAAAATAACAACACCCTAGACCAAATTTAAGAGGCCTCTTCAAGTGCCTTTATTTCTGTGAGCCAGCAGTCTGTGAGCCTAAAGATTGGCGTAAGTTGTACATTTTGAATTCTATATTTTTTCAATTTTAACATGTGAACTAATACGAATATATTGACATGTGAATATTAATATGTGACAATTGCTAGTGGATGTCCAAAGCATTTGAGGTTGGCAACCTCAGCATATAGAATGATGTTTTCATGAACCACCACTGTCAGGGCTGGTGACTGCTGTATTGCGAGTTTCTGATAAAGAACAAAAAGCAGAGGTAGTCCCAAGTTCCATATGGAGCAGGAAGGGAATGATGAAAGAAATGATGTACATACTTGTTATATTATTAACCTTTTCAACCAGTGTAAATGTAAAACATATTCACTCTAAATGTAATGAACGTTTCAACTTTTTCAACTAGTGTAAATGTAAAACATATTCACTCTAACTGCAATGAAAGTTTACAACCTTTCTAACCGATGAAAATGTAAACATATTCAAACTATAGTGATAACATTTTCATGTAAAGTTAAATATAAAACAATTCATTTTAAATGTAAAGATAGTTTTTCGCCCACTGTGATTCAGATTAATTCTCAGAGAGGGTAACAATTCTGAAAATAAATGGGATAGTGGAATAGGAGGTGTGACAAAACGACTGATAATTTGTCTTTTCCATTCCGCCCCTTCTCCTTTTTCTTCTAAATTTGTTTTCTGATTCCACTGGCTATATGTATTTCTTTTCTTTACATTGTTCTAATGGCCCCAGTAACCTTATTATTCCCCTTTCAGACACCCACCCCGAAGCGTGGCTGGGGTGATGTTTTCGTTTCTTGCTCATTATAAATGCATCGCTCGATTCTTGGTGGCCATCGACCGGCGATTGTGGTAATCTTACCTAAGACGCACGTGCAGTCTGCCCAACTAGGGGGACACCCTTCGCTCGTAACAGTGTTTGGCCACTGACCGAGCAAATAGATTCTTTGAAGAACGAACCGCTGTCTTACTCAAGTTGGTAGCGTGAGCGGCGCAACGAGGCACCCTTTTGATACCAGGGTATCCTTCTTTTATCTCCCTTTCAGGGGAGAGAAGTCACGTTCGTTCTGAGACTTTGGTCGCGACCCTGGATAGCCGTCATTCTCCTATGTCGGCTGCCGAGAGATAATATTATGTCTTATGCAGTGGACTTTCTCGTGTCTGTTGTCTTCTGATGTAGACTCTAGAATGAAGTTATGTTACTCTGGATTACGCTTGTAAAAGCAAAGCGACCGAACACCTGCGAAAACATGCGATGCCAGATGTTTGGGTCAGCGTCTGATTTGAGACTATAAATCTAGTGTGCTGACAAATAAACTATATAGATGATTTCTCCCCGGTAATTAATTCAGTAATAATGTAGCGCCGTCTACCGCTTAAGTTAACAGGTGCTTAAGCTGTTAGGTATCTCCTGGTGTTATTGTTTACAATGGGTTAATGGTAAACTTACTCTAACAGATACTTACTAGGGGAAGAACCTCTTTGTCTGTTCTGTGCTTACCATGGGTTAAATAGTAAGCTAAAAAAAGCTGTCATTACTTTAGGGAAACTTCAGTGTGTAATTTATTCACATAAACATGAATAGTGATGTGCATTTGCTATTAAGACTGAATTAGAAGAGGTAGTCACTTATTACTTTCTGAGAGAAACTTCTCGTGGTTGAGTGTGGAATTATGATATGTCTACTTGTGTAGTTAGACACCAGTTTAAAACTTTCACGGCCATCCAGAAAGCAGCCACCGGCCAGGGATATAATTATATCCTACGTTTAAGTCACCATGTAATATTATAGCATAAACACTGCATTTTCATGTATTCTATTCGTTGGAAGTAATTACTTTTCCTTTTGTGTATCGACCCCAACGGGGCGCATATAATTTTATTGTGGAATGTATTTAGTGCTAATATTTTATGTATGTCAAACAATGATATGATTAATAGTACACCTTCTTCACGGGAACCACTTGTTTGGACAACCCATATGTCGAGTTGAAGAAGACATCGAGCAGATTGTTTCTGTCAGCGCACATGCTTAGATGTACATGTAGGCACAAGATAGTTTAGCCAATGCGACTGCAGGCTGATAATTAATAGAGTGGAATTAATAGGAGGACAACGCATGTGGATAAAGACAGCACCGATATTTACTTAGCATAATTATAATACACCTACTACAATGGAACATAACAGTTGATTATACCTTTGTTATGATTGTATTTATTTGATTGATGTAAAGGTTGTTTGTTTGGTCTTAGTTCCAGGGTACCCCACTGTTACAGCTGGATCTCAGTCAACGAATGTAACATGCTTCTCGACCTCACGGTTCCAGTAAGCAACGAATACGAGTTGTCACAACGTACCTGAAAGTGCAACCCTCTTCACATAAGCCCTCTAACGGGAGTTTAGCTCATGCAGTGTATAACCAGCGACAGAAAATCTGAAATCGTATTGTGCAGTAGTGGTTTACTACTCGCCGATTTAATACAAGTCACAGCTTAGTGGCATGCAGTACCTCATCCTGCTCATCTGCACGAACTGAAGTGGAAGCATCTGACTGTGTGCTTAAACTGAGCGCTCAGTCACAATACAGTTCAAAACCAGCCCAAACCGGATTTAAGCATCAAGCACGCAGGCCTATTTCACGCGCTGGATAATAGCGCAGCAGACAGCTGTCATAATTTGACCTCGTCTTGTATACTTTTGGTAGTCAAAATCCCCGCCCGTATTTGCGGTCAGTGGAAAGACTAGAGATAAAACTGTAGCTTACGGTGTTAGTAAACTGTGAAAACTACGCAAGGATAGCGTTTGCACTTTCCTCAGTGGATTAAGATTATTCCTCCAGTCTGGATAGAGACTTAAGACACTGTGATAGCGTCGTATCATACACATACAGCCGAAGATGTTCTCTCTGGGTTTAGTTATAGATCGGGGCAGAACAGTTAGTTTTGTTCCCTTAGTGGGTTTATGTAATTGTTAAATTGTTGTGCTTTTGCTGCATTTCTTTTGTTTTGTTGGTGTGCTGATACACTTGATATATATTTTCTACTTTCAAGAATTTAATAAATTTTAACCTTTTGTTACCGCGCTGTTCATGACCTTTCTCCATACTTACAGGTCTTACTATATTCCCGATCTATCAGTCGGTGAGTAAGAAGAGAGAGCGGTTGATTCGTAAGACTATAAGCGAGCGTGGGCTTGGCAAGAGAGAGAGAAAGCTGTTATAGCCCTCCTTCCATGTTGTTATACCGTCACCCTTTTTCCACACATTATCTGCGTTTTCTTCTATACATCTGGCAGATAACTTACTTTGTCGATTTCACTAAAATTGTCAAACTCGACAAATATTTCTATAAACGTGACAGGAGGATGGGGACACATAAGTATGTGTCGGGAACCTCAATACTCAGAGGATATTCGTCTCTCTTGTTTTGCCATACTAGTTGGTGGTACCAGTTAAAGGTACTATTTCTGGAACAAGTGATGGTATAAGTGGCCTGAAGTCGACGCTAGACACCATCATCAGACGGGTCTTAGAAACACGGGACCAGCTTTGCATTTACTCCCTGATTCTACTTAGAACGTGCTGCTACTCTCAATCTTGACCAGGAACGTGAGCAATCCAGTCACATATCTGCTAACCAGCGGGAGCAGAAACCTCAATGGCAGTTAAGTAGTCAAATAAAAGCTGCCAAGTGAAACTTCCCCTTACATAATTCCCTATTAACATCATATGGTGATGACCAATTTTGTTAAAGAATATTAAGTTTTTAATAACTGTTAAAACCTAAGTGGTTATTAAATTTGTCTTTTTATATCTATCCAAACTTAAAGTTGATTTAATCATTTTGAATGTGCTGTATCCGAATGTCTCAGAAAATGTCTTAAATACACTGAATCAGAGGTACTAAATAATAATAAGAGGAAATTCGCTGAAAACTCAGCTGGGGGCTTGTACGTGCTGAAATTATTTTGCATAATCCTTCACAAAAGTTATCGGCAGATCCTAGAGTTAACGTGCTCAGCCAGTGCAGCACTGTTCTCGCTTTTCTGTATATCATGTGAACATTACCTTGAGGTAGAAGCACCATTATCCTTCTACTTACAACTCTGCCAAGAGTAATCTTGGGCGAAGGTAGACACATTTGAAGACCAACATTAGTTACTCTTCAGTTTTGGCCACTGTTGAACCACTACTGCAGAGCTACGGGGAGGCAACCCGTGACAATGTTTGGCAGAAACAGATCTGGTTACTGCTCTTGTGTTTTAGGTGTGAGTGAGTGAGCTGATAGTGTTTTGGCTGGGATAGGGAGAGTTTGGGCAGTTAGCTGAGAGATTCGGGTGTGTAATGATTTGGGCAGTCGGCTGAGAGATTCGGATTTGTGATGATGTTTTTCCAAGTAGAGTTGTGAATATTGTAGAAAGGAGCCGTTTCTGTGTGATTCGGGCATGTTGTGAATTAGATCAAGTGCTCTAGTGATAAATGAGAGCCGAGAGAAGTATTTGAGTTTGGGCGTGAGTGCAGATACACCACCCATAGTTTCTGGTTCATGTTTGACTGACCAGAGGTGATTGCCGTTGCTGTAGACGTACTGTGAATCTCATCACTTGTTTCATCAAATTAATTTGTGTTCCTTTTGTACACAGCGTGTTATTCGATGACTTATGCATGTTTCCGTATCAGTGTACTGTGCTGAAATTTACCCTAGCAGAGCCTATGAACCCGGGCAAACGGTCGGTGTTAAACATCTAACAACACCCTCGTAACAATAAAGATAAGCTTCCGTTTCAACTTTGGTGATCATACCTTAACAAATTAAAAAAAAGGCATAGCGAATTGAAATACAGGATTCAAATTCAATACGGCCACCATTGTTATGACAACCAATAGCATTAATCCATAAAATGCGTTGGTATGCTTCTGCTATTACTGTTTTAAGTTACCCTGTAGCTTCTCCCATTAAGTGTATTATCACATCTTGTCCACACCCACGAATTCTCATTTACACACACAGTCTCTCTCATCCATACACACACTCAAACACATTTACAAACACACGTGTACTCGTTATTTTTTTTAAAACTATACTTCCCCTTTCTCATCCACACTCTCTTATCTACATTCACACTATGTTTGCTCTGATCTTCACAAAGTTCTCTTCTAATACTCTACCACTGTGATTTTCAACCGATGTGCCGCGAAGGGTCCGCAGATGTGCCACGAGAGTTTAGGAGAAAGATGGGGTAAAAACGAGAGATAAATTGAGGAATAATTTTTTTTAAATCGTCGAGGTAAATTTTAGTAGTACTGTATATTTTTCATAAAAGGGAGATAAGAATAAAAACAATATCAGTTTAATTTTTTTTTTTTTCGTACGCCCGCTAATACTCGAGGCGAAATCTCAGGTTATTATTATTGTCTAAACTGACATTGATTTTACGTGAGTATCCCTTTTTTCTTGTACAGAGACAGGTGTCCCTCGCCATTCAGGCAAATACTCTCCGATTTCGGAGGTACCCATTACAGCTGGGTCGGCTCAGGAGCCGCCAATCTATGGTCGACAACA
Source organism: Oreohelix idahoensis (assembly GCA_024509875.1). Classification (NCBI taxonomy): domain Eukaryota; kingdom Metazoa; phylum Mollusca; class Gastropoda; order Stylommatophora; family Oreohelicidae; genus Oreohelix; species Oreohelix idahoensis. The sequence continues at coordinate 662,899 of JAMPIV010003467.1, read as the reverse complement.
CTCCTTCAAATGTGCTCGCCAGGTCTCGAGTTGATCCAGTCAAATTCCCGGTCGACGAAAAATCCTCAAATGTCGTCACCCGGGTTTGATCCTGGATCACCCGGTCGCCAGAGCGGTGTGGTAACCACTACGCTAGTGCGGCTCCATCAGTTTAATAAAAACAAAAGTTATAATAGTAATGTTCTAAGAGCTTCCGTCCCTATTGTTCCATATACTAAAATAATTCTGCAATGTTCTTTTACCTTCCCACCTTTCGCCCTTGTCGCCACCGTGCATTGTAGTGATCTACCCTTGTAATGAAAGAAAATCATTACATATTCGAACATGACCAAGACAATCATTACAAGGGCAGGTCACTATAATGCACACATCTAAAGAGAACCTGTCCCGCATTTGTGTTTGTTATTTCTATTTCGTTTTAGTTATTTTGTTATTTCTGAATTTAGTTGATTGTTATTTTCAGCGCTCATTAGACAAGTGTCACAGAACGTCTTGTGCATGTATTTTTGTGCTCTCTAATCTTCAGCCCCTCCGGCAGTATCATCTCGTTTTCTTCATTTTCCTCACCAATCAACTTATTACTTGGATTATATGACATATTTTACGCCCTACATTCTTTCTGTGACCACTCCCAGACTGTTTACATTACGCCAGGTGACTCGTGACAATACCACGTTTACTGAACCGGTCAGCGAGCGATATTCTTATCATGAAAAGCCGGCTCGCCACCTTTTAATAGAGACGGCAAACGTGAAGAAAGATAGCGACTTTGACGTAACTCATTTCCGAGGCCAGCGACAATCAAGCAATTATCACCTGGGTTGCGGTCTGTATGTCTGAGGAAACAATATTGTTTGTCTGAGCGGCTGGCGCTCCTTTTGTAGGACTGTCTGGAGAACGCACGATCACAGACGATAATGAGATAATCGCTTCACGGGTCCATCTTTGTGACTAAGATTGTCTCAGATAATCTGTCTGGCGAGTCAATATTTGAAGGTAGCATCTGGACATAAAATAGGTTCCCAGATTTGTTGTGATTTGGCGGAAATATTACCGCATGCTTTGAAAGAGGTCACGCGATGGAATATTAAATGTAATATTTTAAACACGCGGGGGAGATTATGAATTTAAACACCTCTACCCACATTGTGCAAAAGAGCTTACGATTGGATTGAAGTGAGAGCCGGAATATGCTTTGGTTCTCATTGGCAAGTTTGCCAGGAAGTACAATCTGGGATTTGAACTGAGAATGAGAGATATAATCTAGCAAACTCAGAGACACAGAGCAGACAGCTTCGCAACTTCAAACGAGCAACTCCCAACAGCCAGAAAGAGAAGGATAAACCTAGAATTCTTTACATATAAGTGACAGATCGAGGTATTTGGGAAACTTAAAACCTTAAAAAGTAAACCCGTCTTTATAAATACAAACTCTGAAAAACTTAAGGGACCAAGACTTTAAATATTAATAGTGGATACCTAAGGAATTGGATCACCCGTGGTATGAGAAACTTTCCCAGACCAAGTGTTTCGCAGATTCACACGTCATAAAAGGGATTCAAAATTTCCAGACCAAGTGATTCGAGAGCATATAACTTAAATAGCTCGTGTCCATTCTAAACTGCGCGAGGAGATTGTGTATAACCCAACTGGGGTAAGTGAAACCTTTATATTACAAATGTGAATTTGACATGTTTGTTTTTGCTAAGTGGCTATATAGGACGCTGGAAACCTCAACATACGAAAATGGTATATTCATAAACCACTACAGCAAGCGATGGTTATTTCTTCTGGCTAGTCGTGCGAAAAACCGACAGCAGAGGTGACCCCAGACTCCGAATAGAGCAGTGATGACTGATGAATACATCACATGTGCATAAAGTGTGTATTGATTTGTGAGATATATGCACGTTGTTAATTGTAACTCAGGCAACTCATTATTCGCACTGTCCAGAAACATTTTCCCAGTTTAATACCCGGAAAAATATTGGTGATTTTTAATCATCTTCCCTGAGCTACACTGTGTACTCGGGAATTTAATTTTTCTGAGAGATTAACATTGGTGGGTGGACAGCGAGAATGCGCCTGTTAATTGGCAGCCCACAAATGTTCTTAGCAGAGGCATTTGTTTTTCTATTTTGTCTAAAACGTTCGTGGAACGAAGCTAGTCTTGAGTGAAATGCAGGGAATCAACACCAACCGCCTAAATTGGACTAGTTGTCTAGAGAAGAGCCCTCACCACCAAATAACTGATGACAAAAAAAAAACGGCTGCAGGACCCCCTTAAATCAGTTAAGTGCTTGTAAAAGGGCACCAGCAGCTGGACATAATTTTCTGAACTATATCCTCACCCTAAATCTCAGTGAAGAGAAAAATTGATTCCAATAAAAAATTCACCAGCATTTCATTTATTATAAACTGTTAATGCTAATTGATTATTAAATTTGTTACCTGTTGTTTTAAAACTAAACAATAGTTGTTTATTCAGGTCAGTTATTACCTGTTTGCAAGCATACGTATGAGCCAGAATATTTAATATACATATACACATCTAGACATATATTTACCTCTAAACAGAGCTATACCATTATAAGAGGAAATTCGCTGAATTAACTCAGCTGGGGTTAACGGGCTAAAAACCATTGCTTAAATCCTTCATACAAGGCGACGGAAAGATATTGGTTAACAAATGTTCAGCGCTAAGCAGCATTGTTCTTGACTTCTGAATTATCTTGTAAATACTCCCGTAAGGTAGAAGCGTCATTACCCTTCTATCTACATCTCAGCCAAGAGTAATCTTGTAGACTAGTTCTGGTAGCATAACACATAATACAGATAATGTTAGTTCTAAAACCACTGGCCAGAATAATGAAGATTATTTGTCCTTCAGATTAATTTCATCTGGAGAAGAGCAGCCACGTTTTAAGTGTGTTGTTTTTGATGAGAAACTGACAAACCAAGCTATGGATCGAAGTAAGCTGAAAAGACACCTTAACACAAAGCACTCATATTTATGCGAGAAACCAACATAATATTTTAAAAGGCTTATAGCTGATCAAACACGCCTGGCTAAACAATGGACCAAAATCACAACTATTTCTGTCAAAGCTCAAGAAGACAAGCTATACCGTTGCTGGCATCGTGGCAAAAAAGATGAAATCACATAAAATTGCCGAGTCAGTAATTTAACCAGCTTGTTGTAAAATTATAAATTATGTCTGGCGAGAAATGTGAAAGAGAGATTTTGAAAATCCCTATTAGTCGGCGTATACAAGACATGTCTCAAGGCGTTGAGTCACAAGTGATAGCTAACATTAAAGAAGTCAATTATTTTGCCATCTAGTTGGACGAGTCAACTGACATCACTGGAAAACTCAACTCCTAGCATTCAACAGGTTTGTTTGTAATAGAGACATCGTATAATATTTTTTATTTTGTAAGCTACTTCCAGAAACAACAAGATATTCTTGATGTTGTCGACAGTTATTTCAGTTCTCATGATTTGTCATGGAGATTATGCACCAGCATTTGCACGGACGGCGCTCCTTCTATGTCGGGAAGCCTGAAATTATTCGTCGCACTGGCCAAGCAAAAGAACCCTGGCAGTGTTTTTACATACTGTTTATTGCACATAGAGACGCACATTTCAACTGTCACGGGTTGCCTCCCCATAGCTCTACAGTAGTGGTCTAACAGTGGCCAAAACTACTCAAGAGTGAGTGAGGTGGGTCTTCAAATATGTCTACCTTTGCACAAGATTACACTTGGCAGAGTTGTAGACAGAAGGATAATGATGCTTCTACCGCCAGGGACTATTCACAAGATATTCAGAAAAGCGAGAACAATGCTGCATTGGCTGAGCACGTTAACTCTAGTATCTGCCGTCAACTTTTGTGAAGCATTATGCAATGTAATTTTAGCTCGTGCGAATTTCCTCTTATTATTATATATAGCCGCTTACGTGTATTTAAGAAATGGTCTGAGACATACGGATGTAGTACATTCAAAATGATTAAATCAACATTAGATTTGTCTTTATACAAGTGTCGTGAAACCTTCTAAATCCACATATCTAAATTAAAAAGTAAATGTAAAGCCTAACGAATTAATTCAATAAAAGGAAAGAAGAATGGTGAAAGACCAGTGCTTTTTCAATGGCATACGCCAGTGTGTATACCGCCGTAATGGCTGAACAAGAAAAACCCCTTTTTTATGCTCCATCTGCATAATTGTAACGCTTTCACGTTTACTAGTAAAGCCTACTGCATCAACTACACGCGTTTCAAAAAAATAAAACTGGTACTGTGTTTCTTAGAAAACCTTGAGATACGCACACTGCTTAATGACCCAGATAAAATACTAGCATTAATGTCATTATATACACTGCGTAATGAAAAGACAGACGGCCTTAGAGAGAGAGAGATGCACGGAGGAACACAGGCAATACTACCACAGTCTCGCGATTAATAGTAACGCCAATCCCACGCGTAAGGCATGAAGCACTAACTTTTTTTCAAATAAACAGTGACAAAAAACACTACCAATACACGGTTAGGTTTTAAAAAACATGTTTAATGCTTATTAGGAAACATGACATTCTACTGTTTTATGTCTGAAATCCTGACTTTATACTGACAAAACAGTCGAAAAGGCAGGACAGGTGGCGGTTCTAAAAAAAAAAAACAAAAAAAAAAAAAAACAAATACACGACTATCCTAGAATACATATTTTGAACGAAGCCACTACGTTAAATCCGATTTGATTGGTTAGAAGTATATGTAAGGCGAAACATGATTAGTCGACTGCAAATACTAATTTTGGTTGTTAAGGGAAACGTAGGAAGGGTAAATTTTTTCAAATGCTTTTGTAAACATGGTCTTATTGGCTAGACCAGTTGATATAGTCAATTAGGAGCGTCTGTTCAGTGCCACTTTTTGAAAATAAACTTAGTAAAAGCAAGTGCGTTGAGATCCAGCTCATATTTTTCTAATAAAAGCCTGGGACAGAGGCAGATCGGAATTGTGCCATAACTCATCGCCAGTCAACGTATTTGTTTAATATTTCCTTGAATTGTGGTAAGCTAGACATATTTGATATCTTTTTGATGAAAATTGAGTGTGAATTGATAATTTATGTCTGTGTGTGTGTGGCTCAGTACCAAACTTGAGGCAAAGCCTAGATATTGCTCCCCCATGAACAAAACTTGTCGGAGAGGAGTGTAACTGCATGGGATTGCCAAATAGTACTATGACACCTATCTTATTGAATAGAAGGAAATAATGCTGGAATTGCAGAGGCGTTGTAACCATTAGGGAGAGGAATACTGGTGAATCTTGTTACATGAGAAGCTAACAGTTGGCCTACAGCGCTGAACTCAGTGTTTGTATGTATTGTGCTTCAGTGTGGTATGTACTGCTTCAGTGTGGAAATAGATTATAAATTAGTTCTGAAGTAGGAGGTACAGCCTTCTTGTTTCAGGGACCGTGGTCCTAACGTATTGAAGCAGCACCTGGTCTGAGTTTTGCTGAATCCAGAGGCTGGTAGTATACTCCTTGGTCAAGATAGCGACTAGTATTGTTTCTCAAGGAAACGGTGAAGCAAGCGAGCAGTGGAGACTGTTTCCTGCCGCCCACACAGAAGTTAAGAGTTCGTGGCCAGAGCAGCTCAATCTTGTGTATACCCCCCTCTAAAAGTGACTTTACCTTAATTCAAGAGGGACATTTATTTGTTTCAAATCAAAAGAAACTGTGAACCTTACCAATATTATTTCCACCAGAAACAAACACTTGAAGTCATGATGACAAACAACAACTTAGCATAAAAAGCCAGTATTACCTCATAGTCCTACATCACAGCTTACACACATATTGCAATAATAATATATGTCAATACAAAGATCCTATCTATAAATTGTGTACATACAACTTGTGATTACATTTGATTGTGATTCCTGGTTCACTTTGTAGTTGAATCAGGATATCTATTATTGAAAGGAATTAATACATATTTTTAAAAGTTACCCTTGACTTATTAAGATAGACTTATAGATTGTTATATTTATGTGAGTGTCACAGTGTTGAAACGTGTTGTGGATTAAATTAAATTGTTTATCTGTCTGTTGGTCGTTGTGAACATACACTTCAGCATTATCATAACCCTAGACATTCAACGTAGTCATCACAATATTCCAGAATAAGTCTGACTGAGATATAAATGTGGTAGCAAAGTAAGGTCATCTGTAATACACCACACTTATTAGATACAGATACCTTCACAGCTGATCTCAGTCAGTACATTAAGTCCCCTATAAATATTTATAACATCCCACTTTACCACAACAAGTAACAAATTTTGAATCAATTATGTTTTAACAGTTTAAAATAAATAAATAACTTTTTAACCAAAATGCTGATCATCAATGATGTTATGGAGGTTTGGGTAAGAGTTAACTTGGCAGCTTTTATGTTTCTACTTAGCTGCCAATGAGTTTGTCTGTTCTGCTCCAGCTGATGTTTGGGTCTTTGCAGATGGAGGACTGGATCACTCACGTTCATCGTCAATGTTGTAGGGAGCAGCCCATTCCCAGAAGCGTCAGGGAGTGTCTACGAAGTTGGTCCAGCGTCTCTAAGACCCGTCTGATGATAGTGTCTAGCGTCGACTTCAGGCCACTTATACTCTCACTTGTTCCAGAGATAGTACCCTCAACTGGTACCACCAAATAGTGTCACAAAAGAGAGAAACAAATATCCTCTGAGTACTGAGTTTCATCATTCACTCCCTGCTCCCTATGGAACTTGGGACTACCTCTGCCTTTGGTTCTTTTAAGAAACTCGCAATAAAGCAGTCACCAGTCCTGGCAGTTCATGAAATCATCATTCCATATGCTGAAGTTGCCTTTCTTTCATCATTCACATCCCCTGCTCAGATGCTACTTGGACATTGGCACTAGCAATTTTAAACTGTTATACACATATTAATATTCACATATATTGATGTCACTATATGCATATTAATTCAGTCATGTTATAAGAAATCTTAGATCATTCCATATGCTGAAATGTGCAAAAATATAGAATTTAAAATATACAACGTACGCCAATCTTTAGGCACGCGTGCTGCTGGCTCAGAGAAATAGTTTAAGGCAGCTTGACGATGCCTCTTACACGTGGTCCGGGGTGATGTTATTTTAGCAATAAGTTCGCACTTTTGACTTTGTGTTACAGTTTCCTTAGATTCCAGTTTTCTGTGTTAAAATGGTTGCGTTTACCTGGGCTCTAAGTCCTCAATATGCTCCAATAAGGTCCGGTCTGGTACTATTCTTAACTCTGGCACGGTCTTGGCGCGAGGTGAATTTTCACAATGTTATAAACTGACTGACGTGTCAGGTGTTGCAGGTTATGGTTGCTATGTATAACGTTGTTATCTTCCATACCATGATGTACTCGTATGTCCCATGCCGTGTACGTCCCCAATAAGATTTCCAAAACGTTACTGGTGCGTTGTATATTCCTACCCTACATCTCGAATGCTGTACGGCCAATATTACTTCCAAACCTGGAAGCCTGATGAGATTGTGACTTTTATCGTCCCCCCAGTGTGGTTATAATTACAAAAGATTTTTAATATCCCTAAGTAATATTTCTGTACGTAATTTAACCGCCAGCAGAAATCTTAACAGGATTATTACAAATTCCGACTGTCAAGTCTGTCCAAATATGGAAGTGAGATTGTCGCCGGCCCATTTAGATTTTTACCTGTGCCTATTCTTAGCAAAGACGAGAAGCTTAAAGCAAACATGACGAATTATCACCGAAGGGAGTGTACGACGACTTGAAAATACCAAATATCTGTTTGACAGCAGAAAAAGAAAGGTGCCGACCATGGTAATGACACGTAATCAGTGCTCACAAAAAAAAAAAAACGTAACTGACTACTGCCGGAGAGGAGAAGATATCGACCCAATTATTCCGTCACATCAACATCAGTGGTACTCCAAATATTACTTGATGAGACGATCAAAATAGTCAACTACATCAAGAGTAGGTCATTAAAATTGGGGTTGTTTTCAGCACTGTGTTCTGCCATGAAAGCTCCCACTGCACAAATTATTTATATGAATATACATTTTTAAAAATCTTGTGAAATACAGATCAATATTATTTTAAAAAATAACATAGTGATTAGAAATTTAGCTATTGAACTGTTAAACACAATCTTGATACTCGTTTTTAAAAAAAATGATACACTATCTCCTTAGAAAAACTGATGGTGTGCCTTGACAATTGTACCACCTTGTTCAGTGTGCCGTGAGTTGGAAAATGTTGAAAATCACTGCTCTACCTGGTCCTCATCGCGAAAGCTGTGATGAAAATTACACTATCCAGATTGCCTTTGGCCTTCGATCGCGTAATTTAGCAATTTTTAAAAGCTATCTGCCGGATATCAAAGAGTTCCAGAAGAGGAAGCATGTTCTTGTGTTACAAAGGTCTCCACATTTTACATCACTTATAATTACCTGTCACCGCTCACCGAGATCTGAGTCTGTAATTCTTTCATTTAAATTTTTTTTTTAAATTGCTCACATTTTGCTATCCCGCAAATATTAATTCAGGAATAAATGAAGGACTCTTTCAAACCAGATTAGAGTTCATTAAGACTGCACATGACTATGATTAATGATAATTACTTTAGCGGGGGAAGCTTGCCTATCTATCTATCTATCTATCTATCTATCTATCTATCTATCTATCTATCTATCTATCTATCTATCTATCTATCTATCTATCTATCTATCTATCTATCTATCTATCTATCTATCTATCTATCATCTATCTGTCTGTCTGTCTGTCTGTCTGTCTGTCTGTCTGTCTGTCTGTCTGTCTGTCTGTCTGTCTGTCTGTCTGTCTGTCTGTCTGTCTGTCTGTCTGTCTGTATCTATCTATCTATCTATCTATCTATCTATCTATCTATCTATCTATCTATCTATCTATCTATCTATCTATCTATCTATCTATCTATCTATCTATCTATCTATCTATCTATCTATCTATCTATCTATCTATTTTCCTGCCTGTCTGTCTGTCTGTATGTCTATCTGCCTGTTTGTTTGTATATCTATCTATCAACCTACCTACCTACCAACATAGTTACCAACCGACCTACCTACTAGCTGTCTGCCTGTCTATCTATATATCTATTTATCTATCTAACTACCCATCTACCCACCCACCTACCTACCCGTTCATCATCCATCCATCCAATTATCCATCCATCCAATTATCCATCCATCCATCCATCCATCTAACCATCCACTTACTTGTCTGTCTGTCAAATCTTTCTGGCTGTCTTTCTATCTTCCTATCCGTCTATCTGTCTACATGTATCTGTGCACATTTTAAAATGTACGTTGTTATGAAATGATGCAGTACAAAATAAAAGAAAGGCAAAATTTCAGACAGGTCTGTTAGTCCACTTCTCAACTATTTTAAAACAAAGACCAATTTCTTCCCCTTTTTAATTGTATCGATCACCATAGCTAATTTAAGTGTTTCTGAGAGAATATCAGAGAGATGGTTTCTGTACCATATCTGTCGCTTAACTGTACGCGTTTGCCTATTCACTCAAAATGTCTTCAAGATCTCGGCATCTGGTTCAAAGCCACCTTTCCGTGAAACATTGTACGCCTACCACACATTATAACAAAAGCCACGCTCATGTAAACATATAGGTGCTACTTTGGGAGCTCTTTTGACTGTAGTTTTCCCAGCAATCATGCACATCTGAAGAACTACAATTCCGTATCTACTGCTTTTATCTATGCTGACAAAGAAGACGGATACCCAGATTTTGAGAAACATTGAACCAAACGTCACAGTTTTTTTATATTTTGGACATGCGCCCTAATATAACCAACAGACCATGTGTCTAGGTTGAACCGTGCGCTTCGCCAGAACTCCTTTTTTTTTAAAGGAAAAAAAAACCCCACAGAAACATGCAGTATGCACTATAAGAGTACTTTTTGTTGGTTTTATCTTCACATGTGCACTGGCAGAGTATCTGAAGAGTAACATGTTTGCGTTGTCAGCCTCTGATGTGACTTCCTTTAAACCGGTCGCCTCATCATTGTTTAATTTCCAGATGGCCTGTTCAATATCCGCCTTCCTTAGATGCTCAGCGGCTACCTTTAATCTTTTCTGTCTGCTGCTTGAGTAGCAATATTTCCTGTGGAGGAGTTTTAACTAATAATTCAAAGTAAAAACCCCACGTTTGTATTTCTTGTTTTTATTTTATTAGCACTGTTTCGTGTTTTATTTAAATATGCATATTAGCTAACAGCTTCCCTCTGTTAGACTGATAACATGCTGATCTCCAATCCTGCCGTATTATTTACTGTTAACGTGTTATGCTTCTTTTATAAAATTATCTGTTATGTTTTTCTGGATTAATAATATTCTATTCTATATGCATGGAGGATAGTGCGATTCGCTTCCGTAGCCAGACGGTGTTGCCGTTCGGAAGGTTGTGGGTTCGCGTCGTCGGTAAACTATTCACTTGTGTTTTTTTTCTGTTTAGTCTTTCTACATCTTTATTTCTCACAAGTGCCTGAAACATTCCTTTATGTGTGTATTATTTATTTATTGTTTATATGCCTCGGCTTTCCCCTCTTTTATTTACTTAAATGCCTATACTTCGTTGTATATCATACTGTCTTCTTTTCTGCGTATGGGAGTTTCATACCTTCCGCTTTGTTGCCATGTGGTATTTGTTTCTTTGCATCATGTAGTTTTTCAGTTGTATCTATGCTCCTTGTGACATATTTAGCCTATAGTTTCATTGCTTCTTCGCCAGTGGTCACATTGCTGAAATTTTTTTTTTCCCGAATCAGTGGCACCTGGTGTGCTGTCTCAGTGTCTTGAATCAAACGAACGTGCTCAGTTTTATTTTTGTAAAATGCTGTAGTCATTTAGTACCTTACATGTTGTACGATGGTAAGATCTTGTAATAATCAGTGAGAAGTATGTATGTACACAGAAAAGTCAGCCTGGTGTTCTGCTGTCGAGTCCTGGGATAATCATCATTATTGAATTAATGCACATTTTGATCTTTGTATTACATCTCCCAGTTCAAAATGACACGGATTATTAAAATACTCCTATATGTTTAAAATGCATGTCAATTAAGGGACATGCAGTAGATTTTCAAAAAGATAAAAATATATTGCACATAATTCATATCACGAGATTTTAATAGAAATTGTAATAGTTACGGCAAAAGTTTTTTTTCCTAATCCATCTTTATTCATCAAAACACTTTTTTTTACGGAGTCATGTGTCTCCAAAATGTCAATGGTGCCTGTTATGACCCTCTTCTCTTGGCTTTAAATTGTTCCGTTGTCTTGTTTTTGTGTCGCTTTATAAACCTATTTAATCATTTGGTTTTTCTTCTCGTTACAATGCATACGGACTTTTTACGCGTTTTAATATGTATAGAAAGTAGATCGTTAGCTTTTGTTGGTAACATTTTCAAAATTTATAAGAAAATCATTTTCTCAATGTGATATTTTTTGACGTTGAATGCAGCCACATGTTGCTTCAACAAGCCATAGCGAGAGATAGAGGGGAGGGTAAAGGTAAAGTATCCCGTTATTGAAGCATATTGGAAATATGGTGTGTAGCCTATATTTTCTTGACCCTCGGCACACTAGGGGTCATGTGGTCAGCATTACGTCGGCCACCTTAACTTTCCTAGAGTTGCTCTGGTGCCCATTTCATAAGGCTCGATTGACCACGGAGCCGTTTGCAATCTGAACAATCCCACCTCAACTGGGGATCGAACCATGGACCACCGAGCCAGGAAGCCAGTGCACTAACCACTGCGCTACGGTGGCCGAGCGCGAGACTAGAAAACCAAATTGATATTCCCATTAATTTAGTCTCACGTGATCTCAAAAGTTGTAACAGACACATCTTGTTCTAGATTAAACGATTGTGTTACCCTTTTATTAGATCTGTTTGCTGGTGTTCATTACGTTTCCCGTAACACGTGTTTTCAACTGTCGCAGAGAGATTTATGATTAATAAATTTCTATATCTTTTGTCTATTCTACCCGTGTCTTCTACTTTATTATCGCTCTTTTATCCGTTTTCTTTTTTCGCATTCGTTTGATTGTGAAAATATAACTCTCCCATTCAAACCTTCGCCTGTCTCTTTTCTTATTTAGCAATACATTTTTATTGCTGTTAAGCTAAGTTCTTGAGTAGACCGAATAGTGTGAAATTCGTTCTCGACAGACATGAGGTCAGACATATCGTCTAGCATTTTCATCTGACACGAAGCTTCTACTGTTAAGTTTCTCGGTGATGGGATGTGAGAGGCGCCAACATGCATCGCTCGGAAATGACCAGAGGTAGCGGCAGGTGTTAGAACGAGCACTGGCAGTTTTATGGCCGGCGCCTGAGTTAATGTGAAGTGTTAAGACGGGATGCTATTTCTGGTTTTCGAGAATGGCGTGCACCCTTTGTCTGTTTTCAGATATTATACCAGAGTAGTTTAGACTTCATTCATTCAGTCCTCCTAAGTTGCAGTAGACGGATCGCTTCGTGTTAGAGAATAAGCTTGTATAGCGAAGTTCTTAGTTTTCTCGACAATTTTGCCGAGCTTCTAGAATACCGATATAAGTGAATAATTCTAGTTTCGTGGTGATTGCCTGTAATTCTGTTTGGAGGTAATATTAATATCTAGTAGTGTTGAGTGATTTAAGTGGTGATCGCCTATTTCATTTTCACTAGTTTTATTTCTGTGTAGAGTGACTAAATGATAATTTAGCTATATTCTCTAAGTTTTACAGTGGATAGCAGAATAAATTTTAATTTCTAGCGAAAAAACTCATTCAGCTATAACTAAATTTAATTAAACTGCTAGTAACTAGTAGAGAATATTTTAACTAAACTAAATTAATGCACTGAGTCATCATTGAGTATTGACGAAATATGTACGTATTTCTAATTCATGAGGATTGATCTTTGGTAATGATTATAATTTATTTCACGGGAGTTTTAAACGATGAGACAAGCTTTAAGCTTATAGTTTCTGATTTAAATTAAATAACCAAAGTGAATATATATGTTATTGTACGCGGGGTAGACATAGGATATGTGTATAATATTATGTATTCTATATTTCTTTTTCTTATACAGTATTCTGGGGTAAGCCCAACCTCTACCAGCGGTTTAGTACATATGAGTAAATCTGAGAAGAAACAAAAACATTTGTGTCCTAAAATACGTGGGTTTACAAAGTAAAACCTGTCTTGCGGTGCGTTTGCATCCAGAAACGACAGAGTACCCATTTTCACAAACTTTAAGGCTAAATGAAGTAACTGGGCCGATCGCGCCAGATTAAATTCTTCCTATTAATCTCTAGTACATGCAGCCCTGTGGCGAACTTTATTACAAACAATAACATTTCCGACATTTTTGACTTATTGTGGTGTGACCAAGAACATATATACATATTGAGAGAAGTTATCAACCGGGCATTTCCGAAGTACTGGAAACCTCGAGTTCTGACACTGTAAGCCCTTTTAAAATTTCATATCTGACCTGAGTCAAGTGACACTAACAGAAATCTGAAATTACCGTTAAAGTGGAAGCTTCCCGGCCCATTGGATGAAACCTGATCTGCAGAGCTGGGTTCCACTTTTACTAAACGAAATACAGATTTACGTTACGGTGTGTGTGTGTCCTGAAGTTGCGCCAGACGGCGAACGCCAGCCAGATTGTAGGTAAGAAAGTACGACAGGGGCCCCTGCTGAATGAACCTAGTGAAAGCGGAACAAGTGATTCTTTCAATTTGTTTGTATCTATGCACCCACTTTGAAATTTCTTTATGCAAGTTTGTTGCCAATGATATTTCCCTCGTAGAATAGATTAATGTATCAACTCTGTTCTTAACCTTAGAGGGAAATATTAGACTACAGCTTATGAATCCGTGACTCTTTGGGGCTATCACGTTTCTTCTAACAGGATCGTGGGCTAAACATCGGGGGGAAAGATTATACCTATGGATCTATTTTTCTTTTAGTAATTTTTTGACCTATGTGTAATTATATGTGCTTGATAAGCAAACTTATTTGTTGTGGACAATTTTCTTTATGTTAATAACATTTCATAAACATTATACCAGTGTGTTAGTCAGCTTGTCCCAAATACCTATATTTCCATTGTTATAGTTTTTTTCACGTCTGTGCGTCTAGCTGTCGTCACTTGTGTGTGTGTGCATGTGAGTGGTATATATATATATATATATATATATATATATATATATATATATATATATATATATATATATATATATATATATATATATATAAAAAAAAGGATTAAAGGAACCCGTACACGCCCATTGAGGCATATTGGGATATATATATTATACCGTCGGCATATATATATAACCTTCCCAGAGAAGCTATATTTGTAAAATATATACCACTGCGCTAGGTAATATGCTATCCTTATATATATCATAATAGACTGTCTGACTCCTCTAAATCTGTTGTAGAAGATAGGCTGAAAGAGAGAAGATTCTCGATTTCAGGGACAACCTCTATTAGTTTCTACCATCTCACTCGTGAAAATATATTTCTATTATCATCTCACACTGAACTATCACCTATTCTATTTCTATTCAGAAGGGACCAATCTATGTCTTAATTCTCCTATAAAAAAAATCTACGACATCAACCATTAATAAAGTACATGGGATTGTTGGTTATATTAATAATAGTGCAACAAATAGTTGTATCTGTGTATACTACACGCTTGAAGAGCCCTCCTGTTCTGTGTCTACCCAAATTGCCTTGCCGTCCCCTTTCCTGTTTTAAGATTTCGGTTATAACTATGGTAATTAGTTATAGTTAATTTTCTCATTTCGCATAGCGCTGAGTCTTTGGGTTTCTCAGAATCAATGTGCTTGGGATGTATCAAGATTCAATGAATTGGAGACACCTCCAATATGAGTAACCGAGAGGGAGGAGGGGGGATCTAAATGCTCGGATTAGTAGCACCTAGCGTCTGATGCGCAACAGGATGAGAGCTGCTTGTCATGGTTCTTGACCTTTATGTCCATTTTCTGAAATATCGTTTTCTGATCCCTCCATCGTGTTGACAGTATCAACACTTGTCCTTAGGTCTCTCTTTTTTGTGCCATCATTTAATTTAATGTGTATTTGTTCCCATTATATCATTTGTCGTAGATTTTTGATAGGGGAATTAAGACTTGGGTTGGTCCCTTCTGAATAGATTTGAATAAGTGATAGTCACAGTGAGAAGTAGTCATAGCAATAGGTTTCCACGAGTGAGATGGTAGCATGTGATTAAGAGGCTGTCTCTGAGATCGATAAATCTTCTCTCTCTCTCACCTATCTTCTACGACAGCTTTCGAGGAGTCAGACAGTCTAAACACACACATATATATATATATATATATATACATATATATATTAATATATCTCTAACCACTCACGTGCACGCACATACAAGACGACAGTTATACGTACAGACGTAGGAAAACTATAACAAATGATTATAAATATTCTAGAACGAGCTGACCAACACGCTGATTAATTTCAAGAGAAATTTTAATTGTCATCTAAAATTTCTTCACAACACATAGAAATTACATCAAAGCATATATACATAGTCATAAAAAATTAAGGAATTTCTACAAGAAATGATAGACCCACAGTTAGATCTTATCCCTCGAGGTATGCCCACAGTCCTGTTGGAAGAAAGTGATAGCCCCAAGGAAACAAGGATACATAGGATTAGGTCTAATATTTCTTCTTCTTAAGGTATGAACAGACTTGATATCTCTGCTCTATTTTAAGGGAAATAAGATTCGCAATACTAGCCTACAGAAAGTTAAGATAGCAAAATGGGTGCCCAATTACAACAATAAAAAAATCACTCCGTCCTGCATTCACTTTATTCATTCAGCCGAGCACACGTGCACATGTTCATACTCACAGCTTAGATAGCCACTTCTGGTAATACAATTTTTAGGACATTCACCTACAGACCCGTCAAGGGCAGTCTTTGACCAAGAAATCCCCAGTTCCAAAAAGACAGGATGAATTCTCTGCTTCCAGGAACGACTCCTTGGGTGTTCTTATTTTTCGGATGTCTGTTTAGGTCACATTAAAATTGTCCAGGCACGAAACATTAACAACGAGCACAGTGTCAATAGCTTAGGTATCTAGAATTGAGGAATGTCAGATCGGTGTCTACTTTCAGGAAAGGACTATATTTGGTCACCACACCACTAGTCGAAACTCCGTCGGAATGTTACTGACGTTTATATGTTACTTGCCACAACGGCTAAATTTGTACATGGAGTTTGTGCAGAAAATCTGATCTGGCTCAAAGGCCCAGTATAAAACATTTAGTCTTTAATAAAACCCGTTAGTGAGAGTTGTACTCTGTCTATTAATGAAGACACACGCACTGTCAGACAGGTGTTAACTTGTAAACCCACGTGGTTAAAAAGATAACAATGTTTATGTTTCTCACAGGTATGTCTCTGTACTAAACGCCGGCAAAGTTTTGGGTTACCCCAGTATTCACTGAATATGGAAGAAAAACCACAAATAAAATACTTATACATGCTACGTACTCGGATTATAACTTACGTTTTTAAACTGCAAGCGTACCGCTTGACTTATCATTTAAACTTTCCCGTGAAATAAGTTATATATAAAAATCCATCATCATGAATTAGGAATACCTACGTGTTCCGTCACCACTCATGAAGCATCTAGCATTAATAAAGTTAGATTAGAAAGTTTATTCGCGTCTGATTATTTTAGCAGTAAAATTAAATTCCTTAATAGCCGACTGAGTTTAAGCTAGAAATATAATTTCTGTTTTCCACTGTAACTCGTCACTATAAAACAATACAGACTATATAAATTAAGCGCTCTGCACCAAACTAACTAGTGAAATAAAAGAAGCGATTTAACACTTTAAACACTTCACAAAATACTAGATAATATGTATAATATTTACCTCCACACACAGAACTACAGACTAAACCATGAACTAGAATACTGCAATCTAATGGTAGTCTAGAGCTAGGCAAAATGGCCAAGAAACTCAGACTTCGCCAAAACACAGATATATGATCTAGCACAGCGATCTGTCTACTGCAAAATTTAGGAGCAAGAATGAAAATCTAGTTTCAAACTCTGGTTATATCTATTACCAGACAAAGAGGTAAACGTTTAATTTCGCAAAACGAAGTACTCTCCCCTTTCCGTCTTTAACGCTTACGTTTAACACATAAACACATGCCGTAACTGCCACCCACTGACCGAGAGGGCGCGTGTCAGTTGCGAATCTCAGACAACCCGTCTCCAGTGCAGAAGCAGTTTTTCACACCTCCCCGAGAAACTCATCCTGAGAACCATAACTGACACTTTGCTTTCTTGCACCTTACGCCAAAACTGGCCGTGGAGCGTGAGTGTCATATCACCTGACACTGAGAATCTACCTTGGTGTCACAGAGTGCTCGAAGGTTTTGTCTAGATTATTTTAAAATTCCTTACTTTTCTATTTCGTCACATTTTGTCTGTTTTCTCTACGGAAATATTTGCACCTGGGATCGTTTCTTTAGCTGTTTTTCTAGTCTTCACTAATAGTCCTGTCATACTATCCAAATTCTATCTTCTTCTACAAAGGCACTTAAAAGCATTTCTTTAGGGACGTCTATACGATTTATTCGCTTAGTCGAAACCAGTGGTTCCCAGAGTATCATATTTCGGTGTTCAGTGATCAACTGGAGAACCCCCACGATAAATCTTGGTACGTGTCTAAGCAAGAGACGGGAAATAATTAACTCTGGACGTGGGAACGGAAATGTTTTAACTTCATGCGAACGAATGCTGACTTTTAAGATCACTTGCTGATTAACCGTTGGAAGACCACGCACGCTTATAAATTATAGAAGAGAAGCCTCAAAATACCTCATACATACAGTATATGTGATTGAGAGTAACGCTACTCAAATTCTAGTTCTTAAGCGGTGGATAAAGTCCTGAGCGGTAAGCAAACTCTCAGTATTCACTTAATTAGCTAACTCTAATATCAAAGGATTAGTTAATGGATGTAAAGTGTGAAATACTTAATATTGTGGGTTTTATTTCTTTACATTAGATTGAAAGCTATTTTGCATTTATGTATTATGAATGTTATTGATTCATTATAATTATGTAAGTACTGGCTGATATGAGAAAGTACTACAAGCTAATTTTATTAGGAATGTGATGAAGAAAACTGTTGTGAACGAGAGAGAAGAACCATGTTGTTCAATGGACGAGTGAATGAAATATTCCTCCAATGCAGTCACGCATTAACGCACACGGCCAGGCGTATGCTTGTAACAAAGGCTGACCTGACTGACCTGACCAGTGTGAGACTACCGCTAGACAGGAATTTGTAAACAAATGGACAGTCGCCTTTAAGGGAAAAGACTTACGTTACGGTTTCAGGTAAATATATTATTAGGCACCATTCTGAGACGAAACGTCCAGAATGGCTGTAGGAAATATATCTGTATAAAACAGAAGATTGATTGCCTGTATTATCTTCCTCAGCCCAGTTGCAGAATCCTAGCCAGTTTCTGGATTTTGATTGCTGTAAATTGTTGCGAGTAAACCGCCTAGTTGCTCTATGCTACAGAGAGAACTAGTGCTTACATCTCAAACCCTCTAGCGGTGATCACAAGTCAGCAACCCTGAGCAGTCTACAGCATTTAAGCAGTCAACACCTCTTCAGCACCTGAACATCATAATTCAACTTCACAACCAGGTGAACGAACAGCCTAGTCATCTCTTGGACTGTAGCCCCACTGAATCAAATTCTCCAGTTGGTAATTCCTACCTACTGTGACGCCCAGGAGAAGTCCAAGCAGATAAGTCTACGTAAAACCCAAGCCAAAATCAGAATTCACTTTTTTCCACGAAATAGACATAGGAATAAACTTTCGTCAGTGAGGAAAATAGCCTCTTATTCTTATCTGAACCAAAGACACTGACAGTTCTAAATTTCCTAGTATTTCTTTTTTTCAAAGTACATGTCAACATTGATTTTATTTGCTACTGTAATTAAAGTAATTATGTACATTCTGTAACTCACCATCATTCTGAGTTTGACTTAGTAGATTGTATGTTCAGTTCAGAAAAACATTATCAACCCTCCTTGTATTATTACTTGTTACTACTAGTTCATCTTCAAAAAGATTTGAGTAAGAAAGAGTTAGTCGTCGCCAGAAAAATACAAGAGTTGGTAGTCTAAATGGTGAGAAAATCACTGACACCAACCTGTGCCCTTCTGTTAACTCTTTCCCTCAACACTAGCTCACCTCTGTGAAAACTAGTGTCTAAAGGTCTATGTGCTTTCTACACATCTACCTTACTATACAAAACTCTTTATGCGACAATTGGATTCTCATTCAACGTCAATTGGAGTGCACCATCAACTATATCTGCGAAAAACTGGGGTCTCAGTCTGGAATCTTACCTTTGGTGACCTATCTGCATAAGAATTGTTGAATCTTTAACTAGTAGTCTATCAATACCTTGGAGTAGAATCTATTGTATATCCCTAGACAACGTAATTTCTTATATTTTCTGAACAGAATTGTGGAATTACACAGTAGAATAAGGAAAGTGAAATCTGAATGGTCATGGAATTAATTAATTATTTATTTAATTAATTAAGTTACTTAGATTAATTAAGCTCATTAAGTTAATTAGTGGCTTAAGATAACTAAGCGTACAAGTTGATGAGTGTGTGTGAAAGACTGGCTGAAATTGTAATACCTTACTTCAGAAGAAATAAGAGTATACACAGGGTTAAAAATAAATAAATTATACTTGAGTCTGGCTCAAGTTAATAATATCTTAATTCAGTAGAAATAAGTTTATTATTAAAATATCAATTATACTAGTCTCATGAAAAGGGATACATTACGTCAGTAGACTTAATAGTATTACCTCGAGCCTCAGTAAATTGATTAGTGGTTATTATTACAATACTTCATAGAATTATTAGTAATAATCGGAAGCAAGTGTAGCGTCTGTCTAAAGTTAATAATACCTTAATTCAGCAGAAATAAGTATTATTAAAATATCAATTATACTAGCATCCGTAAAGGGATACATTACGTCAGTAGACTTAATAGTATTACCTCGAGCTTCTGTAAATTGATCAGTGGTTTATTATTACAATACTTCATAGAATTATTAGTAATAACTGGAAACTAGTGCAGCGTATACTGAGAGATTGAACTACCTACCCAGCGATCTAAAATGAACGCAGTAGCGGAACTAAGAGCTCAATTTTTCCAATATCTGATACATCACAAAGTGACCGATTCCATAAAAATTATAAGATGTCTAGATACATGGATAAGTGACTCTTATTTGGAAGGCGAGGAAAGAGGTTACTCGAGAAAGTTAATTGCGAAACATGTCTTAGAACAGGCAGAACTTTTCACGAGAACAGAGATGGAAATGATAGAGAGTGATGAAAAATGGACTCGCGGCTGGAAAGAGAAGGAAGCCAAGTGGAAAGAAGAGGCCATAAGAAGTGAAGCTTATGAGAAGGAACAGCTGGAAACTCAACCCTACCTTAAGTTGAAGACGCCGCCACTGGAAACTCAAAACTCGCCATGAGATTTGAAACCCATGGTTAGTCATGAGGCCACGGAATCCCAGAGCCCCACTCCCAGGTCAGATGAACCATTATTTCAAGAGGAAGCACCCTCTGCTCCACAGGAAGCGCAACTTAGTACTCAGAGCCCATGGTTAGGCAAAGCAGAGAGGCGGACATCGAACTCGATAAGTCATGACCCCTTTGTGAAGGTACCTACGCACATAAATGCTGGTAGTATGAGGGAAAGTACACTCTCGTCAGGAACACGTCAGAAGAGGAATTACCAAGACACCCCGAACATCTCTAATGAGCAACAACATGCCTTCGCTTAATCTCAGAAAGCACACAAAGACCGATTTCATAACCACAACAAAAGCGCTCAGGACTACAAAAACACTAGAAACCGGAGGAATGGAGACTGTAAAGAATTGTCTAAGCAGACAGAAAATTTCAGTAACGGCCCCATCCCGCGATTAATGTCATCTGGGCAACAAAAGGACAGAGAGCTTAATAGTAGCCCAGAGGAACCTCTCATTGTTGACACTAACGGAGTGAACGACAAGGGAAGTTACATAGTTCTAGGAGAACTTAAACAGCCTTTGATGGTACACGCGGAACCACCAAAAGGGCTGATAAAACATGTGACTCATAGAGACACAATGGGCTCTTTAATTAGAGTCGTAGACCAGGTTCAGGAGGAAACTTTTACCTGTGACTTTATGCTCGAAACTTGACCCCTTCATGCATCAGTGCACGGATGAAAATGAGAGGTCATACTTCTGCTGAGAAGCATTCTATAACAGCTTCCCTAATCTCAAGGAGACGATTAGTTTTACAGAAGGAGATGAATATTTTCAAATGAGTGGAAATACGTCAGGATCATTGAAAGATCCAAACCAAAGTTTGCTTGATAAAATCACAACAGTGATAGGAAAAGCCCAGGCTGAAAACCATTCAGCAGAGACGGAGGTACAAGATACGCCTGTGGTTGAGAAAAGAATTGATAATGGGAATAACCAGCGAATGGACAGAAAGTGGAAGGGAGAGAATGACTCTCGCATTAAACCACTTGTGAGAAAAGCTATAAAGTTGTTTTTCACCCACCCCAAACTGCTTCGTTCATACCTGAACGCCAGTTACCCTCAATCTTCGTGTGATTTATCAATGAACAAGTTGTCTGCAAACTTGAGATGTTTAGGAAACGTTAGATTGAACCCACGTAGCCCATGGGAATCTTTCAATCCAGAAAGAAAGAACGGGAACATTAACGTTCTAAACAGGTCGAACGTAGGAGCAGAGTTAAGGAGATACATGAGAAGTTCCTATGTCTCATGGAAGAGACACAAGCAAGAATCTCATTGTTACCGTGACAAAGGATGTTTTGCACGCCCATTCAAGCGGGCCACGGAACAATGGCAGACTAAGCGCAGCGAACGGACAACAGATAGTGGACGCTCAGAATTAGTTCATACTAACCGTCTTTTGTATGGAAAGGTGAATGGGTACAGCATTTTGACCGGACAAACTATCTTAGTAGAAATTACGAAGGTTAGCTCTTTGAGAACTCAGAACTTCAGGGATTCTCAAAATGTAGAGCCATGGCCAAGTGGAGCGTTAGCAAGCGGACAGAGGTCGATAGAATTGAAAAGTTGGGTGACAGAAGGAATTTATAATTTAGACAAAGACCTTCTCTCGTTGAATAGTTTGCAACTATTTTAAATTGGGGAGTATCTGTCACAGAGTGCTCGAAGGTTTTGTCTAGATTATTTTAAAATTCCTTACTTTTCTATTCCTTCACATTTTGTCTGTTTTCTCTACGGAAATATTTGCACCTGCGATCGTTTCTTTAGCTGTTTTTCTAGTCTTCACTAATAGTCCTGTCATACTATCCAAATTCTATCTTCTTCTACAAAGGCACTTAAAAGCATTTCTTTAGGGACGTCTATACGATTTATTCGCTTAGTCGAAACCAGTGGTTCCCAGAGTATCATATTTCGGTGTTCAGTGATCAACTGGAGAACCCCCACGATAAATCTTGGTACGTGTCTAAGCAAGAGACGGGAAATAATTAACTCTGGACGTGGGAACGGAAATGTTTTAACTTCATGCGAACGAATGCTGAGTTTTAAGATCACTTGCTGATTAACCGTTGGAAAACCACGCACGCTTATAAGTTATAGAAGAGAAGCCTCAAAATACCTCATACATACAGTATATGTGATTGAGAGTAACGCTACTCAAATTCTAGTTCTTAAGCGGTGGATAAAGTCCTGAGCGGTAAGCAAACTCTCAGTATTCGTTAATGGATGTAAAGTGTGAAATACTTAATATTGTGGTTTTATTTCTTTACATTAGATTGAAAGCTATTTTGCATTTATGTATTATGAATGTTATTGATGCATTATAATTATGTAAGTACTGGCTGATATGAGAAAGTACTACAAGCTAATTTTATTAGGAATGTGATGAAGAAAACTGTTGTGAACGAGAGAGAAGAACCATGTTGTTCAATGGACGAGTGAATGAAATATTCCTCCAATGCAGTCACGCATGAACGCACACGGCCAGGCGTATGCTTGTAACAAAGGCTGACCTGACTGACCTGACCAGTGTGAGACTACCGCTAGACAGGAATTTGTAAACAAATGGACAGTCGCCTTTAAGGGAAAAGACTTACGTTACGGTTTCAGGTAAATATATTATTAGGCACCATTCTGAGACGAAACGTCCAGAATGGCTGTAGGAAATATATCTGTATAAAACAGAAGATTGATTGCCTGTATTATCTTCCTCAGCCCAGTTGCAGAATCCTAGCCAGTTTCTGGATTTTGGTTGCTGTAAATTGTTGCGAGTAAACCGCCTAGCTGCTCTATGCTACAGAGAGAACTAGTGCTTACATCTCAAACCCTCTAGCGGTGATCACAAGTCAGCAACCCTGAGCAGTGTACAGCATTTAAGCAGTCAACACCTCGTCAGCACCTGAACATCATAATTCAACTTCACAACCAGGTGAACGAACAGCCTAGTCATCTCTTGGACTGTAGCTCCACTGAATCAAATTCTCCAGTTGGTAATCCCTACCTACTGTGACGCCCAGGAGAAGTCCAAGCAGATAAGTCTACGTAAAACCCAAGCCAAAATCAGAATTCACTTTTTTTCCACGAAATAGACATAGGAATAAACTTTCGTCAGTGAGGAAAATAGCCTCTTATTCTTATCTGAACCAAAGACACTGACAGTTCTAAATTTCCTAGTATTTCTTTTTTTCAAAGTACATGTCAACATTGATTTTATTTGCTACTGTAATTCGAGTAATTATGTACATTCTGTAACTCACCATCATTCTGAGTTTGACTTAGTAGATTGTATGTTCAGTTCAGAAAAACATTCTCAACCCTCCTTGTATTATTACTTGTTACTACTAGTTCATCTTCAAAAAAGATTTGAGTAAGAAAGAGTTAGTCGTCGCCAGAAAAATACAAGAGTTGGTAGTCTAAAAGGTGAGAGAATCACTGACACCAACCTGTGCCCTTCTGTTAACTCTTTCCCTCAACACTAGCTCACCTCTGTGAAAACTAGTGTCTAAAGGTCTATGTGCTTTCTACACATCTTCCTTACTATACAAAACTCTTTATGCGACAATTGGATTCTCATTCAACGTCACTTGGAGTGCACCATCAACTATATCTGCGACACTTGGAAACTACATGTCAGATGCAAACTACCAGACAAATGTCTCCTCATCATGTCTGACGGAGTGAATTCTCACACTTCAGGCCCAGAAACTTAGCCGAAGAAACACTGTCCAAGGGGAAACTGTAGACAGCTGTCTGCTCCTCTGTCTGACGGAATGCATTCTAACACTCTGCGTCTCGTGTAGGGGCTGACACGTTACGTCATAACTGCGTTCTCAGTTTTGAGAAAAGAAAAAGGTAAACGTTAGAATGGGAAAATAGTAATGTATATAGTCGCAAACGAACAAATGCGAAAAACACAAAAAGGATAAAAGAGTGATAATACATAGAGGATACGGGTGAAGGAGAAAGAAGAAGATATAGGCAATTTACGATCAATAAACTCTCTGTGACATCATTTCACATTACGCTTTCTAGTAAAGATCATCCCTTTGTTGTTGTTTTTTTATATAAAATCCCCATTTCTACATCACATCGGACATTTTACCAATTTTGTGTATTATTGTGTGCAAGAATTGAAAGTCCCTACCTGTTTTACTCACTACTACATCATGTACGATCTGTAGTCCAGTTTTGTGAAGGTTTTAAAGTCATTTCAGAGGTCATTTACAGTAATTCTGAAGATAGTTGGTGACAATACTGAGCATTGTGTGATTCCATTTTAATGTTCAAATATATCTGATCTATCGTTATTTATTTGTGCTGTAAAATACTTTTCCTTCTTGATTAAATTAAATGACCTGCTCTAATTTATGTAGCGATTACGATGTGAAAAATCAAATAGGTCATCAAAAACAGATTTAACGATAAGACCTTGAGGATTAATATTAACACGTGTCAAAGATTCCTGTAATTTTCCTGAGCGATGGACCTCATCATTTTTCACAGTCCGGCGATATATGTGTTGTACGTGGAGAAGAAACATAGTGTATTCTTCCTTCTGTAGAACATGTAACTTAAAGCTGCTGTTTTTATTTTAGTTCTATGTACAGTTTTTTTTTTCAACATCTTATCTGGTTATTTTTCTTTGCACTATTTAAGTGTATCCTATGCCATCCGAGTAGTATTAATTTGTCTCCAAGAGCATCCTGTGTAATTCAGTTCAAAGTTGTATTGTTTGCCCACGTCGACACCATTTTAGGTGTATGAATTGAATATTGCATAATGATGTGTCAGTAGCAGTAACTGAGCAGGAAAGAATTTTCCTGCGACAAGATAAGAAACAAAACAACAATTCATTGCGGACAATAATGTACTATAATATAAATTTTACGTCAGCTTTGTCCAAGCTATTTGTCTTCGCGGCTATAATCTGTTGTCTACGCTGTCATAGACATCTGCTGGCTACTAAAGTTAGACTTGGATCCTCGGTATCACGACTGGCTATAACTCGTATCTCCTAATGGTTTTCCCGGCATACCCGCCTTCTCCCATCGCACTCATTTAGTCTTCACGATAGCCATATGTTTTTCTCTCTTATAAATTTAGGCTATTGTAAGCGAGGATGCCGCAACCGTTCTCAGAATTATTAATAATCTGAATAATGCAGACAGAGCGACGCGAGCTTGTCATTTCTGGAATAAAACAACCATTGTTCCATGTCTTCTCCGCATATTGTCTTTCTTTCAAAAGCTGAAGTCCGTCTGT
The DNA here is from genome assembly GCA_024509875.1 of Oreohelix idahoensis. Classification (NCBI taxonomy): domain Eukaryota; kingdom Metazoa; phylum Mollusca; class Gastropoda; order Stylommatophora; family Oreohelicidae; genus Oreohelix; species Oreohelix idahoensis. The sequence continues at coordinate 636,846 of JAMPIV010003467.1, read as the reverse complement.
CTGAGTGAGGGTCATTACTATCGGCTTATGTAATTTCGTAATTCCGATTCATGTCACAGCCGTCTAGGTAATGACAAGTCAGTCATCTTGTGTACGGCTTATACACTTAACCATCAATATGCGCGAACGATCTCTTCTTACACCCCAGTTTAGCCTAAAATGTCGGTATATTGCATTACCGCTCGTTTGTTATTACATTAGGAAAAAAGAAATTGTTATTTTAGGTAGACAAATTTGCTTTTGAAAAATGAAGTTTTATTTCATCATTCTATTTCAACCACTTTGAATCTCAGTGCTAAGTGTTTCAAATGTTTGTTTTATCCATTTTGAATTACTGAAATGTCTCATTCATCTTTTGTAATAATACAGTTTAGCGACTTAAAGCAAATCTAAATTTTAAAAAAAAAATTTAAAATGAAATTTAAAAATAATAACACCTCATAATCACAGAGGGGTACAACTTCATGGTTCTATTAATAATATTTATTGCTGGCTATACTGAAGTAATGCGCTTCAGTTTTACTATTTATAGTTCCAGAACTTATATACATTTTTCTTTTTCCTTTACTTTTTGATGATGCTTCATTTTCGAAATAGAAAATTGGAATCACAATCATTGATCTTTTGATACTCTCTTTATGCCCGCCCACATAAGGGAGGCAAGTCTTAGTTACATCTGTTATTAGTGAAGAGTTGCGTCGCATATTTTTGTGTGTTGGGGGGAAAAAAAAACCTCGGTGCACTGAAGGAATAATTTGTTACCTACAACCTGTTGGTAATTATGCTTTCTTTTAGGCGTAATGTTCTACAGAGAAATCCTTCTCATCAGTTACGGGTGGAAACACTTTAGTGGTGTGAGGATGGTTTAGCTGTGAATGTGTTTGATCGTCGGGGTGGATTCTGTAGCAACTAGTTTAACATGATGAGGTTGCTAGCTAGCCCCGTGCACAAACTCACATTAATCGCCTTTTACGACATGCTTTAGGAAGCAGTATTCCTATTCCTTCTGTGTGTGTTCAGAGATCACAGGGAACTACACAGGTTAAGTGTGATCAAAATGGTATTAAAGTAATCACCTGTTTGAAAGATCTGCTGTAAAGAGTTTAGACATTAGATTATGTTTTTTTAATAAAGAAAGTCGTAGTTATTAAAACAATAACACAATTTGGTAGGTTACTGTTTTACAAATATGTGTCATTTTTCTACACTTATTAATTTTGTCGTATCAAAGAATATTCGTTACCTTCTTGCAAACGCAGTCCGACAAGGAAGATTTATCTCTCTTTTTCACACGACGTATCTTGCGCGTGAAGCGGAAGGTTGCACGCGCCAAGCTCATCCCTAATACAATGAGCTTTCACACATATAGAACACTCACGCCACCTAGCTTTGTGAAATGGTCTGGTCTCATCTTTCTCTCATTGGAGGAGTGTAGTCAACCAAGAAAATCCGCGGACTTTAGCTGCCTCAAGAAAACTATGATGCATAATCTTCGTGTATGTCTTTACTATTAGCTATTTAAAAAAAAAAAAAATGAAAAGCGAGAAAAACTACAATACGTTTGCTGTCAGCTTCACGTGAAAATAGTTTTCTCAATGGTATTGCTAAAAATGGATGCTCAAAATCACAGTATGTGTGTCTAAAACAATATATAGGCAGGATCTAATCTGTGATTTAATCATAGCTGTAATCGGAACACTCTTAACGGTAAGTTAGTGAATTATTTTATCTCTTAAGTTCATATGGGCTGTATATATTTGCATACGTTACTACTGTCTTGATCATGATTGTCATTTATCTTCATTGTTATTTTACGTTCCTCGAGGAGCACGGAGTCACTACTGCAGCTGGCTCATTGCAGGAAGACTGGGGGGAAAAACGCCTTAATGTCAGTCTACTGTGATTGGTTCTGGAGACATTGGTTTTACATAATGATGCTGTTAACTATGTGCATACAGTCGTAGTTACCATTCACGACGTGTTTTGGGGAGTAATGGTTCTAATGTCTACTATGAAGCTTCAGTTTCAGGGCTCCCAAGTCTAGTTTTCTCTATAATACGTTTCTTTCCCATCCCAAAATATTTTTTAAAAATAAAAGATGACCCGTCAAGATTTTAAGCTTCAAGGCCCTCAAAATGTAGATCCGCCACTTTCTTTACTCGCGACTCCTGGGATACTCACAGGGCCCAGTTTATCAAGAGGCCTGTTCAATTAACGTATTGTAGTTTTTCAGAAGAGATCAAGTGATAATTTTTAGACTAATATCCAGCCATTGCATACTCAAATACCATCTGTGTGGTGAGTTGGATCAGTAATTGAGAGGAGCTCTCCGATAATTGAGAAGAGAAATGGTGAAAAACTGAAGTAGGGGATCGCACACGACTGATAAGCAGTTTACTTCACAGTTCCAGATTATATATTTATATATATATATATATATATATATAAATATATATATATATATATATATATATATATATATATATATATATATATATATATATATATATATATATATATAATATATATATATATGTATGTATATATAAATATATACCTGGAACTGTGAAGTAAACTGCTTATCAGTCGTGTGCGATCCCCTACTTCAGTTTTTATATATATAGTAAAGTCTCATTTAACGACGCTTCGTTTTACGACGATTCGCTTTCACGACTATTGGCAAAAAGATCGGCATTTTTTTTCCTGCATCGTGTCGCGCAGTCTGCCAGTCGCCAGGCTCTGGTCTCCAGTAACATGCTACATGCAGTTGTTTGCTAGCTTTATTTTCACGAGTGCTTTGATTTCCTCAGGGGTTTTAAAAAAAAAAAGTAAAACCATGTCAGTTTGTAAAGATGCAGATGGAAACCCTAGCAGAGGGTAGTCATAGGAGCAAAATCTATAAGTTTAGACACTAAAATTTTAGAGATTAGAACGATTGAGGCTGGTGAAACACGTGCTAATGTTTGTAGTTCGTTCAATTTAGCGCCGGCCACTGTTTCAACATTAATGACTAACGCAGAGAAAATAAACGAACCAGTACAGAAAACAACAAAACTCTGCGCATCTAATTTAAGTTATTCCAAACGTCTCACTATATAAAAAGTGGAACAATTGCTTGCATTATTGATGGATGATCTAAATGAACGGAAGATTCCCCTCACGCAAAGTGTTATGTCAAATAAGGCTAAGAACTTATTTCTTGATATTCAGCAAAAAAGAAGGTGGAAATTAAACATCTGCATGAAAATGAAAATAAAAAACATTTGAAACTTGTTTCTATTTTATTTTCCATTGTTTATAAAATGTATCTGTTTTGCATAATTAAAAATGTTGATTGTATAAATAAAAATACATATTAAAACAAATTAAAATTGAAAAAAATCTTTATAAATATGTACAACTCAGCAATATATCCCATTTAAATACATTATAAAATAGATTCGTTTTACGCCGATTCAATTTACGACGATTTTCAGAACCGTAACCCCGTCGTAAAATGAGAACTTACTATATAATATATAGTATATCTAAATGTATCAAATAAATATATATATATAATATATATGATATTATATAATATGAAAATAATTATACTAGTAGTTCATTGCATGTATGTTCTTGTATTAGAAAACGACAAGTCAGTAAATTATAATGGAAAGAATTATCAACTAACAGCTAATGCCAAGGCTATTATTTCACTGAGGCAAACTGCCAAATTTGTAAAGACATTTCAAGAAAAAAAAAAAAAAAACAACTCTTGCATCTGCCTCACAGACGTTCATTTAATTTATATTTCAAAGTCAGTCAATTTGGTTTGTTCTCAGTTAAAAGAGACATTAGAAACTTCGTTGCGATCGGTATATTATATTTGGAATAGTTATTGTAAAAACTTCTTTTCCTGGAGCTTACTGTAATCAGATTTATTATCTGTACATTTCTCTTTTCACGACTCGCACTTTGTAGTTCAGTTTAACACGTGATTTTTAAACAGCTTTTTAAAAGCAGAGAAACTGTGCGAATCTTATCTTTCGTATACGTGTTAAATATTTATCTCCCTTAGGTTGGGTGATCACTCAGTCACCGGAATTCGAAAGTGGGTACTGTACATTGGTGTAAAAAATGTTCGTATTCAGAAAATCACATTAAGATTCTGAGAAATACCTGATTTGTTTTCAAGTAGCTTTAATGAGAGACTTCTCAGTTCAGGTTTAGAACTGGCGATAAAATAAAAGCACCTTTTAACCGCAAATGTTATTTTCTGTGTTAGGTCAGCTGATGGATGCCAGGGAAGAACATATACAAGTAGTTCTTTGTTTACGCGATACATGCGTTTCCATAACAGAAATCGCGTAAATGGAACATGATTTTCTCATTCAAATACATGTTAAGTAAAGTGGATGCGTTCCACCGATGTCGTAAATAATAATACAAAATAATACATGTAATAATAAGCAGCCTAAATGAACACGTACCATTCACATTAAGTACGTGTACAGAAGACAAAATTGACAAATTATTCAACATTGATAGTAGTAATGGTAGCAGCAGCATTAGTTGTAACAATAACAGTAGCAGTTGTATTATTAGCAGTAGTAGTAGTAGCAGTAGTAATAGTAGTAGTAGTAGCAGTAGTAATAGTAGTAGTAGCAGTAGTAATAGTAGTAGTAGTAGCAGTAGTAATAGTAATAGTAGTAATAGTAGCAGTAGTAATAGTACTAGTAGTAGTAGTAGTAGTAGTAACAGTAGTAATAGTAGCAGTAGTAAAGTAGTAGTAGTAGCAGTAGTAATAGTAATAGTAGTAATAGTAGCAGTAGTAATAGTACTAGTAGTAGCAGTAGTAATTGTAGTAGTAGCAGCAGCAGTAATAGTAGTAGCAGTAGTAGTAGCAGTAGTAATAGTAGTAATAGTAGCAGTAGTAATAGTACTAGTAGTAGCAGAAGTAGCAATACTAGTGGTAGCGGTAGTATTAGTAATATTAGTAATAATAGCAGTAGTAATAGTACTAGTAGTAGCAGTAGTAATAGTAATAGTAGTAGCAGTAGTAATAGTAGTAGTAGTAGCAGTAGTAATAGTAGTAGCAGTAGTAATAGTAATAGTAGTAATAGTAGCAGTAGTAATAGTACTAGTAGTAGCAGTAGTAATAGTACTAGTAGTAGCAGTAGTAATAGTAATAGTAGTAGCAGTAGTAATAGTAATAGTAGTAGCAGTAGTAATAGTAATAGTAGTAGCAGTAGTAATAGTAGTAGCAGTAGTAATAGTACTAGTAGTAGCAGTAGTAATAATAGTAGTAGTAAAAGCAGTAGAAGTAGTAGTAGGAATAGTAGTAGTAGTAGTAATAGTAAAAGTAGCAGTAGTAATAGTAGTAGTAGGAGTAGTAATAATAGTAGTAGCAGTTGTAATAGTAGCCGTAGTAGCAGTAGTAATAGTAGTAGTAGAAGCAGTAGTAATAGTAGGAGTAGTAGCAGTAGTAATAGTAGCAGTAGTAATAGTAGTAATAGCAGTAGCAGTAGTAATAGTAGTAGTAGTAGCAGCAGTAATAGTAGTCGTAGTAGCAGTAGTAGCATTAGTAATAGTAGTAGTAGTAGTAGCAGTGGTAATAGTAATAGTAGCAGTAGTAATAGTAGTAGTAGCAGTTGTAATAGTAGTAGTAGTAATAGTAGTAGTAGCAGTAGTAATAATAGCAGTAGTAGTAGCAGTAGTAATAGTTGCAATAGTAGCAGTAGTGATAGTCGCAGTAGTAGCAGTTGTAATAGTAGTAGTAGCAGTAGCGGTAGTTTGCAATGCTGTTAGTTCTAGCCGTTATAGACGTCGTCATAGTTATCGTAGTAATAACAATAGTAATGGTGGTAGTAGTAGAAGTAGTGGTAGTAGTAGTGGGGGTAGTAGAAGTAGTAGTAGTAGTAGTGGTGGTGGTGGTGGTAGTAATAGTAGTAGCGGCAGCAGTAGTTACTTTTTTTATTATACAACTAGATGAAGATTAAGAAAGAAAGGCAACAGAAAGAAATGAAAACAAAAGACGTTGAAGACAAAGCAGAGGAAGACGACGAAAATATATTAGATGAATAACAAATAGAATAAATATCTTGAAGATTTTAAGAAGAAATAAAAACAACATGAAGAAGATTAAGATAACTACCATGAAGATCAGCAAGAAGAGAATGTTGAAGACAATGATAATGTTGATAATCATGGCACTGGTGCTGACAATGCATTTTTATCCATGAGATTGTCACAGCCCAAGGAACAAGGATCTTCGGGGATTTAACCGACTTTCCGGAATTCCTTCAGTCTAATCTGATCTAATGACAAATAATTGTTTCCTAGTCCCAGTGAGAGTCGACATTGATCTAAGGCCAGGGGAGACATCAAAAGATGAAAGCCACAACCCCTCGTCTAGTGTCGACCTCTCACCCTAGTTCTTAAACTAACCCAAATGTGAATGCTTTGGTTTATTAGAAGCACGTGAAACCACGTAGATATCTCGGTATTCTTGTCCCACTGTCAAAGATTGATTCCTTACGAATAGATCCCACTTTATTATTGAAAACCAGCGAATAATAGTCACCGTTTCTTGTAATAAAGCATCAAAATAAAGAAGAGGATCAACGTCGAGTACTTTAAAGGCTAGTTTCTTTGTTGATTCAGTGCGAGTGGTAGGAGTTGAGAGAAGGCTTGTGACTTTAGTGACTTCAGTTGGGAACTCCAGATATTTTCATTCATTCATTCATTTGTTCTTTCATTCGTTCGTTCATTCATTCATTCCTTCATTCATTCATTCATACATTCATTATTTCATTTATTTATTTATTCATTCATTTTTCATTAATTAATTCATTCATTCACTCATTCATTCTTTCATTTATTTATTCATTCATTCATTTATTTACTTTTTATTTATTCACTCTTTCATTTATTCATTCATTGGTTCTTTCAGTCATTCGTTCATTCTTTCATGACCATTCATCTTCCCAAAGAGTGCAGGCCTTAAAAAATTCATGCCAAGTCCACCTTCTCCTGTGCCATCCGTTCATACGTCAAGATCTGTCAATGTCTTCCTTATCACTTTGACTTCGGTCTGCTGTTCTCTTCTCTCTGTGTGTTTTTCGATCTCCTTTTCTTTTTACCCTGCGGATTCCAGAACACAGACAGCTTGTAATGATATTGAAAGTTTTCCTTAGTGTGTGTCCTATCTAACGCCAGCATGTTCTCTCGCCTATCGTTCCTTTGGTGTTTGTCTGCTTCTTTCCATTAGTTCCTTATGAATGATCTTGTCGTACCATTTCAGTCCTATTTCACTGAAGCGCCCATTTATGAAAGTCTGTATCTTTCTGGTGTTTGTTTTGTTTTTACTCTTTATATCTGTTGTGAATTCCTCTACGTCGGACCACCTTTCAGTCATCATCTCAAATCAACAACAAAAGTCTCAATCTTTCTCCGTCTTCCTCTGTTTTTCCTCTAAAAATTTCAAACTGTTACTAGACTTTCTGGATCCCCCGTTCTGGTTTGCCACTGAATTTAGTTCTATTTTAACCTTTGTTAAGCAGTGATCTTGTTATTTTGTTTTCATGTAGAGTTCTTAGCTCTTTATTTTCTTCAGAATCATATTTCTAACACTGCTAAAGACTGAACGGTGTAACCATTGACTGAAAAAAGCTGCTTTGCAAAGATACTTAAATCAGCTTCTGGAAAAAGCTTGAAGGAACGACAGAAACAAAGACGTACTGGAAACCCAGCGGTAAAGTTTTGCCTTGTCTTTTTATGACCTGTCGTGCCACAGATGGACCCTGACTATGACTGGTCGGGCCACAGATGGACCCTGACTATGACTTGTTACTTTGTTTTTGGTCTACTCGTGCCGTTTTTTCTCTTGAGCCAAGTGTGTCGCATTGGATATTGTGAGTCCATGTTGCTGTAGGATTTATGTGGTATTGTCTATCCATCTGCATCTTGGTTCTTCACGTGTCCTAAACCCAGATCTTCAACTATTATAAGAGAGCATTGGCATGTCATCGGGCTCATGGAGACATTCTGTTACCGAGTGGGAATATGTTGGGATTTAATTATGAGAGGTATAGGTTCAATTTTGTGTCGTTGAAGTTAAGTTACTGGTGTGCCACCAGAGGTAGATATTCTTGAAGATATTAGTTACCAGGTTCGTTCCGAACTTCCTCTGTGAGATGATATAGGTTTTGTGACATTCAATAGCATACTTTCAATCCAATGATAACTTCTAAATTTTCAACAGGATTTATGCAAGAAGTCTTCTGGGATCAATGAATTCAATTTATTGGCTTGAAAACAAATTCACATAGTCATCTGCATGCATTTAAGAATCTTCAAGAAAGGTAGTGTCGTAATATACATTTAGTTTTCCTCCACGTACTTCTATCGAATGCGGTACGAATATTTCATCTGATTCTCTTTCTTTCTCAGGTATATCAACTTTGGGCGTAAATGATGGCGGACCCTCTACTTCTTTTATAACTTGCGTTAATTCAAGGTTTGAGAGCTCAGTTTCGTTTCTTATAGTTTCAAGGTAATCTTTCGACATTTAAGCATTTCTGGCGTAACAAAATTATGTTATGAAAATAGAGAGTCACTCGAAGCAGTACTTACGTGAATCAAAACTCACTATAATGTAAAAATTATCTGCTTAACACGGAGTTGATATTTTGATAGCTTCAAGATCAGATGTTAGATGGCCAAGGACTTTTGTAGTTAGTACGAGATGCGCCAGGTTGCACCGTACCGAGTACTAATCTACGTCCGTGCAAGTTGGCTTCTTTGGATCAACTGACTTAGGATTTTTGAAATCTTGCTATTGCAGAGTGGTGGGCGATTTTACCACCTTTTGGTTGGCTAATCTAATATTTTATTAGTTATTTCATTGGATGCTGTTATGCTTACCGATAGACGGTCTTGGCTATTCCGATTTACGTCATCGGTTGTTAAACACTTCCCGCCAAGAGTTAGCGGTAGGCTGCTCATTTAACCTAGTTTCGACTAGTTTCAGTTTCAATCTAATACTAGCTTAACTCGAGTCTTTATTTCATAAAACGTCGTAACTGTTCTTCCGAATCTAACTGATAACTATTAGCACGAATAATGCTATGGTATCAGTAGTAGGCCTTCCGGCCACACAGATCCTGGGGCCACACACATGTATCCTGTAAAGAGACATTTGCGTTCTATCCAAAAAAATTCACTATTCGAAAAGTTCGTAAATCGGGGGCTCTCGAAAGTGTACTTGTTCAGGTATATACTATCAACCCAACAAATAATTCTATGTTATAACCAGTTAGTAGAGGCTCCTATACAATTTCATGACAATGTCTATAATATCAAAAATTCTCAAGCGTTGGGAGTTAACAACAACGTTACCTTAATGTTAATACATTTTGACTCATATTAAATTGAACTTAACTCTGGCATCTCAGTGCCAATACATTGAACTGAACTCAAAACTCAATAGGGTTCAGTGAACCTCAAACATTATGACAAGTTATTATACATAATTACAATTCGACATCTCTTCTGTCACTGAGAGCAGTGATTTGTCAGAAGACATTTGATGTCTTAAAACAGCTAGTGCCATTAACAACTCATGGTCAGGCATAGAGACGTGCAGAGTAATACCATATTTTGTAATAAATTGTTCTAACACAAATTTGACTTTCACAAAAATATGTAGCTGTCAGTCAACAATGTAAAACTGTTCTACCAAAACAAGTGTGTGGGAATGTATCTGGCGAAGAATGTCCGTCAGTGAATTGTGCGCGACCGATGGTGGTCTTGGATGCACTAGCACTGTCATTTCTTTTGTCAAAAAGTGGATGACTGAACAACCTTTTCTTCTCCAGAAAATTTCCAATTTTGAAGTAAAAATGTGTACAAGGTTTTGTTCTCAACTTTACAAAACAGTTGCATGGTTAATGGATAAACATTAAAAGTCAAAACTGTAGTGATTAGTCATCTAAGGGAGTTCTGATAATTTAAGTACTGACGGGTACTGTATTGAGCTCTGTTGTATTAGTACAAGTACGTTTCAACTTAAACATAACAATGTTATTCATGGGAACATTACATCATAAAAATTTTGTATCGCAATACGCGAAATATTTTTTTTATCTGTCCCAACATCATGGGCTCTGGTATGGGTATCACTACTGCGCACGGAGCCGCGCTAGCGTAGTGGTTACAACACCGCTCTGGCGACCGGGTGATTCAGGATCAAACCCGGGCGACGGCATTTGAGGATTTTTCGTCGACCGGGAATTGGACTGGATTAACTCGAGACCTGGCGAGAACATTTGAAGAAGTGTCGTCGACAAGGGATTGGCGGCTCCTGAGCCGACCCAGCTCTAATGGGTACCTCCGAAATCGGCGAGTATCTGCCTGAATGGCGAGGGACACCTGTCTCTGTACAAGAAAAGGGATACTCACGTAAAATCAATGTCAGGTTAGACATTAATAATAACCTGAGATTTCGCCTTGAGTATTAGCGGGCGTACAAAAAAAAAAAAAAAAAAAAAAAAACTACTGCGCAGTGCAGTGTTACTGCGATGAGTATGCTCTACTACTGGCATGTCAACGTGGCGTTAGTGGGGGGTACAATAAGGTAGGCGATGTGATGGGGATGGGGAGAGGGGTAAATGTAGTCATGGGAATGTTCTCAGTAACACTCTTCTGGGTGATATCAGGAGGACTCATCTGGTTTTCACTATCAGGAGTAGTGTTAGCAGTACTCTGTTTTTTTTCTTCAAAGTATTCGTCTGTGAACTTTGTACTTATATATCAGACAAATCAGTATGGTGATAATGACAATACTAATAAATTTTGCTAAACCAGACAATCTCGTTTGTCTTTTCATGGTGGCTGGTGTGTGGATGGTATCTAGTTCATTAATTAAGGAGGACATAACAATGGTGTCTAATGGTTGTACAGCTGGAGGAAGGACAAATATTTGTGACAGTACGGACTGTTACGTCGGATTAACACTAAGGTGCTGCCACTTAATTATAGTTAGGGTAAGAATACTTAGCAAGATTAAACACTAAGTATTTGAACGTGTCTAGTTAGTGTAATAACACTAGTCACAAATCCTATGAGTGATTTAATTAAAGTGTTCAGGAATGACGTCATCGAACTTGGGGTAGAATTGCTCAGTAGCTAGGACGGAAGTGATGGTTTGAGAGAAGGGGGTTAAGTGGGTTGGTTTTAGGCACGAGACGTGCGAGGCAGTGATTTTGGGGTTTGGACCATCTTGTAAGTTCGATGGCTGTGTGTTATTTCTTGGGATGACTGGTTTGTATACCACAGAAGCACATGTATTTATGAACTATTATGAAGTTGTCAGAGTGTGCAGACACTTAATAAAGGTGTTCATTCATATTTAATCCAGCTTGAACTTATTTCCTGAACGTCAGTAGGACGTGTCGTTTGTTTACATCAGGTAATAGAGAAAAGAATGTTACCATATTTTCGACGATCATGCAGCCTATAACATAAACACAGTTACGAGTCTCCAAAAGAATCACCTGGGTTGAATTCCTATTCTGTAATCACCATCTCTGGCAGTCGCCAGTAAAACAACAGATGAACATTGATAAAAGATTCCACCCCATTCTCACCCTGTCACACTAGACTTGATTTGTCACCGTGACCAAGCCCGGTCACATCTAACTTGATTTGGTGACGTTCCCGTCCACTCCCCCGGCCACATAACTTGATTTGGTGCCGTTGACCAGCTCGTAACTGCCTTTTTACGATGGATTCACTACTTGATTTGATGCCCGTGACCAGCTCGTAACTGTTTTTTTATGATGGATTCACCCATTCAACAGCTAGAGCGTCAGGTATACTTGTTACAACAGCAAAATCAACTGCTTCAACAGCAATTGTCACAACAACAGGCAGCGAGTAAAACTTTACCTGATTCTCCGGATACTTCATCCAACACATTACAGTCCATTGCAAATATGCTCAGCTCCGTAACACAGAGTGCCAATTACCAAAACATTAATAACATTGTCAAGCCGTTTCACGGTGATGCTTCTCACTTTAGACAATGGCTTGTTGATATTGACAAGTTTGTGTCTTTGATCCCCTCGGCAACCGATGAGGACCGAAAGCGTGTTGCATTCTTCTCCTCCCAGTCATTGGTAACTGATTTCTTACGCCGTCGTGCACAACTTTTTCCTACAGAAACTTATGCTTCACTGAAGAAGGCAATGGTCAGTAGCTATTCATCCATAACGGATTGTCAGCACGCGTGGACTCTTCTTCGTAGGGTACACCAGGACAGACAGGAACCTGTACAATTTTATGCAGACAGACTGTTAAACTTGGCTGAAGATGCCTTCATTGATTCATCTTCCACATCTGCAGATATTGATCGGCAGCTTGTTGGTATTTTCATTGATAGTTTGTCATCCGACGCACTTAAGTTGCATCTGATCCGCAAGGATCCTCAGACAGTCACAGATGCAATACAACAGGCCATCACCGAGGACAACGTGAAGAAACGCTTTACCAACCGTCTTGGTCGCGAGCCTCGTCTTGAACACCAATATGATGACAAACCGATGGACGTTAGCCATTGCCGCCACACTTGGCAGCAACCTTCAAGGTCACCAATGCCTTGTAATAATGCTTCCAATTATCAGTACCAGCCTCGACGCCTTCACCATCCACCAGCGCCACAGGTCTATCAAATAGCTTCAATAATATGTTACACTTGTGGGCAAAGGGGACACGTCTCGCGCAGCTGTTTACTGCGGCTACAAAGCAGTCCACAGCCTCACAGTAATCCCGTGCCACAACCATTACATTATCAGAACAGACAGCAACAAACAGCTGCTGGAAGGGCACACTGGAACAGTCTCAATAAAAGACACTGTCGCATTACAGTGAGAAACGTTATCAATGTAATCAAACAAGGAAAGATATTTGAAATAAATAATGTTACCAGTGACCAAAAAAGATGTATGGTAACGACAGAAAATGGACTAAAAGCATATATAAAGCCAGCAACACAGTGGAGCAAAACCTTTAACAGACGTTATCATTCCTGTTCCACCGCTGAGGTTCATATCCCTCCACCTGAGCTGTACTCACGTATCCTCTCCCGTGATGCTCGCTTGGCTGAGTTACTGTTGTAGCCGTTTATGGTAATTGGATTGGATCAGGCATGCTCCAGTCTACCCAGCTGAAATGGTAACTCACCCTAGTCCTGAAGGGAACAAAATGTCCAGGGGAAAGGCCCTAAACTGGTCACTGTGAAACGAGGATGGTGTATGTAACAGTAGAAGTGTAGAGTGTTTACCGCGAATGGTGTACTGTTCCCAAGTGCTGTTTACTGTAACACTATACACTTGTGTCTACAAGGCACCAATGCAGACTGCTGGAATCTTTGTTTACTCAATTTATTCAGACGTACACACTGGGACATACGAGTACATCATGGTATGTTGACATATCAATTTGTAGGTATACATAGCAGATCTGAAGTCATGACATGACACATTCAGAAATAATCAGTACATCAAAAGTTAAGTCCTATATACATCCACAGCCTAATATAAACGCGTCAGGTTAGGCAGTTCGGTAATAACGGTTACTTGAACCTCCATCTTTGTACATCCATGAAACCACGACTTTGGCATAGAAGAATGTACGGCATATAAAAAAATATGAAGCTACAGTGAAAAACATAATGACTGAAATCTAACACGTAGGAGTTTATTCCTCTACGGTTAATTTAATATGGGTATACCACCGATTTCATCTGTTTCCATACAGCTCTACGGTGATCAGGTTAATTCACGTAGCCATAACCGCTGTAGGAAAGTCTGTCATCTTCGTTGATACAAAACACGACCCTAGCGATACGAAGCACAATGTTCCATCTAGGTCGAATCGACATGAGATCATCAAAATAGGGTCTGGCAATACATGGAGTCCGAATTATACATTGTACGGTACCTTAGGAGAATATCTAACATAAACTATAGTAGGGATACACTCCATTAGATCCACTTCCAATCATTGGCTTCCTTAAGAATACCAGCCCTTTGGAAAGTGCGTACCCGCCATTATAACATACTGGAACTCATCACAAAACTGCCAGAAAATTTCCAGATAATAAGAATCTAGGCCCGCCTATCTCGGACATAACAATAGTCCGCACTGATTCCTTGTACAAAATATGTAATCACAATCCCCAAAACTAGGCAAATTAATCCGTGCGTCCAAAAATAAGTACAACTCACAATATCCTTGTGCGCCGTCAGTGCGTATCAAGAACGATTACTCCTATAATCAAAAGTGTGAATCAAACATGGATTATCTCGCTTTCCCCATAGACAGCATTTTCATACACAAATGAATGAATGTCTATATTTTTTCCATATTAAATAGCCATATCGATTTTTGTAATATGTGCGTCAAATGTACGTAACAGTTACCCTCCGTTACTCCAGGCCCCTCTCATGCTTTGCCTCAGCATGATATTATTGTACCTCCTATTACTGCCACAGCTCCTGTCCATACCTCCCTTCCTCCCCCTGTTCACCTCTCTTCTGACCCCGCTTTTCCTCCCTCTGTTCAGCTCTCTTCATACCCCGCTTCTCCTCCCTCTGTTCATCTCTCTTCTGACCCCGATTTTCCTCCTTATGGTTATTTTCCTCCGCCTCCCTCCGACCTTGATAAAGAACCTGAGTCTGACTTTTCAGATTTTGAATCTTCTCTTCCTCCTTATGGTTATTTTCCTCCGCCTCCCTCCGACCTTGATACAGAACATGAGTCTGACTCTTCAGATGTTGAATCTTCTCTTTCTCCTTATGGTTATTTTCCTCCGCCTCCCTCCGACCTTGATACAGAACATGAGACTGACTCTTCAGATGTTGAACCTTCTCTTTCTCCTTATGGTTATTTTCCTCCGCCTCCCTCCGACTTTGATACAGTACAAGAAAAGTACCAGCTTGACATAGAATCAGAATTCGATTCGTCAAGTGGGGAGGATAGAGTTATGGGCCCCGACGAAATTGGATACAGGTCGGATGAGCTCCAGCATATAACGGACGACGAAGGCCGTAGAATTTATTGGCCGAAAAATGAGATTAGTGTTCTTGACTCTTCCCCCGATTATTCTTCTTTTGATATTGGACCTGATGTTCCTCTTCCCTCAGCTCGTTTTCTCTTTAGACGTCGTCATCCAAAATTCATTTACCATTCTGTTCCCTTTCCTAAGCCCCTTCACCAGCGGGCCGCCCATGTACGAACCCGTTTTCGTCGCTCCCGTGGTTCTGTTCATTCTCCTTACCGTAGTCCCTCTCCTCCGCCTCTCCCTCTCCCTGTCACACCTCCGTCCCGTAGATTGCGTGTTCCCCTCCGTTATCCTCATACCAGTCCGCAGCTTCCACCCCGACCTTCCCGTTGTTTTCGTCCACTCCCGTAGTCCATGCTATTGTTAAATACATCCCAACCTACACAGTACGATCCTCGCCTGTTATTGTAAGCCATTGAAAGATTGGAAACAATGAACGTTTTTGCAAAGATGTTTACACATTGAACTGCACTTACCTCCAGATGCCGTCTCCGGTCAGGTTGACATTTCCTGCCCTGCTATTATTTTTAGCATGAATTCGACCCTGCTTCTCGTGTCTTCCGATGCAGGTCTCCTACACAATACCCCTCCTGCTGAATTGCTTGATCCTGATGCTACCTTGAAGTCCAATCGTTACGCATCCTTGAACATCTGGGTTACACACTTTCATCATCATCATCAGTTGCCATCTCCACAACGAAGGTTGGCTGTAATGGATCTCCAACGTCTTCTGTCTCTTGTCTTGATGGTGCACTCTGATAGACTCTTTCCTGTCCATCTCTTGATGTTGTCTTCCCACTTATAGCGCTGTCTTCCCCTTGCACGTTTGCCTTCAACTCTCCCTTCTGTTATGGTCTTCTGCAAGGTGTTATGCCTTTTTATGTGGCCAAAGTATTTTAGCTGTCGAACTTTGACCTCCCTCATTAGTTCTCTTTTCATACCTAGATTTTCTAGGACCTCCTTATTTGTTTTCATCTCTTTCCTCTTTACACACTTTACGCATTTCCAGTTCAGATACGAAAGTCCAACAGCCGTTATTTATGGAGAGCTGTTACATTTTCATCCGCAAGAAAGACATTGCCGAATCTGCCAGTACATGAACATTTCCCTCACGACATCCTTTCGACCACTGCTGATGGAGATCCACGAACTCAGACGATCTCTGTAGTCCTGATATATTTTAGTTGATGTAGTTCCCTTTTACACGCGTTAGCGTCATTATGTCACATTATTTTGACTAATGTAATATTTGACCATCTTTTGTGCCCCTATGATTTTTTTTGTTTTTTTGTTTTTTGTTTTTTTTGCCATGTTTTTTTGTTGTAAGATTTTACCCAGATTTTTTTTAGGTTTACATCGTTCTGCTGTACTAAATAAAAGTGATTAACTAATGTACATCTTCACCCGCCTCTAATGTTGGCATCATTCACGATTTATTATGATGATGACACCATATTGCATTATGATTGTTTGAATTTTCGGTTATTGTTACACCGACACTCATACATGTGATTTAACTATTTGCCCATTTATATATTCTATACCATTGTCCATTGATTACCATGTTTCCATTCCATTCATTGTTTCCGGTTATTGTTACACCGGCAAAGTCATTTTTTTTAAATGAGACTTACCCATTTTGCCCATACTTTGCCACCAAGTTTTGTGGTTCTATTTCCATTTGTTCCATTCATATTTTTTTCATCACCCACTTCAGTGAAGTGTAGGGTGACAGCCTTTTTGTGCACCCGCCATATATATATTTTATTTTTGTTTGTTTTTTTGCCAGTTTTTTTTCCTTGCGACGTTAACTCGCTTGTCATGTTATTTTATGTTTTATGATTCGCACAAGTGTGAGAGATATTGATGACTATAAACCCATAAAGCGTTTTGTTAGTTCGTTGATGATTGTTAGTTACTGTTCTATTTTGCCCATATATTTTTTTTTTGCCACTTATTAGTACTTTTTGTAGCTACCATAACCTCCATAGTTTTTTGTTTTTTGTTTTCCATGTGTCCCTCGTTTATGTTATGTCCATCAGTCCCTACCCCTTCATGATCGATTTTTGTGTGTGAAATGTTAATGGTGTTATTTCATTCCCATCTATTGTTTATTGTAGTCCTTCAGACATGATTTATGGTGGGATACATGAATCCCAATAATTTTGTTTTAGAGTTAGTAATTTTTTTTTTCTAGGGAATAAAGTGTCTCCTACGGGATACACTTTAGTGGCCCCTGGCGGATGTGACAGTACCGACTGTTACGTCGGATTAACACTAAGGTGCTGCCACTTAATTATAGTTAGGGTAAGAATACTTAGCAAGATTAAACACTAAGTATTTGAACGTGTCTAGTTAGTGTAATAACACTAGTCACAAATCCTATGAGTGATTTAATTAAAGTGTTCAGGAATGACGTCATCGAACTTGGGGTAGAATTGCTCAGTAGCTAGGACGGAAGTGATGGTTTGAGAGAAGGGGGTTAAGTGGGTTGGTTTTAGGCACGAGACGTGCGAGGCAGTGATTTTGGGGTTTGGACCATCTTGTAAGTTCGATGGCTGTGTGTTATTTCTTGGGATGACTGGTTTGTATACCACAGAAGCACATGTATTTATGAACTATTATGAAGTTGTCAGAGGTTACAGACACTTAATAAAGGTGTTCATTCATATTTAATCCAGCTTGAACTTATTTCCTGAATGTCAGTAGGAAGTGTCGTTTGTTTACATCAGGTAATAGAGAAAAGAATATTACCATATTTTCGACGATCTAACAGCCTAAAACATAAACACAGTTACGAGTCTCCAAAAGAATCACCTGGGTTATTTGCTATTCTGTAATCACCATCTCTGGCAGTCGCCAGTAAAACAACAGATGAACATTGATAAAAGATTCCACCCCATTCTCACCCTGTCACACTAGACTTGATTTGTCACCGTGACCAAGCCCGGTCACATCTAACTTGATTTGGTGCAGTTCCCGTCCACTCCCCCGGCCACATATTGTCTCTGGATGGAGGAAGGCAAGAAGCGGCTTCGAGAACATGGAAGAAGAGTGACTGAAGGCTATCGATGCATTCTCTGAAAGTATGTCCTTACGTAAGACTGAAGAGGCCTGGAAGGGCGCATCAAGTCTAAAAGAATTATCGGTGACGGAACAAGTGGGAGGGAGGCTAAGTAAATGAAAGGGAGGTTTGAGCTGGACTGTAGAGTAAATAGAAGTATTATTTTGGAGGCATCTTTAACATGTCTATGTGTGACTCAAGGGAAGTCAAAGTATTCGTGGCGTGTGTAAGCAAATCAGTGGCCTTGCGTTAAAAAAAATTCTGCAATGTGAGATAGGTGGAGAGAAATGTATAAATTGCATAAGTCTGGTTTACCAGGCAAGCTACAGCAGTTTCAGTAAAATTTGTTAAGTGCATCATCACTGATCTCAAGTCATTTATTCTAATCCTTTTCGATGCGATGGCATTTTGTGTGCTTTTCACAATAGTTAAGCTTTTGCCAATGACATGTTTTATCTTCTCTTGATTTGTAGCTAAATCGTGTATGGCATGTTGTAAGTCCCCATAATTAGAGTCAGTAGCAGTACCAAAGAGGCACTTTAACACATCTCCCATAAAAGGAAGTATGGATCGCCTAGTGCGATTGGCTTGTCTAATTTTCTGAAATCGTATCGCGAGATCTGTAAGGATTCTCCTAAGCATATGGACTTCGAATCGGATTGCGATGAATAAATCTATGTAATTAGTATTTTGAGAGGTCTTGAAATCACTCATAAGCTTAATGACATAATGTTCTAAATCCTGGAATGTTTGTGTAAGTTAACTCAGTTCACCTCTTAATGGATTAAATGAAGCAATAACTGTCAGTGTCCATGTGGACAAAGAGTCACTTATTTCTTTAAAATGTTCAAAAACTGTGGCATCACGCCATAGCATTCTGTTTTCAATTATTGGTTTGACTGGTATAGAACTGACATCTATCGCGGTCAATACTACCATGGGCAGTATTCTTCTTCTTCTCTTCTTCCATCCTTAGCCATCAACCGGCAAAGCAGTATGTGGCCAGTACGCCTAGTGGCGTCTTAGGGCAACAACAAATTGATCAATCTATCGCTGTTTCCACCACGCCTAGTGGCGTCTTTGTGGAACAAAAACAGTAATATAGCCACCACGTTTGCATATGAATACCTGTTGAAGATGATATCTTAAATTATCTGCATGTGAGATACTCGTGACATTGTTTGTCATTGACATTTAGTGCGCTACCAAACTGGACCTTCATTGATCTAATTATTTCAATAGGTATCACCACTTTGCGGTTCATAAATATCATAATGGAACGTTGCTCCCCTACTGTGTTTGTAAATAACGTTAAGGTCATCTTTAAAGAAATTAAACTTCATCCGAATCATAATCAGATGTCTCTGAGAAATTGATAATCAATCTCGGCTGAATAAAGGACAAACCATCATGCGCCCAATATTCCTCTTCCTCGTGTAACACATGGTTCTCACATTTCTTCCAATAATCTCTGGCTATATTGGAGATGGCGGCTTTTGTAAGTATTTCAACATCTTTTAATTTGAACGTTCTATTTTCTGTTGCTACCTGTTCCTTAATTTTAGCCCAGACTAATTCTATTGGGTTTAAGTGAGAATGGTAAGGAGGCAATCTTAAACATCTGTGACCATGTTCATGGATTGCCTTGTCTATGGGAAATATCTTTGTATGCTGTGTCTTTTTTACAATTCCAAGTAATTCAGGCTTCAGGGACATTTCGTTGTTGTTTTTGGTCAGCCAAATCTTTATTACATCTTTAGTACTTGATGAATTGGGAACTTTATCTTCTGGTGCCACAACGTTGTGATATGAAGCATTTTCCATTATCAAACACGACGGTCTATCCAATGAAGGAAGTACATGATTCACAATCCAATCTTGAAATATCTTGCCATTCATCTCTGTATGATAATCCCTATTATCTGTGGATTTTGAAACACATATGAGTTCAGTATTATTTAGAAGCCCATGATGGCTGCTTCCTGCATGTGCAATTATTAGGCGCTGTCCTTTGCTGCTTGGTACTAGTCTCTTAGTTGTCCCATCAGATGATTGCCATTCTCGTTCATTTCTGTGGTGCGCATTGATCCAAGTTTCATCTAAATACACAAAATCATAACAATCTCTTCTCATTTCTCTGACCTCGCGTAAATATTTGCTTCTCATTGCAACTATATGTGGCTTCTCACAAATAAGGTTTCTACCACCAACATATTTTCTAAAAGTGAATCCCAAACTCCTAATAGTCCTCCATAGCGTAGATTTGGAAATAACAATGTCATTATTCTTTCTTAACCAAATTTTCAATTTCCTTAAAGTCACTGCCTCATTATTGTGAAACATATTGCAAATTTCTCTGCGGATCAATTCTCTGTCAAAATTATCCACCACTCTTGGCCTAATTTTCGTGTGTAAAACACTGGAATTAGAAATTTCAGATGTCACTATCCAGCGGTGCAATGATCGTTTGCTTATCCCCAAGGCATGAATAGTCCTCTTTTGTGGGTTTGAAATAGAATGATATACTTTTCCTCGAGTAGCTTCATTGCAGAAATACTTTAAAATCCTATTTGTGATTTACTGTAATATCATAAAATGTACTCGCAGACTCATTTTTCCTACTTAACCGCACAATACTTTTTGTAGACACACCTCTGATTGACAATGTGTGAGTAACACCGGATATAAACTGTTTTATGTTCAAGAAGTGCAATTTCACGCAATTTCACGCTAAAATCATGCCAATTGTTTGAAAAACCAAACATGTGCAAATGAGGTCGTATAATTTACTGTAGACATTTCAAAATGTGTGTGTGTGATGTGTGTTGGCAAGTTGACTTTTGATATTATATCGCAAATAAACGAAAATTGAAACCAATGGCTGCATTTTAATGAAAAATTTAATTCATAGGGTATATACCATTCCAAATTCACACACAAAATTTCACTTATAAGCGTTATATATTCGCTGAGATATAGCATTTTGAAGTTGGGCAAAGCTAGTGAAACGTGCTATATTCATTCAAAGCGGCCAAGTATAGCGATCTGGCCGCGGATCTGAGACACGATGGATTCAGTGCAAATGTCATGGCGGTTGAAGTGGGCGCAAGAGGGCTTGTGGCTGCATCAGTGTATGATTTATTGAAACTGTTGGGGCTGAAGGGACAGTCTAGAACAAGGGCACTGAAGAGGCTTAGTGAAACTGCCGAAAAGGCATAAGGCTGGCTGTGGAACAACCGCAATGGGCAATGGAAATCGTGACAATAAACGCTGCGGTACAGAAAACACCAAAATTTTTCTAAGTCCACAACGCTGAGTTTTTTTGGTGTACTAGTGAAAGGGCTGCGACTCTGGGGCAACAGGCGATGTATACTATAGGGAGTGTCAGGTAAAAATTCAATTATTATTATTTATTATTATTATTCTCCCTTGGCCATCGACTGCCAAAGCAGTCTCCGGCCATCACACCTTGCGGCGTCATAGGGCAACAAGAAATTATCCATTGTTCCGTTACACCTAACGGCGTTTATTGGTACAACAGATTATTAATTGTTGTTTCTTTGATCAGTGACAAGCAAGCGGTTGATCAATCCGCTGTGCCCCGAACTTGTCCTCGTGTGTACTCTACGTTTGCCGCTATAAAACCATTTCGCTATGCCACCCAGACGTCCGTCCAGCCTAAATTTGTTCGGGACCGAAGGTCCTCGAAAAAGGGCAATCTGGTACAGGCACAGCACCCCTTCGCTGCCTCCTCTGCGCTGGGAGGACCCGGCGACCGGGACCACACACAGCCTTGGGAGGACAAAGATCGCCTAAAAGGAAAATTCAATTACTTGTGTATAAATTATTTATAATACCTTGTGTACGAGAGTGCCCGTTTTAACAGATCTTCATGAAAAGTGGTTAAAGATTAGAAGATTTTGAATCCACAGACAATGAAGAGCACTTTTTTTCTGCCACAGCGCGTTTTCGAAGTGTGTTGTATATTACCTATAGTAAGAGGTACTAATTGTATTCTGGACTTTGCTGATTAAGTATCAAATCTATCTGGAATACTAACTTTCATTAGTATCCTAACTGTAACCATCCAAGAATGTAAGTTATGCGTTGCTTTCGAGCTTTTGAACATGTTTGTAATGTCTCATCTCATCTCATGATCGAAACCTCTTCTACCCCGTGAAACGAGGTGTAGAGGGGACCCAAGTGCACAAGGCCCATGGGTGGGACATGTAATCGGAGTGACTTGGCAAACAGGTGATTAGCCTATTGTTCCCGAACTTGCCCTCATGTGTACTCATATTCGCTATAAAACCTCCGAACCATCGAGACGTCATTCCAGCCAAAATGGACAGAGCCTCATATACCCGAAGGTTTCGAGGGATGTCCTTCCTCATCTGCACAAAGGCATTTATAGAGGAACTCTCAGGACCCGTAGGTCTGAGGAAAGGAGCAAAATCTGTGACGGGCACAGCAGTCTTTGGTACTGGGAGGTCTCCACTCAGAGTGGTGCACCACACACAGTCAGTAAAGACAAAGGTCGCCTGCGGCGTTGTTTGTAATGTTTTGGTTGCTAATCTCTTATTAATTCCTTGCTGTAGCAGCCGCTTATCTCTCATTCTCCCGATCTTCTTTTTTCTCCTACCATTTTTCGCATCGTCATACTCGCATGACAAATGCACGAATGTACAATAATTAAAAAAAATAACATTTCTTACTTTTTCAAGATTAATTTTGTCCACACCGGAATCGGTGACAGCGAAATCGGATATATTCATTTACGGATCTTACCGTTTTAATTACTTTTTATGTATTTAACTTAGTTCTCATTTTTGTCTATTTTTGATTGTTTATCTTTGATGAAGGAAATGCGGCCGTAATGTAGGCATTTTCTTTTTCTTTTGTCTATATATAGGGTTCGGAGTGGCTCAGAGGTATAGCGTCCGCCTCTAATTCTAAAGGTACCATGTTCGCTGCCAGCACAAGGAATGTAATTGATGGAAATGTTTTTTTTTCAGAACCAGAGGTTCCTAATGATGCCACACACCCCCGTGATCTCCTTGGTAGTGAGATCTGATGCCTAGCCTTCTCTGATAACGGCGAAAAAAAAAATAGGAGGCTCTGTATGCAAGTTGCGCGCGTTAAAAATGCCTCGGCAGTTGGAAATCGTACAGAGTAGGCCATATGGCCGTTGCACTAGCAAAATTTTAAAACTAGGAAACCACAAAAAATATTTATAGAATATATATTTCTTGTATACACACAGTGTCACTTAGTTCATGCACTGTTCTGAGATCCTCCTTAAGTGATCTAAGGGAAGAGATTGGAGCACGTATGGAGTTGTCCGTGTCCACTGAAGATGGTTCTTACAACCAAACTAAACCTAATATTGACGCAATACCAATTTTTCTCTCACATCGCTGTTTCTCAAGTTTAGGATCACTCTTGCTATCAATCTATGCCCGCACTGTGAGTTATTTATCATCAGCACGCATTAGCTTGGGCGCGCACAGATATTCAGATATTTCATGATCATTCGTAAGGAGGTTTTTTTTTTTTTTTTTTTTTTCTTAACCAGCGGCACTTGGGTCTTTCAGCCCTTCGGCCCAATGACATGTCATTGCGAGGCTGGGGAACCTGAGGACTTTCCTTCCAACCCGGTCAGGAGCTTCGCTCCTTCCCATCCACAGAGGGTTTATCACAGGAGCCGTTCAGGCTATTCAGTCAAATTTCCGGCCGTAAACATTTCTTCAAACGCCGACGCCCGGGTTTGAACCATGAACACCTGGTCGCCAGTACAACGCCGAAGCCATTACACCAGCGCGGCTCCCTCGTAAGGAGGTACATATGTGAACTGCAAACGGCTCTTTGCAAATTTTGCGTCTTTGGTGTAGCCGAATATCGTCAATCCCTTATACAACTACCATCTGAAAGGTTACCATGAAAGCTTTGAAGACTTGAGTTTAGACTCATATCATCCGTAACTGACTTAGCAGAGTTATATCATTTTTAGCTTGATGAGAAAATTATATTGATCCGTGAAATTGCCATTCATCGTGCATATAACTCTATTCACAATATGACGTAAGTAAACAATATGGGCTGCATGATCGGAGGGTAACTGAATTCGTCTACAAAATACACACAGTGATCATGAAAGGACTATTCAAAATACTGTTTTATTCGTCAAGTGCATCTTATTCAACTCATTCCGCCTCACCAGACGATACAAAATGGCTACCTTTTGACGTCTGCAGTATTTTTAGTTCTGGCTACTTCCCTTGTTGTCCTTCTGTCTGTTAAGAATAATATTTTTCTAGCTGCTCATTTCTAATATAATTGATTTCTGCTTGTTCGTAAATTGTTATATCCTTGATTTCTTTTTTGTAGTAATATGAAATATCTCTGTTAGTAATTTATTATATACTTGATTAATTTTTTGTAGTAATTTAATATATCTTTGATTTCTTATTGCTAGTAATTACTTTCCTTGATTTCTTCTTGGTATTGATTTGCTGTATCTGTGATTTATGCTTTCCCGTAACTTGTCACATACTCCCTTTTCTACACTCACTATGTTTTGTACATACTTTATTTCTGCTTTCTTGAGATTTGTTGTCTCCAATTTTTCTGCTTGATGCGATTTACTGCACTGTAAAAGCTGACCGTGAATCCATTTCATAAAAAAAGCGTCTCCTTGATTTATTAGCGACATTTCTTTGTTCTGTCTCATTCCTTTGGTTTTGTGATATCACAGTTTCTTTGAAGAAAAGAAGTGGGCCATTGTTTGTCTAATATTTTATTAATGTGGTGCACAAGAAAGCCGAAGTATAAAACTATTAGCCAATCACAATCGAAGTTGTAAATGCGACTGTGTTATCAGGCAATACTCACAGTCTAAAATACTTTCATCTTCCATTGCGTCGAGTTTGTTATTCATCGTCATTTTCCTTTTCGCTCCTTGTGGAGCATGGTGAGACAATTACACTTGCCGCAGGAGGCCTGCACAAAGCGTCCACATGCTCATCTTGTGGCTGTGGTTTCTGTAGCAATTCGTTTAGCAGGATGAGGTTGCCAGCTCCATTGCACAACCTCAAACTAGTCGCCTTGTACGACATGCCTGAGGGAGAAACTGACTATTATTTCTTTATTTCGTCAGAGTTTATTATAACGTCTGCTTAATTTGTAAGGATGGATCACCATGGATCTTCAGTCATCGCTAATTAGAGTTTTGTAATTTCTTGTTCATAGCGCACTTCAGCTGTCTTGGTAGTCCTAATCATAGGACTATCCTCTGGGTTCCAGAACCTGGTAATAGTAGTCGTACAGATACCATGCCTGATGGCGTAGACGATGATGTCTCTCCATAAGTTCCAGTTTCCAGTATTATTTATTAATCCTGTTGTTGGCTTCTTTCCGTGCGATGACCTCAAACTGTCCTGTATCTTTGTCGTGGATTGTCTTCCTTGATCTGCCGTAGTGGTCCACGAATGTGGCCACAGAGTTATAGTACAGGGTAAGATTCTTCTTCTTCTTCAAGTACCGTGCCTAGTGGCGTAGGAGATCATGTCTCCCCACAACTTCCTGTCACCAGTACAATTTATCAAATCTGCTGTTGACTTCTTTCCATGCCACGATGTCAAACTGTCCAGTATTTGCTCTCTTTGTCTTCCCCTGTCTCGCTTTACTTCAATTTTACCTGTTGTTACTATATATTCCAGCTTTCCTCTTCTCATAGCATGCCAAAATAGTGGATTGCTTCTTTCTAACTTGTGAAATAAGTTTCCTTTGTACATTGGCCTCTTTCAGGACATCCACGTTACTCTTTTTGACTGTCCATTGTATTTTTAACATTCTTCTGTAAAACCACATCTCTGTTGCCTCTAGTGTCTTCCATATTTGTTTACTAACTCACTCCCATGTGTCAGGATTGGTTCTATGTAACACTAAAGAGCTGTCTTTCTTACTTCCAATGACAAAAAATTGTTGCATAAAATACTGTTGATAGGAAACTCTTTACAGAGCGATACAACAGGAGGCAATCTGATCATCAGAAGAAGTCCCCCCATCGGACAAGTGTTTCGGCCCAGTATACTCCTTTACACTCTAAGGGGGGCGGGCCCACTTGGGTCATGACTCCCAAGCGTCTCAGCCTCCTGTTGTCTTGTATCGAAAATGAACCCATTTCACTTATGGTAGCAACTTTAATCCACAACTCCGCCAGCCGTGGAGGCAATTGTGAAAGTAACAAAGAGAAGACAAATTATTCCGTTCGTTCCGTCGCACACACTGAGACACCATCGCGAAGCCGCCGAGCCTAGCCACTGAAATTCTGACTCTGACACCTCCTATAATATACATCGCCTGTTGCCCCTCAGTCACAGCCCGCTCACTAGTACACCACAAAACTCAGCGTTTTGTGGACTTAGAAAAATTCCTGGTGTTTTCTGTACCGCAGCGTTTATTGTCACGATTTCCATTGCCCATTGCGGTTGTTCCACAGCCAGCCTGATGCCTTTTCGGCAGTTTCACTAAGCCTCTTCAGTGCCCTTGTTCTCGCCTGTCCCTTCAGCCCCAACAGTTTCAATAGATCATACATTGATGCAGCCACAAGCCCTCTTGCGCCCACTTCAACAGCCATGACCCTTGTAGTGAACCCCTCGTGTCTCAGATCCGCGGCCAGATCACTATATTTGGCCGCTTTGAACGAATGTTGCTCGTCTAATCTGGATTCAAATGGCACGGTCAGTTCAATCAGTATGACCTGAAGCGTTGAAGAAGAATGAAGCACTATATCCGGCCGTCTCCGCGATTTTCTGATACTCTCTGGATATGCCCCTCGTCCAGGTAGGTCTACCGCCATCTCCCAGTCATTTGCACAATCAAGAAGAGATGGTAAACTGCTACCTGGTTTACTCGGTTTGGGGTGTGCTGACTTTCCTGCCCTCAGAAAGTATGTATTTGCGGTGCTCGGCCTGGGTTTGCTGTTCGCCTTCATCCTTGCTAGATCTATTGTCGCAGCAAGCTCATTTAGCACTTTGTTATGGCGCCAGGTGTATCGCCCTTGCCCTAATGACACCTTACACGCTGAGAGCACGTGTTCGAGTGTCTGCCTCCCCTGGCACAGGGGGCACTGCTCATCATCCGACTTTCCCCATTTCACAAGGTTGGTGGCCGACGGCAGCAGGTCATACATTGATCTAACAACGAAGCTGAGCCTAAGAGGTGCCATATGCCATATATCATTCCATGTCAAGGACCTCTGCAGGGCTCCTTCCCATGTAGTCCATTGGCCTTGTTGGACCTGCTGCACTGCTTTTTGCAACCTCTTATCATTCTCAGCCTCTCGTATCTCATGAACAACCATGTCTCTGCGCTCCCTGCTTGATGCCTTGGACCACCAGCGGATGTCTCCATGACCAAATCCCCGTCTATTCGTCTGTGTGTATCCGATTACCTCCCTCAGTTTGAGTGACTCTTGGGCAGCATCAACAGCTTCTTCCACTCTCCACTTCCTTCCTGTTTTCAGTGTGGGCTGAATGGACTTAACCACGTCATCAGCTGACTCGCGTAGCATCATTGCAAGCCTTGCCTTTCCAACTTTGTACTCTTCAACAACTGACTTGAAAGGAAGCAGAAGTTTTGACTTTTTGCAGTACAGTGCTACATCTGACAGACCTGGTGGTACCCCTAGCCACTTTCTCATGAACTTGTTGACCTTCTGCTCTATAGCTTCGACTGTACTTGTGCTTATTTCATATATAAGCAGTGGCCACAGCAACTTCGGTATCAACATGAACTGGAGGCACCACAGTTTGAATTTTCCCAAGAGTCTGCTTTGGTCTATGATCTGTAGCCCTCTGTCTGCCATTTCTATTGTCTGTTGCACTGCCTTCGAGTCTTTTAATGAGGCATCGTACACCCTGCCAAGACTTTTAACAGGTTCCTCAATAACAGTAGGGATTCTTTGGTTGGAAACCACGAATATGTCTTCTGCTATCTTCCCTTTCCTGACTGATAGGCTTCTCGACTTCTTGGGTTTGAAGCTCATTCTGCAACAGCTGACTAGTTCATCCAGGCGTTTTAACATCCTCCGGGCCTGATGTTCATCTGATGTCAGAATTGTTGTGTCATCCATGAATGCTTTGAGCGGTGGCATGTGACACATTCCCCCGAGCTTTGGACCTATAGCCATTCCTTCAGCCGCATTGAGGATTACCTGCATAGCCATCACGAATAGTATCGGAGAGATGGTACACCCCCATTGCAATTCCAACTTCAAGGCCAATCCACTTCGTTGTGTACTCTCTGGTTGAAAATCTGACAGCAAACCCTGCGAAATACAGCTTCAGCATTGCTGCAATCTCTTGTGGAACATGATACATTTCCAGGGCCTGCCACAACATCTGGTGTGGAACGGATCCATAAGCATTCGCCAGATCCAACCAGATTACATGGAGGTCTGTTCTGTCAGACTTTGCCTTTTGGATTGCTTCCCAGATCATTGTGGCATGCTCTAGACATCCTGGTGTACCTGGGATACCTCCTTTCTGAATGGTAGTGTCAATGTACCCATTTGCCAGGAGGTATGTAGTGAGTCTTTTCGCCATCACTGAGAAGAATATCTTCCCTTCCACATTGAGTAGTGAGATTGGCCTGAACTGACTGATGTCTGTGGAATTTTGCTCCTTCGGGATGTAGACTCCATTCGCCTTTCTCCATTCCTTGCTTACAAGCTGGGCTTTCCACGCATTCTTTAGTAAACGGAGCAGTCGTTTGAGCACTTCAGGGCATCTCTGGCATATGGCACCTCTTAGGCTCAGCTTCGTTGTTAGATCAATGTATGACCTGCTGCCGTCGGCCACCAACCTTGTGAAATGGGGAAAGTCGGATGATGAGCAGTGCCCCCTGTGCCAGGGGACGAAGCCTTGGCAAAAGAGTTGGATAACAACCTGAAGCAGATAAGTTTGGAGAAGAAGCTGGAAATCTTCGGTGACATAATATATCTGCACTGTCGCAAAGTGTTCGGAGTGAGGGAGGCAAGGGAAAGTAACCCACCACGAAAAAGTAGAAGACAAATTAAAATAGAAGAAATCCGGAAACAGAAGAAGCATGCCCGAAAACTTTTCAAGAACGCAGTTGCCACAGAGAAGGAAGGGTTACGACAGGTTTGGGAGCACCTGAAAGGCCAACATAATGCCCTTTGTAGAGCAGAAAGGTTGTGCAGGAAGAAAGGAAGACTCGAAGGGATAGGGAAAGATTCTTCAGGGAGCCCTTCAAGTTTGCCAAAGAACTGTTTGAGCAGCCACGGTCGGGTACGCTAAACATCAATAAAGAAGACCTGGAAGAACACCTTAGAATGACATATTCAGATGGTCGCAGAGATGAGCCGCTCAGCAGCATGGCAGGCCTTAAATGGCCGAGTAAGCCAGGAGCTGAATTTAACACCAAGCCCCCAACGGTGCAAGAGGTAGAAAGCATTGTCCAGAAAGCTCGGTGCAAGTCAGCTCCAGGTCCTAATGGTGTTCATTTTATAGAATGCTATTTTTGCCTGAGCTATTCTGCTCTTCACTTCTGAGATGCATCTTCCGTCCATTGTTATTAATGTTCCCACGTATTTGAATTTATTGACTTGTTTTAAAACGGTTCCATTACTTTGATTGTGCATTCTGGAGAAGCACTTTTCTCTGAGACGACCATTACTTCTGTCTTTTTGCTATTAAGGCTAAGGCCTTTATTTTCACTTTCTATCACTATTGTATCAACCATTTCCTGCAGCTCCTTTTCACTTTTTGCTATTAAGACTGTATCATCAGCGGATCTCAAGTTGTTTATATTGTGTCAGCCAAATGATATTCCTGGCATGTCCTCTACAGATCTCATTATATTTTCACTGTACAGATTGAAAAGATCCGGTGAGAGCACACATCCCTGCCTGACGCCCTTTTTTACTTGCTGAAACGTTCCTATTTGGCTGCTAATTCTTACAGCTGCTGTTGTTGCCAGTACAGGTTCTTTATTATCCTCAAGTTCTTTCCATCAATCTTGATGCTTTCTAACATTTTGATAATTACCTCATGTTTCACTTTGTCAAGTGTCATAGTGTAATCTATAAAGCACAAGTACAGATCTGTCTTCACCTCTATTGCTCTTCTATTAATGTTCTTATAATATATATAGCATTGTTTGTGCCTTTACACTCTACAAATCCACACTGTTCATCACTGATTTCTGGTTTAATTTTATTTCTCACTCTTCTCATGATAATTCGTAATAATATTTTGGTCACATGACTCTTAAGACTAATGGTACTGTGTTGACACATTCCATGGCTCCAGGTTTCTTTGGCAAAGCTATGAATATGGATTTTAGCAGATCATATTAACAATGTTCCTTCTTTTGATTTCAAACAGCCAGTGACTGTTTGTGTCTATCTGCCTGTTAACTCGTTTATTTGCTGTACATAGATTTTGTGTCTTTTCGGTTCTGCACTTCAAGCTCTCTGCATTTCTTGTTTAGCCATGTTTCTTTTGCTGTTTTACATTTGTTTACTGTTTCCTTATCTAGTCTGTCATATTCTTCGTTGTCTTGCTTCTTCTTCCTTCTTGCATCCATCAGTTGTAAAATTTCATGTCATCCATTTCTTCTTTGTAGTCCTCTTTACTTCTGGTATGATTTCTTTTATGTTTGATGTTTGATGTATTGATTTCTTTAGCATTTTCCACTGTTCATCTATACTCTGCATTTTTTCTATTGCATTGTACCTATTCGGTATTGTAATGTTGTATCTTTCACTCATTTCCTTATCTGATTTAAGTAAGGCTAAGTTTAACTTGATGTTGTTTGAAGCTAGATTTACTTTCTTCAATTTTATTTTAAGTTTTCCTATAACTGTTACATGATCGCTGTTGCAGTCTGCTCCTGGCCTAGTTTTCACAGATTTCAAACTGTTTCTAAATCTCCTGCATATTAGTATGTAGTCAATCTGATTATGAACACTGTTCCCTGGACTTTTCCACGCCCAAAGCCGTCTAGGATGCTGCTGAAACCAGGTGTTTCCTACTATCATATCATGTGTTCTTGCCCACTCTATCAGTCTGTCACCTCTCTCATTTCTTTCTCCCAGGCCATAACCAGCAGTCACATCATCAACTTTTTCCTTTCCAACCTTTGCATTGAAGTCTCCAAGTATAACAGTTGTCTCATGAAATTTACACTGAGTCATTGCCATATCAAGTTCATTGTAAAATGTATCTATTTCTTCTTCTGTATTATCTGCTGTTGGGGCATATATTTGTATAAAATTGATATCAGTGGGTCTGCCACTCAGTTTAACTAACAGGACTCGATCTGATATTGCCCAAAATCCTTTTACTGTTCTTGCCCTTTCTGCATCCAATATTATGCCTACTCTTCTTTCATGTTTATTTCCTCCTGTTAAAGCTGTTTTCTGCTTCATCGTAACTGGGTATATATCAGTGTACGTTGTAAAGGTGTATTGGTGTAGCTGGTCAACTCTAATAACCGGGCACAGTGTCAGGTATATAGGTCACCTTGTCCTGGGACACAATGAGGCCCCGACAAGAATGCATTGTTGATAATGAGTGTTGTAATAAATGTCAATACGCGAATGTGTAGACTGTTCTGTGGAGTTGACTGAAGGTTCAAACACTCATTCATGCGTACCAAGGAGTTACTGATGCAGACCACTGTAGACGTTTCAATAGTTTAATTTGACGCACACACTTGACAGAACGGGTACAGTTATAGCAACACAGGTCGACATCAATAGCATATTGTTGACCCACGGTGTACAATAATAAATTGGCATTCATGTTGAGGAAAATCACAATGGAACATCAGTATACAAGCATTCAGAGTTCCATAACGTGTATAAATATTCATCAGGCCTTACTGACTGATCATGTCAGTTAATATACAAGGTTCCAACCTGGTTCCTAGACCGAACCTCTTTAGCATAAACGTAACTTGCACTCTAGAGAAGATTCCGTTAAATACAGTTCAGCCAATATTTCTGAGAAAACCTTAAACTACCAATAGTAGGTTTTCCTTTCATAAGTATGATCTCTTTATCATCACCTGATAATAAGGGCGTCCCTGTTCTCTGGTAAATGATCAACAATACATAGCATTCCAAAATGGCTTCTAGTGTTGTGAGCCTCGCTCACGATAATAATGCACAATGAAACTTCAATAAAGATTCAATTCACGAATATCAAAGTTTCCACAAGCATCAGCATAATCTGTCCTCATAATTGCTGTATAGAAACATAATCAGTGCTGCTAGATAATATGTCGTTCTGACATACTGACATAGGTAGATTCATGTAAACGTCTGCCCATCTTAAGCCTAGGAATGAACGAAGTCAGCAAAAGTACGTTTACCTTGACATAGGAAAAAACCCACTAGCAAACACAGAAACACTCTTCTCCTCGCGTTATGGAATGAACACTAGGGAACTCATGGATTTAACCATCTCCGAAGAAAATATCTTCGTTCCCATAATCAAAAGAGATCACAAACTCTGGGCAGGTCTAAGACATGACTTCCCGCCATAGGCTTCATCACCGAAGAACACCCTAACGTATCTTCATGCGCCGAAAAGCACCTGACCCCTAAAGTAGAGTACAAGAAAAATAGTTCCACCAAAACATACCAAGATATCAAGATATAAGACATACTCGTCCTACATAGACAAGAACTACACATAGACTCGGGCCATAGACATTCTGAAGCAAGAACAATCTGTTTCTAATCAAACACAGAATAGATTAAAGTAAGTCTAGATTCCTCCGCTGAGTTCAATTTTCAGGAACGATACAAGGAGCGATAACTCACAGAATGAATACCCATCGCCTAATCTGAATTCTGTCCCTTTAGACCGAAAAACGTACATTCAAAGATAAATATATCTTTATCAGACAAATAAATACATTTTAACATTTGTATGCGTAATCCGTGCCACCAAAGAATATGTGCGCAACAGATTACCACACCCCCCGGGAAAAAAAATGAAAATCTTTTTTTTCATCTGAGAGCAACATACAATAGGCTCCCAACGCATAAATACTGCGCAGATAAGAAATATCTGGAATTATTTAAGCCAGATTAATGCAAAGTCAAAATATAGATCGACTGATGAGAATACATCTCAATCTCTCAGAGAAAGCATTTCTCTTAAGCATAAATGTTTCCAGGGAGGTGTCACCAACGCATACTACTATACTTGCAAAGACACAATGCATATAACAATTTCAGTTTAAGCATTCTAAGTACATGGTTGACAAAAAGAAAAATCATCAACGAGTCCCGGTGAATATATATATCAATGAACGTAGTATCATTACGAATTACAATGTGTATCTATCTTGATATAGAAAAGAAAAATCTGTTGTCGAGTTGGAAGTGTTAAGAAGTCCAAGACTCAACAGTTAAGTGGAATCATGTGGGCATCTAGACAGAATGTCTGCCATCACATTATCTGATCCACGGATAGCTCGTACCGAAAAATGAAATGGTTGAAGAGCAATTGCATATCGAGTAGACCTCGAACTCTTCAAATTCTTACTCTGTATAGCCGTAAGAGCTTTCTGATCGGTTTCTACTATGAAATGTGCGCCTAGAAGGAATCTTTGTAATTTGAGAATTGACCATACCATAGCCAATAGTTCACGGTCTAAGACCGAATAATTCCTTTCTGCAGCATTAAGCTTTCTGGAAATATACATTACAGGATGCAGAGTTCCAGAGTACTCTTGCATTAGTGCCGCTCCAATCCCAGTGGATGAAGCGTCACTACCTATCCCTAAATAGTGATCTTCCCAAGTATCGCTGAAAAGACAGATGTCGTCTAGATACGCAATGACATCTGACCGATAAGATAGAATTCGACGCATCATGCGTACGAATGTAGCTGGTGCGTTCATAAGGCCGAAAGGCATGAAATTCCATTGAAAAAGGCCTCTAGGTGTAGAAAAAGCAGTAAAAGGTTTGGCGCGTTCAGATAGAGGAACTTGCCAATATCCTTTAGACAAATCTAGTTTAGTGAAAAAATGAGATTTAGAAAGCCTAGTAAGTAGCTCTTCTAGTAAAGGCATAGGTTCAGCATCAAACTTCGTGACTTGATTCAATTTGCGATAGTCAATGCAAAGACGTATGTTATTGTCTTTTTTCCGAACAATAACCATCGGCGAAGAATACGCAGAAGTGGATGGTTCAATAATTTTTTAATCTATCATCTCATCCAACTCCTTCTCAACCTGTGCTTGAAAATGTATAGGAATAGGATAAGGCCTGACTCTAATAGGATTATGGTCAGTTAGAATAATGTCATGCTCAATGACATGAGTTTGTCCACGGATGTCAGTAAGGACATCCTGAAATGTTTGTAACATAGCCGAAACTTGTCGCTGTTCTCCTAGAGACAAATCCGGAGAAACAGTGACATTTTTCCATGATTCACTAGAATGAAGTGGAATCATCGGAAGCGGAAGATTAACATCCGAGAAACTTGTTTCCTCATCCTGTATTACAGACAGTGATGAGTAATGACAATGTTGGACTGGTGAATCGTCCGTTGCCTGGAAAATAGGCTGTAAATAATCCGGACGTTCATGGAATTCCGTAAGCATATTGATGTGGAAGGTTTTATGCTTCCCATCAATATCGACAATGTAGTCAACATCGGAAATTTTCGAGATTATATCGTACGGACCTTTCCAAGAAATAAGAAGTCTGTTTTCCCTACAAGGTAGTAAAACAAATGCTTTGTCACCAGGACAAAGTTGTCGTAAGGTTCTTTTCTTATTGGCAAATTGTCTTTCATTCTGCTTAGCAAATTCAGAAGAAGAAGTTGCCAATTTGCATGCTTCGATAATCTTTTCCCTCAGCGCGATGACATACTCATTAGAAGATTTCGTGTCATCGGTAATATTATCAGCGGTTATGAGATCATGAATCAAAGACATAGGGCCGCGCGGTCGCGCGCCAAAGACAAGTTCAAAGGGAGAAAATCCTGTATGTTCATTGGGGACCTCTCTGTAAGCGAAGAGGGCCGCGGGTAAAATCCTATCCCAATCTTGAGGATGATCCTCATGTTACGTATGGTTTTTTACAACATTTTGGTGTTGCGCATCAAAGAGCGCTGAGTTGAGTTTGGTGAAAATATTTGAAGATATGTGAATAGTACACTTAGGTGCATTATTATTGCGCGCAGTAAAAAAAGGATGACGTAGGAGTTTTTTGGGTCTTGAAACATTGACGTAGAGAACAAAATGGACCCCAAAATAAAAACAAGACGTGAACAGCCTTGTGTTTGCTGGTTTGCTTGAAAACCCGTGAAAAAAGGGTATATTGATTCGTGCCATGCATAGGAGTGCATAACAGGATGAGTACTGTGAATCAGGTATAATTTGATGCTTATACATTTGGTAGACGGGCAGGTCTAAACACCGTAAAAATCGGAGTCTAAAAAAATCCTGCTTTGTGGCTAATGTGTGCTGAATTTTGGGAAATTCATGTCAATGAAGTTATATGAGTTTGAAAAGAAGGTGCGGGAGAAGGGCACGGATATAATCAATACATAGAGATGTATAGAAGTATTGGGAATAATAAGCAACAATGTATTACCGTCAAGGAGTATAACACTATGTTACGAATAGACAGAATGACATTAACTAAGGACGGTTCATCATGTCTCATGGATCATGAGTTTTCAATAAACTGTGTTGTTATGTTACCGGAACAGCATTGGCTTCTTACCTGGTTATATTTGAGCTGTTGGGCATATCTGAGACATTACTAATTCGTGATCCCTTGTGAGAGAACACTGCATAAATAATACAGGGACGATACAGTGCAGTTTTTTGGCATACCCACGAATAAAACATTCGCGTGAAACTTTTGTTGTATACCAATGTTCTAACATTCATATAGACACATATGGGAATAATAATGGTATACATATATCAAATGCAGACAAACTCTTTTAATACACGGGAATAAACGAACGGGCGGACAGTACTTTAACCCCTCAGTTATCTTCCCTAATAAGTTTTTGAGTGTTCTATTTAGCCTTGCGACCATCCCATTGGACATAGGATGATAGATACTACTCAAAGATCTCTCTATCTGCAGAGTCGACATCATTTGAGACATGGTATCCGATATTAGTTGGGTGCCATGGTCTGATAATATTTCTCCGGGGAATCACAGACGAGAAAATATAAGCCAAAGAGCATCTGCAATGTCAGCAGTAGTAATGCTCTTCAGAGGAATAGCCTCTGGCCAACGTGTGCACATATCCACACACGTTAAGATAAACTGATGTCCTCTAGCAGATTTGATCTTAAATGGACCAATGATGTCTATCGCCATTTTCTGAAATGGTCGAATAGGAATGTCTGCAGCCTGAATAGGTGCAGCATGGCGTGGACCTTTGGATTTGACTTCTTGACATACTATACAAGATTGACAATAAATCCGTATGTCTTTGTTCACAAAAGGCCAAAAGAAAGCCGCAAGAACTCTTGACTTTGTACGGGAAAAACCCATATGTCCAGCACACTGAGAGTCGTGTGCGTGTTGTAAGATTTTAACTCTCAAATTCTTGGGCACAAGAATCTGAGAATGACTTGACTTGTCAGAGTCTTGCACCATACGTACAAGTACGCCATTCTTCATTGTAATCCAAGATTTACGCTTTGTATCTTTATTCGGATCACCTTTCGATGCAAGAGTGAAGAATTTCTTTAGAGCCGGATCCTCTTCTTGCTGTTTTATAAACGAGTCACGAGAAATTACCAAGGGATCATCTTGGTTATGCACTTCATTATCTTCAGTAGGTGAAGATTGAGGCACATTAAGAGCTTGAGCTCTAGTGACTACAGCATTAGCGGTTTGCATATTTTGTTTTTCCCAAACGGAAATTTGTTGTGGAGTGCATTCTTTGACTCCGTGAATACGACCGATGATAAGATCAGCGATCGGCTCCGGCAGAAGACATGCGTGTACATCTCCTGTAAAGAAAAGAGTAGCAATCCTAATGATAGCAGTAGAGTATTTCTCTAAGGTGCCGCCAAATGTTACACATTTGACTACTTTTCCAGTGGCACGAGAAGGATCTACAAGTGACTGTCTAACACCAATTGTGGTGCATCCAGAATCAAAAAGAACTGAGACTAGATTGTCATTTACTAAACCTCTATGTAAGACAAGAGAACCTCTGCCTTCATGCGCGACTGACGCAGGAAGAGCGGGAAGAGGATGGTCACAACTTAAAGTGGACACCGTAGTTGGTTCAAATAATGTTTTGCATTGGGGGCACTGAGATGCTCTCCCAAAATCAAAAGCGGAACATGCCATATTATTAGCATCATTATTATCTTTGGTCTGTTTATAGGCTTCATGTGACTCTTGCTGTGCAGAGTTTGCATGATAATGAGATTTATGTTTTTTGTATTGGGATCTACCTCGATTATTATTGCCTCTGTAATCATTATTATTACCTCTATTGTAACCCCTATTTGGGTTTGAGTCATAATTCTCATGGTTACCATTATCATATTCATTATAATGAGTATCTCTATAATTATGGTCTTGTTGTCTCCATGATGGATGACTTGGATAGTTTCTATACTAACTTCCTCTGCGGAAGTTTCTATAATTATAACCACCTCTGTATCGAGGGCTGTCAGCTTGTCTCCAGTTCTTCGCAGAAGAACCCTGAAATGATTGGTTTCCTTGCTTTTGATAACTATTATGGTTATCTTTTTTTCCAAACTTGTTTTGTTGTCCCTGAAATTTGTGTGAATAATTAGGGTTGTATGGTGTTGCTGATGCATCTGGCATACCTTCTTTAATCTTAGTGTTGCTAAGAGTTATGTCAGGGTGTGCAGTGACGTATTGGTCACAATATTCTTGCATTTCTTTTAGTGTCTTGGGTTTACGCTCATGTAGGAATTCCAAGAAGGGTTTATTAAAACATGACATAATCTTGTCCCTGAGCAACAAGTCCATAAGAGCTTCATACGTCTTTTCTGTTTTGGACAACTCAATCCAACGATTAAATGTAAGACGTGTCCTTGCAATGAATTCAGAGAATTCTACCCCTGATTCAGGTACCATTTTCTTAAACAAAATACGGTAACATACCTCAGTTAACTGATATTTTTTAATAAAGCAGCTCTGATAACATCATAATTATCCTTGTCAGACTCTTCAACCAAACTTAAACTAGTCAGTGAATCACCTTTCAAATTTTCTGACAATTGATTAGCATACTGTGATTTATCCACATTATGAGCTCGACAGGAGCGTTCAAAACGATCCAGCCAGAATGTAATATCGTCACTGGAAGGATTGAACGCTGGTACCTTGACCTTATAAGTAAAGGGTTAACCACTGTTACCATTTGACTGATTAACATTACTCATATTTGTCAATTTCAATTTTTCTAATTCAAATGTTAACAGTTCTTTTTGATGTTCATGTTCTCTCATTGCTCTTCTCTCCTCAGCTTCTCTGTCTAATCTTTTCTGCTCAGCATCAGCTTCTAATCTTTTATTTTCAGCCTCTCTGTCTAATCTCTTTTGTTCAGCTTCTCTGTCTAATCTCTTTTGTTTAGCCTCAGCTTCTCTTTGTAATCTTTTTTCTTCAGCTTCTAATTTTTTTTCTTCTATTTGAAGCTTTCTCTCCTCAGCAGCAGCTTTTTTCTCCTCAGCAGCAGCTTTTCTCTCTTCAGCTTGCATCTGCAATCTTAAATTCTCAGCATCTATCTTCTTTTGTTCAACTTCTGCTTTCCATTTATTCTCCTCTTTTTGCTTCTTCTCTTCTGATTTTAATACCATTGCAAATTGAGCAGTTGCAAACTCCTCTAATTCCTTACCAGACTTATCAAGGGATTTCCCTTGTGCAATAAAGTATTCCAATGTAGACATGATGCCTAATAATGATAGCAATTAGTTGACACAAAAATGTAATCTATTTCCAAATAAACAGGAGCAAGTTCTCAATGAACTTGATTAATTAGCTCACAATCCCAATCTCTGTGGGAGACAAGACTTACAAAGGTCTTGTATACTTCCTTGTACAACAATAATAATAATAAAGTACTGGTCTATACTATAACATACGTGTACTCAACTATCTTATATCATATGTCAACCAAAGACATTAACAAAGGACAAGCATAAGAGACAATATGAAAACAATTGCAGAAATCAACTAAGTTAAATATAGAAATCAATGAAAATAATCACAGAATCTGTGACGACAACTGCAATGGAATCAACAAGACAAAGAACGCCACAGTGTATAAACATAAATTGTGTATAGAACTGAAAGATAGGAAAGGATAGACCTACAAATACAAACAAATCAAAACAAAACTAAAGAACAGAAAAAATGTTACAAAAAGAAAAAACACAGCTCGTCACAGCTAACAGCAATAGCAACAAATTGTCGCTAGCAAATTTTCAATAAAGGAAATTGCTCCCTATAATACACTAATATAGGACCAATATGACTCGGTATATCCTATACTAGTCACCTCACCAACCACCCACGACATAGACACACAAATAATATGTAAACATTAAACATAAATACATATATGTCATATAAATGCATATAATATAAAGCAATGTGTTGTAGAAGTGTCTGCAGAGAAGGCTCAGTATTACATTAATATGGTTCAGTTTTCAATCAAATTAAACTGCCACTTTATTAAATAATAGCTCTCTTTTTTAAATTATTACACAGTTCTGCAATATGAACACACAAGAAGATCCACCGTTGACGTGTAGACTTCTAAGTTCAATAGTATTTCTGCTTAACACAGCTAAATGTTCACTTGTAATTATGCCTGTACGGAGAAAAATGTCAATAAACGGTGACCTAGTTACAGTAATCGCTTCATAGGTCACGTGAGGAACTGTCAATCAAGTGTAGACTAACACTGCTGGTGTGTCGTATCAGGCGTCAGGGAAAAGAACTGGTATCAGTAGCTGTTAACTTCTGGCAATGTCTACTGTGCAGGTTAAGCCCAGAAATCTGGCCTACCACATTGTTAAAGCTGTTTTCTGCTTCATCGTAACTGGGTATATATTAGTGTACGTTGTAAAGGTGTATTGGTGTAGCTGGTTGATACATACCTTTTTGTTGTACGCCATAACTGTTGAAGGCGATGAAGACATAGTATGGTATCTGTGGTCTGGTTTGTGTAGGACGCAGATGTGTACTCAAACAGTGAGCATTACAAAACAAAGCAATCCACACAAGGACGTCACGTTAACTCACGATGTGTAAAGTCAATGATGCTTGCAACAGCTAGTGACGTTTTTGTATAATTTATTGTGGACGCCACAGTGACAAAATGTATACGCGAATATGTAGGTACATCATAGGTACGATCAAACAGTCATTATTACAGCAACATAGTCAGTACAGCAATGGACGGTATACAGCATCATGGTGAAGATGAATCATAGGCATATCAATACATCATAGGACTGTAAATGTAGTCAGGTGGAAATCTCCATCCCTTTCTATAACAGCCGGAACATATCCAAACGTAGGAGACTAAATCCACTCTCCTTAATCTGACCTCAGCAAGACAGGCACGTCTTCTGAAGTATCAATAATGGCCTCAAAAAATCCTCTAGTTAACAAAGGTATCAAACCTAGATCATGTAGCAGAGCAGCAAGTAATAGTCCTTAGGACGTGCATCAACCCGATGCGTTACAACGTAGCAATATGTGAGCCGAGAAACATCTCATAATGAAGACTCTTCAATGACAGGCTACGAAAAAATGTCAATCTCGAAAGATGTCTATAAAGTTACTGGAAAAATGCAATTACCTTGTCTTCAGGAAATAAACCACATAACTCACACGCCTCCAGGCGTATTAAATCGCAATAGAAATATCATCTCAAATAAACGAGCAATCTATTAGAGGACTCCATATTCCTGACAGAACAAAATAAGCCGAGACGCTCGCACAGAGACGTCTTGCTCGTGAACCAAAATCTTCGCTCTCTGCTGGGCGGAAATCCCGCTTAGACAAAGACCCAAAACTAGACATGCGCAGTTACGCGCGATTCGAACACAATTCAGATAACTTACGACACTAGGACCTTTTCTAAGAACCAGCTAAGAATGATCACCTTATATGGAGAACACAACAAGTTGCCAACCGTTTTCTAAGAAAGCGGTCTGAGCAACTCCATAAATGGCCACGATTTAAGATCGCTTAACAAACTTATCTGCCACCGAAGCCAACAAGACCAGACAACTGCTTACTATAAAAAGTGACTATAAATTTCACAAAGTTATTTCCCTTGCATTAGAAAAAATATATATAGTACACAGAATACGTTGCGAGAAATTCTTGCGCAACACTGGTCAACTCTAATAACCGGGCACAGTGTCAGGTATATAGGTCACCTTGCCCTGGAACACAATAAGGCCCCGACAAGAATGCATTGTTGATAATGAGTGTTGTAATAAATGTCAATACGCGAATGTGTAGACTGTTCTGTGGAGTTGACTGAAGGTTCAAACACTCATTAATGCGTACCAAGGAGTTACTGATGCAGACCACTGTAGACGTTTCAATAGTTTAATTTGACGCACACACTTGACAGAACGGGTACAGTTATAGCAACACAGGTCGACATCAATAGCATATTGTTGACCCACGGTGTACAATAATAAATTGGCATTCATGTTGAGGAAAATCACAATGGAACATCAGTATACAAGCATTCAGAGTTCCATAACGTGTATAAATATTCATCAGGCCTTACTGACTGATCATGTCAGTTAATATACAAGGTTCCAAACTGGTTCCTAGACCGAACCTCTTTAGCATAAACGTAACTTGCACTC
The DNA here is from genome assembly GCA_024509875.1 of Oreohelix idahoensis. Classification (NCBI taxonomy): domain Eukaryota; kingdom Metazoa; phylum Mollusca; class Gastropoda; order Stylommatophora; family Oreohelicidae; genus Oreohelix; species Oreohelix idahoensis. The sequence goes on along the minus strand of JAMPIV010003467.1, from coordinate 594,769 downwards.
TAGTGAAGATTCCGTTAAATACAGTTCAGCCAATATTTCTGAGAAAACCTTAAACTACCAATAGTAGGTTTTCCTTTCATAAGTATGATCTCTTTATCATCACCTGATAATAAGGGCGTCCCTGTTCTCTGGTAAATGATCAACAATACATAGCATTCCAAAATGGCTTCTAGTGTTGTGAGCCTCGCTCACGATAATAATGCACAATGAAGCTTCAATAAAGATTCAATTCATGAATATCAAAGTTTCCACAAGCATCAGCATAATCTGTCCTCATAATTGCTGTATAGAAACATAATCAGTGCTGCTAGATAATATGTCGTTCTGACATACTGACATAGGTAGATTCATGTAAACGTCTGCCCATCTTAAGCCTAGGAATGAACGAAGTCAGCAAAAGTACGTTTACCTTGACATAGGAAAAAAACCACTAGCAAACACAGAAACACTCTTCTCCTCGCGTTATGGAATGAACACTAGGGAACTCATGGATTTAGCCATCTCCGAAGAAAATATCTTCGTTCCCATAATCAAAAGAGATCACAAACTCTGGGCAGGTCTAAGACATGACTTCCCGCCATAGGCTTCATCACCGAAGAACACCCTAACGTATCTTCATGCGCCGAAAAGCACCTGACCCCTAAAGCAGAGTACAAGAAAAATAGTTCCACCAAAACATACCAAGATATCAAGATATAAGACATACTCGTCCTACATAGACAAGAACTACACATAGATTCGGGCCATAGACATTCTGAAGCAAGAACAATCTATTTCTAATCAAACACAGAATAGATTAAAGTAAGTCTAGATTCCTCCGCTGAGTTCAATTTTCAGGAACGATACAAGGAGCGATAACTCACAGAATGAATACCCATCGCCTAATCTGAGTTCTGTCTCTTTAGACCGAAAAACGTACATTCAAAGATAAATATATTTTTATCAGACAAATAAATACATTTTAATATTTGTATGCGTAATCCGTGCCACCAAAGAATATGTGTGCAACACCTCCAGAATAAATTATTTTGTAATTGTCAGAATACATTTAACCTGTTCCGGTATATCTCATTCACATATCCCTAATACATTTACAATCATTCTTTCTATTTCCATCTTGATGTTAATATAAGGGTAAGATTATCAAAGGTAATACCTTTGCTCAAGACTTACTCTTGGCAGTGATATAAACAGAAGAGTGATGCTTTTAATTTAGGGAGTCTCACAAGGTGTTTAGGATGGCAATTACAAACAAAATGAGTTTTCTTGTCCTTGTAAAATGTGTATCCCCCGCCCACTTTTGTGAGACAGGTAATTTTGTCACTGTGTGTCACTTGACTCGGAATTAATGAGCTCTCAGCCGAAGGAAATTCAGCAAAGTATTAATCTGGTTAGCTCTGTATTCTGTATATATATATGTGTGTGTGTCTATATGTCTATATGTCTATATGTCTATATGTCTATATGTCTATATATATATATATATATATATATATATATATACACATATATACATACATATATATATATATATATATATATATATATATATATATATATATATATATATATATACATATATACATACATATATACACACAAAGTTGGAGGGACAGACAGCGATATCAAAATAAGAATACAAAAGGCAAGAGGAGCTTTCATTGCATTGGGAAATATATGGAGATCAAGAGAAATAGGATCCAACACGAAAATAGGAATATTCAACTCAAATGTGAAGTCAGTCCTATTGTATGGCTCAGAGACATGGAGAACAACAAAGACAACAACCAAAAAGCTACAGACTTTCATAAATGGGTGCTTGCGTAGAATAGAGGGATTAAAATGGTATGACAAGGTTACCAACGTGGAACTGATGACAAGAACTGGACAAGTGCCAGTGGAACAAGAGATGAGAAGAAGACGATGGCGATGGATAGGACACACACTGAGGAAACCTGTTGATAGCATTACAAGGCAGTCCTTGTTCTGGAACCCCCAGGGCAAGAGAGGCAGAGGTAGACCAAGAAGCACATGGAGAAGAGAGTTGGAAACAGAGGTGAAAATGATGAGGAGAACATGGAAAGAACTTGAGATGATGGCACGTGACAGGAGGACTTGGCATGTGTTTGTTGAAGGCCTATGCTCCTTTGGGAGTGGAGAGTTATGAATGAATATACACACTTACATACATACATACATAAATGTATTTAATTATGAAAATATTTTGGAAAGCAAGATTAAAATGAATAAAATTGATTTAACTAATACATGTCATCAAACTGTTATCTTTTGGGAGAAAAAATTTCTGTATCGGATGACATTAATATATGGTCGAGTTCAGGGAGTCCATTCACTGTACTATGGACGTGCACTTAACTGTCTAGGTGACGACAACGTGTTGTCGCTGAAGTCTGATGTACGAGTAGTTTATGCTGGTTATCAGTGTGGCCGTACAGCGGATGATGTTAGAGTACATGATACTGGTCGTATAATGGGACTCGTCTCACTACCCGACAGTAGGCAGCTAGGTGTTGATGATGCTATGTTAAAACCAAATCTTGACGATATAACATCATACGACATACAGATGATGGGATGGAGAACATCTGGCGAAAAGTACTGACCTCAAATAGCGGTGAACAACAAAGATGTTTATTTACAGCTAGTTATCAAATCCGCTGAAAAATCATAATTCATGCCCAACCTTCCACCGAGGCCGGCCATCTCATAATACATAAAATGTTCATAGGCAACTTTTGAAATAAATCTTCTCTCACTCCCATCATTTTCTTCTCTTATGATCTAACGCTGTCTCTAAGATTACTAGGTCATCTACTGTTTTATTTCTTCTGGATTCCTAACCCTTGATAAGGCCCGTAGGACTGGTGAAACTAATCGATGTATCTTTGATATAAGACTGGTCTAACAACCAGGGCTGTTTATTTGTATCACTAGTCATTTGTTCCACGCTGCCCCTAGCTACTGTCTATTGTCTCTGCATCTAACTGTCGTAGATTTTTATCAGATAGGTAATAGATGTTTATAGTCCTGTCTGAGCAAAGGTGATAGTGATAACTATGTGAGAAATAAGGTGTAAGAAATCGTTTTTTTTTCACGAGGTGATAGTGTAAGAGAAAGGACAGTCTCTGGATTGAGTAATTTCTCTAATCCAGTCTATCTGTACGACTATATTTAAATCATACGCACTTTCTCTGCTTGAACAAAATACAAGTTACCCTGCACCCACATGCACACAATTCTGTGACAAATACGCACAAACGTGAAAACAACTATGGATAACAGATAGGGTAGGGGTTGACCAACACGATAACTTAAGGTTTATTAAGTTTATTTATCACTAGCACTTTACAACATAAATCATATGCATCAATAGATCATGGTTTACAGACAAAATGAAAATTAATCAAATAGGTTCTCCCCTTTGGTAAAGGAAAAAAGAAGAAGATCCCAACAGAGGTTAATTGACCCAAAAGATCAAAAGTTAACAGTAAGTGTATGGAATAGTCAGTAAAGAAAACAAAGGACAAGTCCCTAATTAATCTATCCCGTAAATACTCAGGTTAATGAGAACAAAAATGAAAAGATTTGCATGATAATGGTAACAACAGAAAATTATGTTACTCTCTTACAGTTCATTCAATCCTTCATACAGTGGCCACATTCATATTCGCTTACCAATAGTTGTCGCAGGCATTCCGTGGAAATAAACACTAATAAGTAATAAGACTATTCAGTGTCATATTAATTTTTGCCAAATCCAGCCCCAGACTTGCCGTAGTTGCTGACTGCAAATTTCCCAGTAGTCGCTGGATTTGGTGATTTAATTGTTTTCCTGGATAAATACTGTATCTCTGCCTTCAGTTTGTTGGAGTAAGGTTTATACGTGGTGATCGCCGACATAGGAAGAATAATACGTATATATTTCCTGTGTTGTCTAACCTCTGGTTGCTGAGACACTAAGTTAAGTTACACAAATGTTGCTGACAGTATATTTTGTCACAGCTGGCTGATGAGATTTATATAGGTAAAATCTAGTATAGTTCTGGTCCAGGTAACATTTACAATTATTGTTCTAGTTTGGTCTCTCTCATAAAATGAAGAAAATGGACCGCACAGGTCATAGCCCGAAGACTCAACAATATTATAAAGTTTCTGGTTGCTTATTCACTTATAAGACCAATGGACCATACGACCATAGTTCATAAGACATAAGTTCATATGACCATAATTTCATATGACCATAAGACCGCTAGTTCGCTGGGTTTTTGATCAGCCTAGATTTTAGGATAGAAATATAAACATTTAACCAAAATATCAATATTATATCTAACACGTGTTAACGTAAGACCTCTTTAACCACTACGTTATTAAATTAGATTATAAACCACAAATGTCTAGCTTATCCTATCGCTTTTAACGCATGATATGAACACTAGTCATTTATAAAATTACACAAAATGGATATAAGTAAATACTATATACCGTCAGTAGCCAGTTATTTAATGTATGTACTAGTCAATTATAGCATTTCTTTCTGGGGAATAGCGAGTAATTAAATTTACTTTACAGCTGGAGAAATTTTGCTATATGTTATTTAATACGCTATTCAATTTAACACAGAAAATCCCAGTGAAATATAATGAAAAACTTTTAACACACTAAATCACTTAACGGCTAGTATATAAATTACCGCAAACAGAGAAAGATGGAAACAACTCCACGAATCTAAGCATTCACTTTGTACGAAAAACTCTTAGGATATCGAGCTAGTTATTTCAGAAAATTCTCTGAGCAACTGTGACATATTATGATAATAGCTTTCGTATGTCTATTTCATTATCTTCATTTTTCTTTTTCACCTACGCACGTTTGTTAACATAAAACCCTCATGCACTCAGAGATCTGTCTCTTTTTCTAATTTAGCACGCCTATTTTATTTTTTGTTCTCTATTTCCTTAGGAATGTTTACAAGCAGACCTATTTAGCTAACGTTGAGCCGGTTACTTGTAACTAAAAACGCCAGCGAATGAAAATCGTCGTATTAAGATCAAACAGAGTGAGACGGAACGCGTAGGAATGGGGCCGGCATTGATTTTGCTCCGTACATATCGGATTGAGACATGAATTTCCGCAACCGAAAGAAGCATTGGTTTTATACTCTTCCGGGGCCCTGTATTTCTACAGCTTCACCAGTATATTGGTGGGCCTTCACCAAAAATGGGGAAACTAGAACCAAGTATTCGAGGCCCGAATCATATAAGCACCGTATGGTTTGGTTGCCAACGGTTACTTGCCCAGTAATAGAAGGATAACTAGGATTTTGTTCATATGCCTGGGGGTCATGTTTCCCTATCGGCCCCCTGATCAAGCAAGCGACACTATAAGGACCAGATTTCGGTCTGTTACAATCCGATGTGAAATGTTTGTCAGTTTTGCACGATTTACAATATCGTCTTCCAGTTCCCTGGACTGAATAGCTCTGTTTCTGCCTCTGGTGATCTTGTGGTTGTTGTTGCTGTTGGTAGGCTGTTTTGTGTGTTGTGTTGTCCGTACGTTTGGAGTTATCATCTGGGTGATCCTTTTGTTTCGTGGTGGTGCCTGTTAGACAGATTCACTTCCGACTGGGTGCTCTGGTACCTATCGGCAAACAGTACCACCTGCTCAAGAGTTTCGGCCCATGCTGTGCCAGGAACCGTCTCATGTCAGGGGTCAGCGAGTCTTTGAACTGTTCCACGACAATCTTCTCCTGCAACCCTTCATAAGATTCATCAAAGGTGCTGAGAGATCCCCACTTCTCCAAGTACGTTTCTAGTCGTGTAGCAAATTGTCTATACGATTCATCTTTCTGCCCTTTCGCCTCACGGAATTTACCACGAAAAGTCTTTGCATTTAGCATAAAACGCTGTAGCGGAGCTTTCTTCAACATGTCATAGTTGTTCTGTTCTTCAGTGGGCATCTTGAGAAACACATCATAAGCAGTTCCCCTCAGAAAATCTAGGTTAACAATAGAAATGTCTCTCAGTGTAAACTCTTAGTCTCTCGGGAGTTGGCGATAAGCGAAAAGTCAATGTGGCAAGTTCGTTCCTTCGCTAAGCGCCGCCGGTAATAAAGGAGAAAATAACCAGGAAAGAGGGGTGAGTGAGAGGTATGACAAGATGTTAGTGAGAGGTATGACAAGATGTTAGTGAGAGGTATGACAAGATGTTAGTGAGAGGTGTGACAAGATGTGATAAGAAAACCTTAAATGATGAAAGCGAAAACAACGAATACTGGATGAATTAGCAATAAAAAGGAATGGCAAAGTAATAATGCCGGAGGGGAGTGAAGACTATAAAACGAGAACGAACTTATTTCGTGACAAGTTGCCACGGCGGAGCTGTTCATCATCAGTCAACTGGTTAGCAGAAGGTTTTGTAGGTGTTGAAAACGTTTATTGGCTCCAGGTGTAGAAAGCACTGCTACTTGGCCAATGGTGGCTGAAGCTTTTTGAGAAGATTTAGAAGAAACAAACACGAATTGAGCTTGCTTTGCTTTTTCGCCTTTTTCTCTTCATGAAGCCCCGTGTAGCGATTAAGATCTTGTTCTATGTTACGGATTACCATAAACCTACATTCCATTTTGATGCCACGCTTAACTATGCTAGCAATGACAATACTTCTTGGCCATCCCGCCACTTAACAGCTATATTCCTGCCCGCATCTGAATTTTATGCATAGCGTAAGATTAAATTTTTAAAGCGTTTAACGGACATATGGTATAAAAAATAAAAAGCGTTATATCGAGGAATAAACCCCGCCAATCGAACAACGTAAGACCGGAGAATAGCTGTATTGTAGCGTGACTTTGATGATGGAAGGGAGATGAATTAAATACGACAAAGTAATGGGAACTAAATCCAGATAGGGGAAGCTAAAAATACAAAGCTTTACATAACAAAGGAAATCTGGGGGGAAAAAATTATTGAAACCACAAGCAAAAAAAAAAAAAAAAAACAACAGTTAATTGGAAATATGGATAAAATGAAGCGAAGCACAGAAATAAATGAAGAACATAAAGATAAAATAGAATGAGGGGGAAATTTAAAAAAGAAGAAAGTGGTGAAGGAGAAAAAGGTAGCCAGTAAAGTGTCGATGAAGAAAACAATGGCTGAGGGGAAGAGCTCAGAAAAAGTTGAACCTTCAGACAAGCAGGCCATTTCAAATGGATAAACGATTACTGTGTATTGGGGACAAAGGGAGTATTATCAGAATTGCAAGAGCGTTTGGCAGTTACTGTGAAATTTGAGATATTGGCATACTTTCAGGTCTGTTCATGGACGCACTTCAAGTATTTGGTACTCAGGGCGAATCTTACATTTGGCACCCCTCCCCCACATTTAAAAAAAAAACAGAAAGATATATTATGCTTGCAAAAACATTTGAAACAGTGTAGTAATGTCATAATAGTTTTCGATGACATCCGTTCCTGAATGTCAACCGGTGCAGACTGTCGACGTGAGGCTTGCGATAGCATTATTCATGCTATGGTTAGAGTGAGATAAAGAGTTAAGACAGCTCACAAGAAAAAATAATGAATAGAAGAAATAATTGCAACTGACAACAGTTCAAGATACAGCTCACGTTTACTAAAAGTGGGTGATTATCTAGAGGGGTAAATAGAATGCTCGAGAACAGCATAGCTCGACCAATAAATTTAATGAAAAAGATTCGGGTTAGCGAATCAGCGAGTGGCGAGAAAACACACCACGCTGAAATGACCAGAGGTCATTAGTGAGTCCTGGGTTAGTCAGTGAGTGTAGAAGATTTTGAGCTGATGTGTGGTTTGACAGACAGGGTACTCTTGTTTTATGAGTATACACATATGTCCAGCCAGTGTTATTCTATCGGAAGATAGTTATTGATTCTGTGGTTCTGTCGTAGATTAGTGATACGGGAATTAAGACTTGGGTTGGTCCCTTCTGACTAGAATTAGTACAGGTGATAGCTCAGTGGGAGATAATAATAGAAATAGATATTCACGAGTGAGATGGAGGAAACTAGATATTTCTGTCCCTGAGACTCGAGGAGATCCTCTCGCTCAGCCTATCTCTACAACAGAAAGTATTTGTCAGACAGATTACTCAGTTATATAGATGTACTATATATCAACCACTCACCGACACACACACATAAGTGACGACAGTTTGACATACAAACGTGAAAACTATAACAATGGAATATAGATATTTTGGGACGAGCTGACCGACACACTTGAATAAGTTTATGTAAATTTTATTTATCATAAGAAAATTCACCACAACCAAAAATTTTAATATCAATCACATATAAATACACATACGCATAAGTTAATGAATTACTAAAAGAATAGACCCGTAGGTGTAATCCTTTCCCCCTCTGTTGAGCCCACGATACCGTTAGCAGAAAAGTTATAGCCCCCAAAGAGTCACAGATTTATACGCTATGGTCTAGGATTTCCCTCTACACTTAAGAACAGAGTTGATATATTAATCTACTCTACGAGGAAAACATCATTAGCAACAAACTTGCATAAAGAAATTACAAAGTGGGTGTCAGAATTATACAATGAAAGAATCACTCGCTCCTGCTTTCGTTCTACTCATTCAACAGTAGCCACAGGCTTTCGTTCTTACCTACAAAGCTGGACTTTTCACCTTCTGGCGCAATCTTAGGACACGCACTCACAGCACATCCAGTGTTCTTTTAGCAAAAACAACCCCAGCTCTACAGTGACGGGTTAATTCCAAGACTCCGAGGAGCGTTATCTTCACTGTTTATATTTTAGGATTATTGTTTATGTCGCTAGAAATCCGTTCAGGTAAGAGATGTCACAGGGCTCACAGTGTCAGAATCTTGAGGTTTCCAGTGTTTAGGAAATGACAGGTCGGCAACTTCTCTCAGTATAAAATTCTTGGTCACACCACAAATGATTAACCGTCGGAAATGTTAATGTTTGTAAATTGCCACATAGGCTGAATGTAAATGAGATTTAGGAAAGAAATATAATCTGGCTCGATAGGCCCAGTTACAGCATTTAGTTTACCTTGGAAACCCAACGATTAAGTACAAATGTTCTTTACTATGGTTATTCTCATACACTCACGGAAAAACCGCTGGTAGATTTTGGGCTTGACCCATATACTGTATAAAAGGAAGAGAAAAACATAAATACTAAACCCTAATAGTATACACAATCCTACGCGTAAAAATAGAATATGTTCACTTCGGTCATTTAATTTAAATTATAAACCGCAAACTTAGAGCTTGTCTTATAGTTTAAAACTCCCGTGAAATAAATTCTAGTCATTTAAAAGAATCAATCATCATGAATTAGAAATAAATACATATTTCGTCAACACTCATGATGTATCAGTGCATTACTTAGATGGTTAAATATATTCTCTGACTGGTTACTAGCAGTGAATAAAATTTATATTATAGTTTAGCTAGAAATTATTATTTCTTCTGCTATCCACTGTAACACAGTAAAACGTAGAGAATTAGAATGACGGATTTAACAATTAAATCACTCGATAATACTAGTCAATATATTACCTTCACACAGACTTCTCAGACTATCTCCACGAGAAACTAAGAACTTCACTTATACCAGGTATTCTAGAACTACGAGCTAGATGTCTAAGTCTGTGGATTACTGAATGAATGAAGTTAGATTTCTGTGGTATATATATATTAAAAGATGAAAGAAGATAGTTAATTAACCCTCCAAAACCAGACCTCTCTTCTACGGGAAATTTCTGCGTTCAGTTTTCGGCTCATGCATAATTCAAAGCGGAAAAATCCAGGATCTACGTTCACGCTTAGACCAGACATCGGCAATGCGCTAATCAGTGTGCGTTACCTTCGTCTCTCTGCTCGTATTTCAAGCGAGCAATGTCTTTAGATCTCCCGATTCGTCGTGTTTGTGGCGACAGGGTAGAAGAAAGGATAGACAGAAGAATTAAAAGAGAGTACCAATCTCTTCCACAGTGTCCTTTGGCTCGCTGTAAGTAATAGTCCGACACTTGTAAGAAGAAATGTTTCAGGAGACTGAAATTTAAACTCTTCTCAGTTAAGCAAAGAAGCAAATCCCATCAAGGATCCTGAGAGTATGTTAGGTCTTCAGCCACACTTCCCCTGAGGTACTGATATGGCTCAAGAGACCCCCAGCTGGTAATTAAGATAATGATTAACAAAAACAGTTAACTACCAAGCAACACAGAACATATAGTGAAAAGAAGGAAACAACAGTGAAATTCGTTTCTATGAATTTATATATATATATTAAACCAAGTTAAATTGGTTACAGATAAACGAAAGAGAAAAATACAAATATTTATATATATGGTTATATGTATACAGCACTGGGTAAATGGAGATAAAAATAGTCTACACAAAAGTTCTGTTTATATTTAGGGTACCCTTTCACGATGGCTGAGGTTTATGTCCTAATTTTAATCATTGACTGGTATGACCTAAAATCGTTTAGTGTTTGGTCCTTTTTAAAAGTGCACTTATCATGAATGGGTTGCTGCTGTATGACGTCACACTATCACTGCAAGGTTTCTTCCCCCGGCCAAGTTGCTGGAATAATTCGTATCAAGTACTGCAAGGTTTCACTACACGATTGCGAGTTTCACCTGCCTTTTGTCACCACCAGGGAGCTAGGAGATACACACAAAGGAACACTCTATTTAGCTCTCTGGTAAGAGGCATTAATTTGTCCTGAGTGTGGTCCATAAACCAGGCTCAGATATTAGTCAAATTATTATATAAATGACATGGACCAATGTTGAGCGCCATTCTTCGAGCTGCAAACATATGATATTAATAGGGTAGGGGCATAGGCATACATATATTATCAACTGTTGTAAAGGCATACAAAATCATATAGTAAATACATGGATGCGATAATGGTTACATTAAATAAATGAAGCGGCCAGGGTAGCACACATGCTTTCTGTAAAACCTGAAGGACATCGAAAGCATACTAAAGGCATACAAAATCATATAACAGTAAATATATTCATTTGGTAAAATATATCCATTACATGAAAGTAGGCAATTGACTGAAAAGCAGTGCAAACATTAACTAATGTTAATTGCATATAATGAAATAATAATGAAAAGCAGTTCAACCATTCAATACAAATACTTGCATATAAGAAGATAATGCATTTAGCTCACCCGCTTGATTCCAAGATTGAGTTTGGTTCAGAGACGGCATATACTATATAAGTATTTCTCTTTGGTCTTTTGGTCTGACAATATGCTTGAGGTTCTCCGCCGGGGCTTGCAGATGTGAGTAAAATATACACGTTCTATAATCTCATATATACAGCTAACCGCGGTCATTCACCTCTGCCTACTGATCACGGGTAAATGTCCTCAAATTGTACTCCGTGCCTGAGCTCCTCCGGGTCACTGGAAATCCCGGCTTATCTGGGTCATTAGCCTCACAGGTAAATAACAATGCAACAATGAACTCGAAAATTCCGAGGGAGGTCATTGTCCGATGAGGCATTCAGAAATACAGAGCTGGGTCATTGTCCGATGAGGCATACAAAAAGATAGAGAGCAGAGAAAGACAGAAGATTGTCGGACGAATAATTTCGCGACAATAGCCCCCTGTGAAAGTTTATCGTAAGGTGAACTAGTTTCGACTGACATCTTTTTCTCGATCCCTCTCTGTCCTAGTTTGATTTCCCTCACCATCCTGGAAGTTTTTAGGGAGGTTAGGCTTATTGGGTCGCTGCTGACTTGCCTGTTCTTCCCCACTGCATGGATGACGGCTGAGAAAGTCTGCTCCGACATTGAGTTTCCCAGGTATATATTCAACCTTGAAGTTATATGGTTGCATTAACATTGACCACCTCATGAGCCTTGAATTCAGGTTTTTGGAAGCTGCTAAGAACATTAATGGTTGATGGTCGCATTGAACGGTGAAGGGCTTTCCATATAAGTATGGTTGATATTTCTGAATTCCCCATACCAAAGCTAGGCATTCCCGTTCAATAGTGGAGTAATTTCTTTCAGTAGCATTCAACTTTCGGCTAGCAAAAGCTATGGGGAATAATGTAGACGCATTGTCTTCCCCAGTTTGTAGCAAGGTGGCTCCAATCCCAATCTGACTAGCATCGGTGCGTAGTATGAATGGTCGGCTTAAGTTCGGTAGGTGCAGAATAGGTTTCTCTGTGAGTTTTTCCTTGAGGGTACTATAAGCATTCTCACACTCAGCGGTCCAGATCACTTTTTCCGGAGTATTCTTTTTCGTAAGGTTCGTCAGTGGGGCGCTAATAGTGTTGAAATCCTTAATGTAGCGTTGGTAAAATCCACATAACGCGACGAACGATCTGACATCCTTTTTAGTAATAGGGCGAGGTGCATTGCGCAGTTTGTCAACATTACGTTCCTCCGGGAACATGTACCCTTGTGAAATGGTGTGGCCGAGAAACCCCAGTTGGTCAAAACCTATCTGGCATTTAGTTGGACGGGCGGTTAAACCTGTGTCCTTAAGCCTTCGGAGTAGCATCTCTATTGCATTCAGGTGTTCCTCAAAGGTGTCTGTGGCGATGAGTATATCGTCCATAAAGTTTGTAATAGCAGGGTTATGAAGGGGTGCGAGAAGTTTTCTCATCATTCTCGTGAAGGTGCTAGGCGCATTATGTAATCCGAATGGGAGGACATTAAATTCAAAGTGTCCTTCCGGGGTGCTGAATGCCAGTAGTGGTCGGATCTCTTTCTTCACAGGGATTTGATAGTATCCCTTGCTAAGGTCGATTTTAGAGAAATAACGAGCTGTATTTAGCTTAGTGAACAGCGAGTTTTGATCTGGCAGAGGCTCAGCTTGGTACTCCGACACTGCATTCAGTCTCCTATAGTCAATGCACAATCTATGCTCTCCGGTAGGCTTCCGAAGGAGCACAACACTAGCGCTATAGGGTGATTCGGATGGAGAAATAATGCCTGCACTGAGCAATTTCTCTATTTCTTCTCTCAATGCATCCGCCTTGGCATAGGGTATAGGGTAATTTTTCACACGGACTGGCATTGCATCTGTCAACTTCATATCAAACTCTACCAAACTGGTTAGGCCTGGCCTGTCCGTGAGAACTTCTGCATACTTTTCCAACATTGTTTGCACCTGCTCATGCTGTTCCATGGTTAGAGTGTGACTTATTTGCACATCGGCCTGAGTCTCACTCAAGGACAGAGGGTATTCGACTGCTACACTGGGTTCATCCTCTACTTCACTGGCTACTGCAAGGGCCATCAAATGGGCTGGCTCTACTGAGGCACGTTCGTTGTACTTTTTCAGCAGATTGATGTGGTAAATTTTCTGTTTACCCTTAATTGCTATCTTGTAGTTGGTGCGGGAGATTTTCTCGACAACAGCATAGGGTCCTCTCCAACCAATCTGAAGTTTATTATGGCTGCTTGGCAAGAGCAATAAAACTTTATCCCCAATGTTCAGTTCTCGATCCTTAGCTGTCCTGTTATAATATTGCGCATGTTTCTGACGGGCTTTGCGCAAATTTGCAGTGGCCAACTTCCAACCTGTTTGGAGGCGTTGCTTCAATTCCTCAACATAATGTGACGCGGTAATGACTGTGTCATCCGCTTTATCGTCTGTCCAGGATCTCAGAAGTGCCTCTAGAGGACCTTTTATTGGGCGCCCAAACAGCAGTGTTGCTGGTGGAATTCCTGTCGAGTGATGAGGTACCTCTCTGTAGGCAAACAGTGCCGCTGGCAGGTAGGAATCCCATGAACTTGGGTTCTCCTGCTCCAGCTTTCGCAGTATGGAAATTAAGGTTCCATTGAACCGTTCTACTTGGCCGTTGCTCTGGGGGTGATATGGAGAGGTATGAATGTGTCGCGTTTGGAAAATCCGAAACACTTCTTCCATTAATTTCCCCCGAAATTGTGATCCATTATCCGTCAGGATCTGAAGAGGGAACCCCAACCTCGTAAATATAGTAAGGAGGGCTTCCGCTACATGAGTTGAGTCGCACGAAGGCATTGCGACTGCTTCTGCCCACATGGAGCATGTGTCGACCAACGTCAAGATGTAGCTATTCTTTTTCTTTGTCCTAATCAGGGGCCCAACAATGTCGACTGCCACCCTTTCGAACGGGGTACCTGTTACAGGCATTTCTCCTAAGGTTACAGGAGCTACCCAGTGCTTAGGAGCCACCTTTTGGCACTGTGCGCATGACTGAACATACCGTTTTATGTCTGCGTTCATTCCTGGCCAATAGTAGTGGCAAGAAATGCGCTGCATGGTTGCTCCAATTCCCATGTGTCCGCTGAAGGGTAAGGCATGGCCCATTTCTAATATTTGGGTCCTATAGGATGAGGGGACAATCAGCTGTGAGTGTTCGCTCGCTCCTTTGCCTGCTCTGCGGTACAACAGACCATTCTTCTTATAAATCTCTCCCTTGAGAGGCGGGGTATGAGACTTAGGAAGTTTTTTAAAACAAGGCGACAAAGTGCTATCCGCTGTTTGTGCCTTCTTCAACTCTTCTGGGAAGATGTTGGTAGGAGTTCCAGACTCAGGGTTCTGCCTGCATTGATCCCTGGTCTGTACGGCCGCAACTGACAGAGGCCGGGCTGGTTCTCCTAGGAACACATATCTACAGCCCAAAATCAGGGGGTAGATGGGATCCTTTAGAACAGCGGCTCTGATTTCTCCAGTCACATACCGCGATTGAACCTGAATCTTGCACACTGGTAGAATCATGGGCGCACCAGATTTGGTGGGTCCTTGTATTTCAATCGTCTCCTCTGTAATTTGGTCAGAATTAACAAGAGAAGCTGCGACGATTGCATCATAAGATAATCCAGTGTCATACAAACAAAGAGCTCTCTCTCCCCATTAACCATAACAGATTCAATGACAGCTGGTCGCTTCGAAGAATCTATGTCATCCTTTGAGGGCTCAGGGCTGTCAGATCTGGTTGTTATGCAAGCTGCATTCATGGGGAGGGGTCGGCGCTTACAATCACGAGAACTATGTTTAGGCGACCGACAGTGTTGGCACACATCCCTCTCTGTGTTTGCTGTATAGGAAGTTTTCCTTTCCGTGTTCTTGTGGGTTTGTCCATTGTTGGGTCTGTCATGGTGAGTTTTCATGTAGGGTGGCTTGGAGCTTGTAATACTATTGGAGCTGTTAGGCGCAGTCTGCCGAGCTGGATAGTCTGTATATCTCCGTCTGGAGGTCAGAGTCTCAGCCTGTGCATTCTGAAAGCGTTCTGATAAGGTAACTATGGTATTTAACCTTTCTGCCCCGTTTTCTACCAGAAATCGTCTCATCTCAGGGCTCATCATTTCTTTCAGTTGCTCCATTAGTATTAATTCTTGCAGTCCTTCGTAAGATTTCTCGAATGACGCGAGAGTGAGCCATTTCTGCAAATAAGCTTCCAGGCGAGCAGCATACTGGGTGTACGATTCTCCATTTTCTTTACGGAAATTTCTGAACCGTTTATTCATAGCGAGCTAAGAGGGCTTTCTTAAGACAGTCATAGTCATCCTGTTCATGAGGCGCCAGTTTTAGGAATACATCATAGCCAGCACCCCTGAGTCCTTGCGAGAGTTTCAGATTCCACCTCTTCCGGTCCAGCCCGAACGAAGAAGCGAACCTCTCGAAACGGTCCAAAAAGCTGTCCATGGAATCCTTTCCCTCCATAAATGGCTCCAGAGGGAAGGCCATCGGTCCCAGGTGTGGTGTAGAGAGAGCTGATGCACTATCAGATTGAAGGGGCGAGGGCGGAGAAGATGAAGTTTCGGAATTGCTCCCAGCTTCCTTGCTTTTTGAGAGAAGTTCCACATCCAGTTCCTTCATTTTCAGGGCATGTTGTCGTTCCTTCTCCTTCTCTTCTGCCGCTCTTATTTCACGATCCTTCTCCGCTTCTGCCGCTCTGATTTCACGATCTTTCTCCGCTTCTGCCGCTCTGATTTCCCTGTCCCTCTCCGCTTCTGCCTCTCTGATGCTCTTCATCTCTGAGGATACATAGTCTGCAAGCTCTTTTCCTGCAAGCCCCACCTCTTTTCCACTCTCAATTAACAAAGCTCTTACTTTTGCTGTCTCTGCCATTGCAATATTGGATCAAGTCGAATGAGCTTGAATAAACCTACTCACAAACCAATACAGGTAAAAGTAATACTGTCTAATATTAATAATATAGTGTATTACTGCCACAACAATAAAACAAAATTTTGCAACAACAACAATTTCAACCAATAGGATAGCTCTTAGTTAAGTAGCTCAGTTAAATCTTGTATACAACTTAACTAAAAAATTGGACCATACACTAGAAGATCAGTCACCAGTTATATTTTGTGTACTATTCTATCTGTGCAATATACTGCATATAAGATCAAACCAGTTACATGCAAAGTGTACTGGGAAGCTGTATAAGATTACTTGATAACCAAACTATTAACCCAAGTTTGTTACCCAAAAGTAAAATGTATATTAGCAATAAATTACTTGTAGTCTAGGGAACATACAGATGCTATGAGTTCATCCCGGACGAGCAGTCCAGTTTGTGGCGACAGGGTAGAAGAAAGGATAGACAGAAGAAATAAAAGAGAGTACCAATCTCTTCCACAGTGTCTTTTGGCTCGCTGTAAGTAATAGTCCGACACTTGTAAGAAGAAATGTTTCAGGAGACTGAAATTTAAACTCTTCTCAGTTAAGCAAAGAAGCAAATCCCATCAAGGATCCTGAGAGTATGTTAGGTCTTCAGCCACACTTCCCCTGAGGTACTGATATGGCTCAAGAGACCCCCAGCTGGTAATTAAGATAATGATTAACAAAAAACAGTTAACTACCAAGCAATACAGAACATATAGTGAAAAGAAAGAAACAACAGTGAAATTCGTTTCTATGAATTTATATATATTAGACCAAGTTAAATTGGTTACAGATAAACGAAAGAGAAAAATACAAATATTTATATATATGTTTCTATGTATACAGCACTGGGTAAATGGAGATAAAAATAGTCTACACAAAAGTTCTGTTTATATTTAGGGTACCCTTTCACGATGGCTGAGGTTTATGTCCTAATTTTAATCATTGACTGGTATGACCTAAAATCGTTTAGTGTTTGGTCCTTTTTAAAATGCACTTATCATGAATGGGTTGCTGCTGTATGACGTCACACTATCACTGCAAGGTTTCTTCCCCCGGCCAAGTTGCTGGAATAATTCGTATCAAGTACTGCAAGGTTTCACTACACAACTGCGAGTTTCACCTGCCTTTTGTCACCACCAGGGAGCTAGGAGATACACACAAAGGAACACTCTATTTAGCTCTCTGGTTAGAGGCATTAATTTGTCCTGAGTGTGGTCCATAAACCAGGCTCAGATATTAGTCAAATTATTATATAAATGACATGGACCAATGTTGAGCGCCATTCTTCGAGCTGCAAACATATGATATTAATAGGGTAGGGGCATAGGCATACATATATTATCAACTGTTGTAAAGGCATACAAAATCATATAGTAAATACATGGATGCGATAATGGTTACATTAAATAAAAGAAGCGGCCAGGGTAGCACACATGCTTTCTGTAAAACCTGAAGGACATCAAAAGCATACTAAAGGCATACAAAATCATATAACAGTAAATATATTCATTTGGTAAAATATATCCATTACATGAAAGTAGGCAATTGACTGAAAAGCAGTGCAAACATTAACTAATGTTAATTGCATATAATGAAATAATAATGAAAAGCAGTCCAACCATTCAATACAAATACTTGCATATAAGAAGATAATGCATTTAGCTCACCCGCTTGATTCCAAGATTGAGTTTGGTTCAGAGACGGCATATACTATATAAGTATTTCTCTTTGGTCTTTTGGTCTGACAATATGCTTGAGGTTCTCCGCCGGGGCTTGCAGATGTGAGTAAAATATACACGTTCTATAATCTCATATATACAGCTAACCGCGGTCATTCACCTCTGCCTACTGATCACGGGTAAATGTCCTCAAATTGTACTCCGTGCCTGAGCTCCTCCGGGTCACTGGAAATCCCGGCTTATCTGGGTCATTAGCCTCTCAGGTAAATAACAATGCGACAATGAACTCGAAAATTCCGAGGGAGGTCATTGTCCGATGAGGCATTTAGAAATACAGAGCTGGGTCATTGTCCGATGAGGCATACAAAAAGATAGAGAGCAGAGAAAGACAGAAGATTGTCGGATGAATAATTTCGCGACAGTGTTAATTACTTATCACGAATGGATTCAGGGAAAGGTAATAAAGATTTCTGACTTAGGTTTCCCACTATCTACTCCAATTTATTCAAATCTAGTAGCTGTCTGATCTCTACACGATTGATCTCTGGCGCTAGTGTTAAAATTACAGCTCACGTTACTAATGGGTCTCTGGACGACTCTCATCAAAGAAATATAGCGACCAGCATTAAATGCGTGCTAAAATGAGAAGAGATGGACAGATTATTGCGTAATAGAGATTAGGTTAGCCCAACAGGCGCAGGCGAAGCCGGGCAAAAAGAAAGATGAAGATAAAAAAATTAGATATATGAAATCAATTATCATAATCTGCCACAGGTTCACAGTAATGTTTATTTCAAAAGGAGATCAGCATTTAATCTATCCTGTAAGTATTGGATTGTGAATACATTATGCACGAAATAGGTTCTTATTTACAGGAATGTTTTTGTAGAAGCACGATTTGCTGGTTCGCTATAAATATTTCACAACAATGTATAAAGAAACGGAAGACCAGGAATCTTTGAAGGGAACTGTATATTATTGAGGAGCAACTTTAAGTAAAGGTTGGTCTACGAGAACTTTAAGTAAAGATTGATATACCAAGAAATAGATACGACTTTTAAGAAACAGTGAGTGTCGACTTCTATATGAGAAACACAAATTATGCTCTCTCTCATGTAAGTATTTGACTATGAACATATATATTGCATCAGATTGATTTTGTTTTCCAGGAACAGTTATAGAGGCAGGTCTGACTAGGTTCATACGGGAAACCTATAAGTGTATATATCGGTATATATATATATATATATCTATATACATATATATATCTATATATATCTATATATACATATATATATATATATATATATATATATATATACGAGAGGCGGTCAGAAAGTACTGCACCACATCGTTTTTCTCAGCTAATAATGAAGATAGAAGCATGACGTTTTGCACACTTCAAATATGGCATGTGCCAATTGTGTGCACCAAATTGCACCGCAACCGGCCAAATAATACAGCTGCCCTAAACCGTTGAAATGGAGTGTGTTAGCTACTTGCGTTATAAGCAGCGAATTGTGATAGAATTTCTCGTTGCAGAGAAGGAAACTGTTGTGAACATTCACAAGCGTCTATGTGATGTGTATGGAAGTTTTGCAGTCGACAGGAGTACAGTCAGTTGATGGGTTCAGAGAATCAAAGAATCAGGAAGTGGAGATACGGAGCTGCTTGATCGGCCGCGCTATGGACTTCCTGCCACAGCCACGAACGCAGAAATGTTGAAATGCGCTGAGGGCATTATTCTTACTGATAGGCGAATCACTACTCAACAATTGGCCTTACAGCTGTCAGTCAGCATTGGTAGTGCAAATGCAGTTATAAAAACTCTCGGATTTTCTAAGGTTTGCGCAAGATGGGTTCCTCGAAGTGTCACAAATGACCACCGATTGCAAAGGAAAGCAGTTTCTTCTGAATTGTTGGAGCGTTTCAATGCTGATGGAGAGAACATTTTGGCTAAGATCGTTACAGGTGATGGGCACATCATTTTGAACCTGAGACAAAAAGACAGTCAATAGAGTGGCATCATCCGCAATCACCACGAAGAAAGAAATTCAAGACAATTCCTTCAGCTGGAAAGGTCATGATCACTGTCTTTTGGGACATTGAAGGTGTGATTCTTGTGGACGTTATCCCAAGAGGAGAGACAATCAATTCGCAAGCTTACAATAAGACATTGAAAAAACTCAATCAACGTTTTCGCAGAGTTTGGCCGCAGAAGAATCTACCAGTCCTGCTTCTCCTTCACGACAATGCGCGACCTCACACAAGTCTGGCAACACGGGAAGCAATCACAAAATTGGGTTGGACTGTACTACCCCATCCACCCTATAGTCCCGATTTGGCATCCTCTGATTTTCATCTATTTGGTCCACTTAAAGATGCACTCCGTGGGACAAGGTTTGAAGATGATGAAGGAGTGATTCATGCAGCGAAGAAATAGCTACATGATCAAGACAAAATCTGGTACGGGCTAGGATTACATGCACGTGTTTCGCGCTGGCATAAAGCCGTACAAGTTGATGGGGATTATGTTGAATAATACCGATGTTTACATGACATATCCGTGTATATTGTGTATAAATTTCATGCTTTTTGAATAAACAGCTCCTGAGAAAAACGATGTGGTGCATTACTTTCTGAACGCCCCTCGTATATATATATATATATATATATATATATATATATATATATATATATATATATATATATATATATATATATATATATATATATATGTATATGTATATGTATATGTATATATATAGAAGAGATGGCATGCTATTAAGGAGCATAGGTTCCACAAGTAAATAGTAGCAGATTTGGGAAGACTAAGAATGTCTACAGGAGTTAATATGAAGAAAAGGAATATGAAAGTCTACAAGACATAGAGCATTTCTGTGTGCACTAGGTTAATTTTTTTTTTAATGTCCAAAAACTGGGTCAATTTAACCAGCACGTAAAAATTGCCATTGTTGCTGCAAAAACTCGTGGTTTTTTTCAACACGCCCCACTAGTTCAAAATGTGAAAAAGTGAGTTGAATTTCTTTTTTGTTAGTAAGTCACACATTATTAAAAAACACTGACTGATCTTTTCCACGGATGAATCAACTTTATTTTGTAATAAATTATTTTTACCTGGTTGCATTTAATTGGTCCATAGTGGAGTTTTTCTTGGTGGCCCTTAACTTTTGTCCAGTAGTATATGATTTTATGCGAGATTTTTTATTTGAACGACTCATTATGCTTGTTACAGTATTAAGTTATTAAAAGTTTTGATGGATCAGCTAGGAGTCGATTTCATCTTCGCAAGTTGCTGAACGTATGCCATGTTTATTTAAACTACCACTATATGAGAAGTCACTGTAAGATCCAAGAAGGGATAGAACCAGCCTGGGTTATACAAGGAGAAAAAGTATTAGCATCATCCAAGAATTACCACCTCTGGCGGAGTTAATCAGTAATGATATTAACTCGAACTTGGAAGATAAAGCGAAGAAGTTTACAAAATGTAGACTACGTCATTAGGCCTGCCATCTGCCACCTAGTGATATAACGCTGTTACACAGACCACTCGTTACACCCCCTTTAAGTATACCACTGGACCTGTCTACGTGAATGGCAACAGATTTATAAGTCATGTGTAAAATCGTCTCCACATTTGTCAAAGAAAACGTCTGCCTGTATCAATAATACAAGCCATTTTATCTCTATCTACTCCTCCTGCTTGATCTGCTAGGAAAAGCATATGTTTCTCAAGACATTTTTACGTAAAAGACAAGTCTACGGTCAACCAGTAAATCAACTCTCTTGGCTCCCTTTAGCGCATTGAACAATGACACTTCTCTTCGGTCCTTGACGAGGCCCGGTCCAGTTGTCCCCTATATTATGCCTTTCAGCTTCAAGTAATTGTTGTCTAAAGTTCATCAGTAGAAGTTTCCTTTTATGGTTGAAGTGTTGTTTTTTGTTTTGTTTTTTTATCTTCAACGATCTCTATTGTGTACGTTTTATATCCTCTTTTTATACAGTGCATTAAGTAAAGAATATTGACTTCCCAGACTGGTTGTCAGTGTGAAGAAAAATCAAACACAGATAGATGCTTCAATGGTTTAATTCTCTAAAAGCAGCTGATTGTGTTAGTTAACAAAACAACCTAGTTATTATTCTTAGAAAATATATTTATTTTGCTTGTAATCGTTTTTCTTTTAATTTAGATATTTTGACTTCTAAGTAATATTTTAATCATTTCGTTACTTTCCCAATATATTGATACCTTATAAAAGAGGTGTTTTATTTTCTGAATAAAATGTAAAGGTTACCTCATTGCGGATACTACAGCATGGAAGTGAAGTGTTAGAGATTTCACTATAGTAGGTCTCATTTTTAAATAGCGGGATGACCAGTTCCGTTGTTTGCTGCATTCGACTTTTCTAAAGCAAGAGCAGGGTCAGGTGCTAATTACCTAAAGGTCTTTTATATTTGGGCATGCGCCCTAATATAACCCACATAGAGAAGAGAGCTGGAAACAGAGGTGAAAATGATGAAGAGAACGTGGAAAGAACTTGAGATGATGGCACGTGACAGGAGGACTTAGCACGAACGCAGTCCCATCCGACATTCCGTATATGACAGTTAATGAAGTGTATAACTATCTTCTAGGCCTTAAAGAGAACAACTCATCAGGACTTGATGGAACCAGTAATCGAATACTGCGCTATGCTGCGCCAGTTATTAGTGATTCACTAACATACATATACAATCTATGTATCGCAAAGAGTTACTTCCCGTTGCACTTTAAAGTCGCTAAGGTATATCCTCTTTTCAAACCTGGTTCCTCTGATACTCGTAACCTTGGTAACTATAGGCCAATCTCTCTAATATCATCGCTATCCAAACCACTGGAAAAACACATTCACAAAATAACACTACAACACCTAGTTAACAACGACTTGCTAATTGATAGTCAATTGGGGTTTAGGCCTAAACATTCATGTTATACTGCTCTAACTAAGATGATAGACAACTGGCACCTAAATATTAACAACGATAACATGTGTGGGGCAGTCTTTGTAGACTTTAAAAAAGCATTTGATATGATAGATCACGCTATTTTAATTAGAAAACTAGAAACATCAAAAATAAACTTTCAACTGATGACAATGATTACATCATTCCTGTCAGACAGAAAACATGTAGTTTCTTACAATAACTCATTTTCTAGCCCAACAGTAATAAATACTGGCGTTCCTCAGGGTTCTATACTCGGTCCTCTACTTTTTACCATATACATTAATGACCTTCCTCTTCACATCAAGCACTCATCCTGTGATCTGTTTGCGGACGACTATACTGTTTACAAGAGTGATAAAAGTTGTAAAACACTCGAACTATCGTTACAAAAGGATACAGATAATCTGATTAAGTGGAGCAAAAGTAATCGCATGCTAATAAATATCATTAAAACGAAATGCATGTTAATATCAACTAGACAAAAATTACAAAATTCAGAGAAAACAACACTTCAGATCTACATTGGTACCTCACTAATTGAAAACGTTAATGAACATAAAACTCTAGGTATAACCGTTGACCAGCATCTAAACTGGAACTCACATGTACATGCACTGACCAAGCAAATGGCACAGAAAGTTTACCAGTTAGCTAAAATCAAACATTTCCTAGATGAAGATGCACGAAAATTGTTCTATATATCTCACATACAAGCAAACCTTGACTATTGCTCCACAATCTGGGATGGTTGCTCAATGTCCATTACAAAGAGACTCCGTTCACTACAAAAGCGTGCAGTGCGTCTAGTCTCTGACAACTGCCTAACTCAGTGTGTAGATTTCTATAAAAGCGTCCGAATACCGCCCTTAAGAAAGCGCCTTCTGTTTAACAAAGCTAAATTTGTTTACAAAATCCTGTCACATAATGCTCCAGCATATCTGTGGCCAATGTTCAATTACAATGAAAGACGCAGTCTACGCTTTAACAGATTGCAAGTGCTCAAGCCTAGGCTTGACTTATTCAAGAAAAGCTTAGCGTACTCTGCTGCTCATCTTTGGAATTGTCTTCCACATAACCTAAGAAACAACCTCAGTCCCTATTCATACAATCATAGACTTTTTGAATACTTTCTGAATTCTGATTACATGCCCCCCTAATCGGATTATCTTTTCTTATAACATCAACTGTAGGTTCTAATAACGATGTTTGTACTTTTCAACATATGTTATGTCATGCTTATAAGTAATTAATGTTAATATGAGTGTGCTATATTATTATTTTACTTTACGTTGAATTTCTTGAAATTGATATTGATGCGTGATGCCATATGATGATGGATGGCATCCGCATGTCTGGTTTTGTGTAGTGTGTAGATGTGTTCAGTCAAAACAATGTTCATGCAACAATAACAGGGCAATCCACATAGGACGTCAGTAAACTCACGACGTATAAAGTCAATGAGTCTTGAAACAGCCGTTGACGTTTTTCTTCATTATTTATTGTGGACGCCACAGTGACAAAATGGTTACGCAAATGTGTAGGCACATCAAACAGTCATTATCACAGCAACATTCAATACAGCAATAAACGGTAGACAGCATTACAATGATGAGTCAGATGCATGTTATATTTCAAAGTGCTGTAAATGTAGTCAGGTGGAAAACTCCATCCTTTTCTATAACAGCCAGGAGATAACCAGATGTATGAGATCAGTTCACTCTCCTTAATTTGACTTCAGCAAGACAGACACGTCTGCCGAAGTATAAATAATGTCCACAAAAATATCCTCTAGATAATAAAGGTTTTCCAAACCTAATTCATTTAACAAAGTAGCAAGTAATGGTCCTTGGTACATGCATCAACCGATGCAGTACAATGCAGCGACATGTGAGCTGGGAAAAAACATCTCGTGGCGACGACTTTCGGAGACAGGCTATGAATCGAAATCGCTCACGACCCAAAATCGATAGAGTTAATGAAAAAGTCAATTTACCTTGCTTTCATGAAATACACAGAAATATCACGCCTCCCGGCATGTGGGAAAACACTAGAGGTATTATCTCGACTAAACGAAATATCCATAAGAGGACTACACATCCCTGACAGAACAAAAATAGCGGAGATCCCCTCTTCAACGAGGCATCTCTTTCGCCATTCCAAATCGCTCACTCCCCACTAGTGGTGGGCGGAAACCGATCGACAAACAACAAGACAAGTCATGCGCAGTCCAGCGCAAAAATGACCACAGCTCAAAAGTTAACTGCATTCGATACCAACGCGAGAAGACAAATGCTTACCGAGAAAAGTGACTATAAATTACAAGCAGTTGTTGCCCTTGCGTTATAAAACAGATATTGAAATAAAACGATGTTGCGAGAATTTATCACGCAACATATCACCACCTCCTCCCGATAAAAAAAAAAATGTGGAACATATTTTTTTTTTCAATATCAAAGAGCAAGCGATAAGCGGCTCAAAACGCACGAATTATGCGCTGATAATTAACTAAATTGCCAAACAATAGGCTAATTATAGAGTGTCTGGTGAGGATATACCTCAACAGAAAAATAAATATGTCTCAAAAAATATTCACATCGGGGAGGTGTCACCAACACACATCACGTTAGCATGTAAACACAATATACGTATGCAAGTTACTATAATCATCATTAAACAGCATACTCTAATATTGTCTTTAAAAATGGATGTACAAATCTGATAGGAAAATTTAAATAGTACATTCTTTGACATGTAATGACATAAGTACATAGTAAAGTTAAACTACATGACGATCCAGGACATATGCTCTGGTATTCCGAGGGTAAGTACACAATCTAGAACTCGTAAGGTAAGTCCTCAGCTCAACAATGACATTCTGAGAAAGTACAAGCAATATAATGCTAATTAATAACTAATATGCTTCATAAGGTACAATACATTATTAATAATTGTGGCTGTTTAGTAAACTAACGGCCCTTATATTAACTACTCAGTCCTCCTCTATCATTTTAAAAAAACGAACAGAAGAAGATGACAACAAAGCACGATAGTGTGTACATATAAAGTAAGTACAGATGTGCTAATCTATTGTAGAAATATAGGTGTGTTATGACTCTGTAATATATAGAAATATAGGACAGAAGTATTAATTGGAGTCATGTGGGCATCTAGACAAAATGTCAGCCATCACATTATCAGCACCACGGATAGCTCGTACCGTGAAGTGAAAAGGTTGAAGAGCTATAGCATATCGAGTGGATCTCGAACTCTTCAAATTCTTAGTCTGAATAGCTGTAAGAGCTTTCTGATCAGTCTCTAGAATGAAATGTGCGCCCAGGAGGAATCTTTGTAGTTTTAGAATTGACCAAACCATCGCTAACAACTCACGGTCTAAAACCGAGTAGTTCCTCTCTGCCGCATTTAGTTTTCTAGAAATGTACATAACAGGATGCAGAGTATTTGCATATTCTTGCATCAGTGCTGCTCCAATCCCAGTGGATGAAGCATCACTCCGAAGAACAAAAGTCCTATCAAGAGTAGGTAATCTTAAGATGGGAGGAGAAGAAAATATATTCTTGATTTGGTCTAGTGAAGATTGGCATTCTTCAGACCAACGGACCAGATTAGGCGAACCTTTCTTCAACAATGTTGAGAGAGGTGCCATGATCGAAGATAAATTTGGAATAAATCTCCCATAAAATTGAATTAAACCTAAGAGACTCCTAACTTGTTTCTTCGTTTTAGGAACAGAGATGTTCAGTATTTTGGAAGTATTGTGGTCTTCTGTCTTCAAGAGACCATGACCAACACGATGACCCAGGAAAGAGATTTCACCAAAACCAACAAAAGCTTTAGAAGGTTTTGCTGTCAAATTATTCTCACGTAGAGTGGACAGTAAGTCATATAACCCTAAATAGTGATCTTCCCAGGTATCACTGAAGAGACAGATGTCATCTAAGTATGCGATGACATCCGAACGATGTGACAGAATTCGACGCATCATGCGAACGAAAGTGGCAGGGGCGTTCATGAGACCAAAAGGCATAACATTCCATTGAAATAGACCCCTAGGTGTAGAAAAAAAACAGTAAGAGGTTTGGCATGCTCTGCTAAAGGCACTTGCCAATAACCTTTAGACAAGTCAAGTTTAGTGAAGAATCTAGAATTAGAAAGTCTAATCAGTAGATCTTCTAACAAAGGCATCGGTTCAGCGTCGAACTTTGTGACCTGATTCAATTTGCGATAATCAACGCAAATTCGTATGTTCTTATCCTTCTTCCGGACAATAACCATGGAAGAAGAATATGGTGAAGTCGATGGTTCAATTATATTTAATTGAATCATTTCATCCAATTCCTTTTCCACTTGCGACTGAAAGTGTATAGGAATAGGATACGGCCTAACCCTAATTGGATTATTGTCGGTAAGAATTATGTCATGTTCTATGACATCTGTGTGTCCAGGAATGTCAGTGAGAACATCCTGAAATGTTTGTAACATCGACGAGACTTGTCGATGTTCGTCACCAGAAAGATTAGGAGAAACAGAAACGTTTTTTCCAAGATTCCGTGGAATGTAATGGAACCACTGGAAGGGGAAGGTTGACATCAGAGAAGGTAGCTTCCTCATCCTGAATGACAGACAGGGATGAATAATGACCGTGAGGTGCAGGAGCATCATCCGTTGCCTGGAAAATAGGCAGCAAATAGTCCGGACGTTCGTGAAATTCCGAGAGCATGTTTATGTGGAAAGTTTTATGCTTTCCATCAATATCGACCACATAGTCAACATCGGAAATCCGAGAGACTATTGCATACGGACCTTTCCATGCAATAAGAAGTCTATTTTCCCTACTGGGGAGTAGGACGAATGCTTTGTCACCTGGACAAAGTTGTCGTAGACATCTATTCTTGTTAGCAAACTGCCTTGCCTTCTCTTTAGCAATTTCTGATGAAGCAGTTGCTAGCTTACATGCCTCAATGATCTTTTGTCTAAGAGCAATGACATACTCATATGAGGATTGAGTTTCATCGCTAATATCATCGGCAGTGATGAGATCGTGTAATAAAGACATAGGGCCGCGTGGACGCGCGCCAAAGACAAGTTCGAAGGGAGAAAATCCTGTGTGTTCATTAGGGACTTCTCTATAGGCAAAGAGAGCCGCGGGTAAAACCCTGTCCCAATCTTGAGGATGATCTTCAGTTATCTTACCAAGCAAAGTCTTGAGCGTTCTATTCAGACGCTCAACTAACCCATTAGACATAGGATGGTAGATACTACTGAGAGATCGTTCAATATGTAAGGTAGACATTACCTGTGACATAGTGTCAGATATGAGTTGAGTGCCATGGTCTGACAATATTTCTCTGGGGAACCCCAAGCGAGAAAATATCAACCAAAGAGCCTCTGCGATATCTGTAGTAGATATTCACTTAAGAGGAATAGCCTCTGGCCAACGTGTGCACATATCGACACATGTAAGGATAAACTGATGTCCTCTGGCCGACTTGACCTTAAAAGGGCCAATAATATCTATGGCCATTTTCTGAAACGGCCTAATAGGAATGTCAGCAGCCTGGATAGGCGCAGCATGTCGTGGTCCTCTAGATTTGACCTCCTGACATACCTTGCATGATCGGCAGTAAATACGAATGTCCTTATTGACAAAAGGCCAAAAGAAAGCCGCAAGGACTCTCGACTTCGTACGGGCAAAACCCATATGTCCAGCACATTGCGAGTCATGAGCATGTTGTAATATTTGGACTCTCATGCTCTTGGGAACAAGAATTTGCGAATGTGCCGACGTAGTCGAATCTTGTACCATACGTACAAGTACGCCGTTTCTCATTGCAATCCAAGATTTTCTATTTGTATCCTGATTCGGATCACCTTTCTTCGCAAGAACGAAGAATTTTTTTAAAGAAGGATCTTCTTCTTGCAATTTTATGAAAGAGTCACGAGTAATTACTAAGTGACTATCTTGGCTATCAACTTCATTATCACTATTCAGTGAAGTTTCGGGTGTTTGTAGAGCTTGTGCTCTTGTAACTACTGCATTTGTAGCTTGCATGTTATTATCTTCCCAAGCAGCAATCTGCTGTGGGGTACACTCCCTAACTCCGTGAATACGACCAATAATAAGGTCCGCAATAGGATTAGGTAAGAGACAAGCATGCACATCTCCAGTAAAGAAAGGAGTGGCAATGCGAATTACAGCAGTAGGATATTTTTCTAGAGTGCCGCCAAATGTGACACATTTAATAACCCTTCCTGTAGCACAAGATGGATCTACAAGCGATTGTCTAACACCAATAGTGGTGCATCCGGAATCGAAAAGTAGTGAGACCGGAGTATCATTAACAAGACCCTTATGTAGAATTAAAGAACCCCTCCCGTCATGCGCAACAGCAGCAGGAAGAGCGGGAAGTGGGTGACCACAACTCAAAGTAGTTATGGTACCCGGTTCGAATAAAGTACTGCATTGGGGGCATTTGTTTGCTCTCTCAAAGTCAAAAGCAGAACTAGTGACAGCGTCAAAGTTTTTACTATCAACAACATGATTACAGGCTCCCTCAGTTTCCTGTTGTACAGCATTAGCCTGCTGATATCTCTTTTTTTTGTGTTGAGATCTACCCCGACTATTATTACCTCTGAAGTTATCAGAGTTATTATTATCTCTGCAGTTATTATTGTCTCTATTGTAATTGTTATCCTGGTTCGAATACCAGTTTCCACGATTACTATCATGTTCACATTGATGCGAACATCTATTTGTTTGGTTTTGAGGTCTTCGGCAGGAATAACCTCTATTACCATATCCTCTTTTGAAATGCTTATAATTATTAGGGTGATAGTAACGAGTACTATCAGGTTGTCTCCAATTCTTCGAAGAAGAATCACCATGAAATTGGTTTCCATGATTTTGACAGAAATTACCGCTGCCCTTTCTATCAAAATTTTGTTGGGATCTACGAGCAAAGTTTTGACCATACGGAGCTGCCGAAGCAACTGGTAAACCTTCTTTCACCTTAGAGTTACCCATGGTTATGTGTGGGTGCGCAGTTACGTATTGGCAACAGAAATCTTCCATTTCTTTTATTGTTTTAGGTTTACGTTCATGAAGGAAAGCAAGGAAAGACTCATTGACAGACGACATGACTTTGTCTCTAAGTATTAAGTCCATAAGTCCTTCATAAGTTTTTTCCGTCTTAGATAGTTCAACCCATCGTGAGAAAGTAATGCGTATTCTTGCAATAAACTCGGAGAATTCAACTCCATTTTCAGGTAACATGTTTTTAAATTGTAGACGATAGCCGTCTTCGTTAAGCTGATATTTCTTTAACAAAGCGGCCCTGACAACCTCATAATTGTTCTTGTCAGGTTCATCCACCATATTTAATATACTTAGAGCTTTACCTGTCAGTATCCCTGATAACTGATAAACATATTTTGCTTTGTCTATGTTATGAGCTGTACATGCTTGTTCAAATCTGTCCAGATAGAACATTATGTCATCACTGGAAGGACTAAATGTTGGTAACTTAATCTTAAAAGTATCATTATTAGCCTTACCAGAAGATGAACCCTTGTTTGAATCATTACCATTACTCATGCTCGTCAATTTCAATTTCTCCAACTCTAAAGCTAAGAGTTTTTCTTTATGTTCCATTTTTGCTTTCCTCTCATCAGACTCTCTTTGTAACTTCCTTTCTTCAGCTTGAGCCTGCATTTGAAGTCTTTCATTTTCAGCTTCTTTTTCAAGTCTTTTATTTTCAGCTTCTTTTTCAAGTCTTTTATTCTCAGCCTCTAGCTGTAGCTTTCTTTCCTCAGCTTCTGATTCCCTTTTTTGTTTTTCCATTTCCATTTGGAATCTCTTTTCATCCACCTGCATCTGCAGTTTCTTTTGTTCAGCTTCCATATGCAGTTTCTTTTGTTCAGCTTCCATTGCTTTATCATATCGAGCAGTTGCAAATTCTTCTAACTTATCACCAGTCTTCCCAAGCAATTTACCCTGCTCAATAAAGTGCTCAAATGTAGACATGTTGTCTAACATATGAGTCCAAAACCTGAAATAATTAACTAATTTATTTCAAACCTAAGTGTAACAAGTCTTAATTAAGCACTTGTATATTCACATCACCTTATATTATCCCAGTCTCTGTGGGAAACAAGTCTCCAATCAAAGAACTTGTATATGAAATATCAGCACTCAATTCTTGATCATAAGTGCACTTCTCATTCAATAGTGCACGACACTATTCATCATTCATTTATCATCAGTGTAGTAGTAACAGTGCATTAGCATAGCCCATTAACTAATTACTATAACTGTAAACAATGACTATGTAAACACTTGCAGAATGTAAACATTGAAAATGTAAACAATACAAACAATGTAAACAATAACAATGTAAACAATAACAAAGATCAGCAACAATACAAAAACTTTCGCAGAAATCAACTAAAAATAAAGCAGAAATTAATGAAATATCACAAAAAATGTGACGATATCTGCGCTATAATTAAACAAAATACATGACACCACAGTGTATAAACAAAAATGTTGTATGAAACTAAATTATAGACAAGAGTAGGCTAACAAATACAAACAAATCAAAACAAAACTAAAGAATGCGAAATAATAACGAAAACAATATTAAAACATGTCATCACAGCTAACATAAATAGCAACAGAAGTCGCTTAGCAAATTCCAGTATCGGAAATTTGCAAACCCTACAGAAAACGCTCACAATAGACGACCTCTATGACGTGGCATAATCTAACGGAGACACCACCCAACCGAGAACCCGCTGAAATATAAACATATAAATATACAAATAACATATAGACATATAACATATAGAATGAGATGATACACAGAAGACTCAGCAGAAGTATAAGGGCACAGTTTACATACAAACAGGCCACTTAACTTAAAGGCTTCCAATCGTAGAACAGCAGAAAAACGGATGTCAATCAACGTCCTAAAGAGCGAAGCTCCAACGATGATGGCACATCTGAACTGCTTCCACTGCTAACACGATGGTACAAGAGCTTCTGAAATACTGTGTGTTGAGTTGTTTCGGCACTTGACCTTCTAATCCAAAAGTAAGTTGATGGAAATCGGTACTTGGCCTTCTTCAGAAAACAACCCGTTTCAACCGGCACTTGACCTTCTCAAAAAACGACAGCACTGGAACCTTGACAGCAGCAACTTGCTTGACTTGCGTAAAAGATAACAGCAGTCCGAGTTATCCGGCAACATGTAACAACGCCGGGTACTGTCAAATTCTTGTTTCCGTCAAAAAGTTGAAATTTTGACTTTTACCGGGCAACGCCGAGTACTTTGAAAATTTTGAAGATGTTGACTGTATTGAAGAATGTTAATTTCTTGAAGGATGCTGATGAATTCTTGTTGAAAATGAAGTGGGTAAGGGACCCCGTGTTTGCTAGTACCAGAATCAAACCAGCTTATGGCCACCAAATGATGCGTGATGCCATATGATGATGGATGGCATCCGCATGTCTGGTTTTGTGTAGTGTGTAGATGTGTTCAGTCAAAACAATGTTCATGCAACAATAACAGGGCAATCCACATAGGACGTCAGTAAACTCACGACGTATAAAGTCAATGAGTCTTGAAACAGCCGTTGACGTTTTTCTTCATTATTTATTGTGGACGCCACAGTGACAAAATGGTTACGCAAATGTGTAGGCACATCAAACAGTCATTATCACAGCAACATTCAATACAGCAATAAACGGTAGACAGCATTACAATGATGAGTCAGATGCATGTTATATTTCAAAGTGCTGTAAATGTAGTCAGGTGGAAAACTCCATCCTTTTCTATAACAGCCAGGAGATAACCAGATGTATGAGATCAGTTCACTCTCCTTAATTTGACTTCAGCAAGACAGACACGTCTGCCGAAGTATAAATAATGTCCACAAAAATATCCTCTAGATAATAAAGGTTTTCCAAACCTAATTCATTTAACAAAGTAGCAAGTAATGGTCCTTGGTACATGCATCAACCGATGCAGTACAATGCAGCGACATGTGAGCTGGGAAAAAACATCTCGTGGCGACGACTTTCGGAGACAGGCTATGAATCGAAATCGCTCACGACCCAAAATCGATAGAGTTAATGAAAAAGTCAATTTACCTTGCTTTCATGAAATACACAGAAATATCACGCCTCCCGGCATGTGGGAAAACACTAGAGGTATTATCTCGACTAAACGAAATATCCATAAGAGGACTACACATCCCTGACAGAACAAAAATAGCGGAGATCCCCTCTTCAACGAGGCATCTCTTTCGCCATTCCAAATCGCTCACTCCCCACTAGTGGTGGGCGGAAACCGATCGACAAACAACAAGACAAGTCATGCGCAGTCCAGCGCAAAAATGACCACAGCTCAAAAGTTAACTGCATTCGATACCAACGCGAGAAGACAAATGCTTACCGAGAAAAGTGACTATAAATTACAAGCAGTTGTTGCCCTTGCGTTATAAAACAGATATTGAAATAAAACGATGTTGCGAGAATTTATCACGCAACAGATATGTAACATGCATATGAGAATAAATGAATTCAGTATGAAAGGTGAGCGAAAGGAAGGGCAGAATGTTAGACGGGCCTGCGTACCCAATTCTCAACCCTTTGAAAATAAAGTTCGTTCGTTCGTTCGTTCATTCTCTTCTCCATGTGCTTCTTGGTCCACCTCTGCTTCTCTTGCCCTGGGGGTTCCAGAACAAGGACTGCCGTGTAATGCTATCAACAGGTTTCCTCAGCGTGTACCCTATCCATCGCCATCGTTTTCTTCTCAACTCTTGTTCCACTAGCACGTGTCTGGTTCTTATCATCAGTTCAACATTGGTAACCTTGTCATACCATTTTAATCCTTCTATTCTACGCAAGCATCCATTTATAAAAGTCTGTAGCTTTTTGGTTGTTGTTTTTGTTGTTCTCCATGTCTCAGAGCCATACAATAGGACTGACTTGACATTTGAGTTGAAGATTCTTATTTTTATATTGGACCCGATTTTTCTTGATCTCCATATATTTCCCAGTGCACTGATAGCTCCTCTTGCTGTTTGTATTCTTATTTTGATATCACTGTCTGTCCCTCCAACTCTGTTTATATTGCTGCCAAGATATGTGTACGATTCTACATCTTGTAGTGGTGTTTCTTCAAGTTCAACCTTGTTATCATTTATTGCATTTATTCTCATTATTTTTGTCTTTTCCCTGTGTATTTTCAGACCCAATTGCTGTGACCTCTCATCGAGAATTTTCATTTACTCCTGCATCTAATTACGGTTATGGGACAGAAGAGACAAGTCATCAGCAAAATCTAGATCACCTAACTGTTTAGTCAGATTCCACTGGATTCCATTTATGTTGTGTGTCGTCAAACTTTTCATAACCCAGTCTATTGCTAGTAAGGAAAGAAATGGAGACAACAGGCATCTGTGACAGGTTATGAGAATCGACCACCTTGATCAGTCCGCTTTATTCCCACCGTCACCCCTCATTCTTTTTCAATCAACTCGTCCAACGTGGGTTCCCCACCTTTGCTTCCATCATTAGCATACACGGGTTATTGCGCAAAAGCCATGCCCTTTCGCTAGCTGTCTTACTTATAGTTTAGCCACGCTTACCTGTCTTCTTTCACGCGCTATCAAAACAGCTATTCAGATCTCTAACTGTCTTTCCTTCAAAAGGGGACGGGCCTAGTGCGTTTGCCCGAAGCGCGATGAAACTAGAGCCGTTAACTGAATTATCATGTGAGCGATTGGGCAATCGTTGAATAGTGACAGATCAGACAATGAACGCGTGTTAATTGTAGAATCAAAGGCGATAAGACAGAAGACAACCTTTGATTGGTTACATTTGACAGGGGGAATTAAGCGAATGCAAAAAGGGGCGATAACCACATTTACCGACCACATCCGTTTGTTCGTGTTCCCAGGGGACGCAATTAGCTACAGAGAGAGACGGGATCAAAAGACTTCTGCTCGCTAGCAAACGGCTATGTGGTCGGCAAAGGTGCGCAGAAAATCTTTAATTCGGGAATCGAACAGTAAATTTGCCCTAACATGGCCGTAAGTGCGAATTGTCGCACTAAGAAAGGAAAGAACAGCATTTTTGGATATATACCTCGTCTCCCCAAACTCAGATATCAGTCGCTGCTGAAAGATTTTTGAAATATATCTAGCTCGCTATTATAGAGCCATATTACAATTGGATCACTTAAATACGTGGAGATAATTCATTTTTTTCCTGTGTTGCGGTAAATATATATATATTAGCATTTAAGTGATTTAACGTGTAAAAGTTTTTTTCACTATAGTTCACTGGGATTTTCTGTGTTAATGGAATAGCGTATTAAATAACATATAGCTAATTTTTCCACCTGTAAACGTAAATTTAATTACTCGCTATTCCCCAGTAAGAGATGCTTTAATTAATTATAAGACGCTAGGCGATCGAAAATTGACGGAATACAATTCACTTCTATTTATTATGTGTAATTTTGGTAAATGACTAAGTGTCTTTATCACGTGTTAAAAGCGATAAGATAAGCTAGACACTTGTGGTTTTAAATATAATTTATTAACGGAGTGGTTAAAGAGGTCTTACCTAAACGCTTGTTAGATTAGGATATTTATAATATTGTTAAAATGTTTGTATTTCTTCCTACAAAATCTAGGCTAGTCATAACCCTGCGATCTAGCGGTCTTATGGTCTTACGGTCTTATGTTCTTAAAACATCCAGAGATTATTGTTGTCGAATCTTCGTGTTGTGAGCCTGTGCGGTCCACCTTCTCCATCCATGAGAGTGGTCAAAAACAAGAACACTAACAATAAATTTTTAAATTATAACTGGAACAGAACAGTACCAGACATTTTTCCATATATAGATATTACTAGCCTGCTGCAGCAGAATTTATATCACTATTTTTCTAACATATGACAGTAAGTTTTTCCACGGGATTACACTCAAGAGAACTCACTGGTCATACTCGGCCATTACCTCAGAGAACAACCGATGAGTATCATTCTTTAATTTTTTCATCACGTCACAGAGTGTCTCAGCCACCAGCGGCTAGACAACACCGGAACCATATATGCATATTTATTCCTATGATTGTGCCACCAAATAGAAAACTTATTCCAAACAGCTAACTGCAGTGAAAAGAGAAATATCCAGGAAAATAATTAACGCCTCAACTTCGGCGACTACTGGACAATAACAGTCAGCAAACCGGATAGTCTGGGGCTAAAATTGGCAAAGAATATGACTCTGAATAGTCTTAGTACCTTTTAGAGTTTAATTCCATGGAATGCCTGCGACAACGATTGGGTAAGCAAATATGAAAGTGGCCACTGTATGTGTTAAGTGAATGAACGGAAAGAAAGAAACTTATTTTCTTTTGTTACCATCAGTATACTTATCTTCTTCTTTGGTTTTTTTTTCTCACTAATCTGAGTAGTCACGGGATAGATTAAATTAGGAACCTGTTCTTTTCCCATACTGACTATTTCATACCTTATTGTTAAAATTGATCTCGTGGGTTAATTACCTCTGTTAGGATCTTCTTTGTTTTCCTTTACAAGAGGGGAGGGCCCATTGAGATAAATTTCATCTTGTCTGTAAACTATACTTTATTGATGTAAATGCTTGATGTTGTGATTTTCTAGTGATTACTTACTTAGTCGTTCCCCTTCTACCGTGAGGTGTAGAGGTTTGGAAGAGAGAGCGCCAGACTATCCTATCGGCTGTCTTCCTCCTGGCCTGGTTCCATTCTAGTCCTCGGTCCTTCAAAGATTGTCTAATGTTGTCCTCCCAGCGGACTCTGGGTCGTCCTCGGGGTCTGGATCCTTGGCTCTTTGTTTCCCATGCTTGTCGTGGTATCCGATCTTCTCCCATTCTGCAGACATGGCCAAACCATCTTAATTGGGACTGTTCTACTTGGGTCTGCAGGGGGTAGGATTTAAGGCCTTGACGTATCGTCTGGTTGCGTACCATGTCTCTCTTGTTACTTCAACCACCTTCCTCAGATACCTCATTTCTGAGGTTTGGATCTGGCTTTTATGGGTTGTAGTCATTGCTCATGACTCCCATCCGTATGTCAAGACTGGGAGCGGTATACAGCCATCTTCGTTTTCTTACCAACCTCTCTCTTGCTGAGGAATCCTCGATTTATGGCCTGAAAAAGTCTCCCAGCTGCTGCTTTTCGAGTGGCCAACTCTTCTTTGATGCCCCCCTTTCGGTCTATAATAGCTCCGAGGTATTTAAAGTGGTAGACCTGCTCCAGGACCTGTTCTCCCAGCTTAATCTGATGTTTTCTTTCTTCTCGTGATATCACCATGGATTTTGTTTTAGAGCTGCTTATGACCATCCCTCTCTTCTCCAGCTCTTCCTTTAAGACTTGCAGGTTGGATTGGAGATGTGCCTCTGATTTAGCAATCAGGGCAACATCATCAGCAAATGCCAGCTCCGAAATATAGACCTGTCTCATCTTCCAGTACCCCACTGAATACTTTCTTGTTCTCTCCTTACATGCCTTGATGACATCGTCCATAAGGAGTATGAAGAGGTAAGGTGATAGGATATCACCTTGTCTTACACCAGTGGTGGTCCTGAACTCTTCCGACTTATGGTTTGCTGTCCTTACATAATTTCTGCAAGACTTGTAGAAGCTCTGTATAGCATGAATCAGAGGTGCTGGAATATTCTTCCTTGCCAAACAGTCCCAAAGTTTGCTCCAGGGGACCCTGTCAAACGCCTTTTCCAGATCTATGAAACAAAGATGCATCTCACTCTTATACTCAAGGGCCTTTTCACTCAGCTGTCTGAGTGTGAAGATTAGGTCTTGAGTACTTCGGTTTGCTCGGAATCCGCACTGGACCTCATCCAATTGTGGCTCAGCTAGGCGTCGGAGTCTCTGCTCTAGGATTCTAGAGTAGATTTTACCAGGGACACTGAGAAGGGATATGCCTCTATGGTTTCCACACTGTCGATTGTCACCCTTTTTGAAAATTGGTGTTATGATGGCAATCTCCCAATCCTTTGGTATGGTCTTGTTGTACCACGCTGCCTGTAAAACCCTTAAGAGTAATAGGTCGCCTGATGCTCCCATGAACTTAACCATTTCTAGTGTTATACCATCATGCCCTGCTGCTTTGCCCATCTTGATTTTCTCCAGTGCTGCCTTCAGTTCTTCCATCTTTATGTCATCTTCACCATCATTGGTTTTCTCTTCTGTGCTAGTGTTTATCATTTCTGATGCTTCACCATGCTCACCATCCAGGAGTTCTGAGAAATATTCTTTCCATCTTCCCATTACTTCCTTCGGGGCAGTAAGCAATTTGCCTTGCTTGTCCTTTATAAATTTGAGAGGGCATTGTTTTTTCCTTCCTCATGTTCTTTAGGGTCTTATAGAACAATTTCTGGTTTTTTTGTGCATCTTTTTCTAGCTTTTCTCCAAATTCTTCCCAGGACTTCTGTTTTGCTGCTAGCACTTTGTTCTTTGCTTCTGTTCTGAGTGTCACATATTCTCTATATTTTTCCATTTGTCCTGTTGTGTTTTTAGCTCCTAAGTATTGTTTCCATGCCATTTTCTTCTCTCTTATTTTCTCTTTGACTTTCTCTGTCCACCAAGGTGTTCTCTTTCTCTTGTTCCCAAGTCGGACTTCACCGCATGCTTCTGCAGCAGCTGTCTTTATGATATCCTTGAATTTAATCCAGAGGGTTTCCAAGTCATCAGGTCGTTCTTCTGTGTTGCTCACCGCTGCAGCAATAAGCCCCTGATATCTGGTCTTAATTTCTGGCTCTCTCAGCTTGTAGGTCCTAATGCTCATTTCTCCTGCTCGTTTACTTGGTTTCTTGCGTGATGTTGGACAGTTCCTAGGCTGAGCAACTCTTTCAGTTGTTCTTTTGATTGTTAGCAGGTAGTGATCACTTCCAATCTCTGGCCCCCTCCAGACTCTAGCATCTCGGACATATTTGAATGAGCTTCTGCGAACAATGGCATAGTCGATCACTGACTTCTCATTCTTTGTTGGTTCACATCTAGTGTATGCATGTATGCGCTTATGGGGGAACTTTGTGTTTGTAATGATCAGATTCTGCTCACTGCAGAATCTAAGGAGTCGCTTTCCATTGTCATTGAGAGTATCTTCTCCATATCTTCGATAACTCCACCCCATCTAGCATGGTCATTTCCAACTCTGGCATTAAAATCTCCGAGCATGATAACTTCATCTAGGCAGTCATCTACTGCCCTTTGAAGCAGCTCGAAGAATTCCTCCTTGACCTCTGTTCTCTCATCCTCATTTGGCCCATACACTATGACCAGGTTGACTATGGTTTCTCCTTCTTTTAGTAATGCGCTCCGAGACAAAGTTCCATCCCTTGATACTATCTTTTTGATTTTGGGCCACAATGCAACCCACGCCCCCTTTAGCTCTTTCAGACATGGGTACACCACTGTAGAGCAGCGTGTTGCCATCGAGATCCATGACTCCTTGTTCTTTTTTCTTTGTTTCCGTTATAGCCAAGATTTCTAGTTTTGCTTTCCTCATCTCTTCCACCAGCTCCTCTTCCTTCCCATTTATACTTCTTGTGTTCCAAGTTCCATAAGTCGTAGTCCGTAGTCCGTTCCAGTTCGTCACCTTTAGAATCAGTCCAGTTTTCTCTCTTGTGTTGCTAGTAATCGTGATTTAAAGCAAACAGGTGATTGGCCTGTTGTGCCTTTTCATGGTGGAGGGGCTGCCTCCTTACGGCCTCCATGCAGGCCGCCCTCCTCCTTTTTCATCCGGGCTTGGGACCGGCATTGGCGGAGTTTTCTAGTGATGATAAACTTAATGAACATTTAGTTATCGTGTTGGTCAACCGCTGCCCATATATATATATATATATATATATATATATATATATATATATATATATATATATATATATATATATATATATATATATATATATATATATATATATATATATGTTATCCATAGTTTGTTTTCACGT
Source organism: Oreohelix idahoensis (assembly GCA_024509875.1). NCBI lineage: Eukaryota > Metazoa > Mollusca > Gastropoda > Stylommatophora > Oreohelicidae > Oreohelix > Oreohelix idahoensis. The sequence continues at coordinate 554,859 of JAMPIV010003467.1, read as the reverse complement.
TTGTGCGTAGTCGTCACAAAAAGTGTGTGTACGTGAGTGTAGTATAACTTGTATTTTGTACCAGGAAAAAAAGTGCGTCTAATTTAAATATAGTCGTAAAGATAGGCTGTATTAGAGCAATTACTCAATCCAGAGACTGTTCTTTCTCTTACACTATCACCTCGTGAAAAAGAAATCTATTTCTTACACCTTACTCTCATATAGTTACCACTATCACTTCTGCTCGGACGGGACCATAATTATCTCAGACCTATCTTATAAAAAATTACGACAGCATCCCTGTCGCACTCCCGTTCTTATCCATAACGGTTCTGTAAATTGTCCTTCATGATCATATATGCATGTATCTACATGGACTTCTTTAATTGAAAGAGGGAAGTTTGGGTTATCAAGCGTTCGTTGCCATCAAGTTCTGGGTTGCTGTTTCCATATACCCCATGGAACGTAGGCGTATTTGTCTTCAAGATGATATCGATGATCCTGGGAGCGTTTAACGAAAACAGCAAATATGGCAGGAAATATGGCAACCATATGAGTCTGATCGCTAATAGTTTTATGGTTTTGGAGATTCCTGTTGTATACGTCCGTTGTTAAAGGTGCAGGTAAGGAGTGAGACAAAGGAGAGGGGAAAAGGAAGCGAGAACATCAGATCACCTTACATGATTCCTGCAGGTACAATGTGGAGATCATGCTGCGTTCCACTATTTTGCTTGTCCGTATAAAAGATAATTATCTTGTTACACATAGCCGTTAAATGGACGGTTGCCTGGACGTAATGACTGCAATAGAACGAACAATAACGAGTTTGACAATGTGGCGCTATCAATGCTTGTAAAGACTACAGCTCCAAATTAATATTCAACGTTTTACCAGGACAACAGAAGTTGCCTGCCGTATTAATCGATTAAAGGCCATATTTCAGAATAAATAAACACATTAACAGGCAGACCCTATTTCACCGCGCTGCGTTAATAGCGACCGAGAAACGCATAATGTCTCACTGTTGGCCAGACCTTTGTGTTGATAGTAACGACGAGCAAAGTATCTGAGTTAATCATTCTGGTACTTCTTTTTTCTTCGTCCTACCTTGTGTCGTCTCTTGAGATTTTTGTTTCCACATGGCACACAATTTACGTTCCTACCATTCACTTCCTTTAGGTCGTGCTGATGTTTTTTATCAATTAGTAGTTTAACCAATGTAAAATAGGGTACGTTGTAACAAATGATCTAGATGACACATATTAGCGCATATTCTGGTGTAATTTCATTGTTATACATGGGCATTATATATATATATATGTGAAAGGGTGGGCGAGAATGATGATGATGATGATATTGTGATATGTGATCACTCTCTTTTCACACTCGCACCGACCCGAACAACAATAAAACTATGATTCTTGAGGCAGGGGTTGTATTTATTTTTACAACCCATTCAGTGACTAAGAGCACACTGAAGCAAACATTAAACAAATAAACCAACGAACATAACATAAAAGGTAACGGTGTTGAAAATATTTCCATTCAATCAATTATATAACTAATATAACATAACTTGCAAGTAACCCGTGTCACAGAAAGTTTTATGATCAATACATTTTCTATATTCTCTTCTGTTTTCTACCCGTGTCCTCTATTTTATTATCACTTTGTATCCTTTTCCCGTATTTTTTCGCATTCGTTCGTTTGCGAAAAATATTTTCTTTCTCATTCTCACTTTACCGTTTTTCTTTCTCATACTGATACGCATTCTATTACGCAGATGTCAGTGCTGCAGGACGATAGAACGTGTGAATACTCGTCTAGGCAGACAGAGATAGCAGACATGCGTCTGTACTTTTCTCATGTCACGGGCGTTTCGTCAGGCTAGTTCCAGGTTAGGTGTGGAAACTGCCATTTAAGGAGACATACCGTCTAGCATTATCATCTGACACTAACGTTTCTCTCGGAGTGAAGTGTGATATGACACTCAGGCAGCGCTCTGGAATGAGACATATAGTCTGGGTTTTTCCATGACACTCACGCTGCACGGCCAGTTTTTGGCGTAAGGTGCGAAGACGCACGTTTTGGCAGTTATGAGCTAGCGTCTTAGGTACGTAGGTGTTAAGGAAAGGGGAGGCTATTGCGTGGTTTTGGAAATAGCGCACATCCTTTGTCTGGTTTAAGATATTAACCAGAGTTTGAAACTAGATTTCATTCGTACTCCTAAATCTGCAGTAGACAGATCGCCAGGCTAGAAGAAATATCTTGTGTATTGAAAAGTCTTTAGTTTCTGGGCAACATTTTGCCGAGTTCTAGACTACTATTATATTGAATGATTCTAGTTCGTGGTATTAATCTGTAGTTCTGTGCGGAGGTAAATATTATATATTAGATATCTAGTATTTTGTGAATTGTTTAAAGTGTTAAATCGCCTATTTCATTTTCACTAGTTCTTTTGTGCAGAGAGAATTAAAATGTAGTCTGTATTATTTTCTAGTGACGTGTTTCAGTGGAAAGCAGAATAAAGTTTAATTTCTAGCTTAAAACCAGGTAGCTATAAGGAATTAAATTTAACTGCTAAATAATCAGACGAGAATATATTTTAAAATTAACTTAAAACGGAAATGCTACATCAGTGAGTATTGACGGGACACGTAGGTATTCCTAATTCATGATGATTGATTTTATGAATATAACTTATTTCACGGTCAAGATGTACGCTTGCAGTTTAAAAATGTAAGTTATAACGAGTACCTAGTATGTATAATTATTTTATATGTGTTTTTTCCTTTATTCAGTGAACTGCGGTTAACCCAAACTTTGCCAGCGTTAAGTACAGAGATATCTATGAAGAACAAAAACATTCTTTCCTTAAAGGACATGGTGTACAACCTTTACAAGAACTTTAACGATTTTAAAGAAGTAACGGGCCTGTGAGCCTGATTTAATTCTTTCAGAAAAAAAAAAATCTCAAGTACTTTTAGCCCGTGTGGCAAGTAATAGATTACAAACAGTAACTTTTCCGACAAATGTTTACCCATTGTGGAGTGACCAAGAATTTTTACCTTTGATCGAAGTTACCAACCTGACATTGTTCCTAAGTAGTGGAAACCTCGTGATTCTGATCCTGTGAGCCCGCCTGAAAGCTAATTCTTACCTGAACTGATAAAGTGACACTAACTTAAAATCTGAACAAAATTATCGCCCGAAGAGGACGCTCCCCGGACAAATTGGATGAACCCAAGATCTGCAGAGCTGGGTATCCACTTCCTCAAACGATACAACAGATTGTGTCATAACGTGCGCCAGACGGCGAACAGCAGCACGATTTTAGGTAAGGTTGTGTGAGACAGGGCCCTGATGAATGAACCGAGAGAAAGCAGGAACGAGTGATTTCTTTATGGTATACCCAATTTCACCCACTTTGTAATTTCTTTATGCACGTTTTGTTGTTGCAAACAAGATACCTTTCCTTAGGATAAATCATACTAATATCTAAGTCTGTTCATACCTTTAAAAGGGGAAAATCATTAGATTACCGCTAATGTATCCTTGATTCCTTGAGGGCTATCACTTTTTTCTAACAGGACTGTGGGAATAACTTGAGGGATAAGATCATACGGTGGGTCTATCATTCTGGTAGAAATTCATTGATTCATTGACTTGATGCTTATATATATATATTTGATGTAAATTTTGGATGTTGTGGTGGTGGAAGTTTATATTGATAATTAAACTGCCCTAAACTTAATCAGCGTGTTGGTCAGCTTGTTCTAGAATATCTATATAATCATTTGTTATAGTTTTCCCACGTCTAACTGTCTGTAGGTCTAACTGTCGTCTTGTATGTGTGTGCACGTGAGTGGATAGAACTATATATATATATATATATATATATATATATATATATATGTGTGTGTGTGTGTGTGTTTAGACTGTCTGACTCCTCTAAATCTGTCGTAGAAGATAGGTGAAAGAGAGAAGATTTCTCGATTTCAGAGACAGCCTCTATCACAGTCTACCATCTCACTCGTGGAAATCTATTGCTATTACTATCTCTCACTGTGACCATCACTTATTCAAATCTAATCAGAAGGGACCAACCCAAGTCTTAATTCTCCTATCAAACATCTACGACAAATCGTTGCTCGTCTCCGGGAATTGAACCCAAAATCCTGAGCACGTACGACAAATGTGGACTCGTCTATCGGGATTTTGAATTTAGAATAGGAAGACGAGACGGCAAATATCAGCTCGCCTCAGGAGTAATTTTCTTTATTCTGAAATAGAGTAAGAGTGTGATTGTCTCGTGGATTTTGTATCTTTTTAAAAAATAATTTATCCCCTAGACTAACGATCTGTTTACGGGCGTGCTGACAACACAAACTGATAAGTGTTTTTCCACAGCATTTTGAGTAATATACATTTGAAGTTACAGGTTGATTTTGTCGGAATATATGTTAATTAATGATTTTGTAATACTAAACGCTGGTAAAGTTTGTGAGTGTTGCTGTCATATTTGACGGAGTCATCTGTCAAGTTATTTGCTTATGTTTTTATCATAAGAATAATTGTGTCTTTACCTGCGATGTCAGGTTGATTAGGGGTTGTCTTCCCTTGTTTATTCATTCATTGTGTTTGACCTTTAGGGTCAAAGGTAGACAGTTCGGGCGTATGCCCATGGGCAGGGTTTTTTAAGCGGGAGTTGAGTTAGACTTCCGGCAAGCCGGGAAGTGTCCTGGTTTCTGAAGGGACGAGAGTCCATTGGGTTTTTCGGGAAGAATCTTCGAAGTGACTGCACCGGCAGTTTTCCCCAGTGAATCTCTGTGCGTTGGAATGACAGCAGAGTTCCTTGTTAAGTTCTGTGGACTCGGTTACAGGTAATACCGACTTTTTCCATTACTATGCTTTCGGTAGCAGAACATGTTAGAAGATTGCCTAGTCTGTGAACTGCAGCTCACCGGTCCTCCATTACAGAACATATATGTTGTGCTCAAGGTAGCCATCCAAGACTATTAGTCTTCATACCATCCAGAAATCCAGTGACGAAGATATATTGTGGGAGCCGCAGATTGGCGGCATATTTATGTCTACAATAAGCATTACTGCAGGGTTGATGGTAACCTGCTTATCAGAAGTACACAGCCGACGTCAGAACGAGGCCTGTGTTTTCGGCTATTATACTGCATCCTGTAATGTATATTTCTAGGAAGCTAAATGCGGCAGAAAGGAATTACTCGGTTTTAGACCGTGAATTGTTGGCTATGGTTTGGTCCATTCTTAAGCTACAAAGGTTCCTTCTGGGCGCGCATTTCTTTATGGAAACCGACCAAAAAGCTCTTACGGCTATGCAAAGTAGGGATTTGAAGAGCTCGAGATCTACTCGTTATGCTATTGCTCTTCAGCCTTTCCATTTCACGGTGCGAGCTATCCGTGGTTCGGATAATGTGATGGCGGACATATTGTCCAGATGCCCACATGATTCCAGTTAAATCTTGTGTCCTAGTTTTTCCTGATACACTTTCGGACTTAGGTTTGTCCTTAATATCCTGATATGTTGTAATACAAATGTATTTGGATGATGTTTAGATAATTTAACAAATTTCATTTTGTCCATCCATCAGTGATATGTTGCTAATATAGCATTGTAATTCATGACATTTGTATATTGCTATAATTATAGTATTTAGTAATGATTGATATATGATTGGTATTGCCAGCAACTTAGGTTTCTTTAATGGTACCCCTTAGTTTGTTGGGCTTAAAGGAGATATTTTCTCCTATGTTGGGAGATGATTTGTATCCTCTACAGACGATTTGTTTATGCGTCTATTGTACCTGATATTAGGTTCATTTTTTTCATGAGCACATAAGTGATACTTGTGCAATCTTGCTCATGGACATATTAAAAAAAAAATTTCATTTTTTTTACAGGGGGGTTGTAGTAATATGTTGCTGTCATATTTGACGGAGTCATCTGTCAAGTTATTTGCTTATGTTTTTATCATAAGAATAATTGTGTCTTTACCTGCGATGTCAGGTTGATTAGGGGTTGTCTTCCCTTGTTTATTCATTCATTGTGTTTGACCTTTAGGGTCAAAGGTAGACAGTTCGGGCGTATGCCCATGGGCAGGTTTTTTTAAGCGGGAGTTGAGTTAGACTTCCGGCAAGCCGGGAAGTGTCCTGGTTTCTGAAGGGACGAGAGTCCATTGGGTTTTTCGGGAAGAATCTTCGAAGTGACTGCACTGGCAGTTTTCCCCAGTGAATCTCTGTGCGTTGGAATGACAGCAGAGTTCCTTGTTAAGTTCTGTGGACTCGGTTACAGGTAATACCGACTTTTTCCATTACTATGCTTTCGGTAGCAGAACATGTTAGAAGATTGCCTAGTCTGTGAACTGCAGCTCACCGGTCCTCCATTACAGAACATATATGTTGTGCTCAAGGTAGCCATCCAAGACTATTAGTCTTCATACCATCCAGAAATCCAGTGTCGAAGATATATTGTGGGAGCCGCAGATTGGCGGCATATTTATGTCTACAATAAGCATTACTGCAGGGTTGATGGTAACCTGCTTATCAGAAGTACACAGCCGACGTCAGAACGAGGCCTGTGTTTTCGGCTATTATACTACAGCCTGATAATGTGCAATTGGCGGGGAATGCCAAGTTGCACCTATGTGTCAAAGTGATTAAGGTATCTGACGCGTTTAGTCAGTAATCCCAGGGCGACGCCACGAACTGTCCTTATTGAAGAACATTGTATTGACCATGCACGAATATTCAAATGTTTACCAGCTTGATGAATGCCTAATGTATACCTATCGATTTCCGGTCAGCATGACCTTGTTTACAATGACTGTTCCTGTTGATACCATGTGTGTTCTCGTCAATAAATGTTTTGAAACGTGCCTGCAGTGTCCAAGCATCCTTGACTACTGCATGTGAGTGTATGGGTTGCAGGGTCTACATATATACGAGCCTAAACACATTCGCGAATTCATTCGCACCCACACTCAGTTCATCATACGCTCGCACTACACACCTAACAACATGTATACTGTCTTGGGCCAGTGATCACCTCAACAAGAGAAAAAAGTACAGTTACAGTGAGTGTATAACATTCACAGGGTTCTGAAGAAGTAGGTGCTTGAGCTAAGCTAAGGAGTGCGTTCAGACAATTACGTCCTGTAAATTTCCTCCCTTACCCTAACTGACTTCAGGGGTGTACTTTTAGTGGACTAAAATTTTAGGGATTTTTTTTTTCTCCTAGAAATTTTTTGTGTGCAATAATTATTTTGTTTCCACTGTAGTAACTTTTTTTTTAGCGAGTAATCTTAACTACCATTTATTTGGCGTAGTCATCTGCATTAGGTGCTTTATTGCCGATTAATAGCAGCGATAGTTAGACACTATATTTTGGAGGAGGTATCCCAGTATATAAGTATATCATCTTTTGGTTTGGTATTTTCTCGCAAGTGGTAGGAACCAGTGTATCCTTTTTCTTACTTCTTCCTTGAGTAGTCTCAGTCACTGATTTATTATGGCCGAGAGGGCGAAACTGAGGCAGATGCTCAGACAGAAAGCAATGGAAGAGGGACTGGACTGCGACGAAGCGAAAGCTTTCGTCGGGGACGAACTTGAGAGATATGATGTGGAGCAGAAGGCAAAAGCAGCGGAGAGGAAAGAAGCGGGAGACCGGCTATTACAGATCAAGAAGATTGAGGAAGAAATGGAAATTCGCAGGGCGAACGAAAGAGAGAAGGAGAGACAGCATGAGAAGGAGAGGGAAGAGAGACAGCATGAGTTGGCTCTTAAAACTCTAGAATTCTAAAGTCGTGGAGCTGCCTCTACCCCCAGCAATGGAGAGTCTTCTCCTCATTCTTCCTTAACTGATCCTTCTAACACTCAATCTACTTATCTCACTGCTATGTCTTCTGCGCTAGAATCTTTCCCTTGCCCTAATGAGAAGATTGACACGTATCTAGAAAAATTTGAGAAAATTGCAACTCTGTACGATTTAGAGAGGTCGCGTTGAAATATGAAGCTTTCTCAGGCTTTGAAAAGCAGTGCGTATGATGTTTACGCTAAACTTGAAAGCAGCCAACAAGACAATTACGACGTGTTGAAGAAAGTTTTCCTTGAGCGCTTTGAAATGAATGCGCGTAATTTTCTGCAACTGTTTCGCAACAGCAGAAAGGAGAGCTCTGAAACTTTTCAGCAGTTCTCGCCTCGTTTGAAGGGATACTTGACAAAGTGCCTCGAGCTTTCACAGCTCCCCTCTACCTATGAAGGTCTTGAGGAATTTGTTATAACAAAACAAATAAAGAACACTTTGTCTGCTGACACCCGGAGATTTCTAGCTGAGCAGGGTGCAGAAAAGCTTGAAGACATCTTAGAAAAGTCTGAGCGATATCACATATATATATATATATATATATCATCTGTAAACTTACAAATCCATTGCATTCCATCTTCCAACATCCACCCTTCAGCACAAGAGTAGATAGTGTATCTACTTAATAAAAAGGAAATTGTATTTGAACAACTTGTCAAGTTTATAATTGTTAAGTGTAATCTGTGTCCTTGTTTTAATATCCCAGTTAGTTACCCAGCGGGGTAGCATTTTATGACCGTCTCCACTCTAATAATTTTTCGAGATCAGATCATTCACAGCCGTAACTAAGTTGTGATACCAGTGGTTCTCTCATACACTGGGACCACCATTTTCCTGCAGAAATTATATTTCTGTATTTTCAGCGCTATACTGATCCTATATACAATAAAAACCTCACGCTACATGCCCTATCCTTCGCCACTGTCTTCTTCTCATCTCTTGTTCCACTGGTACTTGTCTGGTTCTTGTCACCAGTTCCACATTGGTTTACCTTGATGCACCAGTTCAATCTTTTCTACGCAAGCACCCATTTATGAAAGTCTTTAACTTTTAGAGTGTTGGTTTTGTTGTTCTCCATTTGATAATTATTATTAAATATTAAATTAAATATTACTAAAGGCATTGTTTATTTTATTTAAGTATATTTTAAATAACAACATTTTCTTACAACATTACCTAAAAAACATTCCATTACAAAAGGTAACGGTGATGAAAATATTTCCATTCAGTCAATTATATAACTAATATAACATAACTTGCAAGTAACCCGTGTCACAGAGAGTTTTATGATCAATAAATTGTCTATATTCTCTTCTGTTTTCTACCCGTGTCCTCTATTTTATTATCACTTTGTATCCTTTTCCCGTATTTTTTCGCATTCGTTCGTATGCGAAAAATATTTTCTTTCTCATTCTCACTTTACCGTTTTTTCTTTCTCATACTGATACGCATTCTATTACGCAGATGTCAGTGCTGCAGGACGATAGAACGTGTGAATACTCGTCTAGGCAGACAGAGATAGCAGACATGCGTCTGTACTTTTCTCATGTCACGGGCGTTTCGTCAGGCTAGTTCCCGGTTAGGTGTGGAAACTGCCATCTAAGGAGACATGCGGTCTAGCATTTTTACCTGACACTAACGTTTCTCTCGGAGTGAAGTGTGATAAGACACTCAGGCAGCGCTCTGGAATGAGACATATAGTCTGGGTTTTTCCATGACACTCACGCTCCACGGCCAGTTTTTGGCGTAAGGTGCGAAGACGCACGTTTTGGCAGTTATGAGCTAGCGTCTAAGGTACGTAGGTGTTAAAGAAAGGGGAGGCTATTGCGTGGTTTTGGAAATAGCGCACATCCTTTGTCTGGTTTAAGATATTAACCAGAGTTTGAAACTAGATTTCATTCGTACTCCTAAATCTGCAGTAGACAGATCGCCAGGCTAGAAGAAATATCTTGTGTATTGAAAAGTCTTTAGTTTCTGGGCAACATTTTGCCGAGTTCTAGACTACTATTATATTGAATGATTCTAGTTCGTGGTATTAATCTGTAGTTCTGTGCGGAGGTAAATATTATATATTAGATATCTAGTATTTTGTGAAGTGTTTAAAGTGTTAAATCGCCTATTTCATTTTCACTAGTTCTTTTGTGCAGAGAGAATTAAAATGTAGTCTGTATTATTTTCTAGTGACGTGTTTCAGTGGAAAGCAGAATAAAGTTTAATTTCTAGCTTAAAACCAGGTAGCTATAAGGAATTAAATTTAACTGCTAAATAATCAGACGAGAATATATTTTAAAATTAACTTATAACAGAAATGCTACATCAGTGAGTATTGACGGGAAACGTAGGTATTCCTAATTCATAATGATTGATTTTATGAATATAACTTATTTCACGGGAAGTTTTAAATGATAAGTCAAGCTGTACGCTTGCAGTTTAAAAATGTAAGTTATAACGAGTACCTAGTATGTATAATTATTTTATATGTGTTTTTTCCTTTATTCAGTGAACTGGGGTTAACCCAAACTTTGCCAGCGTTAAGTACAGAGATATCTATGAAGAACAAAAACATTCTTTCCTTAAAGGACATGGTGTACAACCTTTACAAGAACTTTAAAGATTTTAAAGAAGTAACGGGCCTGTGAGCCTGATTTAATTCTTTCAGAGAAAAAATCTCAAGTACTTTTAGCCCGTGTGGCAAGTAATAGATTACAAACAGTAACTTTTCCGACAAATGTTTACCCATTGTGGAGTGACCAAGAATTTTTACCTTTGATCGAAGTTACCAACCTGACATTGTTCCTAAGTAGTGGAAACCTCGTGATTCTGATCCTGTGAGCCCGCCTGAAAGCTAATTCTTACCTGAACTGATAAAGTGACACTAACTTAAAATCTGAACAAAATTATCGCCTGAAGAGGACGCTCCTCGGACAAATTGGATGAACCCAAGATCTGCAGAGTTGGGTATCCACTTCCTCAAACGATACAACAGATTGTGTCATAACGTGCGCCAGACGGCGAACAGCAGCACAATTTTAGGTAAGGTTGTGTATGACAGGGCCCTGATGAATGAACCGAGAGAAAGCAGGAACGAGTGATTTTTTTATGGTATACCCAATTTCACCCACTTTGTAATTTCTTTATGCACGTTTTGTTGTTGCAAACAAGATACTTTTCCTTAGGATAGATCATACTAATATCTAAGTCTGTTCATACCTTTAAAAGGGGAAAATCATTAGATTACCGCTAATGTATCCTTGATTCCTTGGGGGCTATCACTTTCTTCTAACAGGACTGTGGGCATACCTTGAGGGATAAGATCATACGGTGGGTCTATCATTCTGGTAGAAATTCATTGATTCATTGACTTGATGCGTATACATATATTTGATGTAAATTTGGATGTTGTGGTAGTGGAAGTTTATATTGATAATTAAACTGCCCTAAACTTAATCAGCGTGTTGGTCAGCTCGTTCTAGAATATCTATATAATCATTTGTTATAGTTTTCCCACGTCTGTACGTCTAACTGTCGTCTTGTATGTGCGTGCACATGCGTGGATAGAACTATATATGTAATATATATATATACACTTGTATATGTGTGTTTAGACTGTCTGACTCCTCTAAATCTGTCGTAGAAGATAGGTGAAAGAGAGAAGATTTCTCGATTTCAGAGACAGCCTCTATCACAGTCTACCATCTCACTCGTGGAAATCTATTGCTATTACTATCTCTCACTGTGACCATCACTTTATCAAATCTAATCAGAAGGGACAAACCCAAGTCTTAATTCTCCTATCAAAAATATACGACAAATCGTTGCTCGTCTCCGGGAATTGAACCCAAAATCCTGAGCACGTACGACAAATGTGGACTCGTCTATCGGGATTTTGAATTTAGAATAGGAAGACGAGACGGCAAATATCAGCTCGCCTCAGGAGTAATTTTCTTTATTCTGAAATAGAGTAAGAGTGTGATTGTCTCGTGGATTTTGTATCTTTTTAAAAAATAATTTATCCCCTAGACTAACGATCTGTTTACGGGCGTGCTGACAACACAAACTGATAAGTGTTTTTCCACAGCATTTTGAGTAATATACATTTGAAGTTATAGGTTGATTTTGTCGGAATATATGTTAATTAATGATTTTGTAATACTAAACGCTGGTAAAGTTTGTGAGTGTATAACATTCACAGGGTTCTGAAGAAGTAGGTGTTTGAGCTAAGCTAAGGAGTGCGTTCAGACAATTACGTCTTGTAAATTGCCTCCCCTACCCTAACTGACTTCAGGGGTGTACTTTTAGTGGACTAAAATTTTAGGGATTGTTTTTTCTCCTAGAAATTTTTTTTTGCAATAATTATTTTGTTTCCACTGTAGTAACTTATTTTTCAGCGAGTAATCTTAACTACCATTTATTTGGCGTAGTCATCTGCATTAGGTGCTTTATTGCCGATTAATAGCAGCGATAGTTAGACACTATATTTTGGAGAAGGTATCCCAGTATATCAGTATATCATCTTTTGGTTTGGTATTTTCTCGCAAGCGGTAGGAACCAGTGTATCCTTTTTCTTACTTCTTCCTTGAGTAGTCTCAGTCACTGATTTATTATGGCCGAGAGGGCGAAACTGAGGCAGATGCTCAGACAGGAAGCAGTGGAAGAGGGACTGGACGGCGACGAAGCGAAAGCTTTCGTCAGGGACGAACTTGAGAGATATGATGTAGAGCAGAAGGAAAAAGCAGCGGAGAGGAAAGAAGCGGAAGACCGGCTATTACAGCAGAAGAAGATTGAGGAAGAAATGGAAATTCGCAGGGCGAACGAAAGAGAGAAGGAGAGACTGCGTGAGAAGGAGAGGGAAGAGAGACAGCATGAGTTGGCTCTTAAAACTCTAGAATTCTAAAGTCGTGGAGCTGCCTCTACCCCCAGCAATGGAGAGTCTTCTCCTCATTCTTCCTTAACTGATCCTTCTAACACTCAATCTACTCATCTCACTGCTATGTCTTTTGCGCTAGAATCTTTCCCTTGCCCTAATGAGAAGATTGACATGTATCTAGAAAAATTTGAGAAAATTGCAACTCTGTACGATTTAGAGAGGTCGCGTTGAAATATGAAGCTTTCTCAGGCTTTGAAAAGCAGTACGTATGATGTTTACGCTAAACGTGAAAGCAGCCAACAAGACATTTACGACGTGTTGAAGAAAGCTTTCCTTGAGCGCTTTGAAATGAATGCGCGTAAGTTTCTGCAACTGTTTCGCAACAGCAGGAAGGAGAGCTCTGAAACTCTACAGCAGTTCTCGTCTCGTTTGAAGGGATACTTGACAAAGTGCCTTGAGCTTTCACAGCTCCCCTCTACCTATGAAGGTCTTGAGGAATTGGTTATAACAGAACAAATAAAGAACACTTTGTCTGCTGACACCCGGAGATTTCTAGCTGAGCAGGGTTCAGAAAAGCTTGAAGACATCTTAGAAAAGTCTGAGCGATATCACAATGCGCTGGCTGAACTACCGGCGACAAAAAGGAAACCGACAGAAGAGCATTTTCGAAAGAATAATCTAGACCAATCTTCTCATGCTTCTAATCAGAATAACCACAGAGAAACTGGACCTCAAAACCCCCCCTCCTGAAAAATCCAAGTTCTACAGAAACCAGTACCCCAACCACAGTAAACAGTCTGATCAACCCGACCGTCCTTCATGGCAGCGCAGCAAGAAAGGACAAGGTGGCAAAGGAAGAACTCCTGAGCCTTGGACTAATGATCAGAGTGAGCACACCGAGCCTAAACGCATCGGATGCTTACTAACAGTCTCGCAAGGCGGAATTATTGACCGTGATTCCCAACCTGTTGGGGATACACTCTCAACGCGAGGTACTGTTACATTGAACGGTTCTCAAAATTTGTGTTTATTTGACACGGGGCTTTCTTATGATTTCATTGTTGCCAGAAACCTGGTCAAACCGGTAAAGAGACAGCAGAGACCGTCCAATTTTGTGGAGTTCGAAAGAGTGATGCATCTACAGCGCTTCCCATCGCATTGGTGGAGATCCACTCTGATTTTGTCAGAGGCATGATCAAAGCGGCTGTTATGGATGACCCCATCTACCCAGTCATACTTGGCGGTAGATACGTGTCTATTGGGAAACCGGAAGAGCCGATTGTGGCAGCAGTAGCTACAAGAGGGCAAACCAAGAAGGAACGGGAGCCTGCGCCTAATTTGTTACCAATGGAACTTAAAGAAGCGCAACAAAAAGACCCTACTTTGGCACCCTGCTTTAGGAAACTGCCCATGGCTAAGGAACCCAGACAGCACGGGGACATTTTTTTCTAAGGATGGCGTACTTTATCGCACAACGGGCAAGCCTGACCAAGGTTACAATCAGCTCCTAGTACCGAAACAGTACAGAAGCCAAATCCTAGAAATGGGGCACTTTCTTCCCTTCAGCGGACATATGGGACAGAACGCCACCAACCAACGGATAACTACTCATTATTGGTGGCCAGGAGTAAATACTGATATTATCAGGTATGTCAAATCCTGTGCCCAGTGCCAACGTGTACCACCCAAGCAAAGGACACCCCCAGTCTCTTTGGGTGAAATGCCAATAGTGGGAACACCATTCGAACGGGTTGTGATCGACATTTTAGGGCCTTTCGAAAGGACTAAAAGAAGGAACAGGTATATCCTCACCTTAGTCGACACATGCACTTTATGGGCAGAAGCTATCCCGCTAACATGCGCAGATGCCAAGCATGTCGCAGAAGCCCTCGGGCAGATTTTCACTCGGTTGGGATTCCCTCAGCAATTGTTGACGGATAACGGATCTCTGTACCGAAACCTGTTGATGGATGAGATCGTGAAGATCTTGAGGGACCAGCACATCTACACTAAGCCTTACACTCTGGCCAGAAATGGGCTAGTAGAACGTGTTAACGGAAACCTCAACATGATGTTAAGTAACCTGGCACAAGTGAAACCTGAAGATTGGGATCGTTGCATTCCGGCAGCTTTATTTGGCTACAGAGAATCTCCTCATACTTCCACAGGATTTCCACCAGCTACGCTTTTATTTGGCAGACCCATTAAGGGCCCGCTTGAAGCCTTACTTTGGTCGCTGATAGACGAGAAGGCTGATGAGACAGTTGTCTCAGCAAGTAAATATGTGTCGGATTTAAAGGATAGGTTGAAACTAGGATGGGACCGAGCAACGACCAACTTTAAGCGAGCACGCACAAAGCACGCTAACCGATACAGGAAAGTCGCGAAAGAAAGAGAACTGGAAGCAGGAGAGAAAGTTTTGGTGTTACTCCCTACCTGAAACAACCAACTGAGGATCGGATGGCAAGGGCCGTTTACCGTCTTGAAAAAGATTTCTATGGCTAACTACCAGATCTCTATTGAAGGAAAGGAGAAGGTCTTCCATTTAAATCCGTTAAAGAAATTCTTGGAAAGACCGGTGCCGACCTCCGAACATCTCCTGACGATCCCCAAAATTGACGAAGATGACGTTAGTGGCAGGGAAATTCCACTGCAATCACACGGAATCTTTCACAAATGTCAAAAGCGGCGACGCTCTTTCTAGCGCGCATGGGAGACATTCCAGAGAAAGGAAACTTTGGGAGTAGACTTGAGTAGGAATTGGAGAGAGATGGAGGGGGAAGATGAGAGGGAAGAGGACAGACACCCTGAAGCTACGGATATAGGAAATGTATTTCCATAACGTAGACATGGAGTGCTTCCATATCTTAAAGGGGGGACGTTCTGTCACAGAGAGTTTTATGATCAATACATTTTCTATATTCTCTTCTGTTTTCTATCCGTGTCCTCTATTTTATTATCACTCTGTATCCTTTTCCCGTATTTTTTCGCATTCGTTCGTTTGCGAAAAATATTTTCTTTCCCATTCTCACTTTACTGTTTTTCTTTCTCATACTGATACGCATTCTATTACGCAGATGTCAGTGCTGCAGGACGATAGAACGTGGGAATACTCGTCTAGGCAGACAGAGATAGCAGACATGCGTCTGTACTTTTCTCATGTTACGGGCGTTTCGTCAGGCTAGTTCCCGGTTAGGTGTGGAAACTGCCATCTAAGGAGACATACCGTCTAGCATTTTCACCTGACACTAACGTTTCTCTCGGAGTGAAGTGTGATATGACACTCAGGCACCGCTCTGGAATGAGACATATAGTCTGGGTTTTTCCATGACACTCACGCTCCACGGCCAGTTTTTGGCGTAAGGTGCGAAGACGCACGTTTTGGCAGTTATGAGCTAGCGTCTAAGGTACGTAGGTGTTAAAGAAAGGGGAGGCTATTGCGTGGTTTTGGAAATAGCGCACATCCTTTGTCTGGTTTAAGATATTAACCAGAGTTTGAAACTAGATTTCGTTCGTACTCCTAAATCTGCAGTAGACAGATCGCCAGGCTAGAAGAAATATCTTGTGTATTGAAAAGTCTTTAGTTCCTGGGCAACATTTTGCCGAGTTCTAGACTACTATTATATTGAATGATTCTAGTTCGTGGTATTAATCTGTAGTTCTGTGCGGAGGTAAATATTATATATTAGATATCTAGTATTTTGTGAAGTGTTTAAAGTGTTAAATCGCCTATTTCATTTTCACTAGTTCTTTTGTGCAGAGAGAATTAAAAGGTAGTCTGTATTATTTTCTAGTGACGTGTTTCAGTGGAAAGCAGAATAAAGTTTAATTTCTAGCTTAAAACCAGGTAGCTATAAGGAATTAAATTTAACTGCTAAATAATCAGACGAGAATATATTTTAAAATTAACTTATAACGGAAATGCTACATCAGTGAGTATTGACGGGATACGTAGGTATTCCTAATTCATGATGATTGATTTTATGAATATAACTTATTTCACGGGAAGTTTTAAATGATAAGTCAAGCTGTACGCTTGCAGTTTAAAAATGTAAGTTATAACGAGTACCTAGTATGTATAATTATTTTATATGTGTTTTTTCCTTTATTCAGTGAACTGGGGTTAACCCAAACTTTGCCAGCGTTAAGTACAGAGATATCTGTGAAGAACAAAAACATTCTTTCCTTAAAGGACATGGTGTACAACCTTTACAAGAACTTTAAAGATTTTAAAGAAGTAACGGGCCTGTGATTCTGATTTAATTCTTTCAGAGAAAAAAATCTCAAGTACTTTGAGCCCGCGTGACAAGTAATAGATTACAAACAGTAACTTTTCCGACAAATTTTTACCCATTGTGGAGTGACCAAGAATTTTTACCTTTGATCGAAGTTACCAACCTGACATTGTTCCTAAGTAGTGGAAACCTCGTGATTCTGATCCTGTGAGCCCGCCTGAAAGCTAATTCTTACCTGAACTGATAAAGTGACACTAACTTAAAATCTGAACAAAATTATCGCCTGAAGAGGACGCTCCCCGGACAAATTGGATGAACCCAAGATCTGCAGAGCTGGGTATCCACTTCATCAAACGATACAACAGATTGTGTCATAACGTGCGCCAGACGGCGAACAGCAGCACGATTTTAGGTAAGGTTGTGTGAGACAGGGCCCTGATGAATGAACCGAGAGAAAGCAGGAACGAGTGATTTCTTTATGGTATGCCCAATTTCACCCACTTTGTAATTTCTTTATGCACGTTTTGTTGTTGCAAACAAGATACTTTCCCTTAGGATAGATCATACTAATATCTAAGTCTGTTCATACCTTTAAAAGGGGAAAATCATTAGATTAATGTATCCTTGATTCCTTGGGGGCTATCACTTTCTTCTAACAGGACTGTGGGCATACCTTGAGTGATAAGATCATACGGTGGGTCTATCATTCTGGTAGAAATTCATTGATTCATTGACTTGATGCTTATATATATATTTGATGTAAATTTTGGATGTTGTGGTGGTGGAAGTTTATATTGATAATTAAACTGCCCTAAACTTAATCAGCGTGTTGATCAGCTCGTTCTAGAATATCTATATAATCATTTGTTATAGTTTTCCCACGTCTGTACATCTAACTGTCGTTTTGTATGTGCGTGCACGTGAGTGGATAGAACTATATATGTTATATATATATATATATATATATATATATATATATATATATATATATATATATATATATATATATGTGTGTGTGTGTGTGTGTGTGTGTGTGTTTAGACTGTCTGACTCCTCTAAATCTGTCGTAGAAGAAAGGTGAAAGAGAGAAGATTTCTCGATTTCAGAGACAGCCTCTATCACAGTCTACCATCTCACTCGTGGAAATCTATTGCTATTACTATCTCTCACTGTGACCATCACGTATTCAAATCTAATCAGAAGGGACCAACCCAAGTCTTAATTCTCCTATCAAAAATATACGACAACCCGTCAAAAAGTAACTGCAAAGAATTATGGTGTGCGATTTCTTTCTCATGTCCTGAGAATAGCACAATGTCTCCTGTATTAAGTTTTCTTCCTTTCAATGTCCTTTTAATCTTTCACCTTCCGCTAAGTACGTAATCCAATCAACACACACACACTGACAGACATGTAAGGGATAGGCAAGGCATGAAAAGGTCTTCAACGGATAACACCGGACTGGACTAGGTGAAGGCATGAACAAGTTGAAGGCATGTGCTCCTTAGGGAGAGGAAGCTGAAGCTTGATAACGGTGCACATAGTTGTCATGTAATGGTGACAGTTGTAGTAGTCAATGATCATGATGCACATAGTTGTCATGTAATGGTGACAGTTGTAGTAGTCAATGATCACTTTGCATGTTGACTCTGCTTTTGGCCAACAGATTGTCAACGCTTGTTTCAGATTGTTGACACTGGTTTTTACGGCAATGTCATTTTGCCAAATAATTCCAGATTCAGTCCGTTTTATTAAACTGTTCATTATTTTAGGTTTCTTCTGTTTTGTCAGTTGATATATTCTATTACGAGCAGATCTTGCTTAAATTATATTGGCGAAAGGTAGGTGTAGATTGAACAACATTTCAACATTAGCAAGTTGATAAATCCTGGGATGAGAGTCCAACATAATACATTTTATTACGGCATGTGATCCACAAGACATTTCATAAATTTCAAGCAAATATATAAGAATCGTCTCCTGAGTTTACTTCATTATTCGTTCTAACGTCTGGCTGTTTACTCGCGATTCCGTAGGTCGGTAATCCGGTAATGAACAAACAGTGTTAAACGATCATTATTATCTGGATACTTATTTATCAAATTACTCCCTGAAATTATACTTGATTTGAAGAATATTCCACTTCATCAAAATGAGACGTTATTGTATCCATATCCAATAGGCAGACCCGGGTGCCATATAATAAAGAAGATCCTCAACACAATTACTATCATCAACGGGAGCCTTACAAAAATCGCGTCCGTCTAGGACCGAATTCAAACTACAAAGGGTACAATTATACTGTCGTCACGTGCTAGCTTAACAACGC
Organism: Oreohelix idahoensis; assembly: GCA_024509875.1. NCBI lineage: Eukaryota > Metazoa > Mollusca > Gastropoda > Stylommatophora > Oreohelicidae > Oreohelix > Oreohelix idahoensis. The sequence goes on along the minus strand of JAMPIV010003467.1, from coordinate 535,552 downwards.
GACACGTCATCATAAATCAAGGCAACTCTAGCCCTTCGCGTTCAATACTGTGAAGCGCGAAACATAAGATACATTTATTAATAGCATTTTAAAACCTTTACTGTGTAACTTTTAACCGAGCTCACTATAACAGTGGCTAACATCATAAACCCTATGTAACAATGCACATAGTTATCATGTAAAGGTGACAGTTGTAGTAGTCAATGATCATGACGCACATAGTTGTCATGTAATGGTGACAGTAGTAGTAGTCAATGATCATGATGCACATAGTTGTCATGTAATGGTGACAGTTGTAGTAGTCAATGATCATGATGCACATAGTTGTTATGTAATGGTGACAGTTGTAGTAGTCAATGATCATGATGCACATAGTTGTCATATAATGATGACAGTTGTAGTAGTCAATGCTCATGATGCACATAGTTGTCATATAATGGTGACAGTTGTAGTAGTCAATGATCATGATGCACATAGTTGTCATATAATAGTGACAGTTGTAGTAGTCAATGATCATGATGCACATAGTTGTCATGTAATGGTGACAGTTGTAGTAGTCAATGATCATGATGCACATAGTTGTCATGTAATGGTGACAGTTGTAGTAGTCAATGATCATGATGCACATAGTTGTCATATAATGGTGACAGTTGTAGTAGTCAATGATCATGATGCACATAGTTGTCATGTAATGGTGACAGTTGTAATAGTCAATGATCATGATGCACATAGTTGTCATGTAACAGTGACAGTTGTAGTAGTCAATGATCATGATGCACATAGTTGTCATGTAACGGTGACAGTTGTAGTAGTCAATGATCATGATGCACATAGTTGTTATGTAATGGTGACAGTTGTAGTAGTCAATGATCATGATGCACATAGTTGTTATGTAATGGTGACAGTTGTAGTAGTCAATGATCATGATGCACATAGTTGTTATGTAATGGTGACAGTTGTAGTAGTCAATGATCATGATGCACATAGTTGTTATGTAATGGTGACAGTTGTAGTAGTCAATGATCATGAAAATAGTAATAAATTTATCATCATCGTCATTATCATATTCCTTCTGGCTCCTTATGGAACATAGAACCAACATTACAGCTGGTCTCTTACAGGAAGCCTGCACCAGGCAGACACATGTTCATGCAGCGGCGGTTTCCGAGGCAATTAATTTTATCATGATGAGGTTACCAGCCCGATGCGTAATCTCATATTGGTCGCGTTGTACGACGTGCCGGAGGATAATGGTGATAAATATTAAGTAATAATTACAGTTCTTGGGCACACTAAAGGGAATGAACTGGGATGAAGGAATCATCAAACTAGAACTAAGTGGGCGGAAACATCACCTGGAGGTAAGATACGAAAAAAATTGAAGTTGAATAGGTCACTCATTGAGGAAGTCATTAGTTAACACAGCAAAGCTTTGATTACTAGTAACACCTCGTGCATTAGAAATACAAGAAAATACCAAAATATAAAAAAAAACAGAAAGTGTAAGCAGAAATAGGGAATACAAAGTGTACATTTGAAAAGGTGAAGCTGATTATTCATGGCAGTTGGGCCAGGTTAGACTTGGAGCTTTCATTGTGTAAGGAAGCTGCTTCTTTGTTGATGTTTTGTTTCCGGTGACATTATTACCGTTGTCTAGATAAACAAACTGTTCAGTCCTGGAGATATATGGAGCTTTTGATCGAAAACACCTGTATTACTACTGCAGAAATTTTGCGAAACAGATGACTTTATCTCAGAGGGTCAAGGTATAGAAGGATTAACACTAGGATACAGGTAAACATATTACATGGGTCAGCTTCATAGAAGGACAAAAATAATACATTTTTTTTTCTTTTTGATGTCTCACTTTAATGAGGACAAACGATATTCTATAACATGATAATCTGAATATATCAGGAAATTATACCAAAATTTGCGATCTATTTTATCTTCTTTGCGCAAAGAATATAGGAAGATGCACACAACCTTTTTTTTTAGCAGGATACTATAGATACTGTAGAATTAGCAGTTATTAACGATGCGACTGATATTATAGGTTAAATGGTTACTGTAGAACGTCCGATTGACAGAGTGGTTAGAGCACTGATCTCTCACGGCATAGGTGTCAGGTTCGATTCACAGTGTCGACACGCTCCAGTTTACCCATCTGTACATGGGTACCTGACTTTGCTCTTGAGTTATGGAAGGAAAAGAACTGGTCACCCCACCTCTCGATGCTGGACCTAGTATAGTGAACTCTCTATCATTTCACTCCCTAAGCAATATCTGCTATGGGACTACCTTTACCTTATGAAGATGTTGGAGGTATTATAGGTGTTATTTACTATTAGCGAATAACATTAATATCATAAATGATATAGATAGATGCTATAGAACACAAGAATGATATAGTTAGATGTTATAGAACACAAGAATGATATAGTTCGATGCTATAGAACACAAGAATGATATTGTTAGATGTTATAGAACACAAGAATGATATAGTTAGATGTTATAGAACACAAGAATGATATAGTTCGATGCTATAGAACACAAGAATGATATAGTTAGATGTTATAGAACACAAGAATGATATAGTTCGATGCTATAGAACACAAGAATGATATTGTTAGGTGTTATAGAACACAAGAATGATATAGTTAGATGTTATAGAACACAAGAATGATATAGTTCGATGCTATAGAACACAAGAATGATATAGTTAGATGTTATAGAACACAAGAATGATATAGTTCGATGCTATAGAACAGAAGAATGATATAGTTAGATGTTATAGAACACAAGAATGATATAGTTCGATGCTATAGAACACAAAAATGATATTGTTAGATGTTATAGAACACAAGAATGATATAGTTAGATGATATAGAACACAAGAATGATATTGTTAGATGTTATAGAACACAAGAATGATATAGTTAGATGTTATAGAACACAAGAATGATATTGTTAGATGTTATAGAACACAAGAATGATATAGTTAGATGATATAGAACACAAGAATGATATAGTTAGATGCTATAGAACACAAGAATGATATAGTCAGATGCTATAGAACACAAGAATGATATAGATAGATGTTATAGAACACAAGAATGATATAGTTAGATGTTATAGAACACAAGAATGATATAGTTCGATGCTATAGAACACAAGAATGATATTGTTAGATGTTATAGAACACAAGAATGATATAGTTAGATGATATAGAACACAAGAATGATATTGTTAGATGCTATAGAACACAAGAATGATATAGTTAGATGCTATAGAACACAAGAATGATATAGATAGATGTTATAGAACACAAGAATGATATAGTTAGATGTTATAGAACACACGAATGATATAGTTCGATGCTATAGAACACAAGAATGATATTGTTAGATGTTATAGAACACAAGAATGATATAGTTAGATGATATAGAACACAAGAATGATATAGTTCGATGCTATAGAACACAAGAATGATATTGTTAGATGTTATAGAACACAAGAATGATATAGTTAGATGATATAGAACACAAGAATGATATTGTTAGATGCTGTAGAACACAAGAATGATATAGTTAGATGCTATAGAACACAAGAATGATATAGATAGATGTTATAGAACACAAGAATGATATAGTTAGATGTTATAGAACACAAGAATGATATAGTTAGATGCTATAGAACACAAGAATGATATAGTTAGATGCTATAGAACACAAGAATGATATAGATAGATGCTATAGAACACAAGAATGATATAGTTAGATGCTATAGAACACAAGAATGATATAGATAGATGCTATAGAACACAAGAATGATATAGATAGATGCTATAGAACACAAGAATGATATAGATAGATGCTATAGAACACAAGAATGATATAGATAGATGCTATAGAACACAAGAATGATATAGATAGATGCTATAGAACACAAGAATTATATAGATAGATGCTATAGAACACAAGAATGATATAGATGGATGCTATAGAACACAAGAATGATATAGTTAGATGCTATAGAACACAAGAATGATATAGTTACAAGCTATAGAACACAAGAATGATATAGTTAGATGCTAAAGAACACAAAAATGATACAAAACATACTTTGAATAAATCGGAAAATGTATTTAGTTTTCTTGGTCTCTCTCTCTACCTCTCTCACCCTGAGGATTCAAGAATAAGCACTGACCGATAATGCTATCAACGGGTTTCCTCAATGTGTGTTGTTGGGTACTCGGGTTCATGGTCATTCTGGAATAAAACTTGAGTTATTTTTAACTGATCTCATTGCTGTTACATAATTCATTCTCTCTTGTGTTAAAGTTCTTGTATTGTATAATTTTGTATTCAATTTTATTATTATAATTATTTACTCTGTTTAGGATCTTTTGCCAAGTGAAGATGTGAAGATATGGGTTATGCTGGTTGATATAATGCCAACGACAAGGCCAATAACACAACGGTCGAAATTCATCAATACTTTTGACGAATCAAAACTTCATCAAGAAGATAAATCTCTTAAAGACGACTGTTACGACAATGTCACTTCACTCTATTATTTTAATCAGTAGACTCTGAATAAGTTCTTAGATTTTCACTGACCTTTTTGCGTTAGCTGCACTTCTTAGATTTCTTAATGTCTACAACTATTTCTGCCATCACGTCGGGAAAATATTCATTTATTATATTACACAATCCATTTTATATCTGCGCAATAATCTTAGCGCTGCTATATTCAATATATTTACGTTTAGCTTACCACTCCCATATATCACTATCATATCAATTGCTGATTCTTCTGGCACGACGGCCGTTATAAAAATGTCATTCGACGTTTAGCACTTTATTTAATCTGTTGGACACTCCCGTGCTGAAGAGCATCTCCTTTATTTAAATATAAATCCGATCATGGGCTCGAAAGCCATTACACGGACTAACGCTACATGTATATATTAGTGGTTAAACCACTAGCATTCGGCGTGAATGCCACATGAAAACTGCCTTGTCACTAGGCATAATGCGGCATCCTACTCTACTCGATGCATCTAAGTGAGTCTTAGTTGGGGATGCTACAGGGTGCAATCATTAAATTAATATGAAACAAATATAAAGGTATGTTATAAGGCACTCGTAGGAAATAAAGAAGTAGAACACTAGACAACAGAAAAACAACAGACATGAGTGGCTTACCCAGGATTTGAACCCTGGACTTTCCGTGCGACAATACCGCCTAGCTATGCAAGCGAATCACAATGTCCTCCCTGCCATCTACGCATCCCCAAAAAAGGATGTTTCAATGACAGGTCATTAGTGCGAACCTCTATACATAACACAGGAAGTTTACCATGGACAGTTCAGCCTATTAATGACGGAATCACTTCTGTTGTTCCCCTATATATCAGCCAGTCCAACAAGACAAAGACCTTAATACTGTGTCCAGTATGATAGTAGACTTAGAACAGTAAGAACAGGACAGAGGGTAGGTTTGGTATTGTATAAACATTTATAACACATAAGGAAGGGAAACCACGAGGCCTGTAAACAGTAAATTAATATGAAACAAATATAAAGGTATGTTATAAGGCACTCGTAGTTGTCTAGTTCTACTTCTTTATTTCCTACGAGTGCCTTATAACATACCTTTATATTTGTTTCATATTAATTTACTGTTTACAGGCCTCGTGGTTTCCCTTCCTTATGTGTTATAAAGGGTGCAATCATCCTGACCGAAATAAACCAGCCACGATAATTACCCACCATAAGGCAGCCGCCAACAGTGTCCTGTCCATCTCCAGCGTCTTCTTCTCACCTCTTCTTCCACATAAGTGATCTTGTCATAGCACTTCAATCCTTCTATTTTACGATATTTGTATGTCATTTTTTAACATCATGAGGTTGCCAGCCCCTTGCATGACCTTGTATTAGTTGCCCCTTACGACATGCCTGAATGAGCAGCAGTACTATTCCTTCTTTATCTCTTGAGAGACTTCCGGGAGTACCCTGGGCGTCTTTCTTAATGGGGGTAATTAAATGTGAACATGAATTATTTTATCTACACTTATGAAGTTTGTCTTGCTAGTCTTTGTACACACAGTGTAGCGATGTACTGCAAACCATGAATTAGCGATCATTGCCACTACGCAAATAATTCTCGTTTTTCCAATGTGATATTGCTCTTTCATTCCATGTCTTCTCACCTCGTTTAAGCGGAACGTCAATTATAAGTAACGACGCGTGACGCGTATAACAGAAGGAAAGACAAAGTAATCCAGGTTAATAGACGTTAGTTGAACTGCGTCCAATTCTGTGAGTTCTTGTCTAATTTCCCTCACTTTCGATTAGTAGTGCAGCTTACAATAGTGCAACGAAGTTTATTAATGTAGGTCGAGTAATTTGCGACTGTAGTCCCCCGGGCTCAGTGAAGCCAAACAAAGAAGAACAATCTTGTGTGTATGAAATATTAATCATCTAACATTCACCAACGCGCAGTTCGTTACGCGTGAAATTTTAAAAAAGAATGCGTTAATGGTTCGCAATGGGATTAAACTGGAAACATGTACTAACCTATTTCATGATTCGGAAATAGGAACATGATTTGATATTAACGAAGCATCCTTTACAGTGTGGCATGCTATTTCATCATTATTGTTTGTTCACAGATAGATGGAACTATAATATGCTTTTGATCGCTGACAGCCGATCTGACACTCGGGAAACGTTTGAGTCAGGAAACAAAAAGATACATACAAAATTATTCTTTAGTGTCGTAAAGTGATTTTATCCTTTTCGTTTTAAATTTTTACGTATACGTCTCCTCACTTGTATCTTGTACTGTATACTTTGGCCCTCTAGTCAGATCAGTATGTACTAAGCTGTGTTGTTCGTCCATCACGGGTGATGAAGACCACTAAGCTACTGCAAGACAGAACTGCAGAGACATACAGGGAAAGCCGTTTATACAGCAACAGAGAAAACAGGTTTTCCTTTACACAGGGAAAACATGCGCAAAGGAAGCTTATTGCTCGTCTCACAAGGAAGCAGTCCACTTTATTTGGGCGTGCTATGAAAAGAGGATAGCTGGAATATAGCATGACAACCGGAAATATTGACGAAATAAGAGAGAGAGTGTGACAAAGAGAGAAGATATTGAATAGTTAATTTATCAATATGACATGGAAATAAGTCACTAACATAAACAGCACTGGATGCAGAAAGTTGTGAAGAAACGTGATTACCTACGACAATTCAAGAAGGGGAAACATAATAAAACGTTTACAGACAGGAGGTCTGCAGAAGTAAACAAACGTCTGCATCTAAATGTAGCAATCTAAAGTTGTGTGTAGATATAAAGACAGACGTATTAACTATTGCTGGTATCATTCTAGAGGTATACATTACCTAACGTCACACAGAATAAGGAAGGAACACACTTCACTCCAATCCCATATTTAACGCGAGACATAATAACATAGCTAAGACACGGCTTTGGTGGGCATTATCAAAACATCGTGAACTTTCTAACAGTGCTGCAATGAGCACGCCATACAGACAAGGTCAAAACCTGACGACGATAACTTAAATCTGAAGAACCTATGTGTTGCCCCTTACGAGATGCCTGAATGGGCATCAGTCTTATTCCTACTTTATCTCTTGAGAGACTCCCGGGAGTACCATGGGCGTCTTTCTTAATGGGGGTAATTAAATGTGAACATGAATTATTTTATCCACACTTTTGATATTTGTCTTGCTAGTCTTTGTACACACATTGTAGCGATGTAGTGCAAACCATGAATTAGCAATCATTAATACTATGAGAACAAATCTCGTTTTTCCAATGCGACATTGCTCTTTCGTTCGATGGCTTCTCATCTCGTTTAAGCTAGATTCAACTAAAAAAAAAAAGAAGAAAAAACCGAACCTGACAAAGTAGCTGGAAAACCATCTAGTCAACAGCAGGAAAACTTCTAGATAACATCTGCTGGAGCTGACATCGCCAAAATATTCATTGCTTATGGCTATGTACGATTTCCATCTTTCGGACCGCTTTCAACAAGCGGGTTCTCCAAATTGACAGATTTCTTACGTTGTCCAATCTGAACCCGGCTCCCTTACCACCTGATCACATCACGTGGTCTCGGAATCACGAGAACAGAACAGCTCATGTCCAAGGCATAGAGCTGTCAATAACTTCACGTTAGCTACACTCCCTACGAAACACAGGCGTTACACTTGTTATAAAAAAATTACAGTGATAAACGGGATGCATAAAAACGTCTAAATAAAAGAGTAATACAGTAAACCAACGTCTGGATAGAGAAGTATGATAGTAAAAGAACATTAAAAACAAGGAAGAACATTCTTCAGAAACTAAAGAATAAGAGGCATAACAAACCTATGAAACAATTTTATAAACGGTTTAAGAATATACCTGGGAACATGACTAAAAAAAGGCAGACCATACTAAGAAAGTATCGAATGAAATGTAGATTATGTTATATAAACGTTAAAAAAAAAGGAAGAACGTGTGAGATAAAGCTGTAAAACATATATATACTGAAGCACATTAAAAACGCACCACTATTATATATACTGATGCCGAGAAGCTGGAAAAAAAGTGTGGGAATGGATTTTTCCCCGTGTTTGTCATGAGCTAGAGAGCAAATGGCTGCTGGAATGGAAAGTGCATGATTCAACCCACGGGTTTGTGTACAGACTACATGAAAACAATAAAAGTTACACGTGCAACACGATTCCCAACAGCTATGACCCTGAAAATGTGTACGCGTTGTGGCAGTATACTCAGTATAAAAAGGCCGTTGAGACAAAACACCCAGTACATGTGCTTGAAATGCCACGACTATCTGAAAACGACCGCCAACGAGCCATTGGTATGCTGGAGACCGGAATGAGCTCGCGGGCCATTGCCAGAAGGATTAATTGCCACTACAGCACTATTATACGTCTCAATGAACGTTACGGAACCACTGGCAGTGCCTGGGATAGACTTCGGAGTGGCCAACCACGAGTTACTACCCCTGCGCAAGATCGTCATATTGTGCTGAGTCACCTAAGGAATCATTCTCTCCCGGCAAGTCAAACAGCAAGAGCAATAGTGGGTGGACGTGGGAAAGTCTCTCGAATGACAGTCATGCGACGACTCAGAGATACAGGCCTTACTGCAAGACGACCTTATGTTGGGCCAAACTTGACTCACAGACATCGTCAGCAGCACCTGCAATGGGCAGAGCAACATGTCAGATGGACTAGACTGCAGTGGAATGCTGTCCTATTCACAGACGAGAGCAGATTCAACATATCCTTTGCTGATGGACGTATGCGGATTTGGCGACGGTGTGGAGAGCGCTTTGCAGATTGCTGTGTTCGTCAGCACAACCGATTTGGAGGTGGCAGTATTCACATTTGGGGAGGATTAAGTTTTCACCATCGCTTGCCTCTTCACGTCTTCCGTGGAAATGTTAATGCTGTGACATATCGAGATGAGGTTCTGGGTGCATTGGTTGCTCCTGCGTTCATAAATTATCCAGACTTGCAGCTTCTCCAGCAGGATAACGCACGTGCGCACACCGCATGCATTACGCAGCAATATCTACAGCAGCAGAACATTGTGACGATTGATTGGCCTGCCCTATTGTCATGAAATATTCTAATCCACATATATAAATTATTAGGTAAATATGAAGCCTAACAAATAAAATTAATAAAGAGAAGAGCAATGGTAAAATGACAGTGCTGTCCCAAAGAATGTACTCGAAATCCCCCTTGTTTTCTGCTTCGTCTGCAAATTGTAACGCTTTCACGTTGATAGTAAAGCTTACTGTATTATTACCCGCCTTCTTCAATGAAACGTGTGCTGTATTTCTTGGAAAAGCATTGAGACGTACTGCGTAATGACCTAAATTAACCCTAACATTAATTATACTGCGTTACCAAAACGAACGAACAGATGGACTAAAGGGATAAAAAGAGAAGGGAGAGGCAGAAAGCCGAACACTAAACCCGCTTCGCGCGATACACAATTACTACCATCACGCGTGTAAGTCTACATGCACTAATTTTTTTTCAGACGGACAGTGATAAAATACACTACCCTTTCCCAGAGTTAGGTTTATAAATCATAACAGACTCTTATTAGAAAAGACAACATTATATGGGTTTACGTTTGAACACATAACAGTACCCAGACAGCACATCTTCTAAACAGGAGATAGAAGAAATTGCATATTTTGAACGCAGCCACGTAGCTCCTTTAAATTAGTATTTTTGGGTTCCTTAGGGTTTGCTGACAAATAATATGTAAAACGTTACGCAAATAGTCCAGGAATTAATAAATTATACCCAAAATAAAATATTGGGGGTGCCTGACAGCATAAAATCATTTCTGCTCATAAAATTTTTTTTATAACGTGTTTGAAAAAACCTTACGTTACATAAATAGCCTACCATGTAAACTCCAAATTGATTGGAGCGCAACAAATGAAAGCCTAACCACGATTGGTCGGGCTATAAATACTATCTTGGTTGTTGGGGGAGACGGGAAAAGATAACATTTTTTCAAACACTTGTCGAAACGTGGCTCATTGGCCAGTCTCGCTGATATACACACTTGGGAGCGTTAGTTCGAGACCACTAATTCAAATAAGCTTGATAAAGCGACAGTACGTTGAAGCCAGCTCACATTTTTGCTAAAATAAAAGCCTGGAACATAGGCAGAACGGAATTTGTGCCAGTTTGTGCCAGAATTCATTGCTAATCAACGTATCTGTGTTTATTTCCATGAAATTGTGGTAAGCTTGAACCATTCAGTATCTTTTAATGAAAAATTGAATGTGAATTGTTGATTTATGCCTGTATATATATGTGTAGTTCAGTGGCAAACGTGAGGTAAAGCCTATAATGCTCCAGCCTGAACAGAGGGTGTCGGAGAGAAGTAAAACGGCATGGAATGGCCAAGTAGTACACTGACACCTGGATGATGGACTAGAAAGAAATAATGCTGGAAGTGCAGAGGCGTAGTAACCATTAAGAAGGGTAATACTGGAATAAAGTATTTCAAATGAAGCTGACTGTTGGCCTAACGCTCTGAACGCAATGTTTGTCTGTATTGTGATCAGTGTAAAAGAGAATATAAATTAGTTATGAAGTAGAAGGTACATCCTTCTTGATTTCAGGGACAGTGGTCTTGATGGTAGTGAGCAGCACCTGGTCAGAGATTTGCTGAATCCAGAGTCGGACAGCATACTCCTTGGTCTTTTTAGCTATCAGTGAGGTGTCTCCTGAGCCCAGAGGAGAATTCGAGCAGAGGAGTCCTTTCCTGCCGCCATCACTAAAGATAAGCAGAGTTGGCCAGCTGAGCTCAACATTATGTCCCCTCATCTTGAAATAACTTTATAAAAATCAACATTAAGAGGGGAATTTACTTGTCTTAAAATCAGGAACTGTGAACATCTCCAATAATAGTCCCTAAAGACAAACTATTGAAGTCATGATGACAAATACCAACAGAGCTTGAACAAAACAAAACCAGTATTACCTCATTTTACTACTACACAACTGACACACATAGAACATTTGTAATAATATATGTCACTACAATATTTCATATTAAATACATTCTGTACATAACTTGTAATTTAAATTGATTGTGATTCCTGGTTCCCTTGTAGTTGAATCAGGACACATATTCATTCATGCCAGTAATGAATACATATTGTTATTTGAAAGTTTATTAGTGACTCTTTTAAGATATCTTTGTAGAGTGTTATATGTATGTGAGTGTCACCGTGTTGTCAAGAGTAGTGGATTAAATTAAATTGTTTATCTGTCTGTTGTTGTGACTTACACTTCACCATACTCATACCCTAGACACATAACGTAGCATCACACTATTCCAGAATAATTCTGACTGAGATATATAGATATGTGGTAGCAAGTAAGGTTATATATATAATATACTACTCTTATTAGATATATATATACCTTCACAGCTGATCTCAGTCAGTACACTAAGTCCCTTATAAATATTTATAACATCCCACTTCACCACATATATTGGGGGCTCGTCCGGGATTTTGAATCTTTAACTATTAAAACTATTGGGGGTAATTCACTTCAGGGAATATAAGAATTAAAAGGTATCCTTGGGTGGAATTAAATAAGGTTGAGCTCACGGTGCCTGTGTTGTCCATTAGAGATTGAATTGTTGGTTAGACATTGTATTAAGTTACCTGATAGACAATGGCGGACCTGGCCAAATTTCGATCTGCTGCGGTTCAGACTGCAAAAGAGTTAGGATTAGATGGGCAAGTTATGGTTGCCTATGTTACTACGGAATGTGACAAATTTATTGAACGCGAAGAAAGAAGGTTTGAAGCCGAAAGAAGGTTAGAGGCTGAAAGGGAAATTAAGAGGTTGCAGATTGAGGCTGAGGCTAAGAAATTGGAGGCAGAAAGAGAAGACAAACGATTGGCTGCAGAAAGAGAAGAGAAGAGATTAGCTGCAGAGAGGGAAGCAGAAAAGGAGGAGAAGAGATTACAAAGGGAACATGAGTTACGACTAAGGGAGTTTGAGTTTCAAGGCCATGCTCCTGAAAATGGTGCCAGTCCTTTTGCCTCTGATGCTACGGTTACTCAAGGAGCCTCAATCTCAGCTATGAATTTTCATTTAGATCATTTTGTTGAGAAAGACGATGATATTGAGAGCTATATAAATAGGTACGAACTATTAGCTACCACGTATGGGTTGGAGAGAGAAAGGTGGAGCTTAAAGTTATCTCAGGGACTTCGTGGGGCAGCTTATGAAGTTTTTGCAAAAATGAGCAGAGGTGATCAGGAAAATTATGACATGCTAAAGCAGGCTCTTTTGTTAAGGTATGAAAAGAATGCAGAGTTTTACAGGAAAAAATTTAGGAATGCTAAACTACTGTCAGGTGAAACCTATCACCAGTTCTCTGCACGAATAGAGACATACTTGGAGAAATGGACTTCTCTGGGGAAAACCCAAGATCTTAAGGAAATGGTCCTTATAGAGCAACTAAGAGAGTCCATGGCTCCAGACCTGAGAAAGTTTCTCATGGAACAAGGTGCAGAGAGGCTGGGTGAGTTGCTAAATGTTGCTGAAAGGTATCAAGCAGCTCAAGCAGAGGTACCAGGTAATAAAAAGAAACAGGTGGACAACTTTAGGGCACCACAGAACTTTAATAAATTTGATCCTAGGGATCAAAATAAAGGTAAGCACCAATTTGATAGGCCACGGTATGACAATAAAAATAAATTCCCACAATTCGATGAAAGGAAATATGATGAAAGAAAATCTTTCAACCAAGGAAAAAGGTGGTGTAAAAATTGTAAGATGAACAATCATGACACTGACCATTGTAGAAGGAAACCTCCTCATTTTGCTGCTATGACATCGGGGAAAAAGGAAAAGAAGGGCAAACCTGAAGAATTACAGGAACCATACCACCCCCCAGTGTGTGAAGATGTCATTTGTAATGGTGTCACTATAAGATGTTTATATGATACCGGTTTAGATTACGATTCCGTTGTGAGTTCTCACCTGGTGCAGGCCGATCAATACACCACAGAAACAGTGGAGATTCAAACTGCAACCAAGGATGTAGCTACCATGACACTTCCCGTCGCCCGAATAAAAGTGAAAACGCGATATGTGGAAGGAATCATAAAAGCAGCAGTGATAAATGAGCCAATCTACCCTCTAATATTGGGGTGTAGATATGTCTTCTTGGGGAATCCCAAGAGACCTGTGATATTGGCAACAGTGCAGACCAGATCACAGACAAAGAAGGAGGAGGATAATCCAATAAATACTCACCCAGATGAGATGAGGAAGGCACAGGCTGAGGACAAAACACTCAAGCCATGTTTCAAGAAGTTGCCCAAATCTCATACACCTCCAGGCAAGGGAGAGTTTTATATGAAGAACAAATTGATATATAGGAAGGCTGGATCTGAATCCAATGGTCACGGACAGCTGGTCCTTCCCACTTCATATAGGACTAAAGTGTTGGAACTAGGGCATGCGATTCCCTTCAGTGGTCATATGGGAATCAGCGCAACAGGACAGCGAATAGCTTGTCACTATTTCTGGCCAGGAATAACTGAAGATATCAAACGATATGTAAAATCCTGTCCAGAGTGCCAACGAGTAGCACCTAAACATTGGACTGCACCAGCAACTCTGGGGGAAATGCCCATAGTGGGAACACCCTTTGAGAGAGTTGCCGTGGATCTTGTGGGACCTCTCACCCGAACCAAGAGAAGGAACAGCTACATTCTGACTCTGGTGGACATTTGTTCTATGTGGGGAGAGGCAGTAGCCCTGTCATCGATTGATTCAAAACATGTGGCAGAGGCATTGCTCACAATTTTCACAAGGTTAGGCTTTCCCAATCAAATCTTGACTGATAATGGCTCTCAGTTCAAGGGGAAACTAACTGAAGAAGTTTTCAGGATCTTCCAGGCCAAACACTTCCATTGTAGTGTGTATCATCCCCAAGGGAACGGCCAAGTGGAAAGATTTAACGGCACATTAATGTCGATCCTGAGAAAGTTGGCACACGAAAAACCAGATACATGGGACCAGTACCTGCACGCCGCCCTCTTTGCTTATCGGGAGGTACCCCATAGTTCAACCGGTATGGCCCCGGCAACATTATTGTTTGGAAGGCCAATAAAAGGTCCACTTGAAGCTTTGTTAAGAACGTGGACTGATGAAAAGGCAGAGGAAAACATTACATCTTCATACCAGTATGTGAATGAGCTGACCACTCGGTTAAAAACTGGCTGGAAACTTGCCAATGAAAATTTGAAACAAGCCAGGAAGAAACATGCTGCCTATTATAACAGGAAGGCGAAAGACAGAAATTTGGCTGTGGGAGAGAAGGTACTGCTTCTTTTGCCCGGGAGTCAGAATAAGTTACAAATTGGATGGCAGGGTCCATATACAGTTCTAGAGAAGGTGTCTAGAACAAATTATAAGATAGATAAGAAGGGGAAAGAAAAAATCTATCATGTGAATCTCCTGAAGAAATATTTGGAAAGAGAACATCAGGAAGAGACACACTTGTTGACCTTGTCCATCGCCATGGAGATGAAAAAGGAACCACTTTCATCATTTGAATATCCATTACACCCCTGTGAGACAGCAGCACAGGTGAAAATCAGTACACATTTAACGAAAACTCAGAAAGAGAGAGTGCAACAGGTTCTAAATAATCATGCAGAGGTGTTAACAGACCGACCAGGGCATACAAACCTATTGGAATATGATATGAAATTAATAGACTCCACACCTGTCTGTATGAAACCATATTCGATTCCGTTTGCTAAGGAAAAAGCTTTGAAGGAAGAGATAGACTATCTGTTGAAGGAAGGAATTATTTCGCACAGTGAGTCTTCGTATAGTTCCGGTGTTGTACTTTTAAGGAAGCCCTCTGGAGAACATAGACTCTGTATAGATTACAGGAGACTGAATGCTATTACAGAAGGACAGGTGGATCCATTGCCGGATACAAATCAGCTGTTTGCCAGACTAAATAAAGCTAAATATTTCTCAAAAGTGGATCTGAGTAAAGGATACTATCAGATTCCAGTAAAGCCTGAGGTTAGACCATACCTAGCTTTTAGTACCTCAGAAGGACACTATGAGTTTAATAGATTGCCATTTGGATTGAAGAATGCGCCTAGTGTCTTCTCTAGAATGATGAGAAAATTATTGGATCCTCTGAATAATCCCTGTATAACAAATTTTATGGATGATATCCTTATAGCAACAGAAACATTTGAGGAACACATTGACTCTCTGAACATGCTGTTTGATCGACTTAGGGAGGCAAATTTAACAGCCCGACCAACCAAATGTTGCGTTGGATGTAAAGAATTGGAATTTTTGGGACACACAGTTTATCAGGGAAACATGACCCCTGACCCAAAGAATTTAGAGAAAAACTACAGAAAGCCCCGAGACCACAAACCAAGAAGGACGTGAGATCCTTTGTCTCATTATGTGGTTTCTACCAGAAGTATATCAAAAACTTTAATTCCATATGTGCACCTTTAACGGAATTGACACGTAAAGGACTTCCAGATCGCATTACATGGACACCACAATGTGAAATGACTTACCAAGAATTGAAGGAAAAGCTCACAAGTAAACCCATTTTGAAATTACCTGACTTAAGTCAAGAATTCATAGTAAGGACGGATGCAAGTAATATTGGGCTAGGTGCAACTTTACTACAGAAATCAGATGCATTGGATGGGGAATTAAGCCCAGTGGCATATGCTAGCAGAAAGTTGAATAAAGCTGAAATCAACTACTCAACTAGCGAAAAAGAATGTCTTGCAGTAATATGGGCAATAAAGAAATTCAATATTTATCTATATGGGAAGGCATTTAAGTTGCAAACTGACCACAAACCTTTATCGTTTTTAGCACAGGCTAAGCATGAGAACTCTAGGTTACTCCGATGGTCTTTGCTTCTGGCTCCATATAATTTTAGCATTGAATATATATCTGGAAAAACCAATCTGGGAGCGGATTTTTTAAGCCGCCATCCGTGTGATGAGAATCACCGTAAACCCCAGAAATAATAATAAATTTCTCTATGTGTATATAGAATAAAGGACTGACATATAATGTCTGTTTTAAGAGGGGAAGTGTCATGAAATATTCTAATCCACATATATAAATTATTAGGTAAATATGAAGCCTAACAAATAAAATTAATAAAGAGAAGAGCAATGGTAAAATGACAGTGCTGTCCCAAAGAATGTACTCGAAATCCCCCTTGTTTTCTGCTTCGTCTGCAAATTGTAACGCTTTCACGTTGATAGTAAAGCTTACTGTATTATTACCCGCCTTCTTCAATGAAACGTGTGCTGTATTTCTTGGAAAAGCATTGAGACGTACTGCGTAATGACCTAAATTAACCCTAACATTAATTATACTGCGTTACCAAAACGAACGAACAGATGGACTAAAGGGATAAAAAGAGAAGGGAGAGGCAGAAAGCCGAACACTAAACCCGCTTCGCGCGATACACAATTACTACCATCACGCGTGTAAGTCTACATGCACTAATTTTTTTTTCAGACGGACAGTGATAAAATACACTACCCTTTCCCAGAGTTAGGTTTATAAATCATAACAGACTCTTATTAGAAAAGACAACATTATATGGGTTTACGTTTGAACACATAACAGTACCCAGACAGCACATCTTCTAAACAGGAGATAGAAGAAATTGCATATTTTGAACGCAGCCACGTAGCTCCTTTAAATTAGTATTTTTGGGTTCCTTAGGGTTTGCTGACAAATAATATGTAAAACGTTACGCAAATAGTCCAGGAATTAATAAATTATACCCAAAATAAAATATTGGGGGTGCCTGACAGCATAAAATCATTTCTGCTCATAAAATTTTTTTTATAACGTGTTTGAAAAAACCTTACGTTACATAAATAGCCTACCATGTAAACTCCAAATTGATTGGAGCGCAACAAATGAAAGCCTAACCACGATTGGTCGGGCTATAAATACTATCTTGGTTGTTGGGGGAGACGGGAAAAGATAACATTTTTTCAAACACTTGTCGAAACGTGGCTCATTGGCCAGTCTCGCTGATATACACACTTGGGAGCGTTAGTTCGAGACCACTAATTCAAATAAGCTTGATAAAGCGACAGTACGTTGAAGCCAGCTCACATTTTTGCTAAAATAAAAGCCTGGAACATAGGCAGAACGGAATTTGTGCCAGTTTGTGCCAGAATTCATTGCTAATCAACGTATCTGTGTTTATTTCCATGAAATTGTGGTAAGCTTGAACCATTCAGTATCTTTTAATGAAAAATTGAATGTGAATTGTTGATTTATGCCTGTATATATATGTGTAGTTCAGTGGCAAACGTGAGGTAAAGCCTATAATGCTCCAGCCTGAACAGAGGGTGTCGGAGAGAAGTAAAACGGCATGGAATGGCCAAGTAGTACACTGACACCTGGATGATGGACTAGAAAGAAATAATGCTGGAAGTGCAGAGGCGTAGTAACCATTAAGAAGGGTAATACTGGAATAAAGTATTTCAAATGAAGCTGACTGTTGGCCTAACGCTCTGAACGCAATGTTTGTGCTGTATTGTGATCAGTGTAAAAGAGAATATAAATTAGTTATGAAGTAGAAGGTACATCCTTCTTGATTTCAGGGACAGTGGTCTTGATGGTAGTGAGCAGCACCTGGTCAGAGATTTGCTGAATCCAGAGTCGGACAGCATACTCCTTGGTCTTTTTAGCTATCAGTGAGGTGTCTCCTGAGCCCAGAGGAGAATTCGAGCAGAGGAGTCCTTTCCTGCCGCCATCACTAAAGATAAGCAGAGTTGGCCAGCTGAGCTCAACATTATGTCCCCTCATCTTGAAATAACTTTATAAAAATCAACATTAAGAGGGGAATTTACTTGTCTTAAAATCAGGAACTGTGAACATCTCCAATAATAGTCCCTAAAGACAAACTATTGAAGTCATGATGACAAATACCAACAGAGCTTGAACAAAACAAAACCAGTATTACCTCATTTTACTACTACACAACTGACACACATAGAACATTTGTAATAATATATGTCACTACAATATTCATATTAAATACATTCTGTACATAACTTGTAATTTAAATTGATTGTGATTCCTGGTTCCCTTGTAGTTGAATCAGGACACATATTCATTCATGCCAGTAATGAATACATATTGTTATTTGAAAGTTTATTAGTGACTCTTTTAAGATATCTTTGTAGAGTGTTATATGTATGTGAGTGTCACCGTGTTGTCAAGAGTAGTGGATTAAATTAAATTGTTTATCTGTCTGTTGTTGTGACTTACACTTCACCATACTCATACCCTAGACACATAACGTAGCATCACACTATTCCAGAATAATTCTGACTGAGATATATAGATATGTGGTAGCAAGTAAGGTTATATATATAATATACTACTCTTATTAGATATATATATACCTTCACAGCTGATCTCAGTCAGTACACTAAGTCCCTTATAAATATTTATAACATCCCACTTCACCACACCTATCACCAGACATGTCTCCTATAGAACATCTGTGGGACGAGCTTGGACGCAGAGTTTACAGGCAAGGTTCTCCAGCTAATCTGCAACAGCTCGAAGCTGCTCTTACACGTGAATGGGACTTGATTTCCCGGAATTTCCTTCAGAGACTTGTGCGTTCCATGCGGAGCCGCTGCCAAGCTTGTTTGCAAGCACACGGTGGACATACCAGATACTGAGGATAGTGTGAATTATTTTTTTTATTGGTTGCATTTTTGGTTTTCTCCCTTGCTTGCACAGAATGCAATGAATTTCATAACAATCAAATGTACAAATTAATGACCAGCATGGATTCATAGGAAAATGAATAAAGATTCCAAATATGTAAACTTATAAACACTTATATTTACATTTCTCACTCTGTTCCTGGATTATACAGGTGGTGCGTTTTTAATGTGCTTCAGTATATATGTGGCGTTGTTGTGACCTGTTTAAATATCTCTTGCGATTCGCTCACAAATTGTGGCGAAGGTGAGATAAGTAATTACTAGTCTCCTGTAAGTAGTAGGTAATATAGGAGATAATAAGACTGTTACGTGCAGTCTTTGATATCTTACAATATTATACATAGGTAATTTTTTAGTGCTTAAGGGAAAGTCATTATTGAGTTACTTCCCTTGAAAGTTGTGCCGTCTCTTCGATCAAACTCCGCGGATGAATCCATTATTTCTGCGATTTATTCTTTGTTTGGGTAGTAATAGATTGTTCTTGCTTCAGAATATCTATGGCCTGAATTTATGTGTATTGTTTGTCTGAGTAGGACGAGTCTGTCTTATATCTGTATATCTTTACATATCTAAGTCGAACTATATGTTCTGTTGTCTCTAGAGAGGTCAAAGGCTATTCGGCGGATGTGTCGCTAGAGAGTGGTGTGATTTGGCTTCGTCCTGATAGGGACTGTGTTTCCTATGTCGGCCTGTCGCCGGGGAAAAAGGGATCTCAGTATTTGTGGGGAAAGTGATAGTCGTCTAGACCTATCGTGTATGCTTTACCCCAGTGTTTATTCGTATTGCCAAGGAATGGCAGTTTCATATTTCTTATACCAAGGTAATCCAAGATACTTTTATGAACTCTCGTACGAAGCCACCATTTTCGATAAGAGAATATATTTGACTCGATGAAAACGACTTCGATTCCTAGCAGCACTATATTCTGTAGAATGCAGTCAATTGTTCATGATCAAATCTACAGAGCAATGCAATGTTTTATGAATGACTAACTTTAGGACAGATTCATTATCTGTATCCAAACGTGAGTGACAGCTCACGAGTGAAGCCATCTTGGTACCAAACCTGTAGTGACTTTCAAGAAGAGAAAAGGGGATGCCCGTATTATCGCTTGTTTAGTCCAGAGATCACTGCTACACATGAGAACCCTTTATCAGCGGTTCAATATTATTATATGAAAAAAATATGTGCTGAACATTATGTGGGAGAATCGTCGCTAAACGAGATTAGGTTTAGAAGCCATCTGAAATATTGTTTATAAGCTGACGTGCTCAGTCAGTGAAGTCAGATGATATATATGTATGGGCGATACTGAGGGCTTGGCTACTGACAGCCCATTATAATATTATTCTACATGAGTGCCCATGTAACATTGCAAGACCATTTATCCACTGTACTATGATGTATTATGCCAACCTGTGATTTGTCACTATCTGTGCTGTCGAGTGTGTACGTCCAATTAAACTTTAGTAAAGGTACACAGTCGTTGGTGTCGATGACTTCCAGCCTTACATGAGTGTGAGAAAAGAACATTTTGTCAACACCACGAACCTTTATTATCATTCGCACATTATACACTCAATCCATGTCTACACACCACTGCGTAGGTCAAGTTGACATTCCATACACTACAGTGGAGCAAACAACACCATAGAGATCTTATCAACTGATGATGATGATGTCTGCTTCCATCCACTTATATTTATCCTTTTGGTGGATATCATTAACGGGAATAAAATATCAAAATATTCAACTTTATCAACTTTATCAACTGGTGGACCAGCTTTCTGGGTTTGACCTCGCAGAAGTTCAGAAGTCAACAGATTACCGATACCAGACCGTTTCCTGTGGCTGATACGACACACTTGCAGTATTGGTTTGCTCTTTGTCAACACTTTGTCACGTGACCTGTCAAGTGAATGCAGTATGTAGGTCAGCGTTGTTGACATTTTTTACATTAGACATTACAGAGTTTCACAGAACAGTTGGATCAATTCTTGTCAATGTTAACAGGAAGACAGTATTTGTGAACTAAGAAGTCCTATTTTCATCGATGGATCTTCTTGTTTTCCATATATGAACTTTAATATTTAAGGCCAGAATGTTTAATTGAATAAAGTGGCAGTTTGTTTATTTTCATAAAAATAACTTTGCCATTACTGTAAAACTGAGCCTATTTTGCAACACATACTATCATACACATAATTTATATATATATATTTATGTTTACATGTTATTTGTTTGTATAGTATGTTAGTTTCTATGTCAGCGGGTTGTGTTTAAGGTTGGGCGGCGTCCTCACAACAGAATATCCCACGTCATAGAGGGTCCGTTGTGGGCGTTTTCTATAGGTGCAATTTTCTTGATTGAAAATTTGCTGCGACAACTGTTGCTTTTGTGTTAGCTGTGGAGACTGTAATTATTGTTATTTTTGTAATATTTCTTTGTTCTTTAGTTTTGTTTTGATTTGTTTGTAATTTGTTGGTCTAACCTTTTCTATCTTTCAGTTCTATTCACAATTTATATTCATATATTGTGACGTCATTTGTGTTGTTATTCTTTGCAGATTCAGTGATTATTTTCATTGATTTCCCTATTTGATTTAGTTTGATTTCTGCAAACGTTCTTGTATTGTCAGTCCTATTTGTACTTTATGTATTCTGTTGGTTGACATATGTTTTATATAGGTATATTTCATAAGACACAATTGCCTGTGCACTGCACTTGGATTATGGTATAAACCAGTACCTGATTATTATTACTATTATACAAGACCTTATTAAAGGCTTGTGACCCACAGATATTGGGATAGTATACTGATTAATCAAGTCATTGAGAACTTGTGGTATTATTATTGGTTCAGGTGATTAGTATTATTGTTAGACATCATGGCTACATTTGAATACTTCATTACACAAGGGAAAGCCCTTGATAAGACTGGTCAACAATTAGAACAATGGGCAGTTGCTCAATATGACAAAGCATTAGCTGCAGAAGAGAGAAGAGCTATGGCAGAAGAGAAAAGATTAGCTGCAGAAGAAAGAAAAGCTATGGCGGAAGAGAAAAGATTAGAAAGAGAAGCTGAGGCTGCTGCTGAACAAAAGAAATTGCAGATGCAGATGGAGGAAAGGAGATTTGAAGCTGAACAAAAAAAAATTAGAAAGAGAAGCTGCGGCTGAACAAAAAAGATTAGACAGTGAAGCTGAACAAAAAAGATTAGACAGGGAAGCTGAACAAAAAAGATTAGACAGGGAAGCTGAACAAAAAAGATTAGACAGGGAGGCTGAACAAAAAAGATTAGATGCTGAAGAGAAAAAAGCAATAAGAGAACATGAATTTGAGTTGGAGAAATTGAGATTGACAAGTATGAGTAATGTTAATCAGGCATCTAGTGGTAATGGTAAACCTTCTACTTACAAGGTTAAGGTTCCACCGTTCAATCAGTCCAGTGACGATATTACATTCTGGCTGGATAGATTTGAACGTTCTTGTCGTACACATAATGTGGATAAATCACAATACGCTAATCAATTATCAGAAAACTTGAAAGGTGAATCTTTGACTAGATTATGCCTTGTAGGAGAAGCAGATAAGGATAATTATGATGTCATTAGGGCGGCTTTGATAAAAAAATATCAGCTAAGTGAGGAAGGCTATCGCCTTTTATTTAAAACGATGGTACCTGAGACGGGTGTAGAATTCTCAGAATTCACTGCAAAGGCACGTCTCACAGTTGATCGTTGGATTGAGCTTTCCAAAACAGAAAAAACGTATGAAGGACTTATGGATTTGTTGCTCAGAGATAAGATTATGTCATGTGTGAACAAACCTTTCCTTGAATTTATACATGAGCGTAAACCCAAATCTCTAAAAGAAATGGAAGAATATTGTTCCCAATATGTCACTGCACACCCCGACGTGACTTTTGGCAACACTAAGATTAAGGAGAGTATGCCAGTTGCTTCAGCAACACCATACAATCCCAATTATTCACACAGATTTCAGGGACCTCAAAACAGATTTGATAAAAAAGGTAACCATAATAGTTATCAAAACCAAGGTAACCAATCATTTCAGGGTTCTTCTTCAAAGAACTGGAGACGACCTGATAGCTCTCGACACAGGGGTGGTCATAATTATAGGAATTTCCGTAGAGGAAGTAATTATAGAAACTATCAGGGTTATCCGTCTTGGAGTCAACAAGATCATAATTACAGAGATACTCATTATAATGAATATGATAATGGTAACCAAGGGAACTATGACTCAAACCCAAATAGGGGTTACAATAGAGGTAACAATAACTACAGAGGTGATAATAACCGAGGTAGATCTCAAAACAAAAGACATAAACCACATTTTCAGGCAAACTCTGTACAACAAGAGTCCCATGAAGCCTATAAACAGAGTAAAGATAATAATGATGCTAGTAATATGGCATGTGCCGCTTTTGATTTTGGGAGAGCATCTCAGTGCCCCCAATGCAAAACGTTATTTGAGCCAACCACAGTGTCTACTTTAAGCTGTGGCCATCCTCTTCCTGCTCTTCCAGCATCAGTCGCGCATGATGGAAGAGGTTCTCTTGTCTTACATAAGGGTTTAGTGAATAACAATCCAGTCTCTGTGCTATTTGATTCTGGATGCACCACAATTGGTGTTAGGCAGTCACTCGTAGATCCTTCCCGTGCCACTGGACAAGTAGTCAAATGTGTAACATTTGGCGGCACATTAGAGAAATACTCTACTGCTATCATTAGGATTGCTACTCCTTTCTTTACAGGAGATGTACACGCATGTCTTCTTCCGAATCCGATCGCTGACCTCATCATCGGTCGCATTCATGGAGTCAAGGAATGCACTCCGCAACAAATTTCCACGTGGGAAAGGCAAAACATGCAGATTGCTAACGCTGTAGTCACTAGAGCTCAGGCTCTTAATATGCCTCAAACTTCATCTATTGAAGATAATGAAGTGCATAACCAAGATAATCCCTTGGTAATTTCTCGTGACTCGTTTATAAAACAGCAAGAAGATGATCCCACTCTGAAGAAATTCTTCATTCTTGCAACTAAAGGTGATCCGAATAAAGACACAAGTCGTAAATCGTGGATTACAAAGAAGAATGGCGTACTTGTACGTATGGTTCAAGACTCCATTACGTCAAGTCATTCTCAAATCCTGGTTCCCAAAAATTTGAGAGTTAAAATTTTGCAGCACGCTCACGACTCTCAGTGTGCTGGACACATGGGTTTTTCCCGTACTAAGTCAAGAGTCCTTGCGGCTTTCTTTTGGCCATTGGTAAACAAGGACATACGTATTTATTGTCGATCTTGTAAAGTATGTCAGGAAGTTAAATCCAAAGGTCCACGGCATGCTGCACCCATTCAGGCGGCGGACATTCCTATTCGGCCGTTTCAAAAAATGGCCATAGACATTATTGGTCCATTTAAGATCAAGTCTGCCAGAGGACATCAGTTTATCTTGACGTGTGTTGATATGTGCACACGTTGGCCAGAGGCTATTCCTCTGAAGAGCATTACTACTGCTGATATTGCAGATGCTCTTTGGCTTATATTTTCTCGTCTGGGGTTCCCCGGAGAGATATTGTCAGACCATGGCACCCAACTAATATCAGATACCATGTCTCAAGTAATGTCTACTCTGCAGATAGATAGATCTTTAAGTAGTATCTACCATCCAATGTCTAATGGTATGGTCGAACGCCTTAATAGAACACTTAAAAACTTACTGGGGAAGATAACTGAGGATCATCCTCAAGACTGGGACAGAGTTTTACCTGCGGCCCTCTTCGCTTACAGAGAGGTACCCAATGAACATACGGGATTTTCTCCCTTTGAACTCGTCTTTGGCGCGCGTCCGCGTGGCCCTATGTCGTTGCTTCACGATCTCATAACATCTGACAATATTGACGATGACACAAAGTCATCCTACGAATATGTCATCGCGTTGAGACAAAAAATTATCGAAGCATGCAAATTAGCAACTTCTTCTTCTGAATTTGCGAAACAGAAGGCAAGGCAATTTGCCAATAAGAAGAGATGCTTACGACAACTTTGTCCTGGTGACAAAGCATTTGTATTACTACCTTGTAGGGAAAACAGATTACTTATTTCTTGGAAAGGTCCGTACGATATAATATCGAAAATTTCCGATGTCGACTATATTGTCGATATTGATGGGAAGCATAAAACCTTCCACATCAATATGCTTACTGAATTCCATGAACGTCCGGATTATTTGCAACCCATTTTCCAAGCAACGGACAATTCTCCAGTACAACATGGTCATTACTCATCACTGTCCGTGATACAGGATGAGGAAACAAGTTTTTCAGATGTAAATCTTCCTCTTCCAATGATCCCACTTCATTCCAGTGAATCATGGAAGAACGTTACTGTCTCTCCTGATTTGTCTCTAGGAGAACAGCGACAAGTTTCAACTATGTTGCAAACATTTCAGGATGTACTCACTGACATCCCTGGACAAACGAATGTCATTCAACATGACATTGTTCTAACTGACCATACTCCTATTAGGGTTAGACCTTATCCTATACCTATACATTTTCAAGCACAGGTCGAGAAAGAGTTGGATGAGATGATAGATTTGAAAATAATCGAACCATCCACCTCTGCATATTCTTCGCCGATGGTTATTGTGCGTAAAAAAGACAATAACATACGTCTTTGCGTTGACTATCGAAAATTGAATCAAGTAACGAAGTTCGATGCCGAACCTATGCCTTTACTGGAAGAGCTACTTACTCGACTCTCCAAATCTCATTTTTTCACTAAACTTGATTTGTCTAAAGGATATTGGCAAGTTCCTTTATCTGAACGCGCCAAACCTCTCACGGCTTTTTCAACACCTAGAGGTTTGTTCCAATGGAATTTTATGCCTTTCGGTCTTATGAACGCACCAGCTACGTTCGTACGCATGATGCGCCGAATCCTATCTTATCGGTCAGATGTCATTGCATATCTAGACGACATCTGTCTTTTCAGCGATACTTGGGAAGATCACTATTCAGGGTTAGATGAATTGCTGTCTACTTTGCGTGAGCACAACCTGACAGCGAAACCCTCTAAAGCCTATATTGGTTTTAGCGAAATTTTTTTCCTAGGCCACCGAGTTGGTCATGGTTTCCTAAAGACAGAGGACCATAATACTAGTAAGATACTTAACATCTCAATCCCTAAGACTAAAAAACAGGTGAGAAGTCTGTTAGGTCTTATTCAATTTTATGGCAGATTCATTCAGAATCTATCCTCTATCATGGCACCTCTCTCAACACTTCTAAAGAAAGGTTCGCCTAATGTGGTCCACTGGTCTCAGGAATGCCAATGCTCTCTGGATAAAATTAAAACACTGTTTTCAACACCACCTATTTTAGTGCTACCCACTAAAGATAAGACATTCGTTCTTCGTAGTGACGCTTCATCCACTGGGATTGGAGCGGCACTAATGCAAGAGTACTCTGGAACTCTGCATCCTGTAATGTATATTTCCAGAAAACTTAATGCGGCAGAAAGGAATTATTCGGTTTTAGACCGTGAGCTATTAGCTATGGTTTGGTCGATCCTCAAACTACAGAGATTCCTTCTAGGCGCACATTTCATAGTAGAAACCGACCAAAAAGCTCTTACTGCTATACAGAGTAAGAATTTGAAGAGCTCGAGGTCTACTCGATATGCAATTGCTCTTCAACCTTTTCATTTCTCTGTGCGAGCTATTCGTGGATCAGATAATGTGATGGCAGACATTCTGTCAAGATGCCCACATGATTCCACATAACTATTAGGGCTTAGACTTCTTGATATGTCTAGTTCTATAGTAGTTCCTTTTCTATATCATGATAGATACACATTTGTAATTTAATAATATAATGATTGTATCACTACATAGCGGTTCATTGATGTTTATTCACCGCTGTGCTTTGATGATTTTTTCTTCATAAATCATAAATTTAAGATATCTAATACGAAATGATGATATGAATTTTTTAGGCATTGTGTAATTGCCAGAATTGTATTATACTTTGATGACACCTTCCTGGAAAAATATACTTGTAGAGAAATAATTTCTCTCAGTTTATGAGACACATTCTCACCAGTCGCTCCATAAGTCGACTTAGCCTCATATTAGGCGTTATAGGTATTCCTGATATTTTCATCTGCGCATTATTCATGCGTTGTGAGCCTATTGTACGTTGCTCCTAGATGTATTTCAAAAAAAAAAAAAATGTTCCATTTTTTTTTTTCCGGGAGGTGTGGTAAGACTGTTACGTGCAGTCTTTGATATCTTACAATATTATACATAGGTAATTTTTTAGTGCTTAAGGGAAAGTCATTATTGAGTTACTTCCCTTGAAAGTTGTGCCGTCTCTTCGATCAAACTCCGCGGATGAATCCATTATTTCTGCGATTTATTCTTTGTTTGGGTAGTAATAGATTGTTCTTGCTTCAGAATATCTATGGCCTGAATTTATGTGTATTGTTTGTCTGAGTAGGACGAGTCTGTCTTATATCTGTATATCTTTACATATCTAAGTCGAACTATATGTTCTGTTGTCTCTAGAGAGGTCAAAGGCTATTCGGCGGATGTGTCGCTAGAGAGTGGTGTGATTTGGCTTCGTCCTGATAGGGACTGTGTTTCCTATGTCGGCCTGTCGCCGGGGAAAAAGTGATCTCAGTATTTGTGGGGAAAGTGATAGTCATCTAGACCTATCGTGTATGCTTTACCCCAGTGTTTATTCGTATTGCCAAGGAATGGCAGTTTCATATTTCTTATACCAAGGTAATCCAAGATACTTTTATGAACTCTCGTACGAAGCCACCATTTTTGATAAGAGAATATATTTGACTCGATGAAAACGACTTCGATTCTTAGCAGCACTATATTCTGTAGAATGCAGTCAATTGTTCATGATCAAATCTACAGAGCAATGCAATGTTTTATGAATGACTAACTTTAGGACAGATTCATTATCTGTATCCAAACGTGAGTGACAGCTCACGAGTGAAGCCATCTTGGTACCAAACCTGTAGTGACTTTCAAGAAGAGAAAAGGAGATGCCCGTATTATCGCTTGTTTAGTCCAGAGATCACTGCTACACATGAGAACCCTTTATCAGCGGTTCAATATTATTATATGAAAAAAATATGTGCTGAACATTATGTGGGAGAATCGTCGCTAAACGAGATTAGGTTTAGAAGCCATCTGAAATATTGTTTATAAGCTGACGTGCTCAGTCAGTGAAGTCAGATGATATATATGTATGGGCGATACTGAGGGCTTGGCTACTGACAGCCCATTATAATATTATTCTACATGAGTGCCCATGTAACATTGCAAGACCATTTATCCACTGTACTATGATGTATTATGCCAACCTGTGATTTGTCACTATCTGTGCTGTCGAGTGTGTACGTCCAATTAAACTTTAGTAAAGGTACACAGTCGTTGGTGTCGATGACTTCCAGCCTTACATGAGTGTGAGAAAAGAACATTTTGTCAACACCACGAACCTTTATTATCATTCGCACATTATACACTCAATCCATGTCTACACACCACTGCGTAGGTCAAGTTGACATTCCATACACTACAGTGGAGCAAACAACACCATAGAGATCTTATCAACTGATGATGATGATGTCTGCTTCCATCCACTTATATTTATCCTTTTGGTGGATATCATTAACGGGAATAAAATATCAAAATATTCAACTTTATCAACTTTATCAACTTTATCAAACAGATAACAATAGTTCTCCAGGGAAATTTCTCTAAATAGAAGTTTAGGCTCGTGAAAGGAGTAAGAAATACCTGGCAGAAACTATGGGACAGAACTTAGAGAAAGCTATGGGTGCAGATAACGAAGAATAGATGTCTGCTCCAGATCTTTGTCTCTGCCACTGCTGTCCTGAATTATGTGAGACCACTGAAATGCAAATAGATCAGATCCGAGAATGATATCTGATAGACTGTGGCTCGGCGATGCTCCCTTCCTGACGTGAAGTCGAGGATTAGAATATACTGAATGATAAGGTATAGATGTGTGGCCGCTTACATATTGTATGATGTGGCAGTCGTGGTCGCTGTATCAATATTCTTCTGTGTGGCAGCCTGCCTGCCCAGGTTCTTTGCCTCTTTTATTAGCAATGACATGATGCATAATTATAACAGTCACACACACAGCGAGCGATGACAAAACGCCATAGTTAACTGAAATACTGTTTATTTACACGTCAATGGACCGTTGCTGTCGCTTGGACCTCTAAAATCTTGGTCCATCACAGAATTATACAAATGTGTATGTTCTTCCTTTCCTCACTCTCTCTCGCTCAGTATTGAATCTACACCTTATGACCTTTAACCATCAATGATCATTCAGGTGCTATAGTCTCTACTTCTGTTCTTTCTTCTTAACAATTTCTTAGTCTATTGTTATATATCATCTCAGTGTTCAGGTTATCTATTGATGGTACCGGATCTCTCCGGGGTTGTTCCTTTCCCTTTCATCCTGAAGAATAGGACTACTGTATATATATGTATTAGATTTCACCCTACGTACCTTTTTACTTTTCTGAATAGAAACTAATTCAAAACGTTCCTTCTTCTTAAACAAGAATTCTCACTATTCAATATGTTGGGTTAATCATCACCCAACTCGTCTCCCTGTCTGAGAAATATTCACCACACAGACTACCTGAGTACTACCTTCAACATTATTACTAGCGTATATGTGCGACCTGCACTCTCTAACTCACGCCTCTGGACTGCTGCTGGAAAGCGTGCCTAACTGGATTTCCGTTCACCCCTTTTCTCATGCACATTCTTATTCGCGCATCCCCTTTCTACTCTATCTGAACCTTCCCATTTCTAATTATCCTTATTCGTTCCCTTTTCCTGCCAGTCGTTCCCTGTATCTGGAACATCTGTAAGGATAGGTGAAGTGAGTTCTAATAATAAGAGTGTATAATAACTGGTCACAACGTACTGGTTACAACATTGAAGTATGAAGTGAACAATACTGTGCAGTTATATTATATAAATAATAACGACTAGCATTTATTACATAGATTTTTGTTCAATACTTAGAGATAATATAATAATCTAAATTCAGACAAGTGATCATGTTACAAATCAAATCAAACAAATGTATTTAATGAGTTTTTGTTTCCTCCAAATATTACACTTAATTAGATCTTCCTAGACAGGGATTGTTGAGTGATAATTTTGTTAAGTTTTGAGAACTGTGATTACAAAGTGTTATGAAGCTTGGAATTTAAATCAGACTACAAATAGCGGTGAATACAACTACTAAATAGCCGTGAATACAAATAGCCGTGAATTGTCTTTTAGTCCCTTAGGACATATCTGTGCTTTGCTGGTCCTTTCTTAGTGTATTGCCAAAGGGTTGGAGTGACTTTCTTCTTCTCAGTCTGTTTCCACGAAGGACTATCGAGACACTGAGTTTGCCTTCCTAGACAATGTGCTAAGAACTCCAGCTTCTGATGCCAACAGAGACTGTAAATAAAATAGAGATAACCGGTATCCGGTTATAAATTTACCTCTAAATCAGAGATTTGTCTCGTCCCCCGTCAGTGATTATTTACCCCTGTCTCAGAGTTTAACTCTTAGTATACGAGCGGCCTTCTAGAGAGGCCGATGATCGATCCCCGTCAATAGCGAAAATTTATAGCTGAATGCATGTTTAAAACCACTGAACAATTTAGTTACGTGCATGATATGGGGGTTTCATTTCTTCACATTTTGATATATAACACTTATGTTATCTTTATAAATAAATTATTTATTGCAAAATCTGTAACGGTAGTCATGAAAGGTCGCTCGTATACTAAGATATATATATATTGTTAAGGTTTAATTCGTCGTTGAGGTACAGTTCTGTAGATGGGACCCCAAAGAGCTGGCTAACTACATGTTGAATGGTTGTATACGTCTGGTATGTTGATATTTGGTATTGATGATATATATATACGCCCACACAGGGCTACTGTAAACAAGTCATAAGGACATCACAGTAACTCACGAAGATGAAGTCAAGTAAGCGTTAAACGACTGTTGACGTTTCAACACTTTATTACAGGACGACAACAGGTTACGCCGACATCAATACATAGTCATTTTGACAGGACTCAGTAACATCATAGGCATGATAACAGTTCAATGCAGCTGGCATCTATAAATCATTAGTAGCTTGTACATATCATTGTACTGGAATATCATTCTATCCTTCCTTGGTACAGCTACAGGAAAACTACCCCGCATAGGGAGCGGGTAGTCAAGTACATAAGCTTAATTCATCTTTCACCTGACCCCAGCAAGTCAGGTACTTCTCTGGTCAAATTACGCCGCAAAGTTAGCGGGCTTCTAGCATACAATGCTAATCTCTACTTTCTTTTAAATATCCTCTGACTAACCCAGTCAGGTACATTTGTTGGCATAAGCAGGCCGCCGCGCAAATATGGCGGGCTCCTAAAATACGATGACCTCCGTGACTTTTCTTTTGACAAACAAGGTATGTCAGTTCTTGTTCAAATGATACCGCCTGAATAGCGGGTTCTAGCATGTGCAATGTTCTCTGGGTTTCCTTAACCCGATAAATACAAGGTCAGCATAATGAGCGAGCTCCAATTCTATTATCTTCAGTGAACTCTTTCCAGCACAGGAGGAAAAGTCACTACAATGTCAATTGACAACAGAGAGAAAAAAATGGTATAAAGTTATTTTACCTTGCCAGCAATCCAACGAATAACACCAAAACAACACTCGCCATCCTTGGCGCTTAGAATAAAACAAGGGGATAAATCTTAGACATCTTTTGACACACAGAGGCTTTCTTTCCCCGAACGCCTAGTCAGATAGGAGACGCTGCGTGTCTTAACCCCTTGAAAATCTCAGCTCGACTCCCCGAACATACAGGCTTCTTCCCGCGCGCAAAATTCTCGCGCATGCGTCGTAAGACGAAAGTCCCCTGAGTTAAGCTCAAGTGGGTGATCTGAAACATTACAGGAAAGGCTGACCACTCGAGCCATATATGGTCAGGTTGCAAGACCTCGGTCCTAAAATTAGACCGCTTGGATAAAAGATAAGTTGGATAACAACTACCTCTGGCATAAACCAAAGTATATAGCGAGTAACTCCCCTTAGACCAAGAATCTGAGAATTACGTCCCCGACTGCATTTAACAGTCTACCACACCCCCGGGAAAAAAATGATACCATCATTTTTTTTGTTGAAAAAATACATAGAATAGGACAAAGGAGGGTGGTAGTATTGCAATATCTATAATCTGGTAATCAAATGCATAGCATAAATATCAATATAGAGGCGTACATGGACATACAAATAAATTATACACCCCAAAAATAATAATGAGCATGTACAACAGGCTCCTAACGCAGGAATGATGCACTAATGAAGGGCATCACAATATATATTACGCCATAATGTCAGGCTAGATTGACGCCCAATGAAGCGTTGAGTGAAAACAGAAAAATATTATCTCACACCGTTAGAGAAATTATTCTTCTAAAAGTATTAACATTCTAAAAAATGAGGTGCCAGACATGCACCTTAAAGTGCTGGCATCGTTACAATGCTAGCTCAAAATTACATACATGTAATTTTATATATCACATAAAAATACAATATCTCTATGTCTAGCAATGATAAATTACAAAACAGCGGTGTCATTACCTTCATGTACTGTTAACTAAGTAATGTACCGCACTATATAAACACATTATGTTGAAAAGGTTACATCATATCAAAATAATATCTTTTAATACAATGTTTCATACAATATTAACTACATGGAGATGGCATGTGAAGTCCAAGAACATAGTGTAAGAGGGCATCTCTACAGTATCGTCCGAAGGGTAAACATGGACATCAAAAATCACGGAATGGCTGGTAAAATGTACAGACTCTCCATGAAATATCAATGATACCTAGAGAAAATACAAATGACACAATTGTATTTGATAACCGTAGTAATTTCTAATATACAATATTTAATCATGTATTCCTAGGTATAAAATGTGGCTGTGCAAACTTTTGACCCATATATTGTGATAACTAAACCTTCCTCCATTTTACCAGAGACGGTAACAGAGAAAGAAAATCAATTGTTTTACAATAACAAATTCAAACAATGTGAAGCACATGTGCAAATATAATGTTATTGTATGAGACTGACATAAGTATATAATAAACCTAGGCACCTATAAGGAGATCTATGACATAAGAGTTAGGTAGAATCATGTGGGCATCGAGACAATATGTCTGCCATCACATTATCCGAACCACGGATTGCTCGTACCGAGAAATGAAAAGGTTGAAGAGCAATAGCATATCGAGTTGATCTCGAGCTCTTCAAGTCCTTGCTTTGAATAGCTGTTAGAGCTTTTTGGTCGGTTTCTACAATGAAATGCGCACCAAGAAAGAATCTTTGAAGTTTAAGAATCGCTCAGACCATAGCTAATAATTCTCGGTCTAGAAAAGAGTAATTCCTTTCTGCCGCATTCAGTTTCCTAGAGACGTACATTACAGGATGCAGAGTTTCTGAATACTCTTGCATCAGTGCCGCCCTGATCCCTGTTGATGAGGCGTCTCTACGAAGAACGAAAGTCTTATCAGTTGTAGGTAGTCTTAAGATAGGTTGAGATGAGAATAATGTCTTAATCTGATCCAATGAAGATTGAAATTCTTGGGACCAGCGCACGATATTAGGAGACCCTTACTTCAATAGGGTTGAGAGAAGTGCCGTGATAGAAGACAGATTCGGAATGAATCTCCCGTAGAACTGTATTAAACCTAAGAGACTACGGATATGTTTCTTCGTCTTAGGAATAGTGATGTTCAGTATCTTGGAAGTATGTGGTCCTCTCTACGCAAGAGTCCATGGCCAACACGGTGGCCCAGAAAAGAAATTTCACTAAACCCAACATAGGCTTTAGAGGGTTTGGCTGTCAGATTATGATAGCGTAGAGTAGACAACAGCTCATATAAATCCAAATAGTGATCTTCCCAAGAATCACTGAAAAGACAGATATCGTCCAAGTATGCAATGGCATCTGAACGATATGAAAGAATTCGACGCATCATGCGTACAAAAGTAGCTGGGGCATTCATAAGGCCGAAAGGCATGAAGTTCCATTGGAACAAACCTCTAGGTGTTGAGAAAGCAGTTAGAGGTTTGGCTCGTTCAGTGAGGGGAACTTGCTAGTAGCCTTTAGACAAGTCGAGTTTGGTAAAGAACCGAGAATTAGAAAGTCTAATAAGTAGATCTTCCAATAAAGGCATAGGTTCAGCATCGAATTTCGTCACTTGGTTAAGTTTACGGTAATCAATGCAAAGACTAAAAATAACCATAGACGAAGAGTATGCCGAAGTGGATGGTTCAATTATTTTCAATTGTATCATTTCATCCAATTCTTTCTCGACCTGTTCTTGAAAATGTATAGGAATAGGGTAAGGTCTGACTCTGATATGATTATGGTCAGTAAGTATTATGTCGTGTTTAATGACTGATGTGTCTCCAGGAATGTCCGTAAGAACATCCTGAAATGTTTGTAACATGGAAGAGACTTGTAGTTGTTCCTCGGTAGATAATTTAGGAGAAACAGTAACATTTCTCCATGATTCCGTAGAATGAAGTAGAATCATTGGAAGAGGAAGATTAACGTCAGAGAAAGTAGATTCTTCATCCTGTATAACCGTCAGAGATGAGTAATGACCATGTGGGACTAGAGAATCGTCCGTCGCCTGAAAAATAAGCTGTAGGTATTCTGGTCGTTCATAAAATTCTGTAAGCATGTTTATATGAAAGGTTTTATGCTTTCCGTCTATATCGACAACATAGTCGACATCAGAAATTTTAGAAACAATCATATAAGGATCTTTCCATGCAATGAGAAGTCTATTTTTCCTACAAGGGAGCAATACAAATGCTTTGTCGCCAGGACAAAGTTGACGTAAGCATCTATTTTTATTTGCAAATTGCCTTG
Source organism: Oreohelix idahoensis (assembly GCA_024509875.1). Classification (NCBI taxonomy): domain Eukaryota; kingdom Metazoa; phylum Mollusca; class Gastropoda; order Stylommatophora; family Oreohelicidae; genus Oreohelix; species Oreohelix idahoensis. The sequence continues at coordinate 500,092 of JAMPIV010003467.1, read as the reverse complement.
CTTTCTCTTTAGCAAATTCCAATGCAGAAGTTGCTAATCTGCATCATTCAATAATTTTCTGCCTGAGAGCAATGACATATTCATAAGATTGCGTGTCATCACTGATATCCTCAGCATTTATAAGATCGTGAAGCAAAGACATGGGACCGCGCAGTCGCGCGCCAAAGACAAGCTCAAATGGAGAAAACCCCGTATGTTCATTAGGGACCTCTCTATATGCAAAGAGAGCCGTGGGTAAAACCCTGTCCCAATCCTGAGGATGATCCTCAGTTATCTTCCCAAGTAAATTCTTGAGCGTTCTATTCAGACGTTTGACTAACCCATTAGATATCGGATGATAGATACTACTCAGAGACCTTTCAATATGAAGAGTAGACATCACCTGCGACTTAGTGTCTGATATTAATTGGGTGCCATGGTCTGACAAGATTTCTTTGGGAAATCCCAGACGAGAAAATATCAGCCAAAGAGCGTCTGCAATGTCGGCAGTAGAAATGCTCTTAAGAGGTATAGCCTCTGGCCAACGTGTACACATGTCAACGCATGTCAGAATAAATTGATGCCCATTGGCCGATTTGATTATAAAAGGGCCAATAATATCTATTGCCATTTTTTGAAACGGACGAATAGGAATGTCCGCAGCCTGGATAGGTGCTGCATGGCGAGGACCCCTCGACTTAACCTCTTGACATACTTTGCATGAGCGACAATAAACACGTATATGTCTATTTACAATGGCCAAAAGAAGGCCGCAAGAACTCTGGACTTAGTACGGGAAAATCCCATATGTCCAGCACACTGAGAGTCGTGAGCATGTTGCAGAATTTGAACTCTCATACTTTTAGGCACAAGTATTTGCGAATGCATAGACGTATTCGAATCTTGTACCATACGCACTAGTACACCATTCTTCATAGTGATCCAAGATTTGCGATTTGTGTTTAGATTCGGATCACCATTTTTGACAAGAAGGAAGAATTTTTTTAATGATGTGTCATCTTGTTGAAGTTTTATAAAAGAGTCACGCGAAATAACCGAGTGATCATCTTGATTAAGCACTTCATTACTTTCGGTCGATGAAGTTTGAGGCATATTATGAGCTTGCGCTCTGGTGATAACTGCATTAGCAGTTTGAATATTTTGTTCTTCCCAAGCAGCAATCTGCTGTGGGGTACACTCCTTAACACCGTGTATACGCCCGATGATAAGATCCGCAATAGGATTCGGTAGTAAACACGCGTGGACATCTCCCGTAAAGAAGGGAGTAGCTATGTGGATGAAAGCAGTCGAATACTTTTCCAGTGTGCCACCAAATGTCACACATTTAACCACTTTTCCAGTGGCATAGGATAGATCTATAAGAGATTGTTTAACACCAACAGTAGTGCATCCAGAATCAAATAAAACTGAGACTGGATTACTGTTCACAAGACCTTTATGAAGAATAAGAGATCCTCTTCCGTCATGCGCAGCCGCAGCAGGAAGAGCGGGTAGAGGATGACCACAACTCAAGGTAGATACAGTAGTAGGTTCAAACAAAGTAGTGCACTGTGGGCATTGAGATGCTCTCCCAAAATCGAAAGCGGAGCAAGTGATAGCACTAGAAGTACCTTTATTATTGTCCGATTCATTACTAATTCCTTGTGACTCTTGTTGAGCACAGTTAGCATGATGAAATGATCTATTATTGTCGTGTTGCCATCTAACGCGATTATTATTTCCTCAGGAATTATTATTATTTGACCTACTGAAACTCTTGTTTTGGTTTGAACCGCAGTTTCCACAGTTGCGATTGTCATTTTCCTATTGATGAGAATATCTATTAGATTGGTTTTGTTGTCTCCGTGAGAAATTATGATAGTTTGGATAGTTTTTATTATGGCTACCCCTGCGAAAGTTTCCAAAATTGCTGGAACCAAAATTACGAGGGCTATCAGATCGCCTCCAGTTCTTTGAAGAAGATCCATTATAGGATGTATCGCCTTGATCCTGTCCGAAATTACGATTACTCTTCCTATCAAAATTGCGTTGAGCCCCTCGAAATTTATGGCTAAAACTATGACCATATTGTGCCGCAGAAGCCACGGGCAAACCTTTCTTAACATTAGACTTGCTAACATTTACCTCGGGAAGTGCAGTGACATATTGGCAACAATATTGTTCCCTCTCTTTTATGTTCTTAGGCTTACGCTCGTGTAAAAAGGCAAGAAAAGACCCATTGACAGATGACATGACTTTGTCACGAAGTAATAAGTCCATAAGGGCTTCATATGTGTGTTCAGTCTTAGACAGCTCAATCCATCTTGAGAACGTAAGACGTATCTTTGAAATAAATTCTGACAATTCCACCCTAGTTTCTGGTAACATGGTCGTAAAGCGAAAACGATAACCGTCTTCATTAAGTTGATATTTCTTTAATAAGGCTGCTCTGACGACGTCATAATTATTCTTGTCAGGTTCATCTACCATACTTATAACATTCAAAGATTCACCTTTAAGTATATCTGACAATTGTCCAACATATTGTGACTTATCTACTTTATGAGATTCGCATGAACGTTCAAATCTATCTAGATAGAACGATATATCGTCACTTGCAGAGTTGAAAGCATGTAGCTTGACCTTATAAGGAACAGCATTTGCCTTACTAGAAGTTGCCTGATTATTTGCATAATTTTGTGAATTACCCATATTCACTAACTTCAATTTCTCCAAGTTTAATCTAAGATTCTTTCTTCCTGTTCCATTTTCTGTTTCTCTTTTCTATCTTCAGCTTCTAGCTTCTGTTTTTCTTTTCTTTCTTCAGCTTCTAGCTTATGTTTTCCAGCTTCTAGTGTGTGTTTTTTCTCTTCAGCTTCTAGTTTCTGTTTTTCAGCTTCCATTTGCATTTGCATTTGCATTTTTTATCTTCAGCCTCTCTTTCTAATCTTTTCTCTTCAGCTTTTTGTTTTTTTATCCTCTGCTTTTTGCGCCTTGTCGCATAGAGCAAGTGCAAATTCTTCTAGTTTCTTACCCGTCTTACCAAGGGCTTTTCCTTGCTCAATAAAGTAATCCAATGTAGACATTATGTCTAATAATTTGCTATCAGTACCTCTGAAATAACAAGAACCTTTATCCCAACCTCAGTGGGAGACAAGTCTCTGACACAGACCTTGTATAATTACCTCAATTATAATATCACTATTAATCACTTTTATATCTAAAGTGCATTATACTGTTAATAGTGTCTGACCAAGTATATATATATATATATAAACAGCGTATGATAACAATGAATAACATAAACAAGGAACAAGCATCAAGGACAAACGAAAACGTTCGCAAAAGTCAACTAAACTATAAAGCTTAACTAAAGAAAATGTTACAAAAAATTGCAAAGATAACTGCGAAAAAACAAACACAACAAATGACAGCAACAATGTATAAACGAAAAGGTGTATAGAACTAAACGAAAGGAAAGGGGGGAGACAAATACAAACAAATAAGAACAAAACTAAAGAATGGAGAAAAATAGACGAAAACGACACTAATACATCTCGTCACAGCTAAGAAAAAAAAATAAACATTAGCCACAAAAGTCGCTTGCAATTTCCACTGTGGGAAATTTGCAACAGTCCCTAAAGAACGCTGTTGTAGACCCTCTGTAACGTGGGATACCCTACAACAGACACCGCCCAACCGAAACCCGCTGAAATGAACACTTATATAACATGTAAACAAAAAACATGTAATCAAAGATTGTGCAAAGAGGAAGGCTCAATTCAATCACAAGATAAAGGCACAGTTCACAAACATAAACAGGCCACTTATCTTTAGATGACAATCCTATCCTCAATAAAAGCAATATCGTAGTACACCAATAAGCATCCAAGGAACAGAGGGTCCACCGCTGAAGTGTACAGAACTCTGAAAAGTAGGGTACAGATGTTCTCACAGCTCTGCTTCTTGCTATGATGAGCAATGGTGACTTCAATAGACCAGCAAATAAGGAAGACAGGAACACAGCAACAACAATGGTATCGGCACTTGACCTTCTGACTTCGACTTGACTGTTGTGTACACACTTCTACAACGACATCACAGTCCGGTAGCTAATGGAGTCAGGAGCATTGCAATTCCGACGTGTATTCTCAGTTTACAGACGAACATAACATATCATCGTCGACAGCCCCATCAATTCGGCACACTACAATGTTGGCTGAATTTATGTTATGGTGTAGTTGGCTGTGACATAGATATCATGTAGAACGTAACGACCTTAGTTCACTGGATCTTGACATCCGATTGTTGAATGGGTTACAGACCCCGTAAGTGCTGGTTACCAGCCAAAACCAACTGGCCACCAAAAGATGTTAAGGTTTAATTCGTCGTTGAGGTACAGTTCTGTAGATGGGACCCCAAAGAGCTGGCTAACTACATGTTGAATGGTTGTATACGTCTGGTATGTTGATATTTGGTATTGATGATATATATATATATATATATATATATATATATATATATATATATATATATATATATATATATATATATATATATATATATATATATATATATATATATATATACGCCCACACAGGGCTACTGTAAACAAATCATGAGGACATCACAGTAACTCACGAAGATGAAGTCAAGTAAGCGTTAAACGACTGTTGACGTTTCAACACTTTATTACAGGACGACAACAGGTTACGCCGACATCAATACATAGTCATTTTGACAGGACTCAGTAACATCATAGGCATGATAACAGTTCAATGCAGCTGGCATCTATAAATCATTAGTAGCTTGTACATATCATTGTACTGGAATATCATTCTATCCTTCCTTGGTACAGCTACAGGAAAACTACCCCGCATAGGGAGCGGGTAGTCAAGTACATAAGCTTTGTTCATCTTTCACCTGACCCCAGCAAGTCAGGTACTTCTCTGGTCAAATTACGCCGCAAAGTTAGCGGGCTTCTAGCATACAATGCTAATCTCTACTTTCTTTTAAATATCCTCTGACTAACCCAGTCAGGTACATTTGTTGGCATAAGCAGGCCGCCGCGCAAATATGGCGGGCTCCTAAAATACGATGACCTCCGTGACTTTTCTTTTGACAAACAAGGTATGTCAGTCCTTGTTCAAATGATACCGCCTGAATAGCGGGTTCTAGCATGTGCAATGTTCTCTGGGTTTCCTTAACCCGATAAATACAAGGTCAGCATAATGAGCGAGCTCCAATTCTATTATCCTCAGTGAACTCTTTCCAGCACAGGAGGAAAAGTCACTACAATGTCAATTGACAACAGAGAGAAAAAAAATGGTGTAAAGTTATGTTACCTTGCCAGCAATCCAACGAATAACACCAAAATAACACTCGCCATCCTTGGCGCTTAGAATAAAACAAGGGGATAAATCTTAGACATCTTTTGACACACAGAGGCTTTCTTTCCCCGAACGCCTAGCCAGATAGGAGACGCTGCGCGTCTTAACCCCTTGAAAATCTCAGCTCGACTCCCCGAACAAACAGGCTTCTTCCCGCGCGCAAAATTCTCGCGCATGCGTCGTAAGACGCAAGTCTCCGGAGTTAAGCTCAAGTGGGGTGATATGAAACATTCCAGGAAAGGCTGACCACTCGAGCCATATATGGTCAGGTTGCAAGACCTCGGTCCTAAAATTAGACCGTTTGGATAAAAGATAAGTTGGATAACAACTACTTCTGGCATAGACCAAGAATCTGAGAATTACGTCCCCGACTGCATTTAACATACACATATATATATATATATATATATATATATATATATATATATATATATATATATATATATATATATATATATATATATATATATATATATATATATATATATATATATGTGTGTGTGTGTGTGTGTGTGAGACGGTGCGAAGATGATGCGTGAAGGAGAATAAGAATTCGTGTGTAATGTTGTCTTCACTCTCTCTGGCCTACTTTCACACACGTTCCGCAGTCACAGAAAAACTCTTGATGACAGGTGTCCCACTTTTATTAATGAAACCATATCAGGTAGCATTTGAATCATACAGGAAAACAATGTTGTCCACAAGTTTACTTTGAAGGCAATTCCTAAGCAACATAGTATAACCAAGCTGTTTAGGTATTCTCTACGTAACACCATATAATAACCCAGCACAGACTGCTGGACTCTCTATTTAGTCAGTTTTTTTAGCATAGACGCAACATATGCGTATCAAATCCTCTACCTCACTGGTTTGTCGTATCGAGGATGCATACCGCACATGGAAGACGATCTGGCTTCCTTTCAACTCTGCCCCAAGCCTCTCACTGTTTCAGTTTAAATCTGCCTCCAACCCTGTACCACATGATAGCCACGTCAAAATGTCAGGAAAAAACTCCGCCCATCTCTCTATGGAGCAAATCAGGAGTCCCTATGCTCAGTTTGGATGACATGAGATCACATCTTAGTCAAGAGTATCTTCCTAGACGTCCACAATTGAAGTTCCGTCCACTAGTGGTTACATTTCCACGATATTTCTTGCCTGGAGTCACACCTCACGGTTTCGTGCTCAACAAGGTGTTTTCCTCTGGTGTCAGACGGCGCCAAGATGTCTAACAACCGAGCGCTGTCTCCCATGTCTCACACGTCTGTCTTCTTCACGGATGGCAAATGTGTGTTTCGTTTAGATCGCCCATTCCCGTGTGAGAATGCCACATGAGCGCAAATATACACCGTAGACAAGGTCGACAACTATTACTCACTCAAAAATTACACCTTTCTTGCCATACCGTCACATGTTCCGCCCCTAAATTTTTTGTGGTGTCCACAAACGTACTCTGCTCCATTGTCAGTTCCAAGTTTATGTCTGATTGCTTTTCGTGGTCTGGGAGAATTGTCCGCTCGTACAGCGCCGCTACTCTGTTGAGAGTTTAGCGAGTTAGTGCCTGCAGTTGTCGGCCTTGGCGGTGGATTGCTTCCAACTTGTTTCACATTTGTGTTCCGTCGATGTCGGCGTGCATTCCCCCCAATCTGATTTAGATTGGTGTCCTCTCCGGAGTGACGGCGTGTATTCCCTCCTATCTGTTTAAGATGAGTTTCCTCTTCTGAACGTTGACCGCTTTTCTTGGCGCCCTTAGGGTAACAGTTGTCTCGGCCATCTCTTGACCTACACCTTGAAGGCAACCTAGATGTGTCGGTACGTTTAGAGAGGGCGCTCTTTGAGGGACAAACCGATATCAAGTGCTCTGGGGACTTAAACTGAAAACATCGCTTCGGAAGCGGGCCCTGAGGGCACTTGGCTGCCATGTGGTATGAAAAGTCTCCATAATTGTAGCATCTTATTTTTCTAGGCTTCCTCTGTGCCATGGGTCGCCTCCTGCTACCCTTACATTCCTGGCCACCAATGCCGCATACAAAGACCGCTTCAATGCCCTGAACAGATGGTTTGCTGTCAAATTCTACTCTCTCATTTCTCGCCAGACTACGGAATCCCTATCTGAAAATCTTAGTCTGATGTACAAATACATCAACACCTCCATCTTCTGGTGTAATAAATCCCCATCCTTTGTCGACATTATACCATTTACAAAATCCTTGTTGCCTTGTTGGTGCATCTGTGTTTGTTGGTGCTGTCAGCTCATAGCTTTCCTTGACAACAGAATGACTCTCACATACAAGAAGGGCTAGTTGCGGTTCCTGCGGACACACCTCCTCGTCTTGCGTTGGCTGTTCTCGCGGTTGGCATGGTGTTTTCTTTCTCTGCACCTCCTCTTGTACTGGCGAACTGATCTATGACATCTGTGCTAGCTGGGACTTTAGGAGCGATATTTCTGCCTTGAGTGCCTCCTCTTCATTGTGAGCTTCTACACTGGCTATCTGCACCAGTGTATCAAGCTGTTTGCCTTTCAAGGAAACAGAACATTCCCTAGGCCCCTGACTCACGGTCTGGAAATTCCTAGTCATCTCACTGACTAGTGGTCGGTCACTGTAGGCTTCCTCCACTATTTTGAGTAACTGCTCAGGGCTGGTCTTGGCTCCACCACGTATTCGTAATTCCCTAGAGACCATTGTTGTGACACTATTCCAGATCCGGTCTACCTTGTCTTCTGCACAAAAGGGCGCCACCTTCCACACGGCCTCTACGTCGTTCACAAATTCATGACAAGTGGGACTTGCTTTTCCACCAAATCGCCTTACCTCCGGCACCTCCACGTATACTACCTTCACAGGCGCATTGATCGAAGCCATCTTGCTGCAAGACCGCGCTGCTGGGTGTTTACAATATTATATTTGCTCGTTTGCTGTTTGCTCGGTGTCACTGTCTGCCGATCCTGCCGACAACGCCAATTGTGACGGTGCGAAGACGATGCGTGAAGGAGAATAAGAATTCGTGTGTAATGTTGTCGTCACTCTCTCTGGCCTACTTTCACACACGTTCCGCAGTCACAGAAAAACTCATGATGACAGGGGTCCCACTTTTAATAATGAAACCATATCAGGTAGCATTTGAATCATACAGAAAACAATGTTGTCCACAAGTTTACTTTGAAGGCAATTCCTAAGCAACATCGTATAACCAAGCTATATAGGTAATCTCTACGTAACACCATATAATAACCCAGCACAGACTGCTGGACTCTCTATTTAGTCAGTTCTCTTAGCATAGACGCAACATATGCGTATCAAATCCTCTACCTCACTGGTGTGTCGTATCGAGGATGCATACCGCACATGGAAGACGATCTGGCTTCCTTTCAACTCTGCCCCAAGCCTATCACTGTTTCAGTTTAAATCTGCTTCCAACCCTGTACCACATGATAGCCACGTCAAATGTCAGGAAAAAACTCCGCCCATCTCTCTATGGAGCAAATCAGGAGTCCCTATGCTCAGTTTGGATGACATGAGATCACATCTTAGTCAAGAGTATCTTCCTAGACGTCCACAATTGAAGTTCCGCCCACTAGTGGTTACATTTCCACGATATTTCTTGCCTGGAGTCACACCTCACGGTTTCGTGCTCAACAAGGTGTTTTCCTCTGGTGTCAGACGGCGCCAAGATGTCTAACAACCGAGCGCTGTCTCCCATGTCTCACACGTCTGTCTTCTTCACGGATGGCAAATGTGTGTTTCGTTTAGATCGCCCATTCCCGTGTGAGAATGCCACATGAGCGCAAATATACACCGTAGACAAGGTCGACAACTATTACTCAGTCAACAATTACACCTTTCTGGATACACCTCAATATGTATATATATATATATATATATATATATATATATATATATATATATATATATATATATATATATATATATATATATATATATATATATATATACTGAAGCACATTAAAAACGCACCACTATTATATATACTGATGCCGAGACGCTGGAAAAAAAGAGTGGGAATGGATTTTCCCCGTGTTTGTCATGAGGTAGAGATCGAATGGCTGCTGGAATGGAAAGTGCATGATTCTACCCACAGGTTTGTGTACAGACTCATGAAAACTATGAAAGGTACACGTGCAACACGATTTCCAACAGCTATGACCCTGAAAATGTGTACGCGTTGTGGCAGTATAAAAGGGTAAATGTAAAGGAACCCGTTACACGCCCATTGAGGCATATTGGGAATATGTGTTAGACCCATATTATCTTGACCGTCGGCACACGAGGGATGATGTGGTCGGCATCACGACGGCCGCCTTAACCTTCCCAGAATTGCTCTAGTTCTCATTTGGGGCTGGGTCGACCCAGGAGCCGTTTGTGGCCTAAAAAATTCATCTGGGTATCGAACCATAGACCACTGAGCTAGGAAGCCAGTTCACTAAACACTATGCTACCGCGGCTCCAGTTGTGGCAGTATACTCGGTATAAAAATTCCGTTGAGATAAAACACCTAGTACATGTGCTTGAAATGCCACGACTATCTGAAAACGACCGCCAACAAGCCATTAGTATGTTGGAGACCGGAATGAGCTCGCGGGCCATTGTCAGACGGATGAACAGCACTATTGTACGTCTCAATGAACGTTACGGAACCACTGGCAGTGCCCGGGATAGACTTCGGAGTGGCCAACCACGAGTTACTACCCCTGCGCAAGATCGTCATATTGTGCTGAGTCACCTAAGGAATCATTCTCTCCCGGCAAGTCAAACAGCAAGAGCAATAGTGGGTGGACGTGGGAAAGTCTCTCGAATGACAGTCAAACGACGACTCAGAGATACAGGCCTTACTGCAAGACGACCTTATGTTGGGCCAAACTTGACTCACAGACATCGTCAGCAGCGCCTGCAATGGGCAGAGTAACATGTCAGATGGACTAGACTGCAGTGGAATGCTGTCCTATTCACAGACGAGAGCAGATTCAACGTATCCTTTGCTGATGGACGTATGCGGATTTGGCGATGGTGTGGAGAGCGCTTTGCAGATTGCTGTGTTCGTCAGCACAACCGATTTGGTGGTGGCAGTATTCACATTTGGGGAGGATTCAGTTTTCACCGTCACTTGCGTCTTCACGTCTTCCGTGGCAATGTTAATGCTGTGACATATCGAGATGAGGATCTGGATGCATTGGTTACTCCTGCGTTCACAAATTATCCAGACTGGCAGCTTCTCCAGCAGGATAACGCACGTGCGCACACCGCATGCATTACGCAGCAATATCTACAGCAGCAGAACATTGTGACGATTGATTGGCCTGCCCTGTCGCCAGACATGTCCCCTATAGAACATCTGTGGGACGAGCTTGGACGCAGAGTTTACAGGCAAGGTTCTCCAGCTAATCTGCAACAGCTGGAAGCTGCTCTTACACGTGAATTGGACTTGATTCCCCGGAATTTACTTAAGAGACTTGTGCGTTCCATGCGGAGCCGCTGCCAAGCTTGTTTGCAAGCACACGGTGGACATACCAGATACTGAGGATAGTGTGAATGAATTTTTTTATTGGTTGCATTTTTGGTTTTCTCCCTTGCCTGCATAGAATGCAATGAATTTCATAACAATCAAATGTACAAATTAATGACCAGCATGGATTCATAGGAAAATGAATAAAGATTCCTAATATGTAAACGTGTAAACACTTATATTTACATTTCACACTCTGTACCTGGATTATACAGGTGGTGCGTTTTTAATGTGCTTCAGTATATATATATATATATATATATATATATATATATATATATATATATATATATATATATATATATATATATATATATATGTATATATATATATATATATATATATATATGTCGTAATCAGATAGGTTTGGAAGTTATTTATGGTCCCGTCTGAGTAGAGTGGATGGTGATAAGTACGTGAGAAATAAAGGAGTGAGAAATAGATTTCACGAGTGACTAGTTTAAGGAGAAGATCTGTCTCTGTAATAAGTAGTTTCTCTAATCCAGTCTATCTATACGACTATAATATAGTACAAGACAATCTTTCCCTCCCAATACATGTAAAAATAAGTTTAACTACACACACACACACAACTATGTGATAACAAGACACACTAACGTGAAAAACTATAGTTAATTGGGTATGGGGCTGACCAACACACAAAGTTAAGTTTCTTTTGTTGTTTTTTATCATTAAACTTGACAACACCAAATATCTAAAGACAAGATCAAATCAAATCAGATTTACATGCACAGGAAATTACAGAAAAAATGTGCCCTCCCCTTATTGAGACAAGAACCCAACAAGTTAATAACCCCAAAGGTCAAAGGTTAGCACTGTGTTACACAATAGACAGTAAAGAAAAAAACAAAGTTCCTGCTAAATGCTACCCAGTAAAGTAAACAATTTTTTAAGCAAAATCAGGGATGGTACAGTTTCTGTAACAAAGAAAGATATTCACTCTATCTGTCTTACGTGGCCACTCAATCGCTCCTTACCTACTCTTGGTGATCCCTTGGGAATACAATTATCCTGAATATAAAATTGCCAGTGTTTTATCTTCCAAATTGGCCCCAGTCCATCTCTTAATAAATAATATTAATAAGGGAAAAAAAGGTAAAGGATCCCGTTATACGCCCATTGAGGAATATTGGGAATATGGTGTTAGGCCCATATTTTCTTGACCGTCGGCACACTAGGGGTGATGTGGTCAGCATCACGCCGGCCGCCTTAAACTTCCCAGAGTTGCTCTGGTACCCATTTGGGGCTGGGTCGACACAGGAGCCGTTTGCGGCCTAAAAAAATCCCACCTCATCTGGGGACCGAACCATAGACCACTGAGCTAGGAAGCCAGTGCACTAACCACTATGCTACCGCGGCCCATTTTATATTAATAAGGTGGACGCCTAATTTGGTGGTTTATTCCTGGATGGACAAATGTCACTTCGAATGGTTAGTGTAGAAACCGAGATCTTGGGTTCACAGTAAGCAGAGGAAAAATACTTCCAGTATTGGGAAACATCTGGTTGCTAAATACTGTTACAATTGTTAAATGATGGTAATCCTATCGTCTCGCTCTATGGTGAATGCCGATTATGAAACAGCTTAACTCTTCTGGATAAAATCCACTTGGATACGACAGTCAAAAGTCGGGAGAAATGTTATTTGGATTCACAACCATGTGGACCGATAAAATTGAACACATTATTTCTGAGTTATATAAGTCCAGTTACATTTACCACTTAAAATGTTACTTTGTCTCTTTGGCCAATCCTGTTCACAAATGAACTTGGGGACGCGTAAGCCAAGAAGAAGACAACATTAATCAATCAGTAAATGAAGAAAAAAACCGCTGGCCGCTCTTGTGATCAGGTCTGCCTAAGAATAAAGAAACATTATGGAAAAAATGCTACTATTCTATATATCTACATATACACACGGAAGGGACAAATATGATCTCTTATCCACTCCGTCAGTCCTGATTAAAGTTAAAAGGCACGCGGTGTTTTAGCCTATTCTATCGGGCGTCGCTTTTCGCCCGCGCTGCAATTTCAGGTCGGATGAAGGTATGCCCCCCTCCCTGCCCTTGCTCGCGCTGTAACAATTAGCGTAGAATGTCAATTATTATTATTTAATTATTCATACCCGCACTTACATAAATATCGCTTGTTGTTAATAGCTATCAAATTGTCGGCGTCTGTTGATCATCGTATGGTATTAAATAATAGTCACTTACTATAAATACACAAAATGAAATATAACGTGAGTTTTATGGTCCACTATCAGTAGCGCCTAGCATATAATATCAGTCAGCTAAACCGTATCTTCTTGTGTGAGAAAGCGGGATTGTTAAAATTAACATTACAACTGAAACATCTGGCATGGAACAGCTACTCGTTATTATTTCACTGGTTGTAACAGCTAGAACTCTAAGCGAATTAAAATGGTAAAAGCTTTAACACTTTAACATTTAAGCACTAATTTCTATTACCAGAACATCAGAATGACAATCCCCACGAATACTATTAACACATCTTCCACAATGGTTCTAGACTACGTGTTTAGACTATCCGAAAAATTCTGAGTGACATCTGATAGCTGGTTTCGGAAGACACAGTTTATATATCATCATGTTTATCGGATCTCTAGAGGATGCTACTTTTCCACTATTGTGCATAGCAGAGAATCAGAAAACTAAGTTCCCCAGATAAAAGGCTTTCACGGTCGCTCTGTCGGGCGTTGCTAATCGACATCAGAGACTTACAACCGTGTAATGGGTTCCACGGAGATTTTCCCCGCTTCTGAAGATCAAAGCGTTAACTCCCCTCTGTATACGATCTTCCAAGGGTACACGGGGAACTATTTTTGCCCGTGCGACTACTTCAAAAAGGTCTGGTGAGAAACTTGATAAACAAACCCTATTCGCTCACCGCTATGACAGGCAGGTCGCGAAAGTTGGTAAACAACTTCGTTTGTTTATGTTCAAGGAAAAGAGGCGTGGATTAAAAAGTGAGTAAACGCAGGCTGTAAATGCATGGATTTGCTAGCAAATCATAGAACGCTACGAGGTCACGAAAGACTGTCAGATACTGTAGGCTATATTTCCATTATACGTCACAAGATATATATATATATATATATATATATATATATATATATATATATATATATATATATATATATATATATATATATATACACACACACACGAGGGGCGTTCAGAAAGTAATGCGCCACATCGTTTTTCTCAGGAGCTGTTTATTAAAAAAGCAGGACATTTATACACAATATACATGGATATGTCATGTAAACATCGGTATTATTCAACATAATCCCCATCAACTTGTACGGCTTTATGCCAGCGCGAAACAAGTGCATGTATCCCTAGCCCGTACCAGATTTTGTCTTGATCATGTAGCAATTTCTTCGCTGCATGAATCACTCCTTCATCATCTTCAAACCTTGTCCCACGGAGTGCATCTTTAAGTGAACCAAATATATGAAAATCAGAGGGTGCCAAATCGGGACTATAGGGTGGATGGGGTAGTACAGTCCAACCCAATTTGGTGATTGCTTCCCGTGTTGCCAGACTTGTGTGAGGGCGCGCATTGTCGTGAAGGAGAAGCAGGTCTGCTGGATTCATGTGCGGCCGAACTCTGCGAAAACGTTGATTGAGTTTTTTTCAATGTCTTAATGTAAGCTTGCGAATTGATTGTCTCTCCTCTTGGCATAACGTCCACAAGAATCACACCTTTAACGTCCCAAAAGACAGTGATCATGACCTTTCCAGCTGAAGGAATTGTCTTGAATTTCTTTCTTCTTGGTGATTGCGGATGATGCCACTCCATTTAATGTCTTTTTGTCTCAGGTTCAAAATGATGTGCCCAGGTTTCGTCGCCTGTAACGATCTTAGCCAAAAAGTTCTCTCCATCAGCATTGAAACGCTCCAACAATTCAGAAGAAATTGCTTTCCTTTGCAATCGGTGGTCATTTATGAGACTTCGAGGAACCCATCTTGCGCAAACCTTAGAAAATCCGAGAGTTTTTATAACTGCATTTGCAGTACCAATGCTGACTGACAGCTGTAAGGCCAATTATTGAGTAGTGATTCGCCTATCAGTAAAAATAATGCCCTCAGCGCATTTCAACATTTCTGCGTTGGTGGCTGTGGCAGGACGTCCACAGCGCGGCCGATCAAGCAGCTCCGTATCTTCACTTCCTGATTCTTTGATTCTCTAAACCCAGCGACTGACTGTACTCCTGTCGACTGCAAAACTTCCATACACATCATATAGACGCTTGTGAATATGCACAACAGTTTCCTTCTCTGTATCGAGAAATTCTATCACAATTCGCTGCTTATAACACGCTCCATTTCAACGGTTTAGGGCAGCCGTATTATTTGGCCGGTTGTAGTGCAATTTAGTGCACACAATTGGCACATGCCATATTTGAAGTATGCAAAAATTTCAAGCTTCTGTCTTTATTCATCATCTCATCATCTCAACCCGTAACCCGTCATGGGTCGTAGGGGTGCCATGGTGGAAGCATCATTTGTTTTGTGCTTTTTGTAGCAAATGTGCAAAATTCTTCTATAACATTTATACTCGAAAGCCTGAATCCTTCGCTCCGTATCTGCAGTGAGTGTCCAGGCCTCACACCCATACAAGGGAATAGATAATACAAGTGATTTGTATAATGTGATCTTCACAGGAAAATTGATGTTACTTTTCCAGATCACATTGAGCCTTGTCATGGCAGCTGAGGCCATCTCAACTCTTGTCTTGATTTCTTTACTTGATCTTCCATCACTACATATAGTGGACCCGAGATATTTAAAGGTGTTAACTTCTTCTAACGTTTGCCCATTTAACGTAATGTTGGTCGGAACATGTTTCTTATGGCTATTCACCAATATCTTGCTTTTTTTCTATATTAATTTCCATCCCATACGTTCTTGTTACTTTCTCCAGTCTAGAGGTAAGGTCTTGAAGTTCTGATTCTGTTCCAGCTATAAGATCAATATCATCAGCAAAACGTAGATTGCAAAGAGGACGGCCTCCAATCGATATGGTTGTTTTATAATCGTAGAGAGCCTCCTGCATAATACATCCCTGGATACATCCCTGGCGAACTCCTACAGTTGTTTTGAAAAATTCTCCAATGTCATTGCTTGCAAAAACAGCACTGCTTGCGACATTGTATAGTGCTTCAATGATATCTATGATGTTGGTATCAAAATTGAATTTTCTCATTATTTGCCATAATCCTTCATGCCAGACTCGATCGAAGGCTTTTGTGAAATCGATGAAGTTATGGTATAAATCGTGTTGATGCTGTAGATGTTTTTCGATCAGTAATCTAATATTGAAGATTTGTTCTGAGGTACTTCTTTTTGGTCTAAAGCCAGCCTGTTCCTCAGACAAGATTTCTTCTGATTTCTGTTTTATTCGGTTCTAGAGTATCCTTAACATCACCTTACTTGGATGACTAATAAGGCTAATCGTTCTGTAGTTCTTGCACATTTTTAGATTTCCTTTCTTTGGAAGCGGTATTACTAATGACTGCGTCCATCTTTTGACCATTTTTTTGTACTCCATATCTTCTGGCAAATTGTTGTCATGATTTTTACTATATCTGGTCCTCCATATTTCAAGAGCTCTGCTGGGATATTATCCACACCCGGTGACTTCCCTCCTTTCATCGAACATATAGCTTCTTCCACTTCTTCCCGTAATATTGCTGCATTTCCGAGTTCCCTGTTTTCGCACTGAATGTTGTTTAATATGCTATAGTCAGTGTCGAGTTTACAGTTACATAATTCTTTACAATATTCTGTCCACCTTCTCATTACAGCTATTTTTTCATTGAGCAGAGCCCCATTGCTATCTTCTATGACAGTTACCTTGGGCTGTTGGAGGTTTGATAGTCTTCTTAATGTGCCAAACGCTGCCTTGCTGTTACCTTTTCTTAGCCCCGTATTAATGGATCACATTGATCAGCTACCCATTTTTCTTTGGCCTGTTTCATTTTCTTTCTAATATTTTTATTCACCATACTGTATTGCCACGCTGCTTCAGGAACCTCTTTCTTAACCTTTTTCATTTCCCGCCGTGTATCACATAACTTCAGAATGTCATCTGTAACCCATGGTTTGTTTATTTTCTTTCTTTTACCTTCATTATTAGCTGAGAAAAACGATTTTGTGCATTACTTTCTGAACGCCCCTCGTATATATATATATATATATATATATATATATATATATATATATATATATATATATATATATATATATATATATGTATATATATATATATATATATATATCTTCTTCTTCTTCTTTGATCCTTAGCCGCCGACCATCGAAGCAGTCAGTGGCCATCACGCCTGGTGGCATCTTGTAGGGCAACAACAAACTGATTCCACTTTGCTCGGTCGGTGGCTATCCTTCGTACAGTGCCCCAACTCTGGTTCATTCTTTGCATCTCAGCCTCCTCTGTCCTCCGCCAAGATGTTTTTTGGTCGGCCTCTCTTTCGTTTTCCTTCTGGGGTCCATAACATAGCTGTTCTTGTGATGGCAACGGGGTCACTTCTGAGGACATGGCCAACCCAGCTCCAGCGTCTGCCAGCTATGATGGTGTGCATGTCCTCTTGCTTGCTCCGAGTAAGCAGATCTTGGTTGGTGATGGTATTTGGCCAAAAGATTTGGTGAATTTCTCTTATGCATGTTGTGTGAAAAAGGACAATTTCGACATTTCCTTCTCTGTAACTCTCCAGCTCTCCGCGCCACAGAGAAGCACAGAAATCACACAGCTCTGATATAATCCTAATTTTGTGCTTGTACTGTACTGAGAGGACTTCCAGATGTTGTTTAGATTAAAAAAGGCTGTTCTTCCTTTGTTCATTCTGTTGTTGATGTCTTTGCTTGCTCCGCCGTCTGGTGTTACAATGCATCCTAGGTATGTTAAGGCGTCTGTCTGTTCCAGCTGCTGATTCCTTACTGATATGGGCTCAGGGTAGATCACATTGAGCGTCACGACCTCTGTCTTCTTTAGGTTGATGTTCAAGCCCACTGCTGGCTATACTTATTAAGTCTATCCGTCTTTTCCTGGATGTGTTGATGTGAATGTGCTAGCAGTGCAATGTCATCTGCATATTCCAAATCTTCCAATGTAGAAAATGTAGTCCATTTTATTCCTCTTGGACTGCCCTGTGTTGTCTGGCGCATCACCCAGTTTATGACTGTTAACAATAGAGTGGTTGATAAGGGGCATCCCTGTGGTACTCCTGTCTTCACTTCAAAGGTTAGGTTGCTCTGCCCAATGCTACACGTAAAGTTGGCATAAAGGCTTTTTATGATTGACACTATGCAGCTTGGAATTCCACAAGCCCTCAGTATTTTCCATAAACTGACCCTATGTATGCTATCAAAAGCCTTTTCAAAATCAACGAAATTAATGTACAGCTGTCTTTGCCATTCTGATCACTGCTCTATAATGTTCCTGAGGGTAAATATATGATCTTCACATCTTCTGTTCTTTCTAAATCCTGCTTGTTCTTTCCTCAGTTTGTGGTCTACTGCTTTTGAGATTCTCTGTATAATTATCCTGCCTAGTATTTTGCTGGGAACTGAGAGGAGAGTTATTCCTCTCCAATAATTGCAGTCTGCAAGATCTCCCTTCTTGGGCAATTTGACAATTATTCCTTTGCTCCACTCTGTTGGTGTTGTCCCCCGTTTTCCAGACTTGTGCAAATAGTGGTTCTAATAGTTCTGCTGCTAGATGTGGGTCTGTCTTAAATAGCTCTGCATTTAAGTTATCATTCTTCTTCTTCTTTGATCCTTAGCCATCGACCGTCAAAGCAGTCAGTGGCCATCACGCCTAGTGGCGTCTTGTAAGGCAACAACAAATTGATTCCACTTTGCTCGGTCGGTGGCCATCCTTCGTACAGTTCCCCAACTTTGGTTCATTCTTTGCATCTCAGCCTCCACAGTCCTCCGCCAGGTTGTTTTTGGTCGGCCTCTCTTTCGTTTTCCTTCAGGGGTCCAAAGCATAGCTGTTCTTGTGATGGCATCGGGGTCTCTTCTGAGGACATGACCAACCCAGCTCCAGCGTCTGCCAGCTATGAAGGTGTGCATGTCCTCTTGCTTGCTCCGAGCAAGCAGATCTTGGTTGGTGATGGTACTGGGCCAAAAGATTCGGTGAATTTTTCTTAGGCAAGTTGTGTGAAAAGAGGACAATTTCGACATTTCCTTCTCTGTAACTCTCCAGCATTCCGCACCATAGAGAAGCACAGAAAGCACGCAGCTCTGATACAATCTTAATTTTGTGCTTGTGCTGTATTGAGAGGACTTCCAGATGTTGTTTAGGCTAAAAAAGGCTGTTCTTGCCTTATTAATTCTGATGTTGATGTCTTTGCCTGCCCCGCCGTCTGGTGTTACAATGCATCCTAGGTATGTGAAGGTGTCTGTCTGTACCAGTTGCTTGCTAATTCCTTATTGATATGGGCTCAGGGTTGCTCACATTGAGCGTCATGACCTCTGACTTCTTTAAATTGATGTTCAAGCCCACCTGCTGGCTAAACTTATTAAGTCTATCCGGTTTTTCCTGGATGTGTTGATGTGAATGTGCTAGTAGTGCAATGTCATCTGCATATTCCAGATCTTCCGATGTAGAAAATGTAGTCCACCTTATTCCTCTTGGACTGCCCTCTGTTGTCTGTCGCATCACCCAGTCTATGACTGTTAAAAATAGAGTGATTGATAAGGGGCATCCCTGTTGTACTCCTGTCTTCACCTCAAAGGTTAGGTTGCTCTGCCCAACACTACACGTAAAGTTTGCATAGAGGCTTTTTATGATTGACACTATGCAGCTTGGAATTCCATAAGCCCTCAGTATTTTCCACAAACTGTCCCTATGTATGCTGTCAAAAGCCTTTTCAAAATCAACGAAATTGATGTACAGCTGTCTTTGCCATTCTGAGCACTGCTCTATAATGTTCCTGAGAGTGAATATATGATCTACACATCTTCTGTTCTTTCTAAATCCTGCTTGTTCTTTCTTCAGTTTGTGGTCTACTGCTTTTGAAATTCTCTGTATAATTATCCCGCCTAGTATTTTGCTGGGAACTGAGAGAAGAGTTATTCCTCTCCAATTATTGCAGTCTGCAAGATCTCCCTTCTTGGGCAATTTGACAATTATTCCTTTATTCCACTCTGATGGTGTTTCCAGACTTGTGCAAATAGTGGTTCTAATAGTTCTGCTGCTAGCTCAGGGTCTGTCTTAAATAGCTCTGTATTTAAGTTATCATGGCCAGGAGCTTTTCCATTCTTTAACCCTTTGATTGCTGTGATGATTTCTTCTTTTCGTGGAATGTCTGTATTAACATCTAGATCATTTTCAGCCACAGGAACATTCAATTGTGTCTCTGGTGGTTCCTTATTCAGAGTTTCTCTGAAATGCTCTGCCCATCTTGTTTCTTGTCCCTCTACTGTCGTGATGAGATTTCCTTGCTTATCTCTTACCAATGTAATGTTGTTTGCAACTCGTTTTCCGCTGATGATTTTAGTTATTTTGTATACTGTGCTTTGTTCATTTCTCAGTGCTGCCTCTTCAGCCTGTCTTGCAGGGTCATCCAGAAATGTCCTTTTGTTAGCACGGGTTTGACGTTTAACTTCCTTGTCCAGCTGTCTGTACTGTTCACTATATATTGCCTTTAACCAGGGAGACTTAGCTTCTGTTTTCTTTCTTTTCATTTCCTCTCTCTTCGCTATGGTGTTTAGCGTATCTGGTATTATCCAGTCTTGGCTCTTTCTTTCCTGGAATCCTAAGCATGACTTGCTGCTTTCCTTGTATGTTGTTGAGATGGTGTTGAATCTCTGGTCAACATCATCGGTCTCTGTTCTTTCCTTGCTTTTGGTAATCTGATATCGTCTCTTTACGTCGACCACGAAAGCTTTTCTGGTGAGGGGATCCTTAAGTTTCGTGATGTTATATCTTTTCTGTTTGACTGCAATTGGTCCAGCAGCTCTGAGTTTCACCTTCAGTCTTGCTACTACTAGGTGATGATCACTTCCCACATCTGCGCCTCTTCTTACTTTCACGTCTTGTTGTGCATGTCTCCATCTGCCTTTGATCATTATGTGATCTATTTGGTTTCTGTCTCGTCCGTTTGGTGATTCCCATGTTAACTTTTGCACTTTTTTGTGTGAAAAAAGTGTTCCTCCAATGACCAGGTTGTTAATACTGCAGAAGCTTATTAATTTGTCCCCATTCTCATTTACTGTTCCACAGCCGCATTTCCCCATTACTCTTTCGTTATAATTATTGTGTGCTCCCACTTTCGCATTTAGGTCTCCCATTACTATAATAAGATCGTACCTGGGTGTAGTTTCCATTTCCTTTTGTACCTGTTGATAGAACTCATCCTTGATCTCTTCATCGCTGTCGTTTGGTGGTGCGTAGCATTGTATAATTGTGGTGTTGGTGAATCTCCCACTCAGTCTTGCTCTTATCAGTCTGATGTTGATGGGTTTCCATTCCAGTAAAGACCTTTCCATTCCTTTCTTCAGGATAATGGCTACCCTTCGTTGTGCTGACCATCCTCTTTGCCAGAATAAAGTACTGTTTCCCCTGTGGCTGTTTTTATTCTCCCCTTCCCTGTCCATCTGCTCTCGCTTATTCCCAGGATATGTATTTTGTAGTTCCTCATCTCTCTCTATATATATATGGTTGAATTAGTATACTTCAGAAATATAAAACAGATGAGAGTTCGTGTTGGACTGATCTGCTCTTCAGATGTTAATATAGCACACATCAAGAAGTGGCTTTAAGAAGCGGTTTTACATGTTATGAGCCGAATCCAATTCGGAATTTCACCGCAAAACATTCGAAATCCTAGGGAATTTTATTTGTATTTTTCAAATTCTGGTGGATTTCGGAAATGAAATAGATTTTTTATTAATTAAAGAAACACTTTGTTATCTGTTATTAACTAGCGACATGCAAAATGTGTACAGCAAATTACTAGAACATGTTACTACCGTTAGTCAGTAAATGAGCTTTACGTCGTGTTATTGCTGTCCTTTTAGACCTCTGTCACCACATCGATGTAATCAGTCCAGCATTATTAATAGTTCGAGTTAGACTGGCGAGCTCTGTGTTAAGGTCTGTGCATTCGTTCAGTTTTAACCGATGTTGTTAAACAATAGTTTCTCAAACAGAAATGAGCAAGTGGAATCTTCAGACTTCACACAGGCTACAACAGATTGAAATACCATCTGTTCAGCAGGTTAAATATAGGATCTACTGATGAGTGTCACTGTTGTCATGAAATATTCTAATCCACATATATAAATTATTAGGTAAATATGAAGCCTAACAAATAAAATTAATAAAGAGAAGAGCAATGGTAAAATAACAGTGCTGTCACAAAGAATGTACTCGAAATCCCCCTTGTTTTCTGCTTCGTCTGCAAATTGTAACGCTTTCACGTTGATATAAAAGCTTACTGTATTATTACCCGCCTTCTTCAATGAAACGTGTGCTGCATTTCTAAGAAAAACATTGAGACGTACTGCGTAATGACCTAAATTAATCCTAACATTAATTATACTGCGTTACCAAAACGAACGAACAGATGGACAAAAGGATAAAGAGAGAGGGGAGGGCTGGAAATCAGGAACGCATGCAACACGCGTCGCGCGGTTCACAAATGCTGCCATCACGCGTGTAAGTCTACATGCACTAATTTTTTTTCAGACGGACAGTGATAAAATACACTACCCTTTCCCAGAGTTAGGTTTATAAATCATAAAAAACGCTTATTAGGAAAGATAACAATAGATGGGTTTACGGTTGAAAACATAACAGTACCCAGACAGCATATCTTCGAAACAGGAGGTAGAAAATACATATTTTGAACGCAGCCACGTAGCTCTTTTAAAGTGGGAAAATTGGGTTCCTTAGGGCTTGCTGACAAATAATATGTAAAACGTTACGCCAATAGTCCAGGAATTAATAAATTATACCCAAAATAAAATAGTGAGGCTGCCTGACAGCATGAAATCATTTCTGCTCATAAAATTTTTTATAACGTGTTTGAAAAAAACCTTACGTTACATAAATAGCCTACCATGTAAACTCCAAATTGATTGGAGCGCAACAAATGAAAGCCTAACCACGATTGGTCGAACTATAAATACTATCTTTCGTTGTTAGGGGAAACGGGAAAAGGTAACATTTTTTCAAACACTTGTCGAAACGTGGCTCATTGGCCAGTCTCGCTGATATACACACTTGGGAGCGTTAGTTCGAGACCACTTGTTTAAATGATCTTGATAAAGCAACAGTGCGTTGAAGCCAGCTCATAATTGTGTTAAATAAAAGCCTGGAACATAGGCAGATGGAAATTTGTGCCAGTTTGTGCCAGAATTCATTGCTAATCAACGTATCTGTGTTTATTCGTATGAATTGTGGGACAGTGGTCTTGATGGTACTGAGCAGCACCTGGTCAGAGCTTTGCTGAATCCAGTGTCGGACAGCATACTCCTTGGTCTTTTTAGCTATCAGTGAGGTGTCTCCAGAGCCCAGAGGAGAATTCGAGCCGAGGAGTCCTTTCCTGCCGCCATCACGCCAGATAAGCGAATTGGCCAGCTGAGCTCAACATTATATCCCCTCATCTTGAAATGACTTAGTAAAAATAATATTAAGAGGGGAAATTAATTGTCTTAATATCAGGAACTGTGAACATCTCCAATACTAGTCCCTAAAGACAAACTATTGAAGTCATGATGACAAATACCAACAGAGCTTGAACAAAACAAAACCAGTATTACCTCATTTTACTACTACACAACTGACACACATAGAACATTTGTAATAATATATGTCACTACAATATTCATATTAAATACATTCTGTACATAACTTGTAATTTAAATTGATTGTGATTCCTGGTTCCCTTGTAGTTGAATCAGGACACATATTCATTCATGCCAGTAATGAATACATATTGTTATTTGAAAGTTTATCAGTGACTCTTTTAAGATATCTTTGTAGAGTGTTATATGTATGTGAGTGTCACAGTGTTGTCAAGAGTAGTGGATTAAATTAAATTGTTTATCTGTCTGTTGTTGTGACTTACACTTCATCATACACATACCCTAGACACATAACGTAGCATCACACTATTCCAGAATAATTCTGACTGAGATATATAGATATGTGGTAGCAAGTAAGGTTATCTATAATACACTACTCTTAATAGATATAGATACCTTCACAGCTGATCTCAGTCAGTACACTAAGTTCCCTATAAGTATTTATAACATCCCACTTCACCACATATATTGGGGTCTCGCTCTTGGGATTTTGAATCTTTAACTATTAAAAATATTGGGGGTAATTCACTTCAGGGAATATAAGAATTAAAAGGTATCCTTGGGTGGAATTAAATAAGGTTGAGCTCACGGTGCCTGTGTTGTCCATTAGAGATTGAATTGTTGGTTAGACATTGTATAAATTTACATAATAGACAATGGCGGACCTGGCCAAATTTCGATCTGCTGCGGTTCAGACTGCAAAAGAGTTAGGATTAGATGGGCAAGCTATGGTTGCCTATGTCACGACGGAATGTGACAAATTTATTGAACGCGAAGAAAGAAGGTTTGAAGCCGAAAGAAGGTTAGAGGCTGAAAGGGAAATTAAGAAGTTACAGTTTGAGGCTGAGGCTGAGACTAAGAGGTTGCAGATTGAGGCTGAGGCTAAGAAATTGGAAGCAGAAAGAGAAGAGAAGAAATTAGCTGCAGAAGAAAGAAGATTGACTGCAGAGAGGGAAGCAGAAAAGGAGGAGAAAAGATTACAAAGGGAACATGAGTTACGACTAAGGGAGTTTGAGTTTCAAGGCCATGCTCCTGAAAATGGTGCCAGTCCCTTTGCCTCTGATGCTACGGTTACTCAGGGAGCCTCGACCTCAGCTATGAACTTTCATTTAGATCATTTTGTTGAGAAAGACGATGATATTGAGAGCTATATAAATAGGTATGAACTATTAGCTACCACGTATGGGTTAGAGAGAGAAAGGTGGAGCTTAAAGTTATCTCAGGGACTTCGTGGGGCAGCTTATGAAGTTTTTGCAAAAATGAGCAGAGGTGATCAGGAAAATTATGACATGCTAAAGCAGGCTCTTTTGTTAAGGTATGAAAAGAATGCAGAATTTTATAGGAAAAAAATTTAGGAATGCTAAACTACTGTCAGGTGAAACCTATCACCAGTTCTCTGCACGAATAGAGACATACTTGGAGAAATGGACTTCTCTGGGGAAAACCCAAGATCTTAAGGAAATGGTCCTTATAGAGCAATTAAGAGAGTCCATGGCTCCAGACCTGAGAAAGTTTCTCATGGAACAAGGTGCAGAGAGGCTGGGTGAGTTGCTAAATGTTGCTGAAAGGTATCAAGCAGCTCAAGCAGAGGTAACAGGTAATAAAAAGAAACAGGTGGATAACTTTAGGGCACCACAGAACTTTAATAAATTTGATCCTAGGGATCAAAATAAAGGTAAGCACCAATTTGATAGGCCACGGTATGACAATAAAAATAAATTCCCACAATTCGATGAAAGGAAATATAATGAAAGAAAATCTTTCAACCAAGGAAAAAGGTGGTGTAAAAATTGTCAGATGGACAATCATGACACTGACCGTTGCAGAAGGAAACCTGTGTATATGGCAACCCTTCAGGTCAGGTCGACCTCAAGACAGGAGGAGGATATTATGTTAGATACCACTCCAGAAGAGATGAGGAAGGCACAGGCTGGGGATAAAACACTCAAGCCTTGTTTCAGAAAATTGTCAACTTGTCATACAACTCCAGGCAAGGGAGATTTTTTTATATGAAAAACAAGTTGATGTATAGGAAGACTGGAGCTAGATCCAATGGTCACGGACAGCTGGTTCTTCCAAAAAGATATAGGACAGAATTAATAAGGAGTCTACATGTGAAACCAGATGGGGACCATGAGAAAATAGGTACCCTCATTCAAAAGGTGGCTCACAATTATTATTGGCCCAAAGCAAGATGGGACATTGAAAATTTTGTAGAAAGGTGTAGCATAGCACATGAGGGAACACCCACAAGTGGGAACATGGATCAGGACCTGGACACGCCCCGGAGCAAAATTAGGCCTGATAATAGAAAGAAAAATAGATTTGATAAAGTGGACCAAATGGAATGGGAAGCCCCTTTTCACGGACAAGCTTCACTTAACTGTTTTACAATGGCCACTATGCGGAGAGTGCAAACAGATGTCTTACCCCAGGATAAGCCGAAAATCCCTCAATCGGACTTAAACAAACTGGAGGAAGAGGATGTAGGGAGGAAATCTCTCATCAAGAATTTTAAGTGGGGAGAAAGCCCCAAAAGAATTGGTAGCGGTCGTTTTGTGAATGATAATTCTGGGAGGAAAAATCATCACTATAAAGCTTCGAGTGGAAGAGACCATACCGGTGCATGGACAAATAGGTCCACACAATTAAAGGTCCATATGTAGCTATGTTAAGAACGTGGACTGATGAAAAGGCAGAGGAAAACATTACATCTTCATACCAGTATGTGAATGAGCTGACCACTCGGTTGAAAACTGGCTGGAAACTTGCCAATGAAAATTTGAAACAAGCCAGGAAGAAACATGCTGCCTATTATAACAGGAAGGCGAAAGACAGAAATTTGGCTGTGGGAGAGAAAGTACTACTTCTTTTGCCTGAGAGTCAGAATAAGTTACAAATTGGATGGCAGGGTCCATATACAGTTCTAGAGAAGGTGTCTAGAACAAATTATAAGATAGATAAGAAGGGGAAAGAAAAAATCTATCATGTGAATCTCCTGAAGAAATATTTGGAAAGAGAACATCAGGAAGAGACACACTTGTTGACCTTGTCCATCGCCATGGAGATGAAAAAGGAACCACTTTCATCATTTGAATATCCATTACACCCCTGTGAGACAGCAGCACAGGTGAAAATCAGTACACATTTAACGAAAACTCAGAAAGAGAGAGTGCAACAGGTTCTAAATAATCATGCAGAGGTGTTAACAGACCGACCAGGGCATACAAACCTATTGGAATATGATATGAAACTCATAGACTCCACACCTGTCTGTATGAAACCATATTCGATTCCGTTTGCTAAGGAAAAAGCTTTGAAGGAAGAGATAGACTATCTGTTGAAGGAAGGAATTATTTCGCACAGTGAGTCTTCGTATAGTTCCGGTGTTGTACTCTTAAGGAAGCCCTCTGGAGAACATACACTCTGTATAGATTACAGGAGACTGAATGCTATTACAGAAGGACAGGTGGATCCATTGCCGGATACAAATCAGCTGTTTGCCAGACTAAATAAAGCTAAATATTTCTCAAAAGTGGATCTGAGTAAAGGATACTATCAGATTCCAGTAAAGCCTGAGGTTAGACCATACCTAGCTTTTAGTACCTCAGAAGGACACTATGAGTTTAATAGATTGCCATTTGGATTGAAGAATGCGCCTAGTGTCTTCTCTAGAATGATGAGAAAATTATTGGATCCTCTGAATAATCCCTGTATAACAAATTTTATGGATGATATCCTTATAGCAACAGAAACATTTGAGGAACACATTGACTCTCTGAACATGCTGTTTACTCGACTAGGGAGGCAAATTTAACAGCCCGACCAACCAAATGTTGCGTTGGATGTAAAGAATTGGAATTTTTGGGACACACAGTTTATCAGGGAAACATGACCCCTGACCCAAAGAACTTAGAGAAACTACAGAAAGCCCCGAGACCACAAACCAAGAAGGACGTGAGATCCTTTGTCTCATTATGTGGTTTCTACCAGAAGTATATCAAAAACTTTAATTCCATATGTGCACCTTTAACGGAATTGACACGTAAAGGACTTCCAGATCGCATTACATGGACACCACAATGTGAAATGACTTACCAAGAATTGAAGGAAAAGCTCACAAGTAAACCCATTTTGAAATTACCTGACTTAAGTCAAGAATTCATAGTAAGGACGGATGCAAGTAATATTGGGCTAGGTGCAACTCTACTACAGAAATCAGATGCATTGGATGGGGAATTAAGCCCAGTGGCATATGCTAGCAGAAAGTTGAATAAAGCTGAAATCAACTACTCAACTAGCGAAAAAGAATGTCTTGCAGTAATATGGGCAATAAAGAAATTCAATATTTATCTATATGGGAAGGCATTTAAGTTGCAAACAGATCACAAACCTTTATCGTTTTTAGCACAGGCTAAGCATGAGAACTCTAGGTTACTCCGATGGTCTTTGCTTCTGGCTCCATATAATTTTAGCATTGAGTATATATCTGGAAAAACCAATTTGGGAGCTGATTTTTTAAGCCGCCATCCGTGTGATGAGAATCACCGTAAACCCCAGAAATAATAATAAATTTCTCTATGTGTATATAGAATAAAGGACTGACATATAATGTCTGTTTTAAGAGGGGAGGTGTCATGAAATATTCTAATCCACATATATAAATTATTAGGTAAATATGAAGCCTAACAAATAAAATTAATAAAGAGAAGAGCAATGGTAAAATAACAGTGCTGTCACAAAGAATGTACTCGAAATCCCCCTTGTTTTCTGCTTCGTCTGCAAATTGTAACGCTTTCACGTTGATATAAAAGCTTACTGTATTATTACCCGCCTTCTTCAATGAAACGTGTGCTGCATTTCTAAGAAAAACATTGAGACGTACTGCGTAATGACCTAAATTAATCCTAACATTAATTATACTGCGTTACCAAAACGAACGAACAGATGGACAAAAGGATAAAGAGAGAGGGGAGGGGCTGGAAATCAGGAACGCATGCAACACGCGTCGCGCGGTTCACAAATGCTGCCATCACGCGTGTAAGTCTACATGCACTAATTTTTTTTCAGACGGACAGTGATAAAATACACTACCCTTTCCCAGAGTTAGGTTTATAAATCATAAAAAACGCTTATTAGGAAAGATAACAATAGATGGGTTTACGGTTGAAAACATAACAGTACCCAGACAGCATATCTTCGAAACAGGAGGTAGAAAATACATATTTTGAACGCAGCCACGTAGCTCTTTTAAAGTGGGAAAATTGGGTTCCTTAGGGCTTGCTGACAAATAATATGTAAAACGTTACGCCAATAGTCCAGGAATTAATAAATTATACCCAAAATAAAATAGTGAGGCTGCCTGACAGCATGAAATCATTTCTGCTCATAAAATTTTTTTTATAACGTGTTTGAAAAAAACCTTACGTTACATAAATAGCCTACCATGTAAACTCCAAATTGATTGGAGCGCAACAAATGAAAGCCTAACCACGATTGGTCGAACTATAAATACTATCTTTCGTTGTTAGGGGAAACGGGAAAGGTAACATTTTTTCAAACACTTGTCGAAACGTGGCTCATTGGCCAGTCTCGCTGATATACACACTTGGGAGCGTTAGTTCGAGACCACTTGTTTAAATGATCTTGATAAAGCAACAGTGCGTTGAAGCCAGCTCATAATTGTGTTAAATAAAAGCCTGGAACATAGGCAGATGGAAATTTGTGCCAGTTTGTGCCAGAATTCATTGCTAATCAACGTATCTGTGTTTATTCGTATGAATTGTGGGACAGTGGTCTTGATGGTACTGAGCAGCACCTGGTCAGAGCTTTGCTGAATCCAGTGTCGGACAGCATACTCCTTGGTCTTTTTAGCTATCAGTGAGGTGTCTCCAGAGCCCAGAGGAGAATTCGAGCCGAGGAGTCCTTTCCTGCCGCCATCACGCCAGATAAGCGAATTGGCCAGCTGAGCTCAACATTATATCCCCTCATCTTGAAATGACTTAGTAAAAATAATATTAAGAGGGGAAATTAATTGTCTTAATATCAGGAACTGTGAACATCTCCAATACTAGTCCCTAAAGACAAACTATTGAAGTCATGATGACAAATACCAACAGAGCTTGAACAAAACAAAACCAGTATTACCTCATTTTACTACTACACAACTGACACACATAGAACATTTGTAATAATATATGTCACTACAATATTCATATTAAATACATTCTGTACATAACTTGTAATTTAAATTGATTGTGATTCCTGGTTCCCTTGTAGTTGAATCAGGACACATATTCATTCATGCCAGTAATGAATACATATTGTTATTTGAAAGTTTATCAGTGACTCTTTTAAGATATCTTTGTAGAGTGTTATATGTATGTGAGTGTCACAGTGTTGTCAAGAGTAGTGGATTAAATTAAATTGTTTATCTGTCTGTTGTTGTGACTTACACTTCATCATACACATACCCTAGACACATAACGTAGCATCACACTATTCCAGAATAATTCTGACTGAGATATATAGATATGTGGTAGCAAGTAAGGTTATCTATAATACACTACTCTTAATAGATATAGATACCTTCACAGCTGATCTCAGTCAGTACACTAAGTTCCCTATAAGTATTTATAACATCCCACTTCACCACATATATTGGGGTCTCGCTCTTGGGATTTTGAATCTTTAACTATTAAAAATATTGGGGGTAATTCACTTCAGGGAATATAAGAATTAAAAGGTATCCTTGGGTGGAATTAAATAAGGTTGAGCTCACGGTGCCTGTGTTGTCCATTAGAGATTGAATTGTTGGTTAGACATTGTATAAATTTACATAATAGACAATGGCGGACCTGGCCAAATTTCGATCTGCTGCGGTTCAGACTGCAAAAGAGTTAGGATTAGATGGGCAAGCTATGGTTGCCTATGTCACGACGGAATGTGACAAATTTATTGAACGCGAAGAAAGAAGGTTTGAAGCCGAAAGAAGGTTAGAGGCTGAAAGGGAAATTAAGAAGTTACAGTTTGAGGCTGAGGCTGAGACTAAGAGGTTGCAGATTGAGGCTGAGGCTAAGAAATTGGAAGCAGAAAGAGAAGAGAAGAAATTAGCTGCAGAAGAAAGAAGATTGACTGCAGAGAGGGAAGCAGAAAAGGAGGAGAAAAGATTACAAAGGGAACATGAGTTACGACTAAGGGAGTTTGAGTTTCAAGGCCATGCTCCTGAAAATGGTGCCAGTTCCTTTGCCTCTGATGCTACGGTTACTCAGGGAGCCTCGACCTCAGCTATGAACTTTCATTTAGATCATTTTGTTGAGAAAGACGATGATATTGAGAGCTATATAAATAGGTATGAACTATTAGCTACCACGTATGGGTTAGAGAGAGAAAGGTGGAGCTTAAAGTTATCTCAGGGACTTCGTGGGGCAGCTTATGAAGTTTTTGCAAAAATGAGCAGAGGTGATCAGGAAAATTATGACATGCTAAAGCAGGCTCTTTTGTTAAGGTATGAAAAGAATGCAGAATTTTATAGGAAAAAATTTAGGAATGCTAAACTACTGTCAGGTGAAACCTATCACCAGTTCTCTGCACGAATAGAGACATACTTGGAGAAATGGACTTCTCTGGGGAAAACCCAAGATCTTAAGGAAATGGTCCTTATAGAGCAATTAAGAGAGTCCATGGCTCCAGACCTGAGAAAGTTTCTCATGGAACAAGGTGCAGAGAGGCTGGGTGAGTTGCTAAATGTTGCTGAAAGGTATCAAGCAGCTCAAGCAGAGGTAACAGGTAATAAAAAGAAACAGGTGGATAACTTTAGGGCACCACAGAACTTTAATAAATTTGATCCTAGGGATCAAAATAAAGGTAAGCACCAATTTGATAGGCCACGGTATGACAATAAAAATAAATTCCCACAATTCGATGAAAGGAAATATAATGAAAGAAAATCTTTCAACCAAGGAAAAAGGTGGTGTAAAAATTGTCAGATGGACAATCATGACACTGACCGTTGCAGAAGGAAACCTGTGTATATGGCAACCCTTCAGGTCAGGTCGACCTCAAGACAGGAGGAGGATATTATGTTAGATACCACTCCAGAAGAGATGAGGAAGGCACAGGCTGGGGATAAAACACTCAAGCCTTGTTTCAGAAAATTGTCAACTTGTCATACAACTCCAGGCAAGGGAGATTTTTATATGAAAAACAAGTTGATGTATAGGAAGACTGGAGCTAGATCCAATGGTCACGGACAGCTGGTTCTTCCAAAAAGATATAGGACAGAATTAATAAGGAGTCTACATGTGAAACCAGATGGGGACCATGAGAAAATAGGTACCCTCATTCAAAAGGTGGCTCACAATTATTATTGGCCCAAAGCAAGATGGGACATTGAAAATTTTGTAGAAAGGTGTAGCATAGCACATGAGGGAACACCCACAAGTGGGAACATGGATCAGGACCTGGACACGCCCCGGAGCAAAATTAGGCCTGATAATAGAAAGAAATATAGATTTGATAAAGTGGACCAAATGGAATGGGAAGCCCCTTTTCACGGACAAGCTTCACTTAACTGTTTTACAATGGCCACTATGCGGAGAGTGCAAACAGATGTCTTACCCCAGGATAAGCCGAAAATCCCTCAATCGGACTTAAACAAACTGGAGGAAGAGGATGTAGGGAGGAAATCTCTCATCAAGAATTTTAAGTGGGGAGAAAGCCCCAAAAGAAAAATTGGTAGCGGTCGTTTTGTGAATGATAATTCTGGGAGGAAAAATCATCACTATAAAGCTTCGAGTGGAAGAGACCATACCGGTGCATGGACAAATAGGTCCACACAATTAAAGGTCCATATGTAGCTATGTTAAGAACGTGGACTGATGAAAAGGCAGAGGAAAACATTACATCTTCATACCAGTATGTGAATGAGCTGACCACTCGGTTGAAAACTGGCTGGAAACTTGCCAATGAAAATTTGAAACAAGCCAGGAAGAAACATGCTGCCTATTATAACAGGAAGGCGAAAGACAGAAATTTGGCTGTGGGAGAGAAAGTACTGCTTCTTTTGCCTAGGAGTCAGAATAAGTTACAAATTGGATGGCAGGGTCCATATACAGTTCTAGAGAAGGTGTCTAGAACAAATTATAAGATAGATAAGAAGGGGAAAGAAAAAATCTATCATGTGAATCTCCTGAAGAAATATTTGGAAAGAGAACATCAGGAAGAGACACACTTGTTGACCTTGTCCATCGCCATGGAGATGAAAAAGGAACCACTTTCATCATTTGAATATCCATTACACCCCTGTGAGACAGCAGCACAGGTGAAAATCAGTACACATTTAACGAAAACTCAGAAAGAGAGAGTGCAACAGGTTCTAAATAATCATGCAGAGGTGTTAACAGACCGACCAGGGCATACAAACCTATTGGAATATGATATGAAACTCATAGACTCCACACCTGTCTGTATGAAACCATATTCGATTCCGTTTGCTAAGGAAAAAGCTTTGAAGGAAGAGATAGACTATCTGTTGAAGGAAGGAATTATTTCGCACAGTGAGTCTTCGTATAGTTCCGGGGTGGTACTCTTAAGGAAGCCCTCTGGAGAACATAGACTCTGTATAGATTACAGGAGACTGAATGCTATTACAGAAGGACAGGTGGATCCATTGCCGGATACAAATCAGCTGTTTGCCAGACTAAATAAAGCTAAATATTTCTCAAAAGTGGATCTGAGTAAAGGATACTATCAGATTCCAGTAAAGCCTGAGGTTAGACCATACCTAGCTTTTAGTACCTCAGAAGGACACTATGAGTTTAATAGATTGCCATTTGGATTGAAGAATGCGCCTAGTGTCTTCTCTAGAATGATGAGAAAATTATTGGATCCTCTGAATAATCCCTGTATAACAAATTTTATGGATGATATCCTTATAGCAACAGAAACATTTGAGGAACACATTGACTCTCTGAACATGCTGTTTACTCGACTTGGGGAGGCAAATTTAACAGCCCGACCAACCAAATGTTGCGTTGGATGTAAAGAATTGGAATTTTTGGGACACACAGTTTATCAGGGAAACATGACCCCTGACCCAAAGAACTTAGAGAAACTACAGAAAGCCCCGAGACCACAAACCAAGAAGGACGTGAGATCCTTTGTCTCATTATGTGGTTTCTACCAGAAGTATATCAAAAACTTTAATTCCATATGTGCACCTTTAACGGAATTGACACGTAAAGGACTTCCAGATCGCATTACATGGACACCACAATGTGAAATGACTTACCAAGAATTGAAGGAAAAGCTCACAAGTAAACCCATTTTGAAATTACCTGACTTAAGTCAAGAATTCATAGTAAGGACGGATGCAAGTAATATTGGGCTAGGTGCAACTCTACTACAGAAATCAGATGCATTGGATGGGGAATTAAGCCCAGTGGCATATGCTAGCAGAAAGTTGAATAAAGCTGAAATCAACTACTCAACTAGCGAAAAAGAATGTCTTGCAGTAATATGGGCAATAAAGAAATTCAATATTTATCTATATGGGAAGGCATTTAAGTTGCAAACAGATCACAAACCTTTATCGTTTTTAGCACAGGCTAAGCATGAGAACTCTAGGTTACTCCGATGGTCTTTGCTTCTGGCTCCATATAATTTTAGCATTGAGTATATATCTGGAAAAACCAATTTGGGAGCTGATTTTTTAAGCCGCCATCCGTGTGATGAGAATCACCGTAAACCCCAGAAATAATAATAAATTTCTCTATGTGTATATAGAATAAAGGACTGACATATAATGTCTGTTTTAAGAGGGGAGGTGTCATGAAATATTCTAATCCACATATATAAATTATTAGGTAAATATGAAGCCTAACAAATAAAATTAATAAAGAGAAGAGCAATGGTAAAATAACAGTGCTGTCACAAAGAATGTACTCGAAATCCCCCTTGTTTTCTGCTTCGTCTGCAAATTGTAACGCTTTCACGTTGATATAAAAGCTTACTGTATTATTACCCGCCTTCTTCAATGAAACGTGTGCTGCATTTCTAAGAAAAACATTGAGACGTACTGCGTAATGACCTAAATTAATCCTAACATTAATTATACTGCGTTACCAAAACGAACGAACAGATGGACAAAAGGATAAAGAGAGAGGGGAGGGCTGGAAATCAGGAACGCATGCAACACGCGTCGCGCGGTTCACAAATGCTGCCATCACGCGTGTAAGTCTACATGCACTAATTTTTTTTTTCAGACGGACAGTGATAAAATACACTACCCTTTCCCAGAGTTAGGTTTATAAATCATAAAAAACGCTTATTAGGAAAGATAACAATAGATGGGTTTACGGTTGAAAACATAACAGTACCCAGACAGCATATCTTCGAAACAGGAGGTAGAAAATACATATTTTGAACGCAGCCACGTAGCTCTTTTAAAGTGGGAAAATTGGGTTCCTTAGGGCTTGCTGACAAATAATATGTAAAACGTTACGCCAATAGTCCAGGAATTAATAAATTATACCCAAAATAAAATAGTGAGGCTGCCTGACAGCATGAAATCATTTCTGCTCATAAAATTTTTTTAACGTGTTTGAAAAAAACCTTACGTTACATAAATAGCCTACCATGTAAACTCCAAATTGATTGGAGCGCAACAAATGAAAGCCTAACCACGATTGGTCGAACTATAAATACTATCTTTCGTTGTTAGGGGAAACGGGAAAAGGTAACATTTTTTCAAACACTTGTCGAAACGTGGCTCATTGGCCAGTCTCGCTGATATACACACTTGGGAGCGTTAGTTCGAGACCACTTGTTTAAATGATCTTGATAAAGCAACAGTGCGTTGAAGCCAGCTCATAATTGTGTTAAATAAAAGCCTGGAACATAGGCAGATGGAAATTTGTGCCAGTTTGTGCCAGAATTCATTGCTAATCAACGTATCTGTGTTTATTCGTATGAATTGTGGGACAGTGGTCTTGATGGTACTGAGCAGCACCTGGTCAGAGCTTTGCTGAATCCAGTGTCGGACAGCATACTCCTTGGTCTTTTTAGCTATCAGTGAGGTGTCTCCAGAGCCCAGAGGAGAATTCGAGCCGAGGAGTCCTTTCCTGCCGCCATCACGCCAGATAAGCGAATTGGCCAGCTGAGCTCAACATTATATCCCCTCATCTTGAAATGACTTAGTAAAAATAATATTAAGAGGGGAAATTAATTGTCTTAATATCAGGAACTGTGAACATCTCCAATACTAGTCCCTAAAGACAAACTATTGAAGTCATGATGACAAATACCAACAGAGCTTGAACAAAACAAAACCAGTATTACCTCATTTTACTACTACACAACTGACACACATAGAACATTTGTAATAATATATGTCACTACAATATTCATATTAAATACATTCTGTACATAACTTGTAATTTAAATTGATTGTGATTCCTGGTTCCCTTGTAGTTGAATCAGGACACATATTCATTCATGCCAGTAATGAATACATATTGTTATTTGAAAGTTTATCAGTGACTCTTTTAAGATATCTTTGTAGAGTGTTATATGTATGTGAGTGTCACAGTGTTGTCAAGAGTAGTGGATTAAATTAAATTGTTTATCTGTCTGTTGTTGTGACTTACACTTCATCATACACATACCCTAGACACATAACGTAGCATCACACTATTCCAGAATAATTCTGACTGAGATATATAGATATGTGGTAGCAAGTAAGGTTATCTATAATACACTACTCTTAATAGATATAGATACCTTCACAGCTGATCTCAGTCAGTACACTAAGTTCCCTATAAGTATTTATAACATCCCACTTCACCACAACTGTGGTATTGATTAAATGACTGCTGAACATTATTGCAAATGTGCCCATCATATGAGGAACAGAGAAAGCACACACCGGTGTCATCATCACCTATTCCTGGAAAATCTGTGTGGACATACCAACAAGCTCAGGCTGACCATTGCTATCTGCAAACATATTCAAGTTGACGTCTAAAGGTGTATGAAGAAGAAGATCCTATAGATTTGCAACACAACTGTCAATAAATACTTGCTGAAAATGCAACAGAGTCTGGATATTTTATGATTTTTAAATTTGGGATGGTGAATTTTGCGACATTGTTCAGAAATGGTGCGAGCTGAGCACGATAGGAGAGCTTCAGCAAGAGATGATACCAGGAGTGTGTGCCCTAAGTTAATTCACGTAGAACATAGGCAGATAATCAGTTAGTACAAAGACCTCTTTTCTACATCTACAGCACCTCCATGACGTTATTTTTTCTGTCTAATATTTTTACCTTGGTGTCGTAGGGAAGGTTAATTGTTTTATTTGGCCCGTCTGAGTATATGGAGTGGATGTCGACAGATACGCGAGAAGGTATAGAAATAGATTTTTCACAGGTGGTAGAATTGAGAAAAAGATATGTCTGTGGAGAATTAGGAAATCTCTTCCAGCCTATCTGTACGACTGTACTTTTAGAGCAAGACAGCTTTTATCTCCCTATCTAGAATAGATAAGTTAATCTACACACACACATACACACAGCTATGTGACAACAAGACACACAAACGTGAAAGAACTACGGTTAAATGGGTATGAGTCTGACCAACACACAAAGGTAAGTTTCTTTGTAGTTTATTATCATTTAAATTCGACAACATCAAATATCTAAAGAAAAATCAAATAAAATCAGATTTACATACACATGAAATAGCAGAATAAATGCGCCCTCCCCCTATGGAGAAAAAGAACCCAAAAGTTAATAACCCAAAGGTCGACGATTAGCACTATGTTACAGAGTAGACATTAAAGTAAACAAGTTTCTACTATATGCTACCCAGTAAAGTAAACAAGTTTAAGTAAATCCAATGTTGGTAAATTCCCTGAAATAAAGAAAAATACTCACACACTCTTTCAAAACAGTGGCCACTCACTCACTCTTACCTACTCTTGGTCATATCCCTTGGAAATACAATTGTCCCTATATATATATATATATATATATATATATATATATATATATATATATAGATATATATATATATATATATATATATATATATATATATATTATCCGATTCACTTCCCAAATTGGCCCCAGTTCATCCTCGAACAAACAAAGACTAGTGAGATGAACGCCTAATCTGGTGTTTTGTTTTTTACCTGGATGAACAAAATGTCACCGCGAATAGTTGATGTGGGAACGTGCTCTTGGGGTTCACAGTTAAAAGAGGAAAATACTTCCAGTATTGGGAAACATCTGGTTGCTTAAAAAATGTTACAAAGGATGATGATGATAATCCTATCTGACAACTCTATGTTAGAGCTCCGATTCTGCACTGCGTAAAATCTGGATAAATCCGCTGGAATACGACTGTCAGAAGTCGGAAACAATAATGTTATTTTGTACACTCCATTGGGCTGGTAAAATTGGAAAAAATATCTGAGTTTTGTAAGTATAGTTAAGTTAACATGTTTCTCATGTATCTTTGGCGAGTACACGTTTTATAAATGAAAAATTAATATCGCTCAAACCAAGTAGAGGAACAAGTAACCCAGAAAGACCAAACGTGAAAAAAAAAACCGCTGGACGCTCTTGTGATCAGGTCTGCGAGAAATATAAGAAACATTCATGGAGAAAAAAATGCTACTATCCTATGAAACTATATACACACACAGACGGTGACAAGACGATCTCTCCTCCACTCCGTCAGTCCTGATTAAACTTAAAAGGCACACGGTGTTTTCCTTTACGCATACGCGGTCAGACTTCTGTGGCGCTGAGTTTAGGTCGGATGGAGTTATGCAACTCTTCCGCCGCTGCTCGCGCCGGCAGTCAGCGTACAATGTTAATTATTATTTAATTATCCATATGCGCACTTACACAAAATATAGCATGTCGTTAATAGCTATTAAATTGTCGGCGTCTGTTAGTCATCGTATGGTATTAAATAATAGGCACTTATAATAAATACACAAAATGAAATATAGCGTGAATTCTTTACTATCACTATCAGCCATTTTATCCTATAAGTCCAGTCAGCTAAAACCGTCTCTTCTCGTGTGAGAAAGCGTGTGGCGAAAATTAACAGTTTAATTCTCTGGTATGAAATCGCTACACGCTATTTTATTTCACTAGGTTTTAACAGCGAGAAAAATCTAAGTGAATTATAATGGTAAAAGCTAACACTTTTTAAAAACCACGTTAGCCTATTTCTATTACCAGAAAATCAGAATGAAAATTCCCCACGAATGCTTATAACACATTTTCCACAATAATGGTTCTAGAACTGCGTGCTTGGAGTATTCAAACATTCTGAGTGACACTGATAGCAGGTTTAAGAAAACACAGTTTATATATCATTATATTTCTCTGATCTATAGATGTTGTTAATTTTCGCGCTACTGTGTATAACTGAGAATCAGAAACAGAGTTACAAGATAAAGGTTAACGGTCGGTCTTTCATCGGCGTTTACGACCGGCATAAGAAGACTTATTACGTGTAACGGGGTTCTCAAAAGTTTTGCCCGCGACTCGACATCAAAGCGTATTCGGGGAATTTTGGATTTTCCTTTGTAGACTTCAAAAAGAGTCTGTGTTTTTCACGTATGGTATCGTATGATTGACAGATAAACTCGCGTGAGAAGACGAGGTAAAGAACCCTGATTCGCTACCTGTTATGACGGGCAGGTCACGAAAGTTTGTAAACACTTCGTTTGCTTGTATTCAAAGAAAAGAGGCGGGGGGCGAAAAAGTAAGCTTGAGTGAGTAAAGACAGGCAGTAAATGCATGGTTTTAGCTAGCAAATCATAGAGCGCTACGAGGTTACCAAGACTGTCAGATTACAGTAGGCTCTTTTTCCATTATACGTCACACTTGGGAATTCCAGAACAGGCACTTCCTTAGGACGCTATTCCATGGTTCAAGGTTCCAAAAATGCTCCTCATATGTTATATTATTTCTGTAGATGTTCAGTTGTCATTTTATCACAATCATAGATATACTCATCGATAGTTGCTGTGTTTAGCATATTGAATAAATGGTATCTCAGTCTATTGTGGACCACGTGAGTCTAAAGATTGTTGCTCTCTTCTGTTAAGCTGGTGATAAGTATCATTTATCTGGTGGCCCAACACAACGGGCTAATCACCCGTTTGCCAGTCACTTCGATTACGGAAACAACAGCAAATGGGTTGATTTGCCGTTGCCCTAAAGACGCCACTAGGCGTGATGGGAAACATTTGCAAAGAAAACCTATCTGCTGTTGCCCTAAGACGGCACTAGGCGTAATGGCCACTGACTGCTTTGACGGTCGGTGGCTAAGGACGGAAGAAGAAGATGAAGAATCTGGTGGCCTGGCTGTTCTGTTTCTCGCTAGTTTCTGTACCTGCTGTTGATAAAGTCGCTTGACCTTTTAAGTGTGTGTGGATCAGTCTGAGGTAGCATTCTAGTTTGCCAGTCTGTTGACCTCTTCATTTATGAGAATCTCGTAGTAAGACGGGATCCACCGTATCACGGAAACTACAGTATTTTGAATTGCTGACACAGCTATCTTACGATATTTCAGTCTTTTGTATTTCACTCCATATTGTTACCACTGATGGTGCGTCTTAGAAACAAAAGTGCTTGTCTATTCCGTTATTTCTGTCATGATTAGGACTTTCGCAACAGTTTTCCGTATGACTGCCTCTGTTCTGAAGCTGGTTGCAAATATTCTTGTTGCTACTGGCTTGTTTTTCTTTCTGTTTGCTGTTGCTTAGTTTCAGAAAAATGTATACATCTTTATATTTCAGTTGTTTCAGCTCGTGATCCAGTTGTATTTCATATAGATCCAGCAAATTTTTGGGTTGTGTTCCTTTTTACATTTGATGCTAAAAGCTTTTATTCGTTCTTCTTTCTGGTTGTATTTTTTGTTAATCCTTGAAATAATCTCTTTCATCTCGGGAAAACTCTGTTTTTATTATACGGAGCTTTCTGACGTAATGAATGAGTATGCGAATTGATCATGTAATTAAGAGATTTGATCTTATCGTTTTTGTGTTTTCGTTTGATTCTACGTATTAGCTTCGCTCATGTCTTCCTCGTGTCAGACCATTTATTCTCTGGTACACTGGATGGTCTGTTAGCCATCAGAATTTTTTCACGTCGCTGCTGGTCTCTGTGATCTCTTCTGCTGCACACATACTTGTTTTCATTTCTTCAGTGTGTGTTGCTTTCTTACTTCCTGTTATGATTTTAAGACTTGGTTAACTTTATCACAGTATGCTCTGGTTGTTCTTTGTTATATAAATACAGAAAATTATCGTCGGTTACGAAGTGCAATGACGAAACTTTAGGTTATGGAACGTGGGAGGCCATAGTAAGCTTCAGGACAGGTGTTTAACAGTGTCATTAACTACAGTATTGACTACGTTATACCTACATTTAATATAAACCATAGTTTTGATTCTTTATTCTTTATTTCTTCTCTACTTGGTTGTTCACAACTGATTTGTAGCTCCTCTTCTGCTGGCTGGATGTCTGGGGGATTAGTTGGAGCTGGTCTATTGAGAAGTTCTTCAAAATGTTCTGTCCATCTCTTCATTCGTTCTTGTATTTTACTAAGCAATTTTCCATTCTTATCTTTTATGAGGCCATTTGCTTGCTTATATTTCCCTGTTAGCTTCTTTGTGTTGTTGTACAGGTCCCTCATATTTCCTTTGGCTGCAGCTTTCTCTGCTGCCCTTGCCAACTCTTCAATTTATTTCCTCTTGTCTCTTTTGATGTTTCTTCTTACTTCTTCGTTTGCTTCTATGAACACTCCATGAGCCTTGGCTTTGGAGCTTCTGGTTTTGCTTCTGTTTAAATTTGCTTTCTTGTTTTTCCTGTCTTCTATCTTGCTAATGGTTTCTGTTGTTATCCATGATTTGTGCTGGTGTTCTCTTTTTCTCAGTACTTCTTTACATGTCTCGTTCCGTATATTTTTTACTTGTGGCCAGTGGTCTTCCGTATCTGCTTCATCTTCCTGCTCTTGGAG
Organism: Oreohelix idahoensis; assembly: GCA_024509875.1. Classification (NCBI taxonomy): domain Eukaryota; kingdom Metazoa; phylum Mollusca; class Gastropoda; order Stylommatophora; family Oreohelicidae; genus Oreohelix; species Oreohelix idahoensis. The sequence continues at coordinate 458,272 of JAMPIV010003467.1, read as the reverse complement.
TACTTATTTTTTTGTTGGATACTGTGATAGAATATTTTTGTCTTATTTTCTGATTTCTTAAATATCCTACATTGTGCAACAGAATAACAACAGAAACCATTGCTTTGTCAGTCATCGGTCACGAGCCCAAGAGAAATACAAATTTAAATTTGTAACTTGGAAAGTTAAATGCAACATAATATATACTTTTAAAAAGCACTATTCCTTCCTATTTCTTCGAGCTGTTCAAAACTGGCCTTACAAACTATAACAGGGAAAACTTCATTAGCATAATTTGCTTCAAGCGCTCATATCTCGTTCTGTGTAAGATACTATGACACTACTATTGTAGGATCATAAAGTTATTTTTGTAATAAAATTAAAGACAGCATGCCAGTATGAATAAACAATATAGCAGCTAATGATTTTATTAGGCATATCACGTTACACTGATTAATAACGCTCTAAAACACAAGTGGTCAATGAATGGAACAGTTGGACACTGTTCATATCTAAAGGTTTGGTTCTTACAAGTTTTGGCTCTCTGCGTTCATTGCGTGCAAAGAATAGGCACACCGGACTGTGCCAAGCATGTCAAAAATGTGACTTAAATGTGAATGCATCGAGCTACTTGTTTTTTTTTTTTTTTTAAATAAAGTTTTGCCTCGCTATGGCGAGGCGCGTCCCGTTCAACTTGTTAATATTTTTTTACTTTTTGCCTCGTTTTGGCTGCTGTTCGATCATCGGTTAACATGTATTTTAAAAGACTTCTGTGTCTGATTATAATTCACGTTGTTAATATTTCTTTTTCTGTTTTCTGCTGTCTCATTCAACAGTATTTCCCACGTTATTGTTGTCCTCTAGCATGTAGCTCAGGTTATAAGCAGACTGTTTATCTCAGCAGGATCATGTATTTCCGTGATGCCATGTCCAAGGAACGCCTGCAAGCAATACCTATTTTCATTAAAAGTCTCAGGGTTCCAAAAAAAACAAAAAACAAAAGAGATCTTGGCAACGGAAAATAAAGATTTCTCCATATTTGTTTACTGGCTTTATAAACAAAAAGCGAATAGATTACAATGAAGGAGAAAATATTTGACGGTTAACACATTAGCGACTATAATGGGGTGGGTGGGGGAAGGGAGGGTGGGGCAGAATAAATGGGGCTTAGATGGGGGCTAGAGCAAAACAAGAGTTGAGAACCACTTCTCTAACTGAAATATAGTTTAAAATATACAATACACCTAGTTGTTCCCCTCACACCAGTGTGTCTGCTAAAGACGCTGTAGTCGTATTCGTAAACCGATATGTAGCGGAGTATTCGGGTTTTATTACCGCTACATAATTATTATAAATCAGAGTCGGATAGCAGGATGCACACTGAGATATTTCGTGGGTTCTGGCACGCGAGGCTACATAAGAAAACTTTGCGTACTGCAGTTTCGGGGTGTCTCGGGGGACACAGAGAATGAATATGACTACTGCTCATTCAGGCATGTAGGGGAGATAACTCATGTGAGGCTGTGCAAGGGCTGGTAACTTTATCATGTAAAACAAATCGCTACAGAAACTGTCGATGCAAGAGTATATAAATGCTTTTGGTGCAGGAGATCAGCTGTATTTGTGGCTACACGCTTCATAAAGAGGGACAAGATAAATGAATTAATAAAGAACCTTTAAGTTTGTATTACTTTACTTTCACTTTCCTAATTTATATAAGTAATGGTAGAAAAGCGTATCACGGGGTGCGTTCCCTTGCTCCGCAATGATGGTCCAACAATGGCCAAAACCTAAAGTATCTAATGTGGGTCTTCAAAGGTGTCTACCTTCGCACAAGATTACTCTTGGCAGAGATGCAGATAGAAGGATGAAGATGCTTCTACCTTGAAGGCGTATTCACAGGATATTTCAGACGTCAAGAAAAATGCTGAATGTGTCTTAGCAATGTTAACTTTTATCTGCCCATCGCCTTTTGTGAAGAGGTATTATATAATTTAATTTAGCTCGCACAAGCCCCCAACTGAATTAACAGTAAAAATCCCTCTTATTGGCTCTCTCTGATACTGATCCATACGTGTGCACTTCTCTCTGTAATAACTAAACCAACTATAAATTTGTAAAGCAACATAAAACAAATTTAATGATCAATTACTTTTGAACAAAATATAAACAAATAAGAGTTGGTGATTAATAAAATGTAGGTATCTTCCAAGAAAGATGTCGGCTTTAGAAAAGCTTATGAGGAAAAGAAAAACAAAGTTCTTCTGTGATTGGCCTGCTAGAAATGTCAGTAAGCTGCCAAAACGATGAATTGTTTGTGCTGCTACTTCCGTCAATTCGTCTCTGTGGCAAGGGGCACGCCTCCACATAAGTTCAAGAGGTAACCTCTTCTGGTCAAGGCAAGTATCTTCACAACCCATGGAACCTAGGTGTCCAGTGTCGATCACAAGCTTTGAACCACAGTATAATAGTACAAATGGTATAGTAGAGTAGTACCTCAAATGGTCTCTGCGATTCCTACCACAAAATTTAGGGGAAATACAAGAACAAAACCTCTGCCAAGCTTTTGCTTTCCTGATTTTAATCAGACGCCTTTCCAGCTGTCCGTCTACCGATTCCTTTCTCTGATTTTAAAAAAAATCTCCCTGAGCGTACATCATATAACTCAGGGGATATGATGAAAAATCACCATTCTTTGAGTTAATTTAATAGAAAAATTGCGACTGGACAGCGGCAAGTGCGATGGCTTGTGCCTGAGTGAACGTGTTTAAATATACATACAACTCATTACAAATAATAGGAAATAATACAAATGATGTCATCATTATCCACTCCCAGCTCCACTCAGAGTCTGGGGTTACTTCTGCTTTTGGTTCCCTGTGAGAACTAGCACGAAGCAATCACCAGCGCTTTGCTGTTGTTGTTCATGAATATATCATTTTCACAGCTGAGGTTACCAGCCTCGTTTGGATCTGTATAACCATCCTATATGGCAGCGAGACCTGGACGACCTATGCTAAGCAAGAAAGAAGGCTCAATACCTTCCATTTGCGGTGTCTACGCCGCATCCTCGGCATCTCATGGAAAGATAAAGTGACAAATGTCGAGGTGTTGTCACGTGCTGGCCTTCAAAGTATGTATACGCTGCTTAGACAGCGCAGACTTCGCTGGCTTGGCCATGTTCGCCGCATGGAAGATGGTCGCATCCCAAAAGATATCTTCTACGGACAATTAGCAGATGGCAAGAGAACAGTTGGGCGACCACAGCTGAGGTTCAAAGATGTGTGCAAGAGAGATATGAGGGCACTGGACATGGATCCAGCAACATGGGAGGATGAAGCTGCCGATCGCACAAAGTGGCGATGCTATTTACAGCACCACCTCAGATTGGGCGAAGAGAGGCTCACACAAGAAGCAGAGGTGAGGAGAAAACGTCGAAAGGAGCACCAGGAAAATAAGCAGTTGAGGGCTGTCACCTCAGGGGCACATTCCCATAGTCAGTTATGACTGAAGGGGCTATTATTATTATTATTATAACCATCTGCAAGTTAAAATATGTCAAATTCAAGGTATAAAATATATGTTACAACTTACCCCAAACTAGTTGGGAACTCTAGACTTCTTGCTCAGCAGAATAGTCTTGGCAACTTGATAAAGATGCCTCGAACACGCGGCAGGGTTATTATTTTTAGTTAGAATCTCTGAGGGATCTCTGTGACTTTGGGAGTAGGTCTTGTAGGAGTCAGGTTTCCTTATTTAAGGGTAAATTGTCATTGCTATAGTGTTCAGAAGGAGTTCCGATACATGTTTTGTCCGGTCTTATAAGGTCAGAATCCTAACTCTGTTCTTTTCCTGGCTTCAGTCAGAGCTGTGTACTTTTGACGATGCTGGAATGCAATGTGTTTTAGCCTCCGAATTAACTAGGTTATATTGTTGTTTTCCTGCCCACTCTTCCACCTGGCGTTTCCGACAAAACTTCCAATCAGAATAAATGTTTATTTCTGATTCTCATATGGTCCAATCCATGAGCTGAATGTAGTGGTTCAGGGTTGTCAGTTATTTACTTTCCTTCGCGAATGTGGCCGTACGTGCTGATGTCTTGTGATGATGGTGAGTAAAGTGTGTTCGTATCCGTGCCCCAGACAGCAGGCAGCTGGATGATGATAATAAGTTACTTCTGATGCCACTTTGACGATTAATGACAGACAGATGGTTTCAATATCTGGTAAACATACTTTACGCCGACTACAGTGAACGTAATTCGCTGTTTATTTACGTGTGAAATTCAGCAACAGTTGAAAAGAGATGTTCTGCCCAACATTCCACTTGAGACTGGTAACATTTGTACAGCAAGAGGTTATTTTATGATGCAAGTTCTAAAACATCGTCCTTAGGCATTCTCCTTATTTTGTCTTAAGCACTGCCACTGCTTCTTTATTTGTATACCGAGTCTGGTAGTCACAATTTGTATGGCTTGATAACCACTGTTGTAATTATAAAACTTATGTCATAGCCATTATCTCAGTACTCGTTGTTCTTACTTCTGTTATTGTTTGACTCTGTTGTACTTCTATCTTCTGTTGTTCCTCTATTCTGCAGTATATGTCAGTCCAAACAAGACAAAGACCTTGATACTGTCATTAATAGGCTGAGGTGCTGATACCGACTAGATTTTCTGGTTTCTCACTGAATGTAATTAAACGTTAATGTTATTATGTCTTTGAAACCACCGCTGATAACGGCGCTAAGTCTAAATGTTATATAATCTCTGTTTACACCCACTGTTGCGAGTGTAGTGGTTTGGTCTATATCATCGCCACGCAGGCTAATTTAATATATGTGTGCTGCTGTCCTGTCACTGTGTCTGGAATGTTGACCTGGGTGTGTGTTGATATGATCGCACACCACAGTACGTACATAAGAGTACATTCAGGAGTCAAAAAGGGTTGCAAACGACTGGAACAGTTCGCTACTGTTTATTACGTTGCAACACAGACACGATGACATAAATGACACACATTCGACAGCAAAACACGAATCATATAATTTCCACATTGCATTAAATATATATAATACGGCCTGTCCACATCCTGGCCTAAACAGTACTTCAATACTCAATAAAGCCTGCACCACACGGCAGCTATAATAATGTTCATATGGCCTAAACAGTACTTCAATACTCAATAAAGCCTGCAACACACGGCAGCTATAATAATCTTCATATGGCCTAAACAGTACTGCATTACTCAATAAAGCCTGCAACACACGGCAGCTATAATAATCTTCATATGGCCTAAACAGTCTTCACTGCAGTTTATCAAATAGGCTGTACACACAGCGAAATATATAAGTCGACATTTTTCTCAAATCCTACGTAGGCATACATTATCCAAAAACACTGGGACTCGACCTACACGGTCCACGCCCAAAACACAACTCTCCAAATCACACACTAGTCCCACCAAAAAACCCGTCACGAGATTCGGTTGTCTTGAACACCGTTCTCGATAACACATGCAGACTAGCGAGCTATTCACATAACTCAAAACAGTACAGAATAAATACATTAAACAGCGTTCACACGCTTATCTATACTCTGTCACCCGAAAAATAGGAAAAGATAATTCTATCCTAAAGTCAGACAAGTATCCGCTTAATCAAGCGTTGCAACTCGAAATTTAATATGTTCAAAACACCATTCTAAAGATTACTTCCCCTTCCATAAGTTCCACCTGCAACAGTTACCACCCGCTCCGGGGAAAAAAAATGATTCTATCATTTTTTTTTGAAAAAATTAACTCCCAAAAACGAAAAATTTAGAAGACAATTAAGCTCTAACATATGCCTACAAAAATATCTTATTTTAAATCAAAATTAGATATTTACAAGAAATATCAGCATTAAAGTGTAAAGTAGCAATTAAAGCATACAGCATAACCAGCTAAGTATAAAAAAGTAATTAGCTAAATATACAAATATGATCAGTTCCAAAATTAAGTTACGTATATTTAGTACAAACCAAACCGAAAACAACCAATCGAAAGAGAAAACACAAGATCAATCAAAAGAAGAATGATCTGTAAAAAAGGAAAGTAAGAACTCAACAATACCATATACTCATAACTAAGTTGGACAATTACATGTAAAATAAATACAACTGTCAAAAGTAGATATGTTATATCAAGTCATATAACCACTCCAACAATACAAAGAATAGAGGTATAAGTGTTGAAAGAAGACAAAGTATACATATAGAATCAAGTAAAACGAAGATGAGGTACGAAAGTATAAACAAGATATGAAATCCATACCGAAAAGACAACAGAAAAGAAGGAATGAAATGAAGAATAGTTACCAAAGACAGATAGAAAGCAAAGGCACGAACGCAAAGAAAGTCAATAACAGTATATACTAATAACTGTTTTGATCAGATAACCTATTCAAAAATAAATATATAAACATGATCGAAAGGCAGAACACAAAATATCAAAGTATATCTATACTAATACCATCAAAAAATAATTTATAACTAAACAAAAGCTAATAAGTAATTTAACTAAGTTATAAGAGTTATACAAAACTAACATAAATAAATTATAGGCATCGAACAAACAAGTAATAGCATTACTATAACTAATACGACCAACGCACAATCAAGCGCTAAAAAATAAAAAATACATCATAATAAAAAACAACTTTTTACAAGAACTAATCAAACTACATATCAATGATATCACGAAGTCAAATGCTGGGCACACACAACAAAAAATTACAATGCCAAAAAAAAAAAATCATTTTTTTCAACAGTACCGTACAAACATATTTTTTTTTCTCGATAAGTTACATAAAAACAGTATTTAATTTTTAAGTAATTCAATAATACTTTAAGTAAAGCCTAATAATGAAATCAATATTTTAACAAAATGAGTGAAATATAAAACAAAAATCCTATCTCGAAGAAACCTTTAAATCAACACATGTAAATTTAATTTATCCTTTAAGTTCTTTCTGCTGACAATTACGTTCAGCTCAGTAAAATGCTATTTAGGTATAACTCTATCTCTTACTCAAATCGATAAGATATACATTATAAATAAATCTACACTTTGTTGTTACTATGAAATATAAAAAAGGTTCTATAAAAATATCTACAAAAAATAAGTTTTTTTTTAAAAAATAATCTGCTAAGAAAATAATCTACATGTCTGACTGGCAAGAAAATCAAGTTCTGGAAAAATCGAAGTTTCACAAAAAGTTAACAAATCCAAATACAAGATCATGTATGATACATGCAAGCTATTTTCCAAAATTACATTTCACAACATACCAGATAATACACATCTTCTCTGTATGTTCTATATATTAATTAATCATGACATCAAAACATGAGAAAAATATAAATTAAGTGAATAACGAACACTCAGGATTATCTAAAAGTAACCACTACATCAACACAATAAATGAGTTTGTGCAATCTCATCATGTACAAAACTATCCTAAACAACACAGTTGCAAAAATTCTAAGTTGAACAGAGTAGTATAAAGGATAATAATTACATACTACACATTATCAACACAATAATATATAAATAGCATAAAAATGTATTAATACATCATCAAAATACAGACATATAAATAACAATAAAAAATTATGGCAATCAAATGATGCATAGAAATAATCATTACAACAAAATTATATGTTATTTCAAAACAACAACATGTCATGTACTAATATAGAATACAAAAATATTTACTATCTTCACATACAAACAATTGCGCTTATTATTTGTTCTACGATCACAATACTTATTATTACCGTTGTCTTGTTTACAAAAAATGACTTTAGTCTTTTGTTTAGGAACATTACTCTGGTGATATAAAGCAACATTTGAAAAGCTATTATCTCTATCATACTTTCCAACATTCTTACAATCAAAACTTTGAGATTTGTTAAATTGTCTACAGTATCTACGAGAGGGAAAATTATTATTTTCTGATCTCCCTTGGTACTGTTTACTCTTGGGGTTATCTCTCTTTCTAGAACTGTTTTTCTTTTCCCTTATGGGAATATATTTACCAATAGTTTCAAACTGACTGTGCTGAGTTTGACAACTGCCAGAAACAATAGTATCTCTATTGTTCCGCATATGGGTTTCATCTTTGGAACAAGTAGTAATAGTCTCAACACCCGCTATTAATTTCTGAGTATTTCCAGTAGTAGAGAAATATTTGTTCTTATGAATCTTGACCTGAAATTTATCACCTATCTTTTCCTGACCAACGGAACTGCCTGTTACACTAGAATCTTTGTTGGTCTGACGCCAAGAATTATCACTGGAACTGTCAGTAATATTAGAACTTTTAAAGTTGTATTTACCACGATAAGATCTGTCTTTACCATGAATGACATCTCTCTGAGCAAAAAGTATATGGGGCTGACTTTTCGCAACTTTCTGTCTATCATTGTGAACATTGACAGAAGAGCACCTTTTGTTTTTCAAAACCATATCTATTAAGCCAAATATTCTTTCCCTTGCTTCCGCAATTTCAATATCTTTAAGTGAAATCGTTTCACTTAACCTTTTATTTAACTCCTTAACAGCCAAAACTTTGTCGCTTTCTTCTGCTAGCAAATTTTCAATTTTAGCGACCTTCTCTTTCTCAGCCGTCAACTCCACTAAAGTCTCTTTCTCGTACTGTTCTTTATTTGCCCTCAACTGAGTCAACTCTATCTGAAGTGTTTCAGTCTGGACATCATCATTGTTTTTTCATAATCTCATTACTCTTCTTGGGGGGTACAATATTCATCTCCCCAATTTGATCACTGAGCATCGCATTATCATTCATCACCTCATGAAGCATTTCTATGTAAGTCTTCTCACAGACATTTCTCTCAACCTTCAATTTCTCATACATCTCTTTCTGTTCTTGAAGTTCCCGCATGAGATTACCTATCTGAGTTTCCAAGTCTTGGGCTTTGCTTAAAGTTGAATTTAATGTAGCTTGTGCACTAGAAAGTTCTGAGTTTGATTCAAGTATCTCACTTTTAAGCCTATACACAGTTGCCTGTAGTTCGTTCTCTTTAGCAACACCTTCTAGGAAATTCTCTCTTTGCTGTAGAGCACTTTGTTTGTTTACTTTTGCTTGTTTCTCAATTCTCAATTCCCTTTCCTGCTCATCAGAAGTATGGTTATGGATTATTTTGAACATGCTTTGCACTATATGTCCGTGTTCAAGCTCAATATTCTGTTGCAAAAACACACGAAGGTGCCGTAGCAAATTCACCAAATCCTTGGCCATTACCAAATTGCAAACAAACTTAAAGTTATGTTTCGCAAATAACTCAAGGGATGTTGACACATTAATCAAAAAATCATCCATTATCCATTCTCCAAGTCGTGCACCTCTCAATCCCTTACCATCTCTACCTACCACCAATGCAGACTCCAACATAGGCCTTATATCTGTAGGGCACATATCACGATCCATGGTGATTCACTTACTTAATCAACTATATATAGTAATCACTTATAGTTATGACAAATTACTGTCGCAAAAGGTTTGACAATTACCCTTCCAGCTCACAAAGTTAACTATTTGTCAAGAAATGAGCTTATTCATCAATTCTGTATCACCAATTCCTTTTTATAGCACCTTTATCAAGTCACATCATTATCAGGAAAATCGACATATGTCAACAGCCATTAACACCTATGCATCAAATCTTAATCATATGTCAAATTAGACATAAACAACAATAATAACAAAATGAGCAATTAGGGAGGCCTAGCGACATATATGAAGTGACACAATTTACACAAGACACAATCACTTATCTTGTCAATGATCCCGCTTCTTTTCCGCCACGATACTGGATATCACATAGACTGCTAAAACCTCCACTGCGGGAAAGCACTGGAACTTGATTCGCTTGTCTTCAGGTAATTTCGTCAATATGATATGTGCTTAACAATGCACAAGTTGACAGGAACCATAATACAGCACACACTGCAACTCTTGACTCTTCTGTAGTCTGAAATGTACACGGCAACTCCGTGTATCATAACATCTTGAACTTGTGATGGTGATAACTGGCACAGGTAACTTGAATATTGCAGAAATCCGTGACAACCCGTACAAATGCTGGTACAAATACTGTCCAAGTCTAATTGAACTTCCTTGACCACTGCAGACGTTGTTGTAGTCTATAGGCACGAAATAGGACGTCAATTGCTACTGGTGTAAAGTTGCATACTACCAAATAAAGCGTGCGTTGTTTCTCAAATGCGCCACCCACGCAGATAATATTTAGGTCACAGTTCTGAAGTACACCAGATTCAAGCCACGCCTACATAAGGCTAATTATAACACAGTCAAGTGTTCTACACTCTTGTCACGTGAAAGTCATATGTATTATTTCCAACTTGTAGTGACTGATCCTCTAGATATGTTATGTTCTGGTGGACAAAATTTGCTTCATTTTATCTTCTTGCTTCAAGTACATATCACTGTAGAGGTAACAATTTCTTAATCGTATACGCCACCCAGGCACATCTTAAATCATATCCAATGATACGAAAACTACGCCACTTAGGCTATCGACGCGAATAGTCGTAGATGTCAGATCCTGTTAACTGAAAACCACCAACTGATACCGACTAGATTTTCTGGTTTCTCACTGAATGTAATTAAACGTTAATGTTATTATGTCTTTGAAACCACCGCTGATAACGGCGCTAAGTCTAAATGTTATATAATCTCTGTTTACACCCACTGTTGCGAGTGTAGTGGTTTGGTCTATATCATCGCCACGCAGGCTAATTTAATATATGTGTGCTGCTGTCCTGTCACTGTGTCTGGAATGTTGACCTGGGTGTGTGTTGATATGATCGCACACCACAGTACGTACATAAGAGTACATTCAGGAGTCAAAAAGGGTTGCAAACGACTGGAACAGTTCGCTACTGTTTATTACGTTGCAACACAGACACGATGACATAAATGACACACATTCGACAGCAAAACACGAATCATATAATTTCCACATTGCATTAAATATATATAATACGGCCTGTCCACATCCTGGCCTAAACAGTACTTCAATACTCAATAAAGCCTGCACCACACGGCAGCTATAATAATGTTCATATGGCCTAAACAGTACTTCAATACTCAATAAAGCCTGCAACACACGGCAGCTATAATAATCTTCATATGGCCTAAACAGTACTGCATTACTCAATAAAGCCTGCAACACACGGCAGCTATAATAATCTTCATATGGCCTAAACAGTCTTCACTGCAGTTTATCAAATAGGCTGTACACACAGCGAAATATATAAGTCGACATTTTCTCAAATCCTACGTAGGCATACATTATCCAAAAACACTGGGACTCGACCTACACGGTCCACGCCCAAAACACAACTCTCCAAATCACACACTAGTCCCACCAAAAAACCCGTCACGAGATTCGGTTGTCTTGAACACCGTTCTCGATAACACATGCAGACTAGCGAGCTATTCACATAACTCAAAACAGTACAGAATAAATACATTAAACAGCGTTCACACGCTTATCTATACTCTGTCACCCGAAAAATAGGAAAAGATAATTCTATCCTAAAGTCAGACAAGTATCCGCTTAATCAAGCGTTGCAACTCGAAATTTAATATGTTCAAAACACCATTCTAAAGATTACTTCCCCTTCCATAAGTTCCACCTGCAACAGGTGCCCATTGTAAACTTCGGGTGTTGTCTTGTGTTTCGCACTGATGACCGGTCAGTAAAGCATCCTTTTTTGGGGATGCCTAGCTGGCCGTGAGGTTAGTGTGATTCGCTTGTATAGCTAGGCGATGTTGTCGTACGGAAGGTACGGGGTTCAAACCCTGGGTAAGCCACTCACGTCTGTTGTTTTTCTGTTGTCTAAGAGTTCTACTTCTTTATTTCTTACGAGTGCCTGAAAACACACCTTTATGTTTATCTAATATTAATTTACTGTTTACAGGCCTCGGGTTTCCCTTCCTTATGTGTTATTAAGGTTCGCATTAACCAAACTCAGTTTATCCCACAAGGGACGTAATTATATTTATCGCCCTTTGCTTCCAAATCAACAAGCCATAGTTTTATCGTTTTTTAACGCAAACTTCAAGCCCGCTAAATGCGCTTATGCAAATTTATGAAACCGGAATCTCTGACATGTGAATGTCCTTTTAGCTAAAATACAATTTTTTCCTCAAGGGAAGCGATTAAGGAGTTATCGCCTTTCACCTATAAAACAACAAGTCAAGAATTTATCGCCCCTTACTATAAATTCTAAGCCCGTTAATATCGGCCCATGCACATTTTGAAAACCATAATTTCTGACACACACACCTCCCTATCACCCATATTTTAAAATATCATTTCAAAATGTAAACACATGACCTCATCTCCAACATATAGTCTGACGTCTTCCACCACTCTTAGATAACCTTTTAATTACGATTTGTAACCTTGCTTGCAGATAGTGTCTTCGCCTTGGGCTTTCAGTATTTTTTTGGAAGTTTTAGGCTCTCTAATTTTAGCTGCTTCTCCTAATCCTATGACAGGTCCTATAGAGTGCCTCATTACGAGCTCTTATTTTGGCTGTCTGTGATCTCGCCTTGACAAAATTGGAAGTTAGTGAAGAAGTCTTACAACGCTGTAAGCGAAATGTTTGCCCAAACCCACATTTTGCTTCGTTGAGGAAAGTTCCAATCAGAAGTAATTTATCTTAGCATTTTCATGCCAAACCAACCAAAAATAAATGCCTGGTTTTGGTAAGGGTTTCCCCCCACCCTCATTACTGTATGACACATAAGATATTGCGTTTATATGTGATTTTCAAACTAATCTGACTGTCCTTCAAGACCGTTTACGATCTTGCCACTTCCGTTGTTGTTTATCATGATTAACAACTCACTACATAACAGATCCCGGCGTGATGCTGACCACATCGCCCCTAGTGTGCCGATGGTCAAGAAATTATGGGCCTAACACTATATTCCCAATATGCCTCAATGGGCACGAAACGGGATCCTTTGCCATTACCTTTTTTACATAACAGATCTATCGCTGATAATCACCTCCAAGATGTTACATTCTCGTAGTCGATTATTACAACGAAATCAATCTGCTGGACGTGTTACTTAACTTTCAGAGCTTTAATATTTAACAAAATTGACATGTTCCGACCTCTCAGTGTAATCGGTGTAGTTTCAACGGTTATTATCTACCTTCCCTGATAAAAAAAAGTCTGGGCTAACAATAAGAACGTCGCTGAATGTAGACTTCTAATCCGTCTGGTTAGCGATTAAACAAACAACTATCGAAGGTGGCTGCAAAACAGATCAAGCGGTCAGGTATCCATAGGGAGTGGCAAGATATGATAAGATAACCTTATTCGATGAGAGCAAAACTAATGGAGTAGGTAAGAAGAAAGAAAATGGTGGGCGCAGGAGAAAGTTGAAGTAGGTCACAGGAATATGTAGTGATCGAAGATTAGACTTGTCACGGTCCTCTTCTTATCGCTTGCGCTAGTGCTACTTGTCTGGTTTATTGTCATCCGCTCCATGCTGGTGACCTTGCTGTACCATTTCAATCCTCATATTCTAAGCAAACACCCATTTATGAACGTCTTTAGCTTCTTAGTTGCTGCTTTTGTAATGCTCCATGTTTCAGGGCCATCTAATTGATCCAGCGGCACTTGGGCTCTCGCCCTTCGGCCCAGGGCCATCTAATAAGACTGATAGGACATTTGAGTTGAAGATTCTGACCTTTGTGTTGGACTTGATTTCTCATGATCTCCATATATTTACCAATGCGATCTCCATATATCTGCCAATGCAATGAAAGCTCCAGTTGCATTTTCCCTATTGGTTGTTGAAGTATTGTGACTTAATGTTTTTACATGATGGTGTAGCCAGCCACATACAAAACCCTACTTAGTCGCTTTTCACGACATGCATGTTAGGCTACATTTTTACTATTCCTTTCTCTCCTTTCGAGCCCCGGCAATACACGGGGGTCATGAATTAATGATTCATTTAATTAACATGAGGCAGAAATGTCCATTAGCAACTTCATCGAAGGGGCTCATAAAATAAAATTATTGATTAGTCAAGTCGTACTAGGGAGATAACGCGGTAACTGTCGGTTTCTCACTGTAAACTCTGATGATCGTGTAAATTGCAAGAGCAGATTTGATAATAATTCCTAGAAAAAGATACACCTGGAAGCTGTAGTCGATGGAATATGCTCACGGGAAGAAATGACTGAAGGTTAGTTACAAGATAAAAAGTATGCCAAAAGGTATTAAGAAATGCAGATGATCCAAGGAAGGGAAGAGCTGGGCGGAGTAAGTCTATCGATGGTTTTACTTAATATGTCTCTTTATCCAGAGTTTGCTTCGAACATATTTCTGTCTTGAAAGGAATAAATAATTTGAAAGACCTTGAGAGTATGGCATAGGACAGAGAACTAGGAAAGTTTCTTTTGAATGGTTATGCCCCTTCGCGACCTGACAGGCCATGACTGACACGTCCAGCATCAAATTACTGAAATGTTAACCTAAGAACATTAATGGACAAAACAGAGCGCGCTGATGCTAAACACATTTTGGTAAAGAACTTGTGAAAAACAGCATTGAATGAATGTCTTTGTTTTCTTATGGAGAATAGTACCTGCGAAATAGTTACACCCGATGCAGGAATCCAGCTCCTCGACTCTTCCTGTTCTCTTACAGTGGTGATTTCTGCAGCATGTTGTTATACATGATGAGATTTCTGGACCCATGGCGACTTTTACAAGTTGAATAGTGGGACTAGTAGTACTTTTCTACTCCCTTTAGAGACTAACGGAAATCACACGGGATGAAAAACAACAGTTGTCATAACTAAACAGCATAGGGATATAGTTATCTTAGCAAACTAGAGTAATGATAACTTTACGATCATAAAGTCTTCTTCGGTGACAGGGTGTCAGAAGTAATACATGTGGTGACTAGAAGACAAAATGAAATAAGTAAATATCTGTGATAGTTATATGGTAGCCTAGGTAAGAGAATGGTGAAATTTCCACATGAATCAAAAGACGTGTGAAAGTTGTCAAACTTTTTATTCGTTCTGTGATAGTTTTGTGATAGTTTTTAGCTTATCTATTACTGAGCAGAAATTATTGTACACTTTCAGAACCAACGAGCTGAGTTAACAACGTTCAGTGACAGCTGAAAACACTTGAGGAAAGAATTAATTTTCAAAGTTCTGTTGCATTGCAAGACACAGTGAGATTGATTACATAATTTATGTTTTGTGAGCAAAAAAATTACTTACATACAAGGTACGAAAGTAGATAAATGTATAGATCATATAATGTGTCAATGGATAGAGAGTCCCATGATAGTTAGAAAGATCAGAACTTTGTTAGTTGTGATCAAGAATAGACGACCGCAGTGGAAGAAGAGAAGTGAATTAAAACTCAGAGGTTTAACATGTTGCTTGAGTTTGTAACTGTGAATACATAATTATTCTTCAGTGTGTGACAGTAACCTGTCTGCTTGTGAGCCTAGAGTATTATATATACATTTGAGTGGGCTCGGGGGCCGCGGTAGCATAGTGGTTAGTGCACTGGCTTCCTAGCTCAGTGGTCTATGGTTCGATCCCCAGATGAGGTGGGATTTTTTTAGGCCGCAAACGGCTCCTGGGTCGACCCAGCCCTAAATGGGTACCAGAGCAACTCTGGGAAGGTTAAGGCTGCCAGCGTGATGCTGATCACATCACCCTTAGTGTCAAGAAAATATGGGCCTAACACCATATTCCCAATATGCCTCAATGGGCGTGTAACGGGATCCTTTTCCTATCGCTCCTTGAGTGGGCTCCTTGCAGATATTAAAGGTGACACTGGCTGCAGTTTCGTTTCATACAAACATACACACAAAGGAAACGCTATAGCTTGATTCTAAACTTTAAAACAGAAGTTAGAGAGGAAGCAGCTGAGATAAATCTCAACACCTCACAACGCCATTGTATTTCCTCAGCACCTTTCCTGGACAGGCCCATCCCATTGGTTAAGTGGTGGAGCTACAGGGCATTTTAAGTCCAAACAGCATAAAAATGAAAATTGGGATTAGTCTATATTCTGATAATTGATATTCCCCTGAATCTAAATCTGTGAAAATTATTTGTCAGGACACATTTTAAGGTGGTATTTTTTTGATTTTGTAAATAGTATTTGCTTCAGAAATTCTACTTTTCCTACGACGAAAATCAATATTTTCTCAGAACCTTGTTTTATGTTACTAATGTTCTTATAACTTGCACATTTTTAGGTCAATAACTATGACATTTGGCACAAATCTTGTCCATATGACAATAAAACTTTTTGTGAGATTCAATTTTTTATATCTTATCAAAATTTTGATTTATTTCAAATAATGTAAAATTCTGAAAACAATTGTTACTTTCTTTAGATACAACATTTAAAGTTCAGTATCTCAAAAATAGTCGGCTTTACTTTGTTGTTATACAAAATCAAGAATCGTTGATCAGCCAAGTACGCAGCTGATATAGGGACGAGAGAAAGTGATAGCAAATATTGATATGCATCACCTGTGAATTATTATAAGCAGCCAATACTATTACGATCGCCAATTATCATTGATCACATTTTCTGTTCGATCCTTTTTTAATATAAAAGTTCCTTCATCTCCTCATGTAAAAGGGGCCGGTAAAGGATCCCGTTACACGCCCATTGAGGCATATTGGGAATATGGAGTTAGGCCCATATTTTCTTGACCATCGTCGCATTAGGGGTGGTGTGGTCAGTATCACGCCGGACGCCTTAACCTTCCCAGAGTTGCTCGGGTACCCAGTTCATGAGGCTTGGTCGACCCCGAAACCGTTTGCGGTCTAAAAAATATAATCTCAACTGGGGATCGAACCATTGGACCGCCGAGCTAGGAAGCCAGTGCACTAACCACTGAGCTACCGATCTCCGCATGTACAAATGAAATATTACTAGTAAAGATTGCCAGTTTCAAGTTCAAGAATGGTTTGGGGCAAGGTTATTGCAAGTGGACTAGCTGTTGGTGTGAGTAAATATTCCTTAAAACGTGAACAAGGAAATGATGATGATGATTTGAACCCTCAGAAAAGCCGAGTGCACTAAGCTAGCTTTCATATAATAAAAACAGCTTTAGAACTTTAGACAGAAAACAGACGATATAGTTAGTGCATTATATTATTAATTGCTGAAATAAAACAATAAAATAAAGCAACGTACGTCCACAATGTTGTCACGGATTGCCTCCCCTGCTTTGCAGTAGTGTTCCAACAGTGACCAAAACTCAAGAGTATTTAATATTGGCGTCCAAGGTATCTACTTGCACGCAAGATTACTCTTGGCGGAGATGTACATAGAAGGTTAATAATACTTCTACCTTCACAAGATATTCCCAGAAGTCACGAACAATGTTGCATTGTGCTGAACAATTGTTAACGCATTATATCTGATCCGTCGCCTTTTGTGAAGGATTTAAGCAATGGTTTAGCCCGTTCAAGCACCCAGTTGGTGTAATCCAACGAAATCCTTCTTAAAAGGTATAGCTCTGTTTAGTGTAAATATAGGTCCAAGTATTTATATACCTGTCACAAAAAGTAGGTGATATTGAATTTAAAAGTTATCCAAAGACAATATATTTCAAATTAGTTCATTTATTCCTTCGTACAAGTAAACTTGAGCATCATAACAAGACATTTGCGGTATAAGAAGTGTTATGGCTTTACTCACGTGATTTTAGTCGCACTGGCAACCAAGGCGGGGTAGGTACTTCATTTTCATAAAAATATTCCAATATTTCTAAAAACGTGTAGGGCCCCCGTTTGCCGCTAAACATGCATTGCAACGACGTCTCATACTGCAAATAAGCCTTCTGATGTTGTCTTGAGGAATTCTCTGCCACTCCTGCTGAAGGGCCTGGGCTAACTGCTGAAGAGTCTTTGGAGCGACTGGACGTTGTTGGACGCGTCTATTCAGGAGGTCCCACAAATGCTCAATAGGAGACAGGTCGGGGGACATCGGCGGCCACGGTAACGTTCGGATATTCTGCATCTGAAGGTGATCTTGGACGACGCGAGCACGGTGAGAACGTGCATTGTCATCCTGGAAGATGAAATCTGATCCGTGCCTTTGAGCAAATGGCACAACGATAGGCTCGATGATGTTGTCACGGTATTAGAGCCTGTGATATTGACCTGGCATATGTGAAGGTCGGTCCTGTCATTCCTACAGATGCCTGCCCACACCATTACACTGCCACCTCCATAAAGGTTGTGGCCAACAGTTGCAGGAAGCTGGTAACGCTCACCTTACCGTCGCCAAACACGTATTCGACGATCACGAAAATCCAAAACGAAACGGGACTTATCAGAAAACATCACTGATGCCCACTGTTGATTGGTCCACCGATGATGACGTTGGCACCAATCCATTCTTGCTCGCCTGTGTTGTGGTGACATGGGCAAAGCTACAAACAGTCTGCGTGAGGCCAGTTGCACTTGGTGCAAACGGTTTCGTACTGTCTGTGTTGAGACCCGGATCCCAGTGGTCTGTTGAAGGTGTTGCTGAAGTTGAGTAGCATTTAGAGTCCGAGTTCTGAGGGCCTGAGTAACAAGAAGTTGATCTTGGCGGCGTGTAGTGACTCTTGGGCAGCCAGCCCGAGGCAGATCAGCCACTGTGCGGAAATTTTGATACCTGTTCCACAGTCTGCTGACAACTGACTGTGAAGCATTGAGGTTCCGAGCAACATCCACTTGCCGACTTCTGGTTTGCAACATGCCTATGCCTATCCATCTTTGCTGTTCTGTCAACCGTTCCATGACGAAAAAAAGAAATTGTATCTGTTGCAGAGTCTATTTATACCTGTCCATGGTGAGAAGTGTTCATCAAACCCGAGATACACGCATTTTTGTGAAAAAGAATAATATGTGAACTTTACGGATGGGCCCCACCTCTGTTCTTGGGATTGGCTTACTCATCACTAGTCACCAGGTCAACATGATATTGCACGTGAGAGTGGAGAAGAGCGTGCTCGATATGTCCATACAACCATTAAAATACGAAATCCACTCTTTTGTAAAATAATACATACCATCTTAAAATATCCCCTACTTTTTGTGACAGGTATATATAGATTAACTATTTTGCCTCATACGTTTGCTTTCATACATATAACTGAATCAACTATTATTGTTTTGTTTTAAAACAACAGGTAACACATTTAACAGTAAAATAGCCTTTAACAATTTAAAATAAATATGGAAAGATTAGTGGAATTTTGATAGTTATAACCGTTCTCATCATTGAGACGTAGGTGGAAATTTAACTATATACTTAAAGTTGAATTGGAATTGTCCCTTTTTTGCTGGTGCCTTTTAGTTGGCACTTAGCTTGTATGAGTGAGTCCTGCAGCTGTGGTTCGTCAATTCTGTGAAGACGAAAGCCTTCTCCACACTCTCTTCCACTGTCGGCGGTTATAGCGGATGATTTTCTCTCACACTAGCTGAGTTAGTACCACAAATCGTCTGATGCCTTGTAACCACGAACCCAAATAATGGGTATACACAATCTCCTGCACAGATTAGAATGGGCACACAGCACTTAGTTTAGATGCTGTTCGAATCACTTTGGTCTGGGAAATTAGAGTTAATTCCTCTGACGGCGGGTGTCTCTGCGAAATCACTTGCTGGGAAAACTTGAGTTAAATTTCTCTTACGACTGGGAAATTAGAGTTAATTCTTCTGACGACGAGTGTCTCTGCGAAATCAATACCTGGGAAAACTTGAGTTAAAGTCCTCTTATGACTGGTGAATCTGATTCTTAGGTTTCCAGTCTTGTTATATTAAAGTCCTCGTCCCTTAAAGTTTTCAGTCTTGTATTTAAATATGCGGGTTTACTGTTAAGTTTTCAGAGTTGCCAAAATACGTTGAACTGTCACGTATAAGCATGAAATATCTCACTGCCTTCTTGGGAGTTGTTTGCTGTACAATGCGATCTCTCTGTGTGTGCTCTGTGTCTGGGATTTCACTACATTATATTGTACTGTTTCCAGTTCAAATCCAGCGGTGTTTCCGCTGAATGTTCCAATCAAATTCATTGTAGATTTTGGCGAACCAATCGCTCTCTAGGGGTTGGTTTGTTTATCATTACGCATCCCACGCGTATTTGAAAAATATTAAATTTAATATACACGCGTGGCCTCTTACAACAGTCATGTCATATCGTTACTTAAGACCTCCGGCCGCACCTCTTCCCATCACAATATTGTTACCGTGTTTTCCTGGCGTAACGACTCAGGGATGGTCGCTACTCACCTGTGTTTCGCCAGACAAACAAATCTGGTTCTATTCAGCACTCCTGCCCATCACGAGCTTGGATAACAAGCACCGTCGCCTGAAAAGATGGTCAGACAGATTATGCGATAAAATATTGTCGCTGACCTGGCGTAACTTAACTTGTCTTCGTGAAGCGTGAATGCGACATAATAAGATAAGAGTTACTCCCGTAGCAAATACTGCCATAGGGGAGTGGCGTGTTAGAGACTTTCCCCATGATATGTCCAGCAAAAAGAGTAAAATGTATGAAAGGGCAACATGAAATGCCAAATAACAAGTGAATAATCAAGAAATATGAAGAAAAGCAGTTTACTGCCGGAGGGCTGAAGGTGTGAGAGATCACACAAAAGGACAGGGACAGACATTTCGTCACAAATGTAAAAGTTGCCTTTACTAAGTGGCATTAATAATTTCATGTACGTTTGCGATGTAAAAGTTTTATTTACTAAATGGTTTTAATGATTCATGTACGTTCGCAATGTAAAAGTTGCCTTTACTAAATGGCATAATTTCATGTACGTCTGCGATGTAAACGTTGCCTTTACTAAATGGTATTAATCATTTCATGTACGTCTGCGATATAAAAATTGCCTTTACTAAATGGCATTACTAATTTCATGTACGCCTGCGATGTAAACGTTGCCTTTACTAAATGGTATTAATAATTTCATATACGTCTGCGATGTAAACTTTGTCTTTACTAAATGGCATTAATAATTTCATGTACGTCTGTCAAAGTCTTACATCTGGAAGTAGTGACGGGCACAATGTTCGATGCCAGAGTTATTCTTCTTTACGTTAAATTATTTGTACCATTTCTTCTTCACGTTAAATTATTTTTACCGTTGCGTATGTGGCTCGCCCCGTCTAGTTCCCGGGGGTCTCTGAAAAGATAAAGAAAGAATAGGACTGCACAACAAGCATGTCGTACAAGGCCACTAATATGCGGTTGTGCATGGGGCTGGCAACTTCATCGTGTAAAAGAAATTGCCACAGAACCCATTGCTGCAAGAGCATGTGAATGTTTGGTATACGCTTCTGCAAGGACACCAGCTACAGTGGTAGCTCCGTGCTCCATAAGGAGCGCGAAGGGAAATGATGCGACAACAGAAGTGAACGTGACAATCTTCAGACTCCGTAGAGGCTACAACAGAACAGACTGAGTTCCCATCTATTCAACAAGCTAAAGGTATGACCTACTGATACGTATGATACTGATAAAAGAATCGCCGAACGTCTGCTGCAAATGCGGCCAAATTGTGAGGAACGCAGACAGCACGTAATGGCTGCCCTTCGTACAGTTTTCTGGAATAATAAGGACTATAATTTGAACATTTGGAAAATTTCAAAAAAGATACATTATTCTGAATACATTCTGCTCAAACTATCTCCAGCGCAAATTGACTATGAACAATAAAATGATTGCAAAATACGCAAACAAACTTAACGGAGATAGATAATAGACAATCCCAAGATTTGAACTCAGTCAGCTCGTGCGACAGTGTGGCAAAGTGACTGTAATTTGTATTTTCAACCCGCCCGTTCTTTTTGGTTATTATATGGTTGCTTCTTTTCTCTTTAATTTTTATCCGGTTTTCGGATTTGTTGATTTTTTTTTTTTTCATTTCTTGTCAGAGTAGTGATAATTGTAGGATCAACCCCACCAACCTGACTCTTTTCGGGGGTAGGTGTAAACCTCTACCTGAGTGAGAGCGTGGGCTAGTGAGTCATTCTTGTTGATAGACGGTCAGATAAGTTTACGTCACACTGAGTACAATTTTCAGCGGGGCAGCAGGCTTCGTGGGGAATTTACGTTCTTTGATCTCCCCCCCCCCTCCCTTTTTCGTTCCCGCAAGTGGAATGACTCATCGTTGCTTGGTTAACGATTAGTCAGATGTTAAGATAATGTTATGATGCTTAACGGGAAGCTCTGACGATTGGTTTCGATTTTTAATTTATGTAGCAGTCATTAGATTACGTCAAAGTAGGGTAGAAGCGGTTTTGGGAGGTAATTCTAGAAGCTATGACTCACCGCGTCTGTCTTGCATCAGAATATTGGCACTATATATACAGCGCCAAGTTATTAGTCGGCGCTCCCAAGTCCTAGATTATTATTGCCATGAATAGTGAAAGACATAAATTCAGTCTGCCTGGTTAGTGGATATTCTGATAAAGTCTGCGTATGTACGAAGTCTTAATAAATTAGTCGTGTAGACATTTTAGCTACAGGAATTTAACAAGTCAGAGTAAGCTTCCTGCCGGGATTTAATTGTATCGGTAGTTTGCCATCAATTACCTGACTTCTGCCAGTGTATTGTAAGTTTCAGTGGTAATCATACGAAGTATAGCCAGTGTAGTTCTGTGTAAAAGGTTTGGTGGTATTATTAATTAATATCTCTATAGGGCCTGCAGCTGGTGTAGTATGGTGTAATATATTAAGAGTACCAGATTATGTTATGATAACTTTGAAGATAATAGTATATGAACTCGGAAGTTTGGTTTAACTAAAGTGGCCATGGGTATTTAAGTTTGTTGTCGGTGAAAAAAGAGTGGTGAAGGGAGTTTAGTATTATGATATGGGGTATGCAGTTGTGTGTAGATATTTGTGCTATTTTGATAACCCTCAATGGGCTGCCTTTTATTATAAGAATAGTGCTGGGGAATTATTTAAGTACAAGTTTTTTATCAGGATACAGCAAAGCGGTTTTGTGACGGGTAACTGACTGGGTCACGAGCTGACCTCAGAAGCAATCAGGTCAGTCCGCGTCTGTGTAAAGCTTAAATGACAACCTGTTGTCAGTGAAAAAGAGAGGGGAAGGAGTGAGCTGTTAAGTCTGACCCGAGGGCAGAAATAGGGTAGAGCATGAGGGCTTGTATTGAGTGCAGTTTTATCATGGTATGGGAAAGCGGGGTGCTTGTAAATCTTTGGTTATTAATATGTTTGAATTACGTATTTTGGGGATTGGTGTACATAAGTTGTTATTTTGTTTTACAGCGATTCACGGCGTTGTAGGTCCATAAGCCTGCAACGGACTTTGCCTTCTCGGAGAGGGAGGCAAGAGACATCGGTGTAATTGAGAAAAAAACTGGGGTACGCGCAAAGTAACGGGCGCCCCTAGTTACGTCTGCAAGACGTAGAAGCATTGGGAATTCTCCTGACGTGAGGAAACATATACTCAGCGTGGAATTGCCTAGAAATTGGAGCTCTTAGCTCGTACAGTCGAATACTGAAAAGGCCCCGTTGCCTGGTATTGTTTACATACTGCCACAATAAAGCAGTAGGCCATAACCCGAAGCGGTTTAAATCGTCGTTTGTGTGTGAAGAATTGAATGCCATCATCATTGCTAGATCTACAGCCAGAAGCAAAAATATATATTTACCAAGGGCCACTTCATCAGTTATTCTGGAGAGGAGAGAGGGAAATCATAACTTTCTAAATGCTAACGGGAGGAGGTACCAGACGAAGGGTAATGCAGCTGAGCCCCAGAAGAAGCCGATAGCGTCAAGAAGGCACTGAACTGAAGTAGAGGGGAGAGAGTAGAGTTAGATCGATAATACTTAGAGGAGAGCCTCTGAGTTAGTTCTGCGGAATTCAGTGGATGTCGTGAGTTGGTCTGTTTCACAACGTGGTCATCTGTATAACTCTGAGTAACTCTGACCACACCGCGTGCCATACATTGTAGAAATTGTATGATACACTAGCCAATGGAAAGACTTCCGCAATCGTGTGTTTACTACAGCCTTGGACAGGCAAAATGGCCAGTCCTCATTTGTGCAACCGAGTGAAGGATGCAAATTAATTACATAAGTAGGAAAGAAGTACCACTTGGAAGAGGTCTCTAATTCTACAACAGGAATGTTACTTTAGAGGTAGGTGTAAAGACTTCCACGAAAAGTAGTTTATTAAGAGAGATATATTGAGTGGAAAGGCTTCGACACAGGGCCAGATACCCAGCTTCCACCGCCCGGAGAAATTCAAAATACGTGTTCGTCCATGGCAGGAGAGTGACAGATCTCTAAACACAAGATAAGTGGCAAAACAAAGCCACTGATCAGCGTATCCATATTATACCCCTATACTAAACGACAAGATGCAAATAAACATACAGTGAATGATGAAAAGTGTGTACATAAATTTACCCATTACTAGTCTCACAGTCAAGAAATAGTGACACAACTCATTAGTATCATATCAATGTACTTTAAAAGGAGATAATTAATCCAGTTGATAACCTTCAACAAGTCAATGACTTTTGATATTGTTAATTATTTTCAATGTTTATTGATTTATTGTTGTAAATAAATTTGATTTCATTTCAAACTTTCCAGACCGAAAAGAGAAACGGTATAGGCTAAATAAATTGTAAACATTTACCAACAGACTTACTTACTTATTAAAGTTGAGTACATGTTCTTGTTGGAAATAATTTTTGTTAATATCCCCTAGCAGAGTCAACAATAATAATAATAATACAATAATCAAGGGAGGATCTTGAGAGGGAGCCCATAGGAATCCAGGATAATACACTAACATCATACCTGGAAACTTATACAGCTTGACCCTACCTTTGATATCCATACACCCTTACTCTTTTCAGAGAAGGGGTTATTAATTATAAGACCAGACTCTTATCTGGCACTATCCTGGTATCACCTGATACAACTTTGTGTCCAGGATATATTATATTTTAATAACGTCTCAACCCTCTCGAGACAGTGGAGTAGGATTTAGTGGTGTTTAAGTTAGTTGTGTAGGAGCGCCTTTGAGACATTTTAGTCAGATTAGTTAGTAAGTCTTCCTCTGTTTGGTTAAACGGATAGAGTGAAAACTAGTGGAGAGTATTTTTGTGGTGTGTGGGACTCCACAGTGTAGTTGGTTAGTAATAGTAGTGTTCATGTGGTGGTGGCTCTTACTTAGAGACCCCCGCCCGGTATATTTCGTTAACCTTAGTTATTTTCGTGTAGTCGTGGAAGAGTGCGTGGTACTTTTTTGGATAATTGTGTCATTTATTGATTTGCTCTTTTTTCAGGTTGTGCGACCTTGCACATTATTGTTATTTTTCTCAGTGGTAAAGGTTTTTTTTGTTTAATAAACTGTAAAATGTGCTCTGGATCAGTTTGTCTTTCACTATACTGTACCTGCAATCTTTAACTGTACAGTTGTGTCTGTGGCTAGTAATTAGTGCATACCTTATCTCAGCTGAGCGAGAGGTGGTGAGACAGTATCTAATAAAACATGTCACAAGTGGCGAGGGAGAGTCAATCTAGGTTCTCATCCTCCACAGTCACTTTAACTCTCATCTTAATCTATCTTCTCAGACTTTCCTCAAAACTGGTGTCTTGTCTCTTTACTCAGATAGACTCTTAATTAAGCCATTTCGTGAGAGACAGCATGACCTCGCTGGAAGAATCAAAGGTGCTAAAGAAAATGGGACATTTGTACACCACTTCTTTTCTCTTGTCTGAAGAGGCGTGCGTTTTTCCAGTGCTTTTTATTTTCTTTCTATGACAATCGTTTAGCTACTAACTTGTGTATTGAGAAGCCCAGGTTTTGTCAGTTACATTACTTGTCACAATATATTTTAAGGCTGTTTTTTTCATTGCAATTGTGCTATATTTAAAACTGTAATGCTTTATTTTTTCCGACGAATGTGTTTCGCCAATATGCAAGTTGTCTGGTCTTTTTCCCCATAAATATTAATATAGACAAAGAGCAAACTAAGCCTTTGCTAGCTTTCAGCACCAGTCAAGGACGCTATACGTTTAACGTGATGCCATTTGGGTTACATAACGCACCAGGAGTGTTCACAAGGATGATGAGAAAGCTTTTAGAACCATTGCACAGTCCACATATCCACTATTTTATGGACGATATACTAGTTGCAACGGACACATACGAAGAACACATTGCTACGGTTGCGATGCTCCACAGGAGACTACAGGAAACTGGTCTCACAGCTAGATCTAGCAAATGTTTAATCGGCTTCGAAAAGCTTGATTTCCTGGGACATACCATTGCTCATGGTGCCATGTGGCCAGTTGCTAAGAACGTAGAGAAGATACGTGCAGCAAAGAGGCCAAGGACGAAGAAAGAAACACGATCGTTCTTATCGCTGTATGCTTATTACCAGAAATTCATCAACAACTTCAATGGTTTGACTGCACCCCTTACTGACCTTACGAAGAAGGGGCGACCTGAGAGAATTATCTGGGATTCCAAGCGCGAAGACGCTTACGTCACGCTCAAGACACAGTTGTCTGAATATCCAATTTTACGACTACCCGATATTACCAAACCCTTTATATTGCGAGTCAACGCATCGGGTCAAGGCATCGGGTCAACTCTGCTTCAGGCAGGCGACGATGATCCGAATCAGCTATTTTCAGTGGCATACGGCAGTCGTAAATTGAAAAAAGCAGAACAAAACTATTCTACAGTGGAAAGAGAATGTCTGGCACTAGTTCATGGTATTAGGAAACACCATGAATACCTGTACGGAGTAACATTCACGATGCAGACCGATCATGCTCCACTGGCGTTTCTTGGGGCAAATAAGGAATTTAATGCGAAAATAATGCGCTGGGCATTGCTGCTAAGTGTATATTCCTTTAAAGTCGAATACATTCCAGGTAAAGAAAACGTTGGAGCAGACTTCATGAGTAGGAATTGGACAGAGACGGAGGGGGAAGATGAGAGTGAAGAAAACAGCCACCCGGAAGCTACTGATATAGGAAATCTATTTCCATAACGTAGACATGAAAATGGTTTCATTTCTTTAAGCGGGGACGTCTGTGACATATTATGATAATAGCTTTCATATATCTATTTCATTATCTACACTTTTCTTTTACCTAGCTTTCATCTACGCACGTTTTGTTAACACAAAACCCTCCTACAATCAGAGATCTGTCTCTTTTTCTAATTTATCACGCCTAATTATTTCTGTTCTCTATTTCCTTTGATGAATATTTACCAGCAGACCTATTAGCTAACGTAGAGACGGTTACATGTAATTAAACGCCAGCGATTGAAAATCGTGGTAAAAGGATTAGACAGCGATCAGGGGAAATAATTTTAGTAAGAAGAAGCAGATAATTTTGGAACAAAGGGGAGACAATTTCTATTACCCTTCCCTGAATCCGTTCGTTGAAAGGTAATTAAACACGGTGAGAATCGCCAGATCAAATGACGGGCTTCGCTCGATTGCAGAGTCTGCAAGCGGCAAAAGCGTGAAAAATTCCTCAGATTAGCAGATCGAACGAGGGAAAGCCCGAGATCTGAGTGAAGGTGTCATATCTAGCAAGTACGAGCGATTTTCTGGAAATTTAATATATATTCTGAAGCTTCTAAAATCCATTATTCAGTACTCCACAGATTGTAAGGACATCTAGCTTCGATTTCTAGAATCCCTTGTATTAGTTAATTTTCTTAGTTTTTCGTTGGAGATAGGCTTAGAAGTTTGTGTGAAGGTAATTATATTTACTAGTATTTTTGAGTGATTTAAGTGTTAAAATCGTCAATTATATTTTACTAGTTTTTATTTCTGTGCAGAGTGATTTTCTAGATACGTCCGTCATTTATATTTCTCTAGGTTTTACTGTGTTACAGGGGGTAGCAGAACAAATAATAATTTCTTGCTAAACTATGCCAGCTATAAAATAAAGTTAATTAATTGCTAGTAACCAGTCAGAGAATATTTTAACAAACTAGTAGGTGCACTGTTCATTATGAATATTGACACAATATATATTTATTTCTAATTCATGACGATTAATTCTTTTTAAATGACTCGAATTTATTTTACGGGAGTTTTTAAACGATGAGACAAGCTAAGACATACGGGTGCAGTTCACTCAAAATGACTAAATCAACTATAAATATGAATATATATATATATATATATATATATATATATATATATATATATATATATATATATATATATATATATATATATATATATATATATATATATATATATATATATATATATATATATATATATATATATGTTGTTCGTCCATCATAAGTGATGAAGACCACTCTGTTCATCCAATTATTAGGATGTTAGGATAGTCTATGAGTACGAAGGTGACTGATGAGCCCAAAGCGGGCCTGGAAGGATCTCGGACAGTGTGGGCAGGAAATGTTTCCTTCATGTGAAGGTTTTATTTCACGATCTTTTCTAGCTTGTCTCCGCTGTTCCGCTGCTGCTCTTCTGGAAGATTCGCATGCCACTGCACCTTTACGAAGAGATGTGCGCCAGGCAGTTCGGTCTTGCGCAGCAGCTTCCCATGTGTCTGGGTTTATGTCAAAGGTTTTTAATGAAGCCTTAAGCGTGTCTTTGAAGCGCTTTTTCTGGCCACCATGGGAGCGTCTACCCTTCTGCATCTCACCATAAAAGAGTATCTTTGGCAGTCGATGGTCTGGCATGCGGACTACATGACCTGCCCAGCGAGTCTGGGACTGCGTCAGAATAGTATCGATGCTAGGGATACCAGCTCTGTCAAGAACGGCGGTATCTGGGATCTTGTCTTGCCATTTGATGTTCATTATCTTCCTGAGACAGACTGTATGGAAGTGGTTGAGCTTTTTTACGTGGCGCCTGTATACAGTCCATGTTTCACATGCATAAAGCAGCACTGGAAGCACCGCAGCTCTGTATACCTTCAGCTTTGTCTGTAGACTAATGCCACTTCGATGCCAAACGTTGGTGTATAGTCTGCCAAATGTGCTGCTGGCTTTGGAGATCCTGGTGTTCACCTCATCATCAATGACGATGTTCTGGGATAGTGTACTACCAAGGTATGTGAACCTGTTCACAACATTCAGTTTCTCACCATTTACCTTGATGACTGGCTCAGTATAAATTGTGCCAGGAGCTGGTTGGTACATGATTTCTGTTTTCCCCGTGTTGATGGTAAGCCCAAAGTTGGAGCAGGCTTCGGAGAATCTATCAACGCTACGCTGCAGATCAGCCTCTGAGCCAGCACTGAGGGCACAATCGTCAGCAAACAGAAGATCCCTGATGGTGTGTGATTTGACCTTGGTTTTTGCTTGAAGCCTCCTAAGGTTAAACAATTTTCCATCAATACGATATCTGATGTCGATTCCTGTGTCCCCGTCTCTGAAAGCATCAGTCAGCATAGCAGAAAACATGATACTGAAAAGCGTCGGTGCAAGTACACACCCTTGTTTAACTCCATTTGAGACTGGGAAAGGCTCCGATAGCTCACCGTTTTCCTGAACTCTAGCCTGCATTCCATCATGCAGCTGCTGCACTATTGAGATAAATTTTTTTGGGCAGCCGTATTTTGCCATGATCTTCCATAGACCCTCTCTACTGACCGTGTCGAACGCCTTTGTCAAGTCGATGAAAGCTGTGTACAGGTCACAGTGCTGTTCTTGGCATTTTTCTTGAAGCTGTCTTGCAGCGAACACCATATCGGTTGTTCCACGTTCTTTCCGGAATCCACACTGACTTTCAGGTAGAAGACCTTTGTCAAGATGAGCCGTAAGGCGATTAAGAAGGATTCTGGCAAATATCTTCCCAGCGATTGATAGTAGTGAGATGCCTCGATGATTGTTACAGTCTTGGCGATTACCTTTACGTTTATAAAGATGTATAATTGACGCATCCTTGAGATTGTGTGGGATGGTTTCACTCTGCCACATTTGCTGGAAGATCATGTGAAGTTTCTCTATCAGAACTGTACCGCCATCTTTATAGACCTCAACAGGAATTGAATCGGAGCCGGGGGCCTTTCCACTAGAAAGTTGATGAATCGCTTTTTGAGTCTCCTCCAAAGTCGGTATATCATCTAGTGTTTCATTTATAGGAATTTGGGGCAGTCGGTTGATGGCTTCATCGTTAATAGATGATGGCTGGTTCAGAATATTATTAAAGTGTTCGACCCAGCGTTGGAGAATTTTTTCCTTGTCTGTAATTAGTGTTTTTCCATCTGCATTAAGGAGGGGAAATGATCCTGATGATGTTGGACCATAGACCGCTTTGAGTGCATGGTAAAAATTTTTCATGTCATGGCTGTCAGCAAAGCCTTGGAGCTCATCTGCTTTATTACTCAGCCATGAATCCCGCATCTGGCGTAGTTTATGTTGGACGATTCTACGCATGTTGTTGAAAGCGTCTTTCTTGGATGTAGATTTTGGATCATTTAAATATGCTTTATGGAGATGGTGTTTCTCAGCCAACATCTTCTTTATATCATCTGAGTTCTCATCAAACCAGTCATTTTGTTTCTTGATGGCGGGACCCAGGACCTCTGTAGCAGTGTTGTAGATCTGCTCGCTTAGGGCTGTCCAATTTGTTTCCGCACTTTGGCCGTCTAACGAGATAGATTTGAGACGGTCTTCTAGGGTGTCAGTGAATGACTGTTTAATTTTTGTCTTCTTTAGTTTGGTAATATCCAGCCTTTTTTGAGTTTT
Source organism: Oreohelix idahoensis (assembly GCA_024509875.1). Lineage (NCBI taxonomy): Eukaryota > Metazoa > Mollusca > Gastropoda > Stylommatophora > Oreohelicidae > Oreohelix > Oreohelix idahoensis. The sequence continues at coordinate 427,436 of JAMPIV010003467.1, read as the reverse complement.
CTTTCCCTGAGGGCGCCTGGCAGGTTGGATACGAATTTTAAGTTTAAACACAATGAGGCGATGATCAGTCAAGCATTCGGCACCACATATGGACTTGGTCACCCGGACATCTTGCCTGTCCTTCTTCCTAACAATTACATAGTCAATTAGGTGCCAATGCTTCGAGCGAGGGTGCATCCAGGAGGTCCTGTTGCGGATAGGAAGTCGAAAATGGTGTTGGTGACAAGGAGGTTATGTTCTGCGCAAGTCTGGAGGAGAAGAAGTCCATTGCTGTTACAGCGACCCACGCCATACTTTCCGATAGTGCCATTCCAGGAGATGTTATCTGAGCCTACTCTTGCATTAAAGTCACCAAGAATAATAAGCTTATCTGCTTTGGGAACTGATGCAATGACTGCATGTAGTTCTTCGTAAAACTTATCCTTGACATCATCCTGGTTTGTCATAGTTGGTGCATATGCGCTAATGATGGTGGCATGTTTCCTTCCATAAAGCAGCGGGATCTTGACCGTCATGAGTCGGTCATTTATTCCCTTTGGGGGCTCCGCTAGCTTGCCAATAATTGCTGTTTTGATTGCAAATCCAACCCCTGCTTCTCGTCTTTCTTCAGTTCCTCTTCCGCTCCAATAGAATGTATAACCTGCACCCTTTTCGCAAAGTTGGCCCTCGCCTGCAAGTCGAGTTTCACTCAGTGCTGCTATGTCAATGTTGTATCTGGTCAGTTCTCTCCCAATCAGGGCAGTTCGCCTCTCGGGTCTGTTTGTGTTAAAGTTTTTGTCGAGTAGAGTGCGCACATTCCATGCGCCTAGAATGAGGGGGAAAAAATCTGTCCTTTCTTTTTCTTATGTGTCGCCCGCTGAAGTAGGGTACCCACCAACCGCGGTAAGCTGGTTAGGTAATGGTGGAGCAGGCAATGTTTAGGGCACCTTTTCTAGCCCCTTCCTCATGCCATGGAGGTGAGCAGTGCTTTCCTAAAGAGGGCTGCTCAGTCACTCAGGGGGCTGCCGAATCCCACTGCTGCTCCGATCAGTGGAAGACGACCATATGGCCTGAGCCGCCTGTGTGTAGGTCTGCGACTACGACTGCCAGCGCACCCACGCCTGCCGCTTCGCCGCTCGCCCATCGCCACAGGACTTGTTGTGAGTGGATGGATGAGTGGATGAGTGGATGAAAGAGTGACTTGCGCAGTGATTTGGTTTAAAGTGAGGAAGAATTGCGCAATTCGTGGACCTCACTCTCTCGCCTGGGTCCATCTTAATCCAGTGGCAAGACAAGTCAAGACGACTGGAGATGAAGTCAGGTGCAGTGGATGACCATGGCTTTCTACGTGCCTCGCCATGCTCCTTACGCTCCACAGCGCGTTGCTGGTAATCGCCGTCATGCCCGTTGAACCAACAGGTGGTTTCTTCCGCGCAGTCTCCCGAATATATATATATATATATATATATATATATATATATATATATATATATATATATATATATATATATATATATATATATATATATATATATATATAAAGTTAAATAACCGAAGTGGATAAATATATTATATTTTACGCGGGTTAAGGATAGGATTGAGAATACTATATAATGGTTAAGTATTTGTATTTTTTCTCCTTTACACAGTATTGGGTCAAACCCTAAACCTTACCAGCGGCTTCCATATAAATCTGAGAGTAACCATACAAAAGAACAATTTAATTAGTATTTGGGTTTCTTCAAGGTAAACCTGTCTGAGGTTGTGTTTACACACAGAAAGAGACAGAATACCTACCCTAAGAACATTGAGAGTGACTTTGTAACTGGGCATATAGATCCAGATTTTTTTTCCAATTTCATTTACAGTCAGCACGTTGCGGCGACCTAACAAACATTAACATTTCCCGACGTTTGATCATTTGTGGTGTGACAAGGAATTTTTATACTGAGAGAAGTTACCAACCTGTCATTTCCTATGTACTGGGAATCTCAAGCTATTGACACTGTGAGCGCTGTTAAAGTTCTTACCTGGACAAATTAAATGTGACATAAACAGTAATCCTAAATAAAAATAACAAAGGGAACGCTCCCAGGAGAAGTGGACTTAAATCTGTCTTTGAGGAGCTGGGGTTCTCTTTGCCAAAAATAACACTGGATTTGCTGTGTGTGTGTATGTCCTAAAGATTGTTCCAGAAGATACAACACCAGTATTAGGTAATAAAGAATGCTCGTGGCCACGGTTGTCTGAGAAGAGCGGAAGGATGAATTAATAATTCTCATATATATCTTGTAGAATCCATGTACTCACTTTGTGTATTTTTTTTAATGCAAGTTTTGCTAAATGCTGTCCCTTTCAGAATATATTAACGTATAAACTCTGTTCTTTACGGTAGAGGGAAATACTAGACCATAGCGTATAAATCTTTGACTCTTTGGGGTTAATAACTTTCTTCTAACGGGATCTTGTTTTAACAGAGGGAGGGAGGATTACCCCTATGAGTCTAACTCTTTAATTAATTCATTAACTTATGTTTATTTGTAGTTGATTGATATTCAAAATATTGCTGTTGTGAAGTTCTTTATGATAAATAAAATTTACATAACTTTATTTACAATGTGTTGGTCAGCTCGTCCCAACATATCCCTACATCCATTAAGATAGTTTTTCACGTTTGTGCGTCTAATTGTCGTCACTTATCTGTGTGTGTGTGTAGAGGTGAGTGTTTGAATATATATATATATATATATATATATATACATATATATATATATATATATATATATATATATATATATATATATATATATATATATATATATATATATATATATATATATATATATATATATATATATATATATATATATATATATATATATATGAAAACTGTCTGATCTAAGAATCTCAGTCGTAATCGATAGGCTGGATAGATTATCTCTCAAATTCAGGGACAGACTTTACCTTTCACCATTTCACTCGTGAAAAAATCTATTTCTTTACCTTATCTCCCACTGAGCTATCCACCTGTTCTAGTTCTATTCAGACGGGACCATAATTGATCTTAAATACCTATCAAAAAAATCTACGACAGAAAGCCATAAAGCTTCTAAGAGATGGAAAAGCGTCTGGACTTGATGGCATTCCAGCAGAGGCCATCAAAGCAGATATCGACACTGCTACAGAGATGTTATATAAATTACTTGGTAAAGTCTGGGAAAAGGAAGAGATACCAGCAGAATGGAAGGAAGGATATCTGGTTAAGTTGCCTAAGAAGGGAAATTTACAAGAGTGCACAAATTATAGAAGAATAATGTTACTATCAGTGCCAGGAAAAATATTAAACAGGATTATCATTGAGAGATTAAAAGAGTCCATAGACAAGAAACTGAGAGATGAACAAGCAGGTTTTCGACAAAACCGATCATGTACAGACCAGATAGCCACTTTGAGAATAATAGTTGAACAAAGTCTGGAATGGAATTCACCACTATACATCGGATTTGTGGACTACGAAAAGGCATTTGACAGTGTAGACAGAGAACCACTTTGGAAATTGATGAGGCATTATGGAGTTCCCCTGAAGATAATTAATTTAATAAAGAAAACATATGAAGACATGACATGCAGAGTTCTTCATGAAGGACAGCTTACAAATGTGAAGTCAGTCCTATTGTATGGCTCTGAGACATGGAGAACAACAAAGACAACAACCAAAAAGCTACAGACTTTCATAAATGGGTGCTTGCGTAGAATAGAGGGATTAAAATGGTATGACAAGTAGTGGCGTTATAAGTTTATATTATTTAATTGATTAGTCCTGCTCGTTTTCCCACTGTGTCTAGGTTCATCTATCATAGGTCCACAAGGTTCAGGACAGCCACAATAGTTCATTAACGATAACTTCTATAACTCGAAGATTCCACACAACGATCAATATAACAGCTGGATACTTTAGTGACATTCCATTATTTATTCACATAGACGATACATCATTACACGGCATTAATAATTAGGTAGATTCAGCCACTTCTACAATCCATAGGTCCATATAAACATTCCTCTTCCTACCTGGAGTTGTATTTGATAAACAGTAATATGTTTCAAGACACTTCTCTTTTAACATTTTCCATATTTCTACCATTTGGTAGAAAACACACACAAGCAGCCCATTCAGGGTAAACACATGCTCTGTCCATTTTTCCTCCAAACTGCTCACGTCATGTGCGCAATACACATATCGACAAATCACTATCGTGCAGCGCTCATCAGCACCAAAATCCTATTTATCCTCTGGCAGGTGGCGTGCAAAGCCAGTGCCACACAAGGTTACCAACGTGGAACTGAGGACAAGAACTAGACAAGTGCCAGTGGAACAAGAGATGAGAAGACGATGGCGATGGATAGGACACACACTGAGGAAACCTGTTGATAGCATTACAAGACAGTCCTTGTTCTGGAACCCTCAGGGCAAGAGAGGCTGAGGTAGATCAAGAAGCACATGGAAAAGAGAACTGGAAACAGAGGTGAAAATGATGAGGAGAACGTGGAAAGAACTTGAGATGATGGCACGTGACAGGAGGACTTGGCATGTGTTTGTTGAAGGCCTATGCTCCTTTGGGAGTGGAGGGTTATGAATGAATGAATATAGCTTCGTTACCATTCCATAGAATGGAAGGTTTCTCATGCAATAAATCCTTGTCGTTGAACATACGCAATACAGAGTTCTAAGTGTTACATCGAACCAGTTTTATTGAACGTACTAGAGTCAAGGATATTACGCAACAGTGGAAAAAGAAAGAAAAAGAGAGAATGTTCAAGGCAACAGATATGTGTTTCATTAGGATGTTAACAATCCATACGATGACCAAAATGACTGATGAAAGTTTGAAAAAAGCCATTGGGAAAAAAAATTAATATCGAAAATAGGTAAATTACAGTGTTGTGAGCGAGAAACAAAGAAATAAGACAGAATAATAGATAAGAAGGAATGAAAGAAAGAAAGACAAACTGACAGACAGACAGACAGAAAGAAAGAAAGAAAGAAAGAAAGAAAGAAAGAAAGAAAGAAAGAAAGAAAGTAAGAAAGATAACACGAAAGAAGAGAAATAATAAGACACTTCGTAGATTCGATCTAGGCCAACTCAAACGTCGCCCTTATCTTGCTGTAAGAAATAAACCGTGTTACGACAAAGGACAAGATAAGCACACCCTTAAAAAGTAATATCGAATGGTAAGTTATCACCTCGGCAGAACTGGCAACTATGAAACTTAGACCTGAACGATCCAGACATGTTTATCAAGGCTATTACTGCCATAATTTCCTGTTATCAAGTACAGACAAATAAAAATATAAAGATAAGGTGAAGGCAAACAGGCATCACTGGACGTATAACGTTAAGAAGGCGCAGCAGAAAACATGGCAACAATTGGAAAAAGAGAGGGGAAGAGTCGTAGTGGAACACAAAGAGATAACATAAAGGGCAGCTTGACACAAAGACACATGTAGAGATCGACAAAGGTACTGGATGTGCAAAATCGAAGTTCGAGATCTCCAGAGAAACATGATATCTTCACTTAACGCCACGGGTGTGACGATGCTATCGTTACTACTATACTAGAGGGTCGGGAACCGGTACATCACATTGTACCGGTAGATCACAGGGGATGATTTGATAGATCTTTTGGAGACGGAAGCGGAAAAAAAAGACATTTAAAGTCAGAGAAATTTTAGACTAGCTCTCTATCTTCTTATTCTTTGATCCTTAGCAGCCAACTGTCAACGCAGTCTGTGGCCATCACTCCTGGTAGCGTCTTGTAGGGCAGCAGCAAACTGCTTCCATTTTGCTTGGTCGGTGGCCATCTTTCGTGCAGTGCTCAAGCTCTCTTTCATTCTATGCATCTCGGCCTCCATAGTTTTCGCCTAGTTGTGTGTAACATGGTGTCTGAACCAATATCTAATGGTAAGTAACGAGAGCCTACCTTGCCTAACTATAGCGGAATGTGCAACAAAAATTTCGACCAATCGCTGCACCGAACGATGTAAACATGGAACCGTGAGTTGGGACAGGAAGGCCAGATGAAGTTTGTCGTAACGGGTGTGTTTATTTGTGACTTCTGGGAAAAAGATAATGGATTTCATCCTGTCCGATGATCACAGTATGATACTAGATATCTTAACCTTTTAGTAGATACCTGGATCTAAGCTATAGGAGCAGTGGGACAGGAGTTATAAGTGTTTATATGCCATTATAACAAGAATCGGAAGCAGTTTTGCCCTGTTTTGACTGCGATAGCAAAATATACAGGGGAGGGAGAGAAACAACAGTTTGTTAGAACGATAGAGACCTATCGGCAGGTTAAAACAAGACCTCGATGGAGACAATCGGTTGAAGAACAATGGAGTAAGAAATTATGAAAATTTTAATAGATTAACAGATTGGTAGAAGAGCATCATCCTCGAAGAAAAGTTTAGTACTCGAGATAGGCCAAATCCAGCCAATGGAATCGTTTCTCTTCTCGTCATCCGCTGGGAGGAATAAAATGGGAGGCTACTGGGGAAGAATTTCACTCTCGCAGCCAAATTTAAACGACAGAACACAGATAACAGCATACTGCCACGAAGCCACATTCGCCATCTATATGTGTGAGCAGACTGTTTGGCCTGTAAAGACCTGTGTATCTGAGATTGAGTGTAAAAGAAATAATGAAGAATATGTATTTGTGCTTAGTTGAAGTATTTATTTGTGTAGAATCTCATTGTGCAATTCCTGGAAGGAAAACCGCTTCGTGTTAAATAAATTATGTTTCGAAATTAAATCAAAGGAAGGATGGTAAGAAAGCTATTAGTTGTCAGAAGCTTATAAAGCCTTTTCTAAGTGCTTGACCGGACAATACCATCAGGAATAAGGAAAGAATGAAAGTAATTATTTCATGTTTTGTTTTGAGTATACACTTAACACTTACCATAAGGCCTATGAGTTCCTAGTGAAGTCAATCATGGACATATTGGGAAAGTGATTTTTATGAATGATATATTATTTTATTGGATAAATCTACTTGTCACTGACTCGATATGTCTTTACTGATTTACCATCAACCATTCTGACTTCCTCACTGCATCTCCTATCTGTATAGGTAGATTCTAGAGTCAGATGCTATGAAGGACATATTGTGTTTAAGGTCATATCGAATCCTGTCAATCACCTTGTCAGTATTGAAGATAACTGGTGTTCTACTGTATCGGTGTAAGAAGTGTTCAAGCACCAAGTATTGACATCAGGTGTGAGAGTGGACACCCTCAGCTTTGGGTGTTTCATTCCTTACTGCTTCATTACCCCAGAAGGCAAAGGCATTTAAGATAAGTCCTTTAAGACACGGCTGCCTAGCTGAGCATGAAGTACCACATCACAGTATAAAGTTATGATGACTTTTATTAAATGGTGAATCCATGTGTGAACACGTGACTATAGATACAAGTCCCAGAGACCGTTTAAATATATAAATACCTTGATTATATTTTCAAGTACTAACATTGACACTGAATCCAGAGTGAATTAATTAAAGTGAATATGAACATTCATCCAACTAATGACCAAGATCCAACAAGAGATACATTAATATCAGTAATTAATTATCAAGTTGGTGTATTATATTATTTGTAACATATACATCAGCATCATCATATTGTTTTATCCCAATCACCATTTTTGAGTTTCCAAAGCAATGCAGCCAACCATCACAAAACCAGATTAATGTAATTAATTAAAGCTAAGAAATTGTACTGCACTGTTTTGAGTACTTTATTCAAGTTTGAATTCAAGTTACTTTGAATTTTATTAATTACCTCTAGATACTTTAACAGCCATAGGTTGGTCTTAGGAGAGGGGCACCATAGATTACTGGACTGCATATTACCATCTCGTTCAGTAACCTTTACAGCCAGACTTAAACCTATGAACTCTATACACCATTACTCTTTTCTGAGAATGGGGTATTACTTATAAGACCAGTCTCATATCTGGCAGCTATCCTGGTATTATCTGATATATATACCTTTTTGTCCGTCTACATCATCAATATTATCTAACCTCTCGCGACATTGTGTTTGGTCGGCCTCTCTTTCGATTGCTTTCAGGGGTCCATAGCATAGCTGTTCTTGAGAAGGCATCAGGGTTTCTTCTGAGAACGTGGTCAACCCTACTCCAGCGTCTGCGAATTATGATGATATGCATGTCCTCTTGCTTGCTCCGAGTAAGCAGCTTTTCGTTGGTGATGGTATTCGGCCAAAAGATTCTGAGAATTTTCCTTGGGCAGATTGTGTGGAAGGAGGACAATTTCGACATTTTCTTCTCTGCTACTGTCCTGCATTCCACACCATAAAGAAGAACAGAAAGTACACAGCTCTCATATAATCTTAATTTGGTGTTGGTGCGGTACTGAGAGGACTCCCAGATGTTGTTTAGACTAGCAAAGGATGTTCTCGCGTTATTCATTCTGTTGTCCACGTCTTTGCTTGTTCCGCCGTCTACTGTATATTTAAAAACGTTGTATCACCAGGATTAAGCGTACTTTTCTTGCAATCCTAGTAAAATCCCACGAGCTACTTATTAAAATTCCCTTTAATATTCTTCTTCTTCTTTGGTCCTTGACCGCTGACTGCCAAAGCAATCAGTGACCATCGCGCCTGGTGGCGTCTTGTAGGGCAGCAACAAACTGTCTCCTTTCGTCCTTGGCCACTGACTGACAAAGCAATCAGTGACCATCGCGCCTGGTGGCGTCTTGTAGGGCAGCAACAAACTGTCTCCTTTCGTCCTTGGCCACTGACTGACAAAGCAATCAGTGACCATCGCGCCTGGTGGCGTCTTGTAGGGCAGCAGCAAACTGTCTCCTTTCGTCCTTGGCCACTGACTGACAAAGCAATCAGTGACCATCGCGCCTGGTGGCGTCTTGTAGGTCAGCAACAAACTGTCTCCTTTCGTCCTTGGCCACTGACTGACAAAGCAATCAGTGACCATCGCGCCTGGTGGCGTCTTGTAGGGCAGCAACAAACTGTCTCCTTTCGTCCTTCGCCACTGACTGACAAAGCAATCAGTGACCATCGCGCCTGGTGGCGTCTTGTAGGGCAGCAACAGAATGCCTCTATTTTGCTCGGTCGGCAGCCATCCTTAGTGTGGTGCCCCAGCTCTGGTTCAGGCTTAGTTTCTCTACCTCCATAGTTCTCCGCCAGGTGGCTTTTGGCCGGCCTTGCTTTCGCTTTCCTTCTGGAGCCCACAGCATGAGAGTTTTGGTGATGGTGTCAGGGTCTCTTATGAGGATGTGGCCAACCGAATTCCAACGTCTACCCGCTATGATGGTGTGCATGTCTTCTTGGTGGCTCTGAGTTAGCAGTTCTTGGTTGGTAATGGTGTTCCGCCAGAAAATTCGCGGAATTTTCCTTTGGAAGGTTGTGTGGAAATATGACTTTAGTGAGCAACATTAGACACGAAAGTGATCTTTTCATCGACATGAAATTTCTGATGACATAATTGCCTGAAGTAGATCGGCATGCAGAAATAACACTTATATACAGGTCACGATAATTTCAAATGTCAACTACTCTGAAACCTGAAACATATATTAGTTTATCCAGGTAGATCTTTGGTTTTGGTTTTAAGGCCCATCCATTGCACACGGAGAACACCATAAGTGCTCCGATCTCCTCCATCAGAGCACTCAAGGAAGATCTTAGCACAGTGTCAGAACTCGGTAGCACCTGCGAAAATCCCAATGTGTGTATGCAGAAATCATATTATAAAAATATTTTTGTGGTTGGTATGTTTCCTAATGTTTTTCAATTTTTGCCAGGGTAGCGGCCGTATGGCCCACTCTTTACTATTTCCAACTGCCGAGAAATAATTTTTAACGTGCGCAACTTGCACACTGCATTTCCTATTTTTTCGCCTCTATCCGAGACGGCTAGGCACTGCCTACGAGATCAGGGGGGAGCATGACATCTGTAACAGCTGGAGTGTAAATTAGAGTTGTGTAACAGCGTTATATCACTAGGTGGCAGATGGCAGGCCTAGTGACGTGATTTAAGTTTACAACTTCTCTTTTTATCTTCCAAGTTATTTAGTTAATACCTTTACTGGCCATCTCCGCCAGAGGTGTAAATTCCTGGATGATACTATAATCCTTTTCTTGTATACCTCGGGTTCGTTCAGTTCCTTCTTCGATGTTATAGTGACTTCTCATATAGTGGTAGTGTAAACAAACATGACCTACTTTCAGCAACTCTTAAAGATGGAATCAAATTCATTCTGATCCTTCAAAACTTTTAATAACATAATAATGCAACATGTATGATGAGTCATTCAACTGATAGAGCTCGCATATAAGCATTAACGGGGTCTTTGTACATCATGAATTCCTATGTCTTGTAAACTTCCGTATTCCTCTTTAACATATTATTATCTCCTGTAGACTTTCTTAGTCTTCCCAAATTTGCTCCTATTTACTCGTGGTACCTATGCTCTTTATTAGCATTCCATACTTTTTTTAGGTACTTAAATATTTTCTTCGACGAACTGGTCAGACATTTCTCTATAACCATTCCTAGAAACAAAATTCATCTCATGCATAAAAAATATATGTTCACCATTCTGATACTTACATGAGAGAGCATATTTGCGGTTCTCATAAAGAAGTCACATCAAAGAAGAGTTGGCCACTCGGAAAGCAGCGGCTGGGAGACTTTTTCAGGCCATAAATCGTGGATTCCTCAGTAAGAAAGAAGTTGGTAAGAAAACGAAGATGGCTGTATACCGCTCCACCTATGTCCCAGTCTTGACATATGGATGCGAGTCGTGGGCAATGACTACAACCCACAAAAGCCAGATCCAAACCTCAGAAATGAGGTATCTGAGGAAAGTGGTTGAAGTAACAAGAAGAGACATGGTCCGCAACCAGACGATCCGTCAAGGCCTAAAATCCCATCCGCTGCAGACCCAAATAGAACAGTCCCAACTAAGATGGTTTGGCCATGTCTGCAGAATGGGAGAAGATCGGCTACCACGACAAGCATGGGAAACAAAGAGCCAGGGATCCAGACCTCCAGGACGACCCAGAGTCCGCTGGGAGGACAACATTAGACAATCTTTGAAGGACCGAGGACTAGAATGGAACCAGGCCAGGAAGAAGACAGCTGATAGAATGGTCTGGCGCTCTCTCTTCCAAACCTCTACACCTCACGGTAGAAGGGGAACGACTAAGTAAGTAAGTAAGTATAAAGAAGTCGACACTCACTTTTTCTTAAAAGTCGTATGTAATTCTTGACAACTCAAACTTTGTTCAACATGGCTCTTCCATAATATCTATAGTTTCCTTCATATATTTACAGCCTTTCGTTACTTTGCACATAGTCGTTATATATTCATAACCATCCGTTTCTTGATACATAGTCGTAAAGTTCTCATAGCGAACTGGCAAATCGTGCTTCTGCAAAACTCTCCTGGAAACAAAATTCTACTTTGTGCAAAATATAATCACAATCCAATACTTACAAGACAGCACAAACGCTGATCTCCTTTTAGAAATACACACTAGCTGTGAACTACAGAATCAAATACTATCTTCCGATAGAATAACACTGGCTAGTGATGGCTGGACATCTATATATATATATATATATATATATATATATATATATATATATATATATATATATATATATATATATATAAACCCTATCTGTAAAACCACAGATGGTACATCTTGTCCGCACAGCAGCTGATCACACACTGATGACCAACTCAGGACTAACTAATCCTCTGGTCATTTCAGCGTGGTGTCTTTTTCTCGCCACTCTTCTGATTCGCTGATCCACATCTTTTTTACTTAAAATAATTGGTCGAGCCTTTTTTCCTTGTTCTCGATCATTCTATTTACAACTCTTGATAAAATCACTCAGTTTTAGTTAACGTGAGCCGATATTCTAAACTGTTGTCAGTTAGCAATTTATTATTATTTTCATTCATTATTTTGTCCTTGTGAGCTGTTCTAACTGTTTATCTGACTCTAACAATAGTATGAATAATGCTAGGGCAAGCCTCGCGGTGACACATCATTAGGGACTACTGGTTTTGAAAACAATTTCTATCAATTAAATTCCCTATGCGCACTGCACGAAGGATGACCGCCGACCGAGCAAAGTGGAAGCTGTTTGTTGCTACCCTACGAAATGCCACCAGGCGTGATGATCCCTGACTTCTTTGACAGTCGGTAGCTAAGGATCAAAGATATTACTTGTGCAGGGAGCGAACCCAGTACCTTTAGAGTTAGAGGCGGACGTTCACTACAAAAGCGTGCAGTGCGTCTAGTCTCTGACAACTGCCTAACTCAGTGTATAGATTTCTATAAAAACTTCCGAATACTGCCCTTAAGAAAGCGCCTTCTGTTTAACAAAGCTAAATTTGTTCACAAAATCCTGTCACACAATGCTCCAGCATATATGTGGCCAATGTTCAATTACAATGAAAGACGCAGTCAACGCTTTAACAGATTGCAAGTGCCTAAGCCTAGGATTGACTTATTCAAGAAAAGCTTAGCGTACTCTGCTGCTCATCTTTGGAATTGTCTTCCACATAACCCAAGAACTCTAAAACAAAATCCATGGTAATATCACGAGAAAAAAGAAGACATCAGATTAAGCTGGGAGAACAGGTCCTGGAGCAGGTCGACCACGTTAAATACCTCGGAGCTATTATAGACCGAAAGGGAGGCATCAAAGAAGAGTTGGCCACTCGAAAAGCAGCAGCTGGGAGACTTTTTCAGGCCATAAATCGAGGATTCCTCAGCAAGAGAGAGGTTGGTAAGAAAACGAAGATGGCTGTATACCGCTCCACCCATGTCCCAGTCTTGACATATGGATGCGAGTCATGGGCAATGACTACAACCCATAAAAGCCAGATCCAAACCTCAGAAATTAGGTATCTGAGGAAGGTGGTTGAAGTAACAAGAAGAGACATGGTACGCAACCAGACGATACGTCAAGGCCTTAAATCCTACCCCCTGCAGACCCAAGTAGAACAGTCCCAATTAAGATGGTTTGGCCATGTCTGCAGAATGGGGGAAGACCGGCTACCACGACAAGCATGGGAAACAAAGAGCCAAGGATCCAGACCCCCAGGACGACCCAGAGTCTGCTGGGAGGACAACATTAGACAATCTTTGAAGGACCGAGGACTAGAATGGAACCAGGCCAGGAGGAAGACAGCCGATAGGATAGTCTGGCGCTCTCTCTTCCAAACCTCTACACCTCACGGTAGAAGGGGAACGACTAAGTAAATAAGTATAACCTAAGAAACAACCTCAGTCCCTATTCATACAATCATAGACTTTTTGAATACTTTCTGAATTCTGATTACATGCCCCCCTAATTGGATTATCTTTTCTTATAACATCAACTGTAGGTTCTAATGACGATGTTTGTACTTTTCAACATATGTTATGTCATGCTTATAATTAATTAATGTTAATATGAGTGTGCTATATTATTATTTTACTTTACGTTGAATTTCTTGAAATTGACATGTAACATGCATATGAGAATAAATGAATTTCAGTATGAAAGGTGAGCGAAAGGAAGGGCAGAATGTTAGACGGACCTGCGTGCCCAATTCTCAACCCTTTGAAAATAAAGTTCGTTCGTTCGTTTGTTCGTTCCTTCAGAGTCACTCAGACCCCCAGGGTAGGTAGATCTTTACAAAGCGCTTTAGAAAACTCAAGTGTTTGTAAAGTAGATCCCCATAGCTCCTGGATTGCCTACCGTTGCTCAGTACCAACGATTGTGTAAGTAACATACGTTATTGCAGTGTTACTGTTAGCGCGAGCATTACTACTAACGTTATGCCCGGCAGTGTCAGGGTGACACGATATCACTGTAAATACACACCAGTGCACATGTGTATCTTGGTGGGTTAATCCTTCAGATCCGACATTGTCTTGTGTTTGAGACAGCAGGATATAGCGCGGAAAAAACTGCTGTCTGCACTCTGTGCATAATGTTACGGTTATTACTAGTTCAGGTAATCATTACTGTTATACAGACAAAAAGTTGGCGTACATCAGTTATTTTGCGACACAGTGTGTTGACAGTCCTTCAAGATTGTCGTCTCCTTCGGAGAAGGAAGAGCGGACAGTATGGTCGTCTCCAGTCCAGTTAAGGAAAATACTGTGTGGTGACGAGAGAAGCCTGAGACGGACTGCTAACTATTTAAGATAGAGAGATGTGGTTGGTTGGGTGTGAACGAAGAAGAAGGAGAAGTAGGAAAAGAAGAAAGAAGAATGCGACAAACAAGCGGTAAAATCAGAAGAGGAGGAAGAAGAAGGATAAGAAGTAGGAAGAACACGCAGAAGAAGAAGAACAGCAGAAGAGAAAAAGAAGAAGAAAAAGCAAAAGAAAAAGAAGAAGAAGAGTAGGAGGAAGAAGAAGAAGATGATGAAGAAGGAAAAGAAGGAAGAAGAAGACGACGAACAAGCAGAAGAAGAAGAAGAAAAAGAAGAAGAAGCAGACAAACAAGAACAAGCAGAGGAAGAAGAATCTATGACACGGTAGTATTTAGACACTCTTATGCAAGGATATGACACTTTTTATACCCATACAAAAATCCAGTTACTGTAACAATAAACGCCAATGTTTGCACAGAAAAGGGACGGACTTTTGTGACACCAGGCTTAAATCAGCAGTTAGATCTAGGCTTGTTACAGGAAAAACGCGAAAGGTAAATACGTCTTTTGTGTTTCCTAAAGGAGGATGGATTACAAAGGTAAAGTTATGCGCACGCTAATTGGGTGTTTCTTTCTTACTTTACCTGGTCTGTGTTCTTACTTTTTAAGTTATTTAAGACATTTTTGGAAGTTCAGGCAACGAAGAATAGAAGTGTGATTTTGGCAAATGAAGAAAAAATACTTAGTGATGTATATGGTATCACTATATATCACTTATACATAGTTCTCTTGTGGCATTCACTGGATATGTTCAGTGCCGAAGGTAAGGAGACTCGAGAGATAAGAAATATTATGTATGTTTTTATGTGCATGTGTGTAGACATATATGTATGTAATGATAGAAAAATCTATATAGAGCATTACAGCTGAAGGTAATCTGATCATCAGATGGTTTCCTCATCAGATAAGTGTTTCGATAATTTTACATCATACTGGGGAAAAGAAGGGGAGGAGCGGTCACGATTTGGTCATGATTAATTAAAGAAAGTCACCCTCCTGATAACTTTTACCTGCGGTGTCAACTGAACCAATTCTACATTGGTTACAGTTTCCAAAATGTTTCTCCCGGATTTTGTCTGCCAGCTGGATGTATTTTTAAAATTAATTGTCTTGTATTTAAATTGGTTGTTTAAAAGAAAGTGTATCTTCTTCTTCTTCCTCGTTCGTCCTGAAAAGGACGTTGGTTGCGTTGTGTCTGTTTACAGCGGAGCTGAGATATCTGCGCCTTTCGGCCGGCACATCCGACTTCAGCACGGCATTTTTTGGGACCGGGTTTGCCTTCCCTCTTCGATCCCTACTCTCTCTCAGCCAGACTGCAGTGATGCAGCCTGTTTCCAGGACCACCACGTGGAGGTGGAGTAGGGTCTTGGTCAGCTCTAAAAGAAAGTGTATATACAATCATCTTTTAGGTCACACGGAAAAGTGTAGTATAGTAAACCGCTTCAGTCATAACTGATTATGAGAATGCATCACTGAGGTGACAGCCTTCAACTACTTTTTCCCTAGAGTTCCTTTCAGCGTGTTCTTTTCTCTTCTAGTTCTTTTCGCCCAATATGAGGCGGCTTTAGGGAGCATCGCCAATGGTGCTATCAACAGCTTCATCCTCCCAGGACGCTGGATTTATGTCCAGTACTTTCACGTCTGTCTTGTACACATCTTCGAACCTCAGCTGCGGTTCCCCGGCTGCTCTTATGCCACCTGCCAGTTTGTCCGTAGAAAATAAGGATACGTATAAATATTCACGCATTAATGTATGAGTTTGCATTGTCAGAACTTTTGTGAAAAACTAACACAGTCTAGTTTTAATTGGCTTACCACTTCACAGGATATATTATTCTTGGACATGAACCCTAATATAATAGATGAATCATGTGTCTAAGTTGAAAATGAGGAAATGCTTTTTTTACAAATAAAAGTCTCGTGGCTTGGTAAGAATGCTGGACAACACTAATAGATGCAATATATCCGGTGCTGAGCAACATTTATTCGATGCTGTGAAACATATATCCGGTGCTGGGCAACATATATTCGGTGCTGGGAAACATATTTTCGGTGCTGGGCAACAAATATTTGGTGCTGGACAACATATATCCGGTGGTGGGCAACATATATTTGGTGCTGGGCAACATATATTCGGTGCTGGACAACATACATTTGGTGCTGGACAACATATATTCGGTGCTGGACAACATATATCCGGAAACATTCGTCTGTGCCAGTTTCCATTATCATCACCGCTTTCACAACCACCAAGGTCCATGCCGACTACAATGGGCGCTTCTCTCTAGTTCTCTTTATCGTGGCAACATCAACTATTTTCACGCATTTATTTTAGAATGTCCATTTCCTTTCCACCTGTACTTCTCGATTTTCTCAGCCCATCAGTTCTGCATTAATTTTTTTCCCCAGAGCTTTCATTGTCTAATAATAATAGCCCCTTCAGTTATAACTGACTATGGGAATGCGCTCCTGAGGTGACAGCCCTCAGCTGCTTACTTTCCCGGTGTTCCTTTCGACGTTTTCTCCTCTCTTCCGCTTGTTGTGTGAGCTTCTTTTCGCCCAAACTGAGGTGAGGCCGCACATAGCATCGCCACTTGGTGCGATCTGCAGCTTCATCCTCCCAGGCTGCTGGATTTATGTCCAGTGCCTTCATGTCTCTCTTGCACACATCTTTGAACCTCAGCTGCGGTCGCCAAACTGTTCTTTTGCCATCTGCTAGTTGTTCGTAGAAAATATCTTTCGGGATGCGACCATCTTCCATGCGGCGGACATGGCCAAGCCAGCGTACTCTGCGCCGTCTAAGCAGTGCATACATGCTTTGAAAGCCAGCACGTGACAACAAATCGACATTTGGCACTTTATCTCTCCACGAAATGCTGAGGATGTGGCGTAAACTGAACCAGTGCCAGACTATTTTGCGCCCTAGGCAAAGCGAAGTACTTCTCACTCTCTTAACACACTGGCACTCTAAACTCTGCGCCCATCTGAGGTCTGCTCCCTGGGCGGCCGCCAGTTGGCCTAATGGTATCACCGGCCCTAGGCGCAGACACCGTAGATGGAAGGTATTGAGCCTTCTTTCTTGCTTAGCATAGGTTGTCCATGTCTCGCTACCATACAGAAGTGTGCTGGTGACGCAGGCGTTATGTACCGCAGCTTTGGTCTTCATTGTGAATTTGGAGTTTCCCCAAACACGCAATGTGAGGTGAGCAAAGGTAGCATTGTCTAAGATAAACACTTTATACAATTTTTTAACACATTAATAATAATAATAATTTTTTTTAAATGCTCTGTTCAATCATTCATTCATTTCTTTCGTGCCCTATTAGAAACATGAAGTCACTATTGCAGCTGACCCAATGCAGGAAGCCTGCCCAGAACCTTTCATATGTTCTTTCAGGGGTCTAAGGTAGTGCCATAACAAATACTGTCGTAGGAGAGTGTGTGACGAATCCGTTGTGCACTTTTATAACTTTCATCCTCTCCGACAGCATCACTTCTTTTCTTAATTTTTCTCACCGATCGTCCTATTATTTGGCACATTTTATGCCCTACATTTTTGCCCAGCCGCTCCCAGACTTGTTTACGTTTCGCCAGGTGAATCATAATAATACCAGGGTAATTGGACCTGTCAGCGGATAATACGTTTATCACGTAAGTAGTCTAGCTACCCTCGATGCAGACAGTAAACGTGAAGAGGAATAGCGACTGTTACGTAATTCATTTCCGGGGCCAGGGACAAAAAGCAACTGACCACCTGGGTTCGCGGACTGTCTGTCTGAGAAAGCCGTCTGGGGTGTGCGAAGATACAGGTAATAATTAGTGTGACGTATAATGGAAAAAGGGACTGCAGTAATCTGACAGTCTTTGTAACCTCGTAGCGCTCTATGATTTGCTAGCTCGAAGGGAAATCAAAAATTCCCCGAGTACGCTTTGATGTCGAGTCGCGGGCAAAACCTTCGAGAACCCGGTTACACGTAATAGGTCTTTTGATGCCGGTCGAAGACGCCCAACGGAAGACCGACCGTAAGCCTTTATCTTGTAACTCTGTTTCTGATTCTCCGTTACACACAGTAGCGCGAAAATTAACAACATCTATAGATCAGAGAAATATAATGATATATAAACTGTGTTTTCTTAAACTTACCATCAGTGTCACTCAGAATTTTTGAATACTCTAAGCACGCAGTTCTAAAACCATTATTGGGGAAAATGTGTTATTAGCATTCGTGGGGATTTTTCATTCTGATTTTCTGGTAGGAAATTGTGCGAATGTGCTTTAAAAGTGATAGCGTTTACCATCATTCTTTACTTAGATTTTTCATGCTAGTTAAAACCCTGTGAAATAAAATAACGCGTAACGATTTCATAACAGAGGTTAAATTAAACTGCTAATTTTCGCCACACGCTTTCTCACACGAGAAGAGACGGTTTTAGCTGACTGGACTTGTAGGATAAAACGTCTGATAGTGATAGTAAAGAATTCACGCTATATTTCATTTTGTATATTTATTATTATAAGTGCCTATTATTTAATACCAAACGATGACTAACAGACGCCGACAATTTAATAGCTATTAAAGACGGGCGTTTTTTGTGTAAGTGTGCGTATGGATATTTAATAATAATTAACATTGTACGCTGACTGCCGACGCGAGCAGGGGCGGAAGAGTTTGCATAACTCCATCCGACCTTAAACTCAGAGCTACGAAGCCTGACCGTGTAGGCGTAAAGGAAAACACCGTGTGCCTTTTAAATTTAATCAGGACTGATGGAGTGGAGAAGAGATCGTCTTGTCCCCGTCTGTGTGTGTATATAGTTTCATAGGATAGTAGCATTTGTTTCTCCAAAAATGTTTCTTATATTCTTCGCAGACCTGATCACAAGAGCGTCAAGTGGTTCTATTTTTTCACCTTTGATTTTTCTGGGTTACTTGTTCCTCTACTTGGTTTGAGCGGTACCGATTTTTCATTTATAAAACGTGTACTCGCCAAAGATACATGAGAAGCTCTAACAAAGAGTTGTCCGATAGGATTATCATCATCATCATTTGTAACATTTTTTTAGCAACCAGATGTTTCCCAATTCTGGAAGTATTTTCCTCTTTTAAATGTGAACCCCAAGAGCACGTCCTACATCAATTATTCGCGGTGACATTTTGTTGCATCCAGGAAAAACAACATCAGATTCGACGTTCACCTCACTAGTCTTTGTTTGTTAGAGGATGAACTGTGGCCAATTTGGGAAGTGAACCGGAATATATATATATATAAAAAAAAGTTAGTTGCTTATCCTTTACAGGACGTGGCAATCAACCCCAGCTTTTATTGGCTGTTTGTGATTTTTCTAGGCAATTTTTACGTTCAGTAGTTTGCCATTGCTTTCTGAACGGTACGGCGCTTATACCATTGTTAAAAATCCACACAAAGCGATCTGCCACCAAACCGCCTGCAGCAGGTTTCGAACCTGGTATATCTGGATTATGAAACTGCGTTCATATCCATTAGGCCACAGACGCCGACATATATATATATATATATATATATATATATACATATATATATATATATATATATATATATATATATATCCTTAACCTTCCCAGAGTTGCTCTGGTACCCATTTGGGGCTGGGTCGACCCAGGAGCCGTTTACGGCCTTAAAAAATCCCAACTCATCAGGGGATCGAACCATAGACCACTGAGCTAGGAAGCCAGTGCACTAACCACTATGCTACCGAGGCCCCCCATCACGCCAAGTGGGGTCTTGTGGGGCAGCACAAACTCTCTCCATTTTGCTAGGTCTATGATTATCTTTCGTGCAGTCCCTCAACTCTGGTTCATGCTTCATCTCGGATTCCACACGTTCTCCACCAGGTTGTTTTTGACCAGCATGATTTCCTTCTGGAGTCCATAACATAGGAGTTCTAGGGATGGTGTAGGGGTCTCTTCTGAGAACATGCCAAACCAATTCCATCCTCTATCCTTTATTATAGTGTAATCTTGTTGATTACTCGGAGTAAGCAGTTATTTGTTTGTGATGGTGCTTGGTCAAAACATTTCAACGATATTACTTTAGTGGTTTCTTTCAGGACATCTTTATTAGACTTGTTGTGACAGACGAACGCAGCCGACCCTGAATGATATGATACGACTCTTCGTAACGACCCCTTGGATAACATCAGTGCCCCCGAAATATTGTAACCTTTCGTCAAACGGGATTTTTCTTTTCACCTGGACTCATTAGCTATGCAACCTTTCCACGCAGTACGGCAACACGCTTGCTGATTGATATGTGGACAGTTTATCTACCGTTCATTCTGGTCATCGCATTGATTTAAGGAGAGATTAAATCACGCACATGGTCATCTCTTGAGCAATCATATGCAGTATTTTCATTAACTTGGCCCAGAGGGGGCGGCGCCAGAATCAAACAGATAGCAGCGACCACGATCAAAGACACGGAATGGGGGGATCTCAGGAAAGCTAGCGCCACGATCAAAGACAGTAGTGGTCCCTGAAACGATTTCGCATCTCGGTGTTAAACACGGAACCGATCGCAGTGGGAGCGAACGGGGAAAGCCGACGCAAGCAGCGAGCGAAGATACAAGAGGCCAGGGGCGGCTTCTCCTTTTAGTCTGGCGGTCAGATCCCCAAAAGCCTTCTGAGATCTAAAAAGGTGTCAAGTTTCTCATGTCCCACTCATCTTTCATTTCATTCTAGATATATACAAACCACGTAGAAATACACTTTATCACTCGCTGGCCAGAACTTAACAGAAGCACTAGCTATATTTGAAATCCTGCTAGATTATCCCATCGATTTTTATACATATTTGAGTGAATTCTATTTCTGTGCAAAACGGTAAAATATATATTGTGTAAAGTGATCAGTGGTCTAGTTTATTCATTCTATTTCACTGGATTTTGTGTTAATTTAAATCTATTAAATTAAACCGTCTCAATAGTTCCAGATGTAAATGTAATGATATACCTGCTATATTATGTCCAGAGTCACAGTGTGGATTCCGAGCTGGCAGATCAACAACAGACATGATCTTCTCTCTCCGCCAGCTTCAGGAAAAATCAAGAGAGCAGAAAAGACCATTATATATCGCCTTTATAGACCTCACAAAAGCATTCGACCTGGTTAGTAGGGATGGACTCTTTAAAATCCTCCTGAAAATAGTCTGCCCTTCTAAAATGCTAGGAAATGATAAAGTCATTCCATGACGGCATGAAGGGAACAGTCCAATATGCTGGAAGCACGTCACAGCCCTTTGATATACGAAGTGGCGTTAAACAAGGCTGTGTTCTGGCTCTGACCCTCTTCGGAATCTTCTTTGCCTTACTCTTGAAACATGCATTCAGAGATGCAACTGAAGGAATATGCCTTCACACTAGGTCAGATGGCCGTCTGTTTAATCTTTCAAGGCTGAAGGCAAAAACAAAAATCAGAAGGGTCACTATAAGAGACTTGTTGTTCGCTGATAATGCTGCAGTCGTCACTCAAAGCCAACAGGAGCTTCAGTGCTTGATGGATCGCTTCACTAAAGCATGCAAGGACTTTGGCCTCACAATAAGTCTAAAGAAAACGAATGTGCTGAGTCAGGATGTGGGTGCTGCACCAGTTATCACTATCGATAACTATGAACTGGCAGTGTGCACCACTTCACATACCTAGGGTCTACCATCAATGACAAACTCTCACTGGATACAGAAATCGACAGCCGCATTGGCAAAGCTGCAGCTACCTTTGCCCGCCTCACATCGCGTGTTTGGGGAAACTCTAAACTCACAATGAAGACCAAAGCTGCGGTATATAATGCCTGCGTCACCAGCACACTCCTATATGGCAGCGAGACCTGGACGACCTATGCTAAGCAAGAAAGAAGGCTCAATACCTTCCATTTGCGGTGTCTACGCCGCATCCTCGGCATCTCGTGGAAAGATAAAGTGACAAATGTCGAGGTGTTGTCACGTGCTGGCCTTCAAAGTATGTATACGCTTCTTAGACAGCGCAGACTTCGCTGGCTTGGCCATGTTCGCCGCATGGATGATGGTCGCATCCCAAAAGATATCTTCTACGGACAATTAGCAGATGGCAAGAGAACAGTTGGGCGACCACAGCTGAGGTTCAAAGATGTGTGCAAGAGAGATATGAGGGCACTGGACATGGATCCAGCAACATGGGAGGATGAAGCTGCCGATCGCACTAAGTGGCGATGCTATTTACGGCGCCACCTCAGATTGGGCGAAGAGAGGCTCACACAAGAAGCAGAGGTGAGGAGAAAACGTCGAAAGGAGCACCAGGAAAATAAGCAGCTGAGGGCTGTCACCTCAGGGGCGCATTCCCATAGTCAGTTATGACTGAAGGGGCTATTATTATTATTATTATGTCCAAAAGATAATAGATGTTAAATGCTTAAATTAACTTTTAAAGTCGCGAAGGAATTTATAATTAATAAATTTAGTTAAGTTCTATATTTATAGATGTGTGTGTAACCACTAAAACACGCGCAGTGTTTATTAAATACATAATTAAATACGCGAGCGTATATAAATAGTCTTAACGGGAAATTCATCGCGCTTTAGAAGGTTATATGTTTTTCGGTATATTACATGTCTTTTTTTCTTTCATACAGAGTGATCGTAACCTGTGCGATCCCAGCATTAAGAAAGCAATAAAGCAAATCAATTTAAGCAAAGCAAAACATAAACAGTGTGTAGAGTCCCCCTGACTCAGAACTTGTTGAGACTGTGTAAATCTTTAATCTTTGAGGCGATTCTATGTTTGGAATTCCGCTATCTAACTTTTAGCAAAGAAAGCACACACAAAGACAAATTTAACACACCATCAAGCAAATTAAGTTGTAACGGGAAGAAGAACACTAGCCCGAGCTTTTGTTAGTTTACTGAAACAGAGAGAGAATACATATTTACCGAACAGTGATGTGACTAGTTTTCTCACTGGACTTAAACCATACCTCACGGATAAAGTGTACCAGCACGCGTAAGAATTTTATTATCAGCGGCAAAGTCAAATAGACCACACCATCCTCACCCCGGTATCAGAGACCGTGC
Source organism: Oreohelix idahoensis (assembly GCA_024509875.1). Taxonomy (NCBI): domain Eukaryota; kingdom Metazoa; phylum Mollusca; class Gastropoda; order Stylommatophora; family Oreohelicidae; genus Oreohelix; species Oreohelix idahoensis. The sequence goes on along the minus strand of JAMPIV010003467.1, from coordinate 404,111 downwards.
CCTCCCATAGAAACTGTTATTAAGAAAAGAGACACAATTACAGATTCATTTTCCAGCGATTACGGGATCCTTTTATGTGCTGACAGCGTACCCGCTAATCTGGGGCTGGAACTTGAACAAACACTCATACATTTAGTTTGAGGTGTAACTGCTGTTGTGTTATTCTATGGAGTGCCAGATTTTTTCACAATCGGTAAGTGAGAGCAAGATGAGTGAAGGCCTTTACTAGCGCGTGTATGAATGACATGAAATTAAATCTGTTGTGTAACCATTTTGTTAACTTGCTTACCTGGTAATATATATCTTTTCTGTATACCCTACATTGTTCCTTTAAGTGGGATAGTTGATAATTTGTTAACTCTGTTTAAAACCCCCTCCTTTTCATTTGCTTAGTAAAGGGAAGAACAATTGGGAAGAACAGGATTCTTTCTACCACCTATACCTAATTTTGAAACACCTCTTTCAGAGTAATTAACTTCACTGTTAGGTTAACTTACCTATGTTCCTGATAACTATCTATCTTTGGACTGGGTTTATCTTTGTCTAATAAGCGGGACGGGCTTAGTCGATACCAATCTTCTTCACCCCCTCCCTACCTTGTTATTTGAATTTTTCTGTAATTTTGATAATTCTTGTTGTAAACAAATGATTATTTTAGTGATTGTCTTTTTAACTTTAATAAACAACATAAACTTAATCGTTACGGTGTTGGACTACCCAAAGCCCATAAAATTTCCCCTATTTGTTTAAGATAGTTGTATCCACGTCGTCTGTGTGTTTGAAGCACCAAACCGGTGTGAGAGCAGGTGAGTGTCTGGAAACTGGCAAATAATTGTTTGACCAGTATGAGCCTGAAGAGTAGATTGAGAGAAACAATTTGTCGTAAATAAGTCTGTCTTTACTCTCCTCCAGCACTCTGTGGAGCATCTATTTACTCTCTACATTTCTATCACTGAGCTTTTCACCATCATTCTACACTCTAAACCGGACTACTATTTTCTAAGACTCTTTCTCTCAAAATAAATTTACGACACTTGTTAGTCAGTTTGCTAGGGTATTTCTGATATTCTTCTGCAAAAGCACATCTCTGTGGCATCCAATGACCATTTGGTTTTGGTTTTTACTGATTATATATAATTTGCTTCCATATGCTAGGATCGATTTTATACAACACCGAAGAACTCTCCTGTTTTCAAGACAAAGACATTGCAATCGACGCTTTTCTTTTAAAAATTTTACTTTCGACTGGGCTATTCAAAAAACTTTTCAAGCAAATTTATGGTGTTTTAGGAAGTCTAAATCACCTTTTAATTGAGGGTTTCTTATCTTTTTGCTTTTACACCTCTCTTACCGTTCTTCCCCAAGTTAATCATTTAATCAATCAAGACATAATTAAGATGTTACTACCAGGAATTTATTTCTAGCCTATTTCTCACATATACAGGTCATGGAAAGATTGTTCTGAGCGGAGTTTCGTTTTATACACGCACATATGCAAGAAAATTATATACAGGTTAAGAAGCCCTTGTTTAATTGATCCATAAATGTATATTTTGTCATGGGCATTTACAATTTAAATTATAAAAATTCCCACGCTCAACATATAATATTGCACATAGGCGTATAATGGCTAATTCAAATGTCATGCACGCGAGTTTATGTGACACAGTTTGATTGACTAGCATCAGATAGATGTCTCGGATATATTAGTTGCCTTTGATGGATCTATGGCAATTTGCATGCCATGAATCTCAGAGACATTTCTCTTGAAAGACATGACATAAATTAAAATCTCCTATGGATATTGTAAGATTTTAAGACATGCGCATTGCATCTGAATCGTTTTATTAACAATATTGTGATAGTTGAGAAATGAATAAACTATTACAAAAGGCATCATCATCATCATTTTCCTTATCACGCCCATTGCAGCTGGCCTCCTTGCAGGAAGAATGTATAAAGCATTTAGATGATCTTACAGCAGTTTGTGTAGTAGTTTGTGTTACATATGATGAGGTTGTTAGCCTCATGTCCAACCTCATAATCGGGGAGGAAGCAGTATTCTCATTATTTTTCTTTGTCTTATTAGCGACTATTAAAATTGTGGTCTCATAATAATTAGTTCCCATTTCAGTTTGCTGTGACGGCATGTCTTCAAATGCAGCCTGAAATTTTATACCACAGACATACTGTTGTCAGTGTAAACTTCATGAATTAAAATAAAAACCAAATAACTATAACTGTCTTGTATCTGTTTTGACAGTCAGGGGATGCAAATCTTGGTTTATTGACTATATCGCCCTTCGGTGCCCTTGTTTCACCAAGAAGGGGTATACTACGTGCCATTAAGTTGTGGGATCTACCAAAGCCACTAGAGGTGAAGGAGACATGCGTACGTATGAAATAGTGCACACTTTGTTCCTTGGCTTGTGTTTAAAAGTATATGTGAGACCAAAAAGAAATGGTTTTAGCTAATTAAGTTTCTAACCGCAGGATCGTTTTCTCGTGTTGAAGATGAATGAAAACTCCGTATGCTGATGTTACTCTGAACAAATGCAACGACCTGTGGATATATGAAGCATTAGTGCTCACTTTATTCCTTTGCGCATGTTCAGACGTATAAGTGAGGCAAACAAAACAAAAAATAATTAATTACAAAACGAGTTTTAGCTAACAGAGGTCGCTAACTGCAAGATCGTTTTTAACTTATTGAAGACGGAAGTCGAACGGCAGTTTGACTAAGTGTTTTCTCTCTTGTTCTTAACTGTGCCCTCGTGCTCTGTTGTTTGAGTAGATCATATACTGAATGTCGTACCGATAGGTTTGGAAGTTATTTATGGTCCCGTCTGAGTAGAGTGGATGGTGATAAGTACGTGAGAAATAAAAGTGTGAGAATTAGATTTCACGGGTGCATAGTTTAAGGAGAAGATCTGTCTCTGGAATGAGTAAGTTTCTCTAGTCCAGCCTGTCTGTACGACTATAATTTTAGTACAAGACAATCTTTCCCTCCTCATATATTTAACTATAACTTTAACTACACACACACACACACATAGATATGTGACTACAAGACACACAAACGTGAAAAACTACGGTTAATCGGGTGTGGGTCTGACCAACACACAAAGTTAAGTTCCTTGTGTTGTTTATTATCATTTAAACTTGACAACCCCAAACATCTAAAGAAAGATCAAATAAAATCAGATTTACGTGCATAGGAAAATAACTGAAATAAATGACCCCTCCGCCTCTTGACAAAAGACCCAAAAAGTTAATAAGCCAAAGGTAAAAGGTTAGCACTATGTTACAGAATAGAAAGTAAAGAAAAACAAAGTTTCTACTAAATGCTACCCAGTAAAGTAAACAATTTTAAGCAAAAAGTCAAGGATGGTACAGTTTCTGTAACAAAGAAAAATATTCACTCTCTCTGTCATACGTGGCCACTCAATCACTAGTTACCTACTCTTGGTGATGTCCCTTGAAAATACAGTTATCCCGAATATAAAATTGCCAGTGTTTTTATCTTCCAAATTGGCCCCAGTTCAACCTCGACAAACAGAATTAATAAGGTGGACGCCGAATTGGGTGTTTTATTCCTGGATGGACAAATGTCACATCGAATAGTTAGTGTAGAAACCGAGATCTTGGGTTTACAGTAAACAGTGACAAAAATACTTCCAGTAATGGGAATCTTCTGGTTGCTAAAACTGTTACAATTTATAAATGGTGGTAATCCTATCGGCTGGCTCTAGGTAAGTGCCGATTCTGAAACAGCGTAACTCTTCTGAATAAAAATCCACTTGGATACGACTGTCAAAAGTCAGATAATGTTATTTTTCTGCACAACCCCAATGGGCTGATAAAATTGGAAAAATATAATGCTGGGTTTTATAAGTCCAGTTAAACTTATGATTTTAAATGTTTCTTTGTTTCTTTGTCTAATCCTGTTCACAAATGAACTTGGGGACGCGCAAGCCAAGAAAGAGACAACATTAACCATTCAGTAAATGATGAAGAAAAGGACCGAAAAAGATCGCTGGTTGCTCTTGTGATCTGGTCTGCTTAGAATAAAGAACATTTATGAAAAAAATGCTACTTTTCTATATACACACGGACGGAGACAAGACGATCTCTTATCCACTCCGTCAGTACTGATTAAATGTAAAAGGCACAGGGTGACTTTCTTTACACCTATACGGTCAGCTTTTCGCTGGCACGGCGTTTTCAGGTCGGATGAAGGTATGCAACCCTTTTCGCTTCTTTACGCGCGCGTTAACGATCAGCGTACAATGTCAGTTATTATTTAATTGTCCCTACTCGCACTTACATAAATATCGCCTGTCGTTAATAGCTATTAAACTGTCGGCGTCAGTTGGTCATCGTAGGTTATTAAATAATAGTCACTTACTATAACTACACAAAATGAAATATAACGTGAATTTTATTCTGCCACTATCAGTCGTGCCTAGCATATATTCAGTCAACTAAAAGCGGGTGGTAAAATTAACATTTTCCTGAACAACTGGTATAAAATAGCTACGCGTTATTTATTTCGCTAGTTCTAACACTAGAAAATCACAGTGAATTATAATGGTAAAATCGTAACACTGTTAACCACGTAAACACTAATTTCTATTACCAGAACATCAGAATGACAATCCCTACGAATACTATTAACACATCTTCCACAATGGTTCTAGACTACGTGTTTAGACTATCCGAAAAATTATGAGTGACAACTGATAGCTGGTTTCGGAAGACACAGTTTATATATCATCATGTTTATCTGATCTCTAGAGGATGCTACTTTTCACACTGTAGCGCGTAGCAGAGAAACAGATGCATGAGTCCCCCAGATGACAGTTTTCCACGGTCGCTCTGTCAGGCGCTGCTAATCGACATCAGACACTTAAAACCGTGTAACGGGGTCTCGGAGATTTTGCCCGTATCTGAATATCAAAGATCGGAATTTCCCTCTGTGTACGAACATCAAAGGGTACTCGGGGAAATATTTTTGCACGAGGCGTCTACTTCAAAAAGGTCCAATGTTTTCCACGTGCGGTCTGTCAGGTATCCGATGATTGACAGATCAGTTCGCGTGAGAAACTTGATAAACAAACCTAATTCGCTCCCTGTTATGACTGGCAGGTCGCGAAAGTTGGTAAACAACTTCTTTTCTTTATGTTCAAGGAAAAGAGGCGTGGATGACGAATAAACTTGTGAGAGTGAGATAGGCAGAAAAATGCGTGGTTTTGCTAGAAAATCACAGAACGCTACGAGGTCACGAAAGACTGTTAGATACTGTAAGCTATATTTCCATTTTACGTCACGCTGAAGTGGCAACCAGAACAAGTACAACTACTTCTAGGGCTATAGCTTTTGCTGTGAACCCCTCGTAACTCGGGTCCGTGAACTCAACATTATATCTGGCGATTTGGAAAGGTTGATGTGCATCTAGCCTACAGGGTGGTTGAGAAGTCATTTCGTATTTTTTAAATGTGTATGTTCTCATCTATATCCACTGAACAGACGTGAAGACAAATGTCAAAACAAGGAACAATTATTGCCATTAGACAAATACGTTTTATTTGCTTTTTTTTTTTAAATTACCAGATGTAGTGTTGACCTTTACCTGCAGCTAAAGCTAGTCCTCGCCATTTTTAATTAGCATTTCCTGACCCCTAGTACTGCCTTCTATTATGTAATCAAGTTAATGCCCTTTCATTTCACTGTCCCTGTTGTCAGAAATTTAAGTTGAATCGTCTTTCCCTGTTCATTATCAGTATTCTTGTCCATTAGCCAATCAATAGACAGCATGATACCTAACTCGCTGTACACGTTCTGTTGCGCAAGATACTTGGTTGCATTGTGTATCTTAAGGTTGACATACATTGTCACCGGGACCTAAGACGCGTCAACAGTGAGGAATGCAGTCAGCGACCCACAGCTAGACTGCTTGCGTTAGTGTCAGCGAACCAGAGCTAACCAAGACCCTACTCCCACCTCCAAGTGGTGGTCATGGAAACAGGCTGCATCACTGCAGTCTGGCTGAGTGAGTAGGGATTGAAGACGGAAGGCTAACCCGGTCCCAAAAAATGCCGTGCTGGAGTCGGATGTGTCGACCGAAAGGCGCAAATATCGCAGCTTCGTTTTAAACGGACACAACGCAACCAACGTCCTTTTCAGGACGAACGAAGAAGAAGAAGAAGAAGAAGAAGAAGAAGAAGAAGAAGATACATCGTCACCCAGATACCGATGCGCATACTGAAAGCGTCATTTCAGTTTTAACAGTATGGTGAAAACTTCACTGACTTTCTCGGTAGAACGGTACCTTTTCCTGGGCGCTGATTGGAACATTCACAACACTGTCTTCCAACCAAGCTTCTATCAGCACTGAGCTAACGAAACTGCTGAAGAGGAATCCTTCCAGCAACAAGGCGTGAAAGTGGACAAGACATTAAATGTAAAGAAGGAAATTACAGTCCCATTCTTAGACAACGCCAAGGAACCTTGCTAATTCTAATGTGTTTGAAGTTTGTGTCACGAAACATGCCATCCTTATTAATCGCACACAACGGAAATCACAGTAAAAAGATCACTTCTATACTATTCTCTTTCAGTATAGGTTTTTGAAACTTGTATCAACAAGGAGGAAGCTGTATCAAGAACAAAAATGGTGTAATATTACTTGATGAGAAAGACATATCAAACAGATGGGCAGAATACGTAAAAGAACTATTCGAGGACAACAGAGGTAAAAAACCATCACCAGATTCTAATGAAGGCCCAAACATTCTCAGATCAGAAGTAGAGAATGCCATTCATATGATACAAAAAGGAAAATCAGCAGGCATGGATAACATAAAAATTGAAATGATAGAAGCTCTGGAGAGCTTTGGTATAGATACAATCACAGAAATATGCAACGATATATACAATACAGGATATATACCACACGACATGAAGACATCAGTTTTCATAACATTGCCCAAAAAACCAAATGCAACAAAATGTTCAGACTTCAGAACAATCAACCTGATGAGTCATGCAATTAAGATACTGCTCAAAATCATACAGGAAAGAATAAAAAGTAAAGTAGACAGCGAAATCCAAGAAGAACAGTTTGGTTTTAGACGGAACAGTGGAACAAGAGAGGCAATATTTTGCCTAAGAATATTAGCAGAAAAATATACAGAGGTCCAAAAAAGTATGTATATGTGCTTCATTGACTATAAGAAGGCTTTTGACAGAGTCCATCATGAGAAAATAATTGAATGCCTCAAAGACATAGGTGTTGATGGAAAAGATATAATAATACTCAGTAACATTTATTGGGAGCAAACTGCCACAGTAAGATCGGGAAGGAATTATTCACCATACATAGACACGAAAAGAGGTGTCAGACAAGGTTGTTGCTGTCCCCCTGCCTATTTAATTTATACACCGAAAAAATTTTCAAACAGATACAGGAAATACCAGGACTGAACATCAGTGGAAGGTCAATAAACAACCTTAGATATGCAGATGATACCGTGTTGTTAGCTGAAAGCGAACAGGAGTTACAAGAACTAGTGAAGCAAGTGAACAGTATAAGTCATGAATATGGACTCGACATTAATATTGAGAAAACAAAAACTATGATAATTAGCAAAACAGACGATAAACCCACATTAAAAATAAGCGTAAATGGGAAAATCCTGGAACAAGTCAAGAGCTACGTATATCTTGGTCATATAATAACAGAAGATGGCAGATGTAAAACAGAAATCAAGAAGAGAATAGGAATGGCCAAAGCTACATTCAACATCATGAAACATATACTGACATCCAAACAGTTATCTCACAAATTAAAACTGAGAATCATAAAGTGTTATATATATTCTGCATTTCTGTATGGTGCAGAAACATGGACGATGAATAAGCATTTGGAAGAAAGAATTGAGGCTCGTGAAATGTGGATATATAGAAGAATGGGGCGTATCTCATAGGAAGAGATGAAAACAAATAAGGAGGTCCTAGAAAATCTAGGTATGAAAAGAGAACTAATGAGGGAGGTCAAAGTTCGGCAGCTAAAATACTTTGGCCACATAAAAAGGCATAACACCTTGCAGAAGACCATAACAGAAGGGAGAGTTGAAGGCAAACGTGCAAGGGGAAGACAGCGCTATAAGTGGGAAGATAACATCAAGAGATGGACAGGAAAGAGTCTATCAGAGTGCACCACCAAGACAAGAGACAGAAGACGTTGGAGATCTATTACAGCCAACCTTCGTTGTGGAGATGGCAACTGATGATGATGACGACCAACAAAGTTCAATCCATATCTTGAAATCGGTCGCAGCTCGAACAGCCACGTACGAGTATATCGTTCCTTTATAGCGCTGTTAAAAGTTTCAGGAACTGAAATCCAATTCTCATATATTTAAACAAATAAGCCACTCACTTCTGTTGTTTTTCTGTTGTCTAGTTTTCTGTTTCTTTATTTCTCACGAGCGCCTGAAACATACCTTTATGTGTATAATATTTATTTATTTACTGTTTACAGGCCTCGGGTTTCTCCTCTTTATTTGTTTAAATGTTTATAAAATACCAAACCTACCCTCTGTCCTGTACTGTTCTGATTCTTCTATCAATTACTAGACACAGTATTAAGGTCTTTGTCCTGTGTAATCAGATGTATACTGTATAATAGGGGGATAACAGCAGTGATTGCCTCATTAATTAGACTGGATCTCCCTAGTTACATATCCGGCATTACATGCTGCGAATCGCGCTAATAACCCCTGTTTTCGAAGCACTGTTTTTGTGGTGCCTAGCTGGCAGGAAGGATTCGCTTATGTAGCTAGGCGGGGGTGTCGTTCGGAAGGTCGTGGGTTTGATTTTCCGGTAAGCCACTCACTTCTGGTTTTTTTTTCTGTTGTCTCGTTTTCTGCTTCTTTATTTCTCACGAGCGCCTGAAACACGTGACCTTTATGTGTATAATATTTATTTAAGACTCATATATGAAAATCATAACCCTTCGACTCCCCAAAGGAGCATAGGTTTTCACAAACCATATGCCAAGCCATGCTGTCGCGTGCTATTAACTAAGAGTCTTCTTCTCTGTAAAGATTCTTATTTAAGCTGCTCCAAATATGCTTACCAACTGTAATGAATTAAAAAAGACGCGGCAGTTAATTTTAATATTCTTCAGGGCAAGAGGCGATCGTGACATTACGGGACGATCCTGTAAAACCTTGTCATCTGTCTGTAAGCTTTTCTTCTTTTCATCTTCATCATCATTTTCCTTTGCGCTCCGTACGGTGCCTGGAGCGACCATTGCAGGTGGTCGCGCAGGAAGCCTGCACCAAGCTGTCATATGCTCTTGTAGCAGGAATTTCCGTGGCAATGTGTTTTACATGCTAAGGTTACCAGCCCCACGTACAATCTCATATTAGTCGCTGTTACGCGCAATGCGTTCATGATTTTGGAAGCATCGCGGTGCTCAAAATGGAGCGCCGCTTGATTAAAAATGACGTCACATTAAACAATTACGTAAAAGCGAGTGCAGAGCAGAAGTAGAGACCTTTTTGGCTGTGTTCTTGAGCCGGAAAACTGTGTGTATGAAAGCTCGAGTTTATGTAATTGATGTCCGCTGATGTGCCTGCAATTCTCATATGATATTTCAATTTAATGAGTGCCTAGGATGTCTATACATGTTTACAGAGAGGTATGCTTGTGATTATACTATATTAACCGGCGATGATGTTTGCAAATAATTGATGCACGGACTTAGACTCTGTAGACGGCATATATTATTCATTACTGCACAAGCTATGATGGCCCAATGTAGTTGGCCCGATGACTATATTGCATTATGAATCACGCTAATGATGTGGAGCCTCGTCTCATGTGATTAAGCCACAAGATGTGTCAACGAGAGTACTGTAGTCATTTTAGATGTTGATGTTGCATTTTCCATTGAACTTACTCTAGACTGTACTTGGCTACCATTATATTCACAAGCAAACATTAACATATCACAACGGAACGCAACAGTCGCCTTGTACGACATGCTTTAAGGTTCTTAATTCTATTCTTTCTTTGTCTCGTCAGGTCCCGGGAGCTAGAAAGTGCTCTTCTTTTCATATCAGGTCTTAAATTCAAGGCCATGTGAAGGTAACCTTCTTCTTCTTCTTCTTTGATCCTTAGCCGCCGACTGTCATATCAGTCAGTGGCCATCACGCCTGCTGGCGTCTTGTAGGGCAGAAACAAACTGCTTCCACTTTGTTCGGTCGGCGGCCATCCTTCGTACAGTGTCCCAGCTCTGGTTCATTCTTTGCATCTCAGTCTCCACAATTCTCCGCCAAGTTATTTTTGGTCGGCCTTTCTTTCGCTTTCCTTCAGGGGTCCATAACATAGCTGTTGTTGTGATGACATCTAAGTCTCTTCTGAGGACGTGGCCATGTGAAGGTAATGCTTTATGTATATTTAACACGTGCTTTAATTGGTCCACTTTCAAAATTTAACTTCGTCCATGACCTTATTAATGTATGCGTGTTTAATGATACCTGCCTTAGATTTGTATTCATGTAGTATGAATGTAAAAACCTGGCCGAAGTACAAACAAACCAAATCTTCCATGCATATCGTCTGTTACGTTCTAATGCTTGAACTCGTCGACCTGCGTGTTTTCCGGTAACGTGATTATCGTTCAAAAAAATGTCGTGCCTACAGCCATCCGTTTCTGGTTATCAGCCCATTGAGATATGACGTGGGCAGTTATTGACATTTGATAACGAGGCCGATAAAGGTCTGGAATTAAATGTGTGGCGTCTTGGTTATAAAGCGATATTGTAGTTTTTATATCTCCCAACAGCATTGCTTGTCAGTAGGCTATGTCAGAATATAAGTATATTATGTTATTTATAGATTATAACATTTTGTCATATAATGCCTGCGCAGATTATAACATTTAGTCATGGAATGTATGTGCATATTATAACGTTTCGTAAAAGAATATCGGTCCAGGTTCTAATATTTTGTCTTAAAATGCATGTATAGATGATAACGTTTTGTCATATGAAAGTGTGTCCAGATTATAACATTTTGTCATGAATGTATGTCCAGATTATAACGTTTTGTCATAGCATGTCTGTGCCGATTGCAACATTTAGCCACGGAATATCTGTGTATATTTTAACGTTTTATCATAGAATGCCTGTACAGGTTATAATATTTTATTTCAAAATGCCCATACAGATGATAACATTTTGTCATAGAATGCCTTTACATATTGTAAACGTTTGTCACAGAATGTATGTCCAGATTATAACATTTATTATAGAATGTCTGTATAGATTTTGAAATTTGGTCATATAATATCTGGACAGATTATAACATGACATGCAATGTATGTAAAGATTATAACATTAGTCATGGAATGTCTGTGCATAATATAACACTTTGTCATGGAATGTCTGTACAGATTATAACAATGTGTCACAGAATGTCTTTAGAATTTAATAAATGTTTTCGTAAGATGTCTATAGATTGCAGTAGTTTGTCAAAAGGTGTATGTATACATAAGAAGGCTTTGTCACAATGTGTAGATTGGCAAACATTGTCATAGGATATCTGTACACGATATCATAGATTGCGACATTATGGCGATAGGTATATATACATAACAATACTATGTCATAGAATGTCTGTATTTATTACTACACATTGTCAAAGTTGTGTCTGTACACTTTGTCATGCGATGCCTGTACACTCATCATCATCAGTTGCCATCTCCACAACGAAGGTTGGCTGTAATGGATCTCCAACGTCTTCTGTCTCTTGTCTTGGTGGTGAACTCTGATAGACTCTTTCCTGTCCATCTCTTGATGTTATCTTCCCACTTATAGCGCTGTCTTCCCCTTGCACGTTTGCCTTCAGCTCTCCCTTCTGTTATGGTCTTCTGCAAGGTGTTATGCCTTTTTATGTGGCCAAAGTATTTTAGCTGCCGAACCTTGATCTCCCTCATTAGTTCTCTTTTCATACCTAGATTTTCTAGGACCTCTTTATTTGTTTTCATCTCTTTCCATGAGATACGCCCCATACTTCTGTATATCCATATTTCAAAAGCCTCAATTCTTTCTTCCAAATGCTTATTCATCGTCCATGTTTCCGCACCATACAGAAATGCAGAATATATATAACACTTTATGATTCTCAGTTTTAATTTGTGAGATAACTGTTTAGATGTCAGTATATGTTTCATGTTGTTGAATGTAGCTTTGGCCATTTCTATTCTCTTCTTGATTTCTGTTTCACATCTGCCATCTTCTGTTATTATATGACCAAGATATGCGTAGCTTTTGACTATTTGAGTTCCAGGATTTTCCCATTTACGCTTATCTTTAATGTGGGTTTATCGTCTGTTTTGCTAATTATCATAGTTTTTGTTTGGGCAAATCGACACACTCTGCTGTATCGAGACATTCGGCACAGTGATTTGAACTGTGTCGACACACTGTTTCGACACAATGGCACAACGGCACTTTTGCCCGTGTCGGGACAAGTCTCTAGCAATAGACAGTATACAATGACCTGTGTGAGACAATCTCCGCCGTTTTTCTTGAAAACGTGCTGTCTGCTTGGACTGGCGTGTGTGAAAATCTGCGGCGTTTCGTGTGACCACAATTCAATATTTTTACACAATTCTTTATTATGATGAAACAAAACGGAGATATGATGATAGCTGCAGTATATGTGAAAATAATAAAAAACAACAATAATAATAACAGTAATAATGACACATTATATAAAACTAGAATAGGAACTGTCAGCGACAATGATTCAACTCAAACCGAGCAGACATCTAGTACTGTAGTAGTAAGCCTGTTTCAGTCCTGAGGAATTGTTTTAAAAAAAAATATGACTTGTTTGATGTTCCATACTATCTATCAACGACTTGACTTAAATTTTACAAAGGCCCACGGAAGGTGAGACAGTGAGACAGCGTGCCTCTTTGCAAAACAGCAAGGCAGACAGGAACTGAAACTGTTTCGAAACAAGAAGCAGGCTGTGTTTCGGATATTTCGGACTCAGCGCTGTTTCGAAGCATTGTTTCGACACACACACACACACAGTAGCCATCTCTGCTGTATACCTTGTCATAGATTACAACATTTTGTCATATGATATTTGTAGATTAGAACTTTTTGTCATAGTATGCAATCTGTCATAATAGTAATAATAACCCCTTCAGTCATAACTGACTATGGGAATGCGCCCCTGAGATGACAGCCCTCAGCTGCTTATTTTCCTGGTGTTCCTTTCGACGTTTCCTCCTCTCTTCTGCTTGTTGTGTGAGCTTCTTTTCGCCCAATCTGAGGTGGCGTCGCAGATAGCATCGCCACTTGGTGCGATCGGCAGCTTCATCCTCCTAAGTTTCTGGATTTATGTCCAGTGCCCTCATGTCTTTCTTACACACATCTTTGAATCTCAGCTGCGGTGGCTTAACTGTTCTTTTGCCATCTGCCAGTTGTCCGTAGAAGATATCTTTCGGGATGCGACCATCTTCCATGCGGCGGACATGGCCAAGCAAGCGCAGTCTGCGCTGTCTAAGCAGTGTTTACATGCTTTGAAGGCCAGCACGTGACAACACATCGACATTTGTCACTTTATCTTTCCACGAATACCGAGGATGTGGCGTAGACACCGTAGATGGAATGTATTGAGCCTTTTTTCTTGCTTAGCATAGGTTGTCCACGTCTCGCTGCCATACAGAAGTGTGCTGGTGACGCAGGCGTATATACCGCAGCTTTGGTCTTCATTGTAAGTTTGGATTTTCCGCAAACGCGATGTGCGGCGGGCAAAAGTAGCTGCAGCTTTGCCAATGCGGCTGTCAATTTATGTGTCCAGATAGAGTTTGTCATTGATAGTAGACCCAAGGTTTGTGAAGTGGTGCACCACTGCCAATTCATAGTTATCGATAGTGATAACGGGTGCAGCACCTCCATCCTGACTCAGCACATTTATTTTATTTAGACTTATTGTGAGGCCAAAGTCCTTGCATGCTTGGGTTTGTCACGGAATTGCCTCCCTAGCTTTGCAGTAGTGGACCAGCAATGGCCAAAACTCAAGAGTATCTAATATGGGTCTTCAAAGGTGTCTACCTTCGCACAAGATTACTCTTGGCAGAGTTGTAGATATAAGGATAATGATGCTTCTATCTCAAGGGTGTTCCCTCAAGATATTTTCAGAAGTCAAGAACAATGCTGCTTAGGGCCGAGAACTATTAACTTATATCTGATCCGTCGCCTTTTGTGAAGACAGGGTTATGCAATAATTTTTTCAGCTCGTTCAAGCCCGCACCCTGATCAACGCAGTGGAATTCTTCTTATTCTGGTATAGCTCTGTTTAGATTGTTTTTAGTAAATTGACTGAGGCAAACATGCAGTACATTCAAAATTATTAAATCGACGTTAAATTTGTATATTTACAAATAACAAATGTAATAATCACTTAGGATTTAACAGGGTTTTTAAAAAATGAATAATTATTTATCAAAAATTATCATCACTGTGTGATGTAATGGTTGTTTGTAAAAGAGGTCACTTGGCAGCTTATGTGTGTTACTGTCAGTGACGGTTCTGCTCCTTCTGATGTTTTGGTTCTTGGTAGACTGGATCGCTGAACTTTCTCTTCACTGGTCAAGATTGTAGGGCGCAGCACGTTCCCAGAAATGTCAGAGAGTGTCTACGAAGCTGGTCCCTCGTCTTTAAGCCCCGTCTGATGATGGTGTCTGACTTTGACTTCAGGCCACTTGTACCCTTCTTGTTACAGAGATAGTACCCTCAGCTGGTACCACCAACTAGTATGGTAAAAGAAGAGAAACAAGTACCCTCTGAGTATTGAGTTTCCCGATACATACGTATATGTCCCCATCTTCCTATTCCACCATCCCATCTACCTCAGACTTTACCCTCGATGAGAATTAAGCTTAATCCCTCGAGAGAAAACTGTCTTTACCTTTAAATTGAATAGCGTTATATTTACATTACATTTAAATGAATAAGGTTAATAATATAGATAGATTATGTTCACATTTATATCTACACTGGTTGAAAAATGTTCATAATATAGATTGAATATGCTTTCATTTACATCTACACCGGTTGAGAAGCTTGAAAACTTTCATTATTTTTAAAGTGAATATGTTAACATAGACATTTACACTGGTTTGTAAATGTAAATATTATAATTAGAATGTACATCATTTCTTTCAACTTTCCCTCCCTGCTCCATGAGGAACTTGGGACTACCTATGCTTTTAGTTCTCTTTACGAAACTAGCAATAAAGCAGTCACCAACCTTTGCAGTAGCGGTTCAAGAATCATCATTCTAAATGCTGAGGTTGCCAGCCTCAAATAACTTGGACATCCACTAGCAATTTTCACATATTAATAGTCCCTTGGCAATATATTCACATTAGTTCACATGTTAGTAATAAAAAATATAGGATGTAAAATGTTCAACTTACGCCAATCTTGGCTCAAATACTGTTTGCTCAGAGAAGTAGGTTAAGGCGCTAGCAGATGCCTTGTACGCGTGCGTAGGGTCGTTACCTTAACAATAAGTTCCCGCTTTGACTCCGTGTTTCAGATTCCTCAGATTCCGGTTTTCCTTGTTAAAATTGTAGAGTTTTTTTTTCCCTGGGCTCTTAAGTCCTCAAAAATTTCTCAAACAATGGTGCAGTCCGATTTATGAATCTAGTTTCTAGTCTTAACTCTAGCCGTCTGGTTGTCGTCTTGGCAAGCGATTCTCACAGTGTCTCATATGGCTAAAGTGTCAGATTATATGGCCCTTTGCCTCCTCCGTAGTTGTTTGAAACGATTTAGGCAGGGTCCAATCAGGAATTTGGTGGTTCTTCTATTTCGAACCACTGCAAATTGTTTCAAAATTGCATATTTAGGTTGGGTAATTCAAAATTATTTCGACATGGAAAATTCTGTGCGTGATGCAAAAGGTCACGTTTCCCATATATGGAAGTGACAAATCCGTACACTCTTTCGACAATGTGTTTCAGATGTAACATCTTACTTTCCTCTAAAGTAATGTCTTTGAAACGGGTGGACAGGAAATGACGATGTCATTCGTTTCCGCCGAGTGCATGTATGCCTCCGTCTGCGGGCGAATAATTGTATCGCCTGGCACAGCTTGAGCAAACAAAATTATGCGAAACTGACCAGGCCCATATGGGTTTTACCTGCGTTAATCACCGCAAAGCTGTGAAGCGCCAAGCTAATGTGATGGATTATCACGAAAAGGGAGTGTCAAATGATTCCAAGTAATCAGTACGAACAACAAATGTAACTGATTACTGTCATAGTGAAGAAGAGATCGACCTGAAATTATGTGACAGGATGAAGCGATTCATCAAGTTCTTAAGCTCCTTTTGGCTTTGAGTGACAACTATAGTGACCCTTCTGATTTTTGTTTTTGCCTTCAGCCTTGTGAGATTTAACAGACGGCCATCTGACCTAGTGTGAAGGCATATTCCTTCAATTGCATCTCTGAATGCGTGTTTCACGAGTAGGGCAAAGAAGATCCCGAACAGGGTTGGAGCCAGAAAGCAGCCTTGTTTAACGCCACTGCGTATGTCAAAGGGCGGTGATGTGCTCCCCGCATATTGGACTGTTCCCTTCATGTCTTCATGGACTGACTTTATCATTTCCAGCAGTTTAGCAGGGCAGCCTATTTTCAGGAGGATTTTGAAGAGTCCTTCCTTACTAACCAGAGCAAATGCCTTTTTGAGGCCTATAAAGGCGATATATAAGGGCCTTTTCTGCTCTCTTGATTTTTCTTGAAACTGGCGGTGAGAAAAGATCATGTCTTTTGTTGATCTACCAGCTCGTAATCCACACTGCGACTCTGGATATATGCACTCAGCTTACTTGTGTAGTCGCATTAAGATGACTCTGGTAAAAACCTTACCAACAATACTAAGAAGAGAGATGCCTCTGTAGTTATTGCAATCACTTCTGTCTCCTTTATTTTTATACAATGTTATATTCTTGGCATCTCGCATGTCTTGGGGAATAGTTGTCTCTTCCCAGCACTGGCACAGCACCTTACGCAGGGGATGTAAAAGCGTGCTCTTACAGCATTTGATTAAATCGGGAGGAATCCCATCACTGACTGATGCTTTGCACATATCAATGGCCTAGCTGAGTTCTTCCAATGTTGGTTCAGCATCCAGCTCCTCCATAGTTGGCAGACACTTGACAGCATCAAGGGCTGCAGGCGTGACGGTATTTTCTCTAGCGTGAAGCTCAGAGTAATGCTCGACCCACCTGTCCATCTGCTTACCCTTATCGGTTAGCTTCTCTCCGCTGATGGTTTTTAGCGGTGCCGTCTTACTTTTTTGGGGACCAAGGGCTTTCTTTATACCGTCATACATTTGTCTAGTGTTGCGTGTTTGCTCTGCGGTCTGGATGCTCTCACTGAGCTGGAGCCAGTAGTCATTTGCATAACGCCTAGCAGTTTGTTGAACTTTGCTTCTCGTAGACTTCACGATCTGTAAGGTTCTAGCACTTGATGAACGTTTGTACTCAACCACAGCACTGCTCTTAGCTTCAATGACAGGTGTCATCACATCTGAAGAAGCATCAAACCAGCCATTTGACTTCGCTGTTTTCTCACCAAAGGTGGCAAGTGCAGTACTTTGAATGGTGTTCCGCTGGTGCTCATAGTTCTCTGTAACAGTATCACCATGCTGTGGGCTACTGGGCACTTTATAGAAGATCGCAGTAAATAGAGCGATCATGACAGGGTCTGACATTCTGCTGGTATCGATGCGTGGATTCCCTTCATGTCTGACACGATGGAGTTTTCTTGGTTGTGCTCTGATTTTGCAGCAATGTATACACAACAAGGGTTATGGAACTGCGCTAGTTTGCAGGCGGAGCGTTAACAGACGTTCTGATCCATTATCATCTGGTTCAACCGTTTTAGTTAGCGATTTTTTTACCGCAAAACTTACTCCGAGTTCTCTAGTTTTATTAAGATCTTTCCCTTGCCAATAAAATGTGTAGTCCTTCTCGCTCAACATTCCTGAGCCTGCCAGGCGCGTTTCCTGAAGTGCAGCTACATCCACCTGAAGTCGTTTAAGTTCGTCATTGATCACGGCTGTCTTCCTGACATCGTTTATGTCCAGTAGGTTTTCGGATAGTCCAGTCAACATAGTCCGGAAGTTTCTGCATCCCAGTCTGATAGTTTGTTTATTTCTATTACTTGTTGTTTTGTGATAATTGCGTGGTGCAAAATTTTCTGTCCACATTTCGGGTTTGACCCTAATCCCCATGCACCCACTGGGGAAAGCAGACAGTGGCGGGACAACACCTAATTGACAGGGAGCTGCCCAGCTTGAAGCGGGCGGTAGCTGTCCAGTTAGATCCTAGAACCTCTCCCACTGTCGGAAGTAGACCCTGGCGCCATGTACGAGTAATCTGTCATAGAATTTCTTTATAGACTACAATTCGTTACCGTGGGATTGATGCAGAGACTACATCACTTTTCCGTAGGATGCCTGTATAGATACTACAATAAGGGAGTGAAGTGTTAAAGACTTCACTATTATGGGTCCAGCATCGAGTGAAGTGACCAGTTCCCTTCCTCGCTGCCTTTTCATTCTCTAACTCATAGCAAAGTCGGGTATCCATTTACAGCTGAGTAGACTGAAGCGTATCAATACCGTTTATCGAACTTTGTAGAGAGAAAACTAGCGCTATAACCACTCTATCACTCGGACGCTCTTGTACAGAATGGGAAGAATTTAAATGGTAAAATAACCAGTGCGGGCCTGGTAGAAGGGACATATACCAGCTGATTAAGAGTGGGGACAAAGACGATGGCGTTGAATAATACATTAATTGAGGAAATTAGCTTATGGCATTACAAGGCAGTCTATATTCTGAAATCTTCAATGTAAAACAAATGGAGGGAGACCAAAACAAAAAAAAACAAACAAACAAACAAAAAATAGAACTGGAGATACAATAAAAAAATAAAAAGAGATAAAGGAGTTGTGAAGAAAATGCAGTGGTAATTGATAGAAGAGCTTGGGTGAACTGACAGAATGTCTATTACTCTATGGGAGTATCTACTTCTTCTTTTTCTTGGATCATTAGCCCCTGACTGATAAAGCATTCAGTGGCCATCACGCCTTCTGGCGTCTTGTAGGGCAGCAACAAACTGTCTCCACTTTGCTCGGTCGGTGGCCATCCTTCCTGCCATGCCCCAACTCTGGTTCATGCTCCGCATCTCAGCCTCCACTGCTCTCTGACAGGCCGTCCATGGTCCGCCGGTCTCTCACCGTCCACCTGGGGTCCATAGCATAGCAGTTGCTTTTACGCTAGTGTAAAATAACATTGTTAGAGAAACCACTTCTGCAAGGTCATGTGAATGTTTTGTGTAGGCTTCCCGCAAGGGAGGCACATGTAGTGGTGGCTCTATACTCCATAGGGAACCAACAGGAGAACAATAAGAAAGAATCAGAAGAGAACCAAATACTAATAAGCTGTTCTTTATTTTGTTCATATCTTTTGCCAAGAACAAATCAGGGCTGGATTAACCAATAAGTAAAATAAACAATTGTTAGGGGCACCAAGGGTAGGGGAGCACCACATAGTTTTTTCTTTAGCTATCATGCCCTTAACTCTTACCTCTTTCACTGCCACACTCGACTTCAATCGAATTTTTTGGAAATTGTCCTTATCTGGCCTGTTCGACTTTAATCCGAATTGTTAAAGTTTAAACGTTTGAAGGTACAGACGCAGACCTAGAGTTCAGTATGTTTGTCTGTCTTACCAACGGTTTTCTGCAAGAATTTCAGTGTTCTTCTACGGTAATTATTAAAAATAGTTATGATCCATATTCTTTTGTAGCATTAAAAATGTGTGCTTCTGTATTTTCTGACCTCAAGATGAAACGTGTTCAATTAAGTGGTGCATAAAAGAGAAAACCTTATAACAATTTTAGTAAGAATTGCATAAAACGATGTTGAAAATTTGCATTTGTTTCTGTTGCCGTGGTTATAACTAAATAATTTGCTTATATTGCTTACTGCTATTTAGTGTTTAAAGTTAAAAAAAAAACCAATCTTTATTAAATATAGTTGTGGGGTCTGGCCTGGAAGAAAACTGAATTTTCAATCTCATATTTCACCTTCACCACTTATTGAGTCTATGTCTTGTCATTTAAATAATGGAAGGGCCGAAAAGGGGGGGGGGGGGGCACAATTGTTGGGCTGTACTTAGGGCATCAGTTGGCATTAATCCAGCACTGAAACAAAAGTTCTGAAATGTTTCAAGGATTTCACGGCAGTGGATGTCGATGCCTTCCTTTAATGGTCACTTGTCTTAAATTGCAGGACGTCTTGGACACTGAGACATTACGAGCAAGTAAAGGTCAACGTATTCCCGTAGCAGATACTGCCGTAGGGGAGTGAAGTGTTTGAGACTTCACTATACTAGGTTCAGCATCGACAAGTGGCGTAACCAGTTTCCTTCCTCGATGCCTTTCCTTTCTTAACTCAAGAGCAATGTCAGGTACCCAATTACAGCTGAGTAGACTGGAGCATGTCGATACTGTGTATCGAACCTGGCACTTTTGCCGCGAGAGACCAGCGCTCTATAGTGTGATTCGTTTCCATAGCTAGTCGGGGGTGCCGCACGGAAGGTCCTGGGTTTGATTCCCCGGTAAGCCACTCACGTCTGTTGTTTTTCTGTTGTCTAGTTTTGTACTTCTTTATTATTCACGTGCCTGAAAACATACCTTTATGTGTGTATAATATTTATTTACTTTAACCACTCTGTCAATCGGACGCTCTACGAGCAAGTAACCAGTCAAAGTATAGCTGGAAATAAGTATGTTGTACGCTATCTGCTGTATGTCGTGATGACGATACATTATGGCTTGCTGTCATTTCTTTCTTTTCCAGTCTTTCATCATTAGATCTTTGTTGTTAAACTTAAAACAAGAAAGAAAAAAAAAAACACACACACACACACACAATCAATCAATGCCCAGCTCATCAAGGAACATAGACCTTCAAAAAACACATGCCAAGTTCTCCTGTCACGTGCCCTCAGCTCAAGTTTTTTTCTACCTTTTACTCATCACTATCACTTCTGTCTCCAGTTCTCTTCTCCATGTGTTTTTTGGTCTACCTCTGCCTCTCTTTCCCTGGGGATTCCAGAACAAGGACTGCCTTGTAATGCTATCAACAGGTTTTTCTCAATGTGTGTCCTATCCACCGCAATGTATTCTTCTAATCTCTTGTTCCACTGGACACGCACATATACACAACACAATTCTAAATACACCTTTTATTACTTTGTGTCCCAGTCATTATTTTTACCGGTGTTTCGACTTGGGCGACACGTATCATTAATTATTTGGGCGAAATGGTACAAATGTCCACTCCTTTCAACCTTCTGAAACTATTAATTGTGAATATTTCTTACCTATAACCGTACAGATCCGTTTGACTAAACATTTTTATGAACTATTTATTCACTGCTGTCATTATAAATCTAAGATAGAGACACATATTCGTACCTACTGGCGATGATTTTACGAGAAGTCTGTGTAATATATAGGGGGAGAAATCTAGAAATGTTCCCACACAGCTGGTATGTGCGGGTTCTTTCAGTGCGTGTGAATTTTAGTTTTCACTATGCAATGCGTGCATTTTCCTTTTTTTTTTTTTTTTAACAGTAAGCTGCAGGGAAATATTCATTATTCCTTTTAGCGCGTGTCATCTAAATAGAGAACTAGGATATAGAGGGATTAGGCCTGACTGTGATGACTACTTCCGTTGTGCCTAGTACTAATGACCTTGATCAGTGCAGGCGTTGTCAAGCATTTGATAAATATCACTTCCGGTGCATTTACGAAAGTTCCTGTGCACTGACGTAATTTCTAGAAAAGGTAAATTCCGCGCGTTTGGGCTCGCGTATGCGCATGTGTGTAAATCTTGGTTTTTGTAAAGAAAAATAACATGACACGTGATCTGTTTCTAGCTTTGCTTCCTGTTCTACGCCTCCTCTTCCAAGCACGCATTTTCTACTTCACTTTCCTCTCGATTTTGATTACATTGTTGGAGCAATAACGTTGCTACCGATCCCATAAAACTGATAACAGCCTTTTACCAAAAGGTATCATGAGATTAAATGATATTTATGGATTATCGTGGCGCTGACGCCCCTCTCCCTGCTCCTATTGTTAGAGTACCCCAACAGAATAGTGGCAGAAAGTCTGTCTCAGAGAACATTAAATGTTCCAGTCCGTAGCTTTCAGTTATACTGTCTCGGCCTTGTTTCGACTCTAGGTTAAGTTCTGGAACAGTGCTTTAGGGTCAGTCTGGGTTATTTCTGTCTTCGCTTTATATAACATGTATCATTCAATCTTGTTGTCCCTGCACGTTCCTTATGAAGCATAGAGCCCCCACACCAGCTGGTCCCCTTGCAGGAAATCTGCTCTAAAGTTTTCGTGTGCTCTTGCAGCTGTGGTTGCTTTAGCAGGGTGTTTCCTGTGATGAGGTTGCCACCGCATGCACAACCAATCTCATATTAGTCACCTCTTACGAGAAGTATTTCTATTCTTTCTTTGTCTCCACATAGACCCTCAAGAACTACACGAGACATATATATATATATATATATATATATATATATATATATTATATATATATATATATATATATATATATATATATATATATATATATATATATATATATATATATATATATATATAATCTTTCTCACGGTAAATTTTGAAAATATAACAAGTATTACTTTGAGAAGTAATGTTTTAGAGGCAGATACACAAGGGGTAATCCCAACAGCGAACTATTTATAAGATGTGTTGTGAATTTAGTTATTGTTGTGAATGTTGAACTCAATGGAGAAATCCAAAAATAGATCCTACGTTGGTGGTTCAATTTAAATTCCACATAATGTCATTTAATGTCTCCTGCAGTTCCTGTGGGATCTCTGGAGAGACAAGAAAGAATATTGTACCTTCAAGCATGTCGTACAAGGCGACTGGTGTGAGGTTGTGCTTAGGGCTGGCAACTTCATCATGTAAAACAAATGGCCAAAAACACCACTGCTGGAAGTTGCTATGAAAGGTTGGTGGAAGGAATACGTTGCAGTTGTAGCTCCATGCTCTGTAAGAAGCGCAAAGGAAAATATGGTGATGACGATGATGATGATAACGATGATGAATGTCATTTAATTTGAACCATATTTCTAAGCGGTAATCTAATATTCTACTGGGCTGCTTAATGGATGGGCCAAAATCGTGCGGCGCACTTTCATTTTGAAATTATGTTATATCGCTTGTTGATAATATTGTTTGTTTTCTCTCTGTAGAACAAATTTCTCAAAATGGACGTTAACTCAGAAGGAGGAATACGCCGCTACACGAGGTCACCTGGACACAGCAGAAAGTACACCGGAGGGCATAACTCCGACTTGTGTAAACCGTGCACTTAATGAAGTCAGCGAGATACGGGATATGAAAATATCTCAGCAGTTTAGCCTGGTCGAGTTTTCTATGCAGACGTCAAGCATGTTTTCTGCCCAGATAAAGAGAAACCCCGCGTTTGTTTCGTGATGATATAACGAAGAGCTCACCACATAAGAAGCATGTTTATATTATATTTTAGGACTACGTCTCAAGTTAGATATCACACTTGCGCCTTTTCGCCCACTGAGCCCATTTTACCTGTTCAAGGTATACAGAAGTACTCAACTACTAGAACTATTAGGCTGTAAAAGAGAATGTTTCGTCTAGGTACACGATTAGAAGTAATGTGCTTTTAGGCAGCATTCGCCAGTAAATAATTAATACTAAATTTGCTTGTGAATTCTCTCAATCTCTGGAAAATGGATAACTTCAAGATATCTTCAACTGTTATTATCAACGTGAGTATAATGCCACGTGTTGGGAATTTTTCTGATGAGATGACCTCACCAATGGCGTCCGTTTTAGTAATGGATGCGGCGATGCGCAACCGTACAGTCCTAGCTTCTTGTCTGATGTTCTCAGCTGGTATAGTCGGTAATGTGATAGCTCTGGTGCTGATGGCTACCTCCCCGGCAGAACAAAAAAGAACTATGTTCTACAAACTCATGGCCGGACTAGCCTTCACAGATCTTGTCGGTACCTGCGCGACTTCACCAGTGGTTATAACTATTTATGTGACTGGGAAAAAGCTAGACAATGATATGCCACTTTGTCATTATTTCTCTTTCATGATGATCTTCGCTGGTTTCGCCACAATGTCTCTAGTGTGTGCCATGGCAATTGAAAGATACATCTGCTTGTGTCATCCTTACGCTTACCACTGTAAACTGCCTAAATCATACGCTAAATACGCATTTATAGTCAGCTGGGTCGTGTCCATTCTGATAGCTACACTCCCTTTGATCGGCCTTGGCCATAACGCAGTCCAGTTCCCCAAAACTTGGTGCTTCTTCAACTCCACGAGTAGAGCTCCCAAAGACGCTGCTTTCAATTTTATCTACGCCACCATATCCCTCATCGCTATTGTTGCTACTTTGGGATGTAATTTTGCCGCCATCTACACGGTCTTGGCTCTTAAGCGACGTCAGAAAGCTCTCAGTGCTTCTCAGGGTTCTGGGATCAAGAGATACAGGAGCCTGGCTCAGAGATATGCAGAGCTCCACATGGTTGTCATGCTTCTGGGAGTTACTATAGTATTTACATTCTGCTTCGGCCCCCTCATGGTAAGTTTAAAGAATCACCATCATCATCATTAACTTTCAGCTTCCCATGGAGCATAGGCCTTCGACAAACTGTTGACACGTACTTCTATCCTACTCCATCCACTCAATATCTCTCCATATCTCCTTCATCCCTTTTATTCCTGTCCCCAGTTCCTATCTCCATGTGTTTTTGATCTTCCCCATTCTCTCTTACCATGGCGATTCCAGAAAAAGGACTACCTTTGCAATGCTAACCATCAGGTTTTCTTATTGTGAAGCCTTTCCATCGCCAGTGCCTTCTTGTCATCTGTTCTACTGGCACTTATCATTGTTTCAATATTAGTGATCTCGCCATATCATTTGTCATCCTTCTATTTTACGCAGCAAACTATGAAAGTCTATAACTTATTCGTTATTGGTTTTGTCTTTCTCCGTGCATAAGTACCTGTCACTAGGTCTGACTAGACATTTAAGATGAAGATACGTTTAAGGTTAAATGTAGTTTTTAGCTTTCTCCTCCCGTTGTAATGTTACATGTCGTAGAGAGATATAATTACTGGCTGATCCGAAGCGCATGATTTTGACTAGCATCAAAACATGTTTCCTCAGGATGTCTGCAGTGTCTTGTATCTGTCCTCGTCCAGTATAGATGAAGTTAGATATTAGATACTAAGGAAATAACCCAATCTATCTGCAATGCATGTCATAAAAGGCGGTTAAAGAATATCGTGCAAGGGACTGGAAACTTTGTTAGGTAGCAAAAAAAAAAACTTGCGAAAACTCGTGCAAGAGCACGTGAAATAATTCGACGCAAACGTTTTTGCAAGGGGCCCTCAGTCATTAAAGAGCGAAACATGGCAAGAATAACAAGTATAATATTAAACTTCATCTTTGGCATTCCCATGGTCCTGAAGCGAGATCCACTGTTGTTGAAAGCGATTATCAATAGCTACCAGAGATGTATGATATCGGGATTTTCAAATCATTGTTTCTACCTGTCTAGGTAATTATAATACTGTCGTAGATTTTTGATAGGGGAATTAAGACTTGGGTTGGTCCCTTCTGAATAGGTTAGAATGAGTGATAGCCACAGTGAGAGATGATAGTAGAAATAGATTTCCACGAGTGAGATGGTAGAAATCAATAGAGGCTGTCTCTGAAATCGAGAATATTTTCTCTCTTTTAGCCTATCTTCTACAACAGATCTAGAGGAGTCAGACAGTCTATTGACTACATATATTAATATATATTACCACTCACGTGCACACATACCCACAATTGACGACATGTAGACGCACACACGTGGGAAAACTATAACAATGATTATACAGATATTTTGGAACGAGCTGACCCGACACACTGATTAAGTTTTAGTGGATTTAATTTATCAGGAAAATTCATCACAACACGTAAAAATTACATCGAGCATATACAAATAGTCATAAAATCAATAAAATGCTACAAGAATGATAGACCCACAGTATGATCCTTTCCCTCGATGTTTAGCCCTTAGTCCTGTTAAAAGAAAAGATGATAGCCCCCAAAGAGTCACGGATACATCTGCTGTAGTCTAATGATTTAGTCTAAGTCTTCCCTTTAAAGGTATGAACAGACTTGGATACTCTGCTCTATCCTAAGGAAAAATATTTGTTAGCAACAAAACTTGCATAAAGAAATTTAAGACAGCACAAAAAAAATGGGTGCCAAAATACCACAATAAAGGAATCGCTCAGTTCTGCATTCACTGTATTCAGTCATCAGGGATCCCTGTCATACATTCTTACCTACAATCGTGCTGTTGTTCGCCGTCTGGCGCAAACTTTAGGACACTTCTCTACAGTGAATCTGTATTCTTTGGATAAAGAGAATCCCAGCTCTGCAGATACAGGTTTCTTCCACTGTTCCGGGGAGCATTCACTTCACCAGTTTATTTTAAGATTACTGTTAAGGTCACTTGAATCAGTTTGGGTAAGAAAGTTTAAACGGGCTCACAGTGTCAGAATCACGAGGTTTCCACTACTTAGGAAAAATGGCAGGTTTGTAACTTCGATCAAAAGTAAAATTCTGGGTCACACCACAAGGTTTCAAAATCGTCGGAATGTTAATTTCTTATAATATTTTACGCGCCGCAAGGGCTGAAATGTACTTGAGGTTTTTCTCTGGAAAAGTTAAATCAGGCTCGAGGGGCCCGTTACTTCATTTAACCATTAAAGTCCTTGTAAAGGTTATACACCAAGTCTTTAAGGAAAATGTTTTAGTTCTTCACAGATATTGCTTTGTACTCAACGCTGGCAAAGTTGGGTCGCCCCAGTTTCACTGAATACAGAAAGAACAACATATAAAATACTATACATACTATGTACTCCGCTTATAACTTACATTATAAACTGCAAGCGGAGAGCTTGACTTATCGTTTAAAACTTCCCGTGAAATAAGTTATATTCATAAAATCAATCATCATGAATTAGAAATGCATACGTATTTCGTCAATACTCAGTGATGAATCTATGCAGTTATAAGTTAGTTTAAATATTCTCGACTGATTATTTAGCAGTTAAATTAAATTTATTTTAGCTCCATGATTTTTAAGCTAGAAATTATAATTTATTCTGCTTTCCACTGAAACACGTCAGCTAGAGAATATAACAGACTTATATTTAATTCCCCTGCACAAAAATCTTTCTAGTGAAATGAAATAAGCGAATTATCACTAGATCACTCAACACAATAGATATATAATAAATTACCTCCACACAGAACTACAGATTAATACCACGAACTATAATCGATCAATATAATGGTAGTCTAGAACTTCGGCAAAATGTTGCCAAGAAACTAAAACTTTGCAATACACAAGATATTCTTCTAGCCCTAGCGATCTGTCTACTGCGAATCTTGAGGACTGAATGAAATAAAGTTTAAAACTCTCGTTAATATCTTAACACCCAGACAAAGGATGCACGCTATTTCCAAAACCCTGCAATAGCGCCGATCTCTCCCCTTCTCTTAACACTTACGTTAACTTAGACACTAGCCGTAAACTGCCACTTGTGCGTCTTCACACCTAACGCTAGCAAACTGACCGTAGAGCGCGCGTGTCAGATGAAAATGCCAGACGATATGTCTGCTATCCCATGTCTGACAGAATGCATTCTCACACGTTTACGTCGAGAATCTAGCTCAAGAGCGCCGTGTCATGAGAAAAGTATAGACACATGTCTGCTTTCTGTGTCTGACGGAATGCATTCTAACGCTCTACGTCTCACATCCCGGGGACTGACACATTATGCAATAAATGCGTTACCAGTGTATGAGAAAAGCGGTAAAGTCAGAATGGGAAAGAAATATTCTTTTGTCGCAAACGAACGAATGCGAAGAAAAACCATGAGAAGGATAAAAGAGGGATAATAAAGTAGAGGACACGGGTAGAAAAGAAAAGCATATAGAAAATTTATTGATCATAAATCTCTATGCGACAAATACGCTTTGCTCCTTAGGTGACGAAATCATTCTATTTTCTTATTCTCTCTCTGTCTGCTTCCCCCCCTCTCTCTCTCTCTCTCTCTCTCTCACACACTTTTTCTCTCTCTCTCTCTCTCTGTCTTGGCAACGAGTATATGTGTTTGGTTTTCCCAAGGTGACTAAATAATTTTGCTTTTCTTTATTTCTAAGAAGCTTTATCTTGTCTGCTCATTTTATTCTGTCTTTTTTGTTGACCATTAATTGTGCGTGTTGCATTAACGTCATCTGATCCTGGTAATGTCGTAACATGCATACCATCGTGAACTATTACTTTTTCTTCATGATTCAACTATTGTTTCTCTTTTCTTGTCGTTGAAACCTGTGGCGGTACTGTTACAATAACTGTGTCTAGTATAAGCTGGGGTCCGTTCGTATTCTGGTATTACATTTCTGTCGTTCTCGTATCTGATGTTGATCCTTTACTGTGTCTCCACCTTGGCGAGGCAGAGGAGCTTGTGCGTCCACATGACCGCAAGAGCTGGGAAAATGGACTATGCAAGCAAAGTATATGACTCTGCAGCTCACAGCAATAAGAAAAAAATTGGACAAAATACATCACCAGGCACTATGTACAATAGCTGGAGCCTCAAGATCAACATCATTTGAAGCACTAGAGGTAGCACTAGGAATAATACCCCTCAAGCTAAGAAGAAAAGAAATTAGACTGAATTACACGGGCAAAGTCCTAATTGACAAAAACTACCCAGCCCATGCAATGTTTGTGAAGAATTTCCCTATGACCCGGGATACACCTCTGGAACACACAAGACACCCAATAGGATGGAAGTGCATGGAGGAAATAGAAGTAAACTGTATAATGGCAAATGCAATAAAATGTGTTAGTAAATACACACCAGTGATTCCTCCTTGGGAGCTCAAGAAACAAAACATTGATTCTCACCTGTCAGATATAATTAATAACAAAGCATTAAAAAACGACATTAAAATCATAGCCAGATAATATATAGAACATATAACTAAGGGTAGCTTGAAAGTATACATTGATGGATTTAAGATAAGAAATGAAGAACTTGGAACAGGAATGCACATACCAGCCTGGAAGCTGAAGAAAAGTTTTAGTTTAACTGAAAACGCATCAATATTCACGGCAGAAATGGTGGCAATAGCAAAAGCACTTGAAATAATTACTGACAAGCCCCCCCCCCCCCCCCCCCCCCCCCCCCCCCCCCCCCCCCCCCCCCCCCCCCACCCCAACCCCCCCCCCAAAAAAAAAAAAAAATATGCTAACAATCCTAACTCTTCAAGCACTAAGAAACCCACATGAATGTAGCCGACCAGACATAGCAGAGGAAGTGTTGCAACTTAGTACACACCTAAATAATAGGGGCTGCTCAGTATTTTTAGCATGGATACCCTCTCACGTGGGGAATAGAAGGAAACGAGGTGGCCGACAGGGAAGCAAAAACAGGAAGAACCAGCCCAAACCACATAAACTCAGGGTTAGGCACAAGAGAGATCAAAAGTGTAATATTATAACAAAGGAATGGAAAGAAAACTGGAAAGAGAGCCAGAAAGGCAGACACGCCTATAAACTGCTAAAACATCCAACCCGAACTTGTCAGATATCTAGAGAACCAAAAATACCTTGCAACAGAAAACTGATTAGACTTCAACTAGGTACAGCCTATTTCATGGTGGAGAAACCCTACTGTGCAACATGTCTGGATAAAAACACCATAGCACATTATGTGTTAACATGCAAAAAATACGAACAGCACAGAAAACCACTAATGGAATACTTCAGAACCCAAAACTCGACATCACTGTCAGTGGAAAATGTACTGAAAGTTGACCTTCCCTGGGAGCTACACAACATAGTACAATTTTATATTACCAAAACAAGAACCAACATATAACAACTAGAACAAATTAAAATGACAAGGAAAAACAAAACAAAAAACCAGAAAGTCCATTCAATATCAGTAGAAGAATTAAATTTAAAAAATAAATAAATAACAAACAAACAAAAACCACCAATCCAAAACCAACAAAAGCACAGCAGATAAAAAGATGTCAATAGCGAGAGAGAGCAATAAGGTATTATAGAAGAAGAAACATTACAAACACCATAGACATTAAACAATGCCACAACAAACGGCAGATAAATTACTGCCTGGAAGAGCCAACACACAAGAAAAACAACAAAGTAATACACTATATGGAATGATGAATACTATATACTCAAATTATAACCCACATGGGGTTGAACCGGATATCCCTTACACACAAAAAACACCAGTTTTCACCTGCTGGGTTAAAAAACCAAACCAGCAGGGTTTCCAAAGCCGGACAGGTCGAAGGGTAGGGACCAGACCAAAAGAGACACATACCTGTTGCCTTACAAGCAGGCTGGGGACAGTCAAAAGCTAAGGTTGGCAGAAATGCCTGTTGAAATCGGATGCACTGGGCCACAGGCGTAATGAAACAGTGCAACGTACTTCGCTTAATGATGACGTGAATAATATCTGATGTTACGAATGTTCTGTCATCTCAGTAAGTCCTCTAGTATTATTAATACTTCATGACGTGTACGCTGTACGAAGAAGAACAGTCAGCGGATTTGATTAAATAAATAATACACTTAAATAGACATGATGCAGGCACTCGTAAGAAAAAGAGAATTTGAAATCTAGACAACAGAAAAACAACAGAAGTGATAGGTTTATTTGGGACTCAAACCGAGGACCACAAGCAAGGCACCACCGCCTTGCAATGAGAGTGAATCATGGCTAACCACACTGTCAAATATCCACCGCAAAAACAGTGCTTCGTGGACAGTACTCATTAGCACGACCGTCCCACATAACTACGGCATATTTGACCAAGGGACGACCAAGACTAATTATAGACGTAATCACTTCTATAGCTTTCCTATTCACCAGTAAAGGCCAGATAACGAGAGACAAAGACAGTAATACTGTGTCTAGTGAATAATAGAATTCTTTCTTTCTTTATTTATTTCAGATGATTACACCATCTGCTACTCAAAGAGCATTCACTTTCAATAATGGCATGCCGCGTGCTCCTATCACGTGTCATCCTATCACGTGTCATCCTATCACGTGTCATCACTTCAATGTCTTTCCATCTCTTCCTTATCATTTTCATTTCTGTCTCTAGATCTCTTCTCCGTGGTTTTTTCGGCTTACCTGTGGGTTCATTTACTCTTGGGATCTCAGAACAAGGACTGGCTTGTAAAACTCTCAACAGGTTTTCTCAGTGTGTGTCTCATCTTTGTCGTTTTTAATTTAAATACTTTAATTATGATGATTATTGCAAATGTTTGATGTTATATTACTTTTATAATGATAAATGCCTTAATAATGCTTAAATTAAATGTGAGGATGAAAGGATACAGTATACATGATGAGAGAGAGAGGAAGGGCAGAATGTCAGACGGGCCTGCGTGCCCAATTCTTAACCCTTTGAAAATAAAGTTCGTTCGTTCGTTCGTTCGTTCGTTTCCATGTGGACTTTCAGACCCACCGGCTGTTACCTTTCATCTAGTATTTCATTACGTCTTTCATCTGGTTTCAGAGTAACTCTGGGAAGGTTAAGGCGGCCGGCGTGACGCTGACCACATCACCCATTGTGTGCCGAAGGTCAAGAAAATATGGGCTAACACCATATTTCCTAATATGCCTTAATTGTCGTGAGTCTAACTAAATCCTCTTTTACCTTTCATCTGGTTACGGCAGTGGGACAGAAGAGTTTAGTTGTCGGCAAAATCTAGATCGTCAACTTCTTGCTTTTCCCACAGGCCTGTAAAAAGACTAATAGAGAATATGACTACTGCACACTCAGGCATGTCGTACATGGCAACAAATATAAGATTGTGATGGGGCTGGCTACCTCATCATGTAAAGCAAATTACTACTGAAATAACCACTGAAAGAGCATGTGAATTCTTGGTGCAGGCTTGCTGCAAGGGACCACTAGTGCTCAATGCTCCTTAAGGAGCACACATGAAAATGATGATGATGATGATGAACAGTGAACTACAAACACCTTAAAAAAAAATTTAGTTGCCGAGAATACCCCAAGTCCGCTTACAACTCCTGAAACTAAGTAAGACAATCTTAAGATCCAGTCACTTTTCTTCCCGTGGTAGTTTTCCGTTAGTTTGTTCCTGATGATATATCACCAACAATGAAGTATTAACCAACAGGAGGTGAAGACTTTCATATTGCCAATAATGATAGTATTAACCGACAAGAGGTGATTTTCAGAAAGTTCGTTTCAGCCTTGATTTGGACGTCGAAGAGGTTTATTATATCTAACAGGTTGTAAAAATAGGAAATATGGTATGGCCAGAAAATTAATTTTAATTTTGTCTGGGATAAGGTGAAAATCTGGTTAGATTTATATGATAGCTTATCCTTGATTCAACTTACTTTGTAGTTATGAAAACATTTTTAGTCTATAGTAAAAATGTTAACATCCTGATAAACGAAAGTAAAAAAGAAGCGGGGGCTAAGCTACGCAAACTAAATATGAATATTCTTCTTAGTCTCAACATTATTAACCTCAAAGAAGAGCCTATTTGCACTAATTTCCATTTCCTCTGCGTAGCTGACGCCTTACCAGCTTCCAAATATTGTAAATTCACATTTTGGGGGGTTTATCTTAGACTCCCATCTGTTAGCCATAGACTCCCTTAATCTCCTTGCTACCTTCTATTCAATGTACACGTCTAGCCAGTAACAGCCTGTTTGATTTACTATTTTATGCACTTTGGAATGAGAACAATCAGTCAAACGTCACGCACGCTGCCCCTGGAACTGTGGTATAAACCCATGTATTACGTGCTGGGTTGCCGTTACTTCATTCTCAGGCCCAGATAATAGAAAAACGTCAGACTGTATACTTGTTATGTGTTTGACCTCCACCCCCGACATTTTCGTTTCACATTCATAAACTTTGTCAGATCTTATCAAATATTTCACACGACTTTGACATAGCATCGGAACCAATGTTATGGTTGTGTGCCTTTTGGCAATCATTTATATTAATTACTGTTACGTTTACTGGCATTCATTTCTTCTTTTTACACGCTTTTATTTAATTTCACTTGTATGTCACTTTCATGTCACTTTCATGACAATTTCAAATCTTGCAGTCCATTTTTCAATCACTTCCAGATGAGCAATAGATCCGAAACTTGGCATAGTTGTGTATTTCCGATGACAATGCAATAATCAGTCAATTATTTAATAATTTAATATTGTAATTATGACATTACGAGTAATTAAAGTTTTTCGTAAAGAAATATGAACAAGTCGGAGGTCATAATCAAGTTAATTAAAAATTCAAGAGTACGTGGTGTGCTTTATTTTTGTATGTGCGTAAAACAGGGCAGTACTCAAACAAGTGTCTAGCTAAATGAAGGAAAACAATCCAAATTCTAAAATTATGAATCAAGGGAGAGTCGAGTTCGATCTCTAGATGGCCTTCAAATTGAAGAAATTGATTGCACCAAATTAACAGGCACAAAGCTATGTAATATTGATGCTCTAAAAGAAATGGATCGCTTAAGAAATTTTAGACCAGATTTACAATAAGTAAAAATATTGTTTATGTTTTAGGATGTCATAATTTTTCTAACACTAAAAAGAAGAAAATAAAAATAAAATATTTTAAACACACGCTTTTAATGCACTAAAAACCCAAAAATAATTTATCAAATAGACAAAAAATGTAACATTAAATTGACAAAAAGCGTGGGGCGCTGATTCTGCATGAAATTAACTTCTGCTTTATACTTCATTAGACACTTATGCGCCCCCACGCTTTTTGTCAATTTGATGATGCATTTTTTACTGCAAGCTATAACTCATTGAAAAATTATTTTTGGGTTTTTAGTGCATTAAAAGCGTGTGTTTAAAATATTTTTTAAATATTTTGTATGTGTAAAGTGTGGACCAGCGACAGGCAACTCATAAGCTGTGAGGATCTACTTGAGACACAGTTGGCTTTCAGTATATATAATAATAATAATAATAATAATAGCCCCTTCAGTCATAACTGACTATGGGAATGCGCCCATGAGGTGACAGCCCTCAGCTGCTTATTTTCCTGGTGCTCCTTTCGACGTTTTCTCCCCTCCTCTGCTTGTTGTGTGAGCCTCTCTTCGCCCAATCTGAGGTGGCGCCGTAAATAGCATCGCCACTTAGTGCGATCGGCAGCTTCATCCTCCCATGTTGCTGGATCCATGTCCAGTGCCCTCATATCTCTCTTGCACACATCTTTGAACCTCAGCTGTGGTCGCCCAACTGTTCTCTTGCCATCTGCCAATTGTCCGTAGAAGATATCTTTTGGGATGCGACCATCTTCCATGCGGCGAACATGGCCAAGCCAGCGAAGTCTGCGCTGTCTAAGCAGTGTATACATACTTTAAAGGCCAGCACGTGACAACACCTCGACATTTGTCACTTTATCTTTCCACGAAATGCCGAGGATGCGGCGTAGACACCGTAAATGGAAGGTATTGAGCCTTCTTTCTTGCTTAGCATAGGTCGTCCAGGTCTCGCTGCCATATAGGAGTGTGTTGTTGTTTTGTTGTTGATTTCGTCTACTATGTTGCTGTAATACCCTGTTCAACCTGAAAGTTGGTTATAATTTGGGTATATAGGGTGTTTACTATCTTCGGTGCTA
The DNA here is from genome assembly GCA_024509875.1 of Oreohelix idahoensis. Classification (NCBI taxonomy): domain Eukaryota; kingdom Metazoa; phylum Mollusca; class Gastropoda; order Stylommatophora; family Oreohelicidae; genus Oreohelix; species Oreohelix idahoensis. The sequence goes on along the minus strand of JAMPIV010003467.1, from coordinate 369,141 downwards.
GCCTGTTGTTAGTCCTGAAAAGGACTGGTCCTAAAAAGGACCACTAGCTGCCTGTCAGGATACCTCTTTGCTCTTGTCCATTCGGGGTGTCGTGGCGTGTTCATGGTGTACATTTGTTGTTTTCCTATCTGGCTTGTTAGGTTTTGTGAGTTTTTGCCCTCCTCGTTTCTGCTTCTTGTGTCTTCCTTTTCTCCAATGTCTGGGAAAGCGCTTTTTCTATCATTGTTGGGAGTAGCTCTTCCCACGTTTCCTCGATGACTTCTTCGTTTGATTGGTCGTTCGTTTTAGTGTCTTTTGTGTTTGATGTAATTTCTTCAATGGTCATTCTTTCTGCCTCTATTCTTTTCAGTAGTTGTTCGTTTCCATCTTTCAGTTCTATCAGTTTCCTTACATCTTCTTCTATCTGTTGCTGAATTCTTTTCATGTCTTGGTGTATTATTTTCATGTCGTTTATGACTTGTTGTTGTTTCGCGCTTTCCGAGCTGTCATGTATTTCTTCACATCTGTCAGTTGAGGTTCTGTTTTTGTGTGGCTGGCGGTTTTCTCTCTCCTTTCGCAGTTGTTGTTTCAAATCTTTCACTTCAGTCGTGAGCCGTCTGACTTGTTCCGTTAGGCTGTCTTGGCGCCTATCACCTAGAGTACTTGCCTTTAGTGTGTTTTTTGCCTCTTGGTACGATACTCCCTTTCCAATGGCAACTGTAATTATTTGCCTTGTTTGTTGGTATTCGGGACATCCTCGGTATCGTGCTCCGTGCTTTCCGAGGCAGTTGGTACATTTTCTATTGTTATTTGGTGCTTTGTAGTCTTGGTCTTTTTTGGCCTTTGGGCAGTCTTTGTATTCGTGGCTGCCCGCACAGTATCTACAGACCGTCTCTTTTCTGCACGTGTTCCTTGTGTGAGAAAATCCCTGCCACTTTGAACATTGTATCACTGGCGGGATGAAGGCATGTGCTCTTCGAGGTCTATTCTGGATAGTGATGTTTTCTGGGACTGTTTTCCCCTGTAGAGTCACTATTATCAGTCTGGTGTCTTCTTTGTTCCAGGATTTAAGCCTTTCTGCGTGTGTGAATGTGTACCGAGGGTTTTCGGCCTGGATGTAGCTGAGGGCCTCTGTGTCTGACAAGTTGGTGTCTATCCCTTTGATGACTACTCTCTTGGTTTCAGTGTAGATTTCTGCTTGGATTTTGATCCGGTGTGGTAGCTGAAATTCTTTAGGCCCGGATGCCAGAGCAGTCATCAGCGATTTAGTTTTTTCTGTATCATTCAGGGCAAGTGTCACTCCCTGTTGGTGCCTTCTGATACTAATTATGCCTCTTTTGCCTACTACTTTCTCCAGGACATTGATTACTTTGTCGTCCGGGAGTGCCCTGAGTGTGGCTTCTCCTTCCGACAACTGCGTAATTTTTATTTTGCGCTCTTGATCCTGTTCTTTGTGAATACTTTTTCTTAGTTCGCCTGGGCGGCATCTCCCATCTGCTACCACTGTTTGAGTTTTTGTCTTTGGGCTCGGTGCCCTGTCCTCTTCTGTCTGCTTGTGATTTTGCTTCTCTTGTTACCTCGGAGGACTTGGCTGTTCTTTGTAGGATTCCGGCGTATCTCGATGTCTGACACTGGAGCCGCCTCAAATAGTGCTTCTTTCATCTCGGCATCATGTGGTGGTGTCAACGGTGTTTTGTGCAGCTTCTCTGTGGTAGACAGGGCTTCAGCTGACGATTTGGATACTTGTGGTGGTGGTCCCTGGGTTTTAGTCTCCTGTCTTCTTTGTTCTCTTCTTTCCAACATCTGTTTTATTGGTTCTAACGCTTTCATCTGGTCTTCTTCTTCTGACATCTGTTCTATCTGCTCTAATGCGCTCACCATGTAGTCATATTCTGGGTCTTCATCATCAAGTTCAGAACTGCTTGCATCTGCTTTCTGCTCTTCCTCGCAAGGAGTCTGGTCATTCGGGCTCTCAACTGGGTCGATACACGTTGCAGCTAGCTCCGTCATCGTATCAAGAGTTGGAGAAATTTCGGTCCCCGCACGAAGACTTGGGGCAGTTTTGCTCTCTGGCTGTCTTTCTTTGTTGATTGTGTTAATTCCCTGGCTGTTCTGCGCTGGTGGGCTGGTATAAATCTTCCTCTTTTTAGCGTGAGGTTTCTTTCGGCCCATTTTGACTATTGCGATCGCTGTGTACGTCCTGAAAAGGACGCTGGTTATAGTGCGGTTGAAATGGTGTCTTCTGAACGAACCGACCCTTGTATTGAACGACAAAACGGAATGAACGAAACCATATAGGAGTGTGCTGGTGACGCAGGCATTATATACCGCAGCTTTGGTCTTCATTGTGAGTTTGGAGTTTCCCCAAACACGCGATATGAGGCGGGCAAAGGTAGCTGCAGCTTTGTCAATGCGGCTGTCGATTTCTGTATCCAGTGAGAGTTTGTCATTGATGGTAGACCCTAGGTATGTGAATTGGTGCACCACTGCCAATTCATAGTTATCGATAGTGATAACTGGTGCAGCACCCGCATCCTGACTCAGCACATTCGTTTTCTTTAGACTTATTGTGAGGCCAAAGTTCTTGCATGCTTTAGTGAAGCGATTCATCAAGTTCTGAAGCTCCTGTTGGCTTTGAGTGACGACTGCAGCATCATCAGCGAACAACAAGTCTCTTATAGTGACCCTTCTGATTTTTGTTTTTGCCTTCAGCCTTGAAAGATTAAACAGACGGCCATCTGACCTAGTGTGAAGGCATATTCCTTCAGTTGCATCTCTGAATGCATATTTCAAGAGTAAGGCAAAGACGAGCAGTGTATATATAAGGGCCCTTTTCTGTCTCTCTTGGTTTTTTCTGTAAGCTGGCGGACAAGAGAAGATATGTCTGGTTGTTGATTCTTTCTCAGCTCGCGGGAATCACTCACACTGGTGGAACTCATGGAGTATTTGGCGCGCGTCAGCTATTGAGACTTGTGTGGATGAGTGCGAGATTTTTTATGAGACGACGTTTGGGCATAGAAACTCTGTACCATACAATTACATTGTGGTGGAGTGTGAGAGTATAGCAGATAATTTGATATAGTATAATTTTTTATATACTTAAGACACTTCACGACTCTTCTTCTTCTTGTTAGTCTCTGGGAAAGGGACGTGGTTGCGCCGTTGTGTCCGTTTTTTACTGCGTCGGCTGCGATTCTTCCGCATTTCGGCCGATCGCTGACAATCCGGACTCTTCGCTCAGCACGGCATTTTAGGGACTCATGGGTTAGCCTTTACCTCTTCGAACCCTTACTCACTCAGCCAGACTGACAGTGATGCAGCCTGTTTCCAGGACAACCACTTGGAGAGGTGGAGTAGGGTCCTTGGTCAGCTCTGGTTACGCTGACACCCTGCCGCAAGCGAGTGCTAGCTGGTGGTGTCGCTAGCTTGCCATTCATCACTGTTTTGACGCGTCGATTAGACCCCAGATTTGTTCGTTAGATGGCTATCTTTTCTGTCCACCATTATTAGGAAGTATGCAATATTTTATCCAGTTCTTTAATTCTGTTGACATACTTCGTGTTTTGATTTTCTTAGCTTGGTTTTGGTGTCATTCAATTGTGTCAAAATTTGATTGAGCTTCTGGTGTCCGCGATGCTATTACCGTAAATCCTTACAAGAATGTCATTGTGGCATCACTCAGATTTACTACTTAGATTAGTAGTTCAAGACTTAGTCGTTCCAATTGTTGCTAACCCTATGGGGTGTCTGCGGTACTCACCATGAGGCCTCCACGAACAATAATCTGTTTCCTTAGGTTGTCTCGTAGAAACAATTACCATGTAATGCGACTGAAAGGTATTAAAGCCATACGAATGGGCTCCTGTCTGCTTATTCTTTGGCGGGGGAGTCGTAGAATGCAGTAAGTTAGAGCACATTATCTCCTATTATGACGTTCGTACACGTCTCGCTTAAGCAGTTGACGATAACAAGTAAAAACCTAAGTCAAGTGTTATTATTCCATACTAAATTTGCAGCAACTTGGAAGCTATCGTGTATTTGACGAGGTAGAGATGACTTGTTTTTAGTCGCTCGTTAAATGTATTTTTGACTACTCGTGTTTTAGATCCCACTATTCTAGTAATAATGTGTTTAAGGGATTGTGTTTTGAGTGGATGAGCTGTGTTGTATTTGAAAGATTAGTCTTTGGCTCGAGTTATTAGTGAAAATGGGATTTCAGTGAAGAAGAGTAAGGGTCTCTAATTAATATTGTTGGGATTTAATTGGGATTGTTATTAGAACTGTGTATTTGGCTAATGTATATAGTTGGTCGTGGTTGCGGTTTTATGGTGGTAATTAACGGGTTTGTCAATCGCTATGCTAGTGTTGATTTCTTGCGCGGATGATTGTCCTCGGTACTAATGAGATACTTCAATGAGAGTTAGGTTTTATAAGGTGTGTGACATCGTTGATTAGACCGAATTTTAAGTTTGCGCGACGTGCTCGCGGATAGACTCCGATTAAATAGCAATTGCTAGATGTTGTGAATAAGCTTTACACGAATTTGCATTGGAGGTTAGGACACATCTAAAGACGATTAAAGCTGGTACTATTGGGCTTAATTCTCTTGAAAAGCTGCTTGCGATTGAGTAAGCTATGCGACGTGGTAAGATGTTACACTATGAAACGTGACTAATTTGGGGGAATGTTATTGCATGTATAGGAGTTTATTTTCAATGTGTGTTTACATGAATCGTGTATGTTAAATATGCAGTCTTATTGTAGTCGGACTATCTTATTAAAGGGACTATATATATGATTAGGCTGAAATGTGGTGAGGAAACTATGTAATATAATTTGGTATATTGTTATTTGGAATGGGAGGTATAGTAGTTGTTTGAAGCTTAGCCGTGTATAGATGAGTCTAAACTGCGTAGAAGGTATTTGTAGGTATTAAGATACTGCCTTGGGGGGTGAGTGTGAGACTTCCATATACTATTGTCCAGCATGTGGGTAACAAAGTTTCATCGCTGTTTTTTTCTCTAATCAAGAGAAAGTAGGTTAGAGGGGGGATTTAATGGGCGATGGAGTGTATTTTGGTTAGGTATTTTGAGTCGATTCCGATAATCAATTGGATTCGCGGCACTAATTGCCGAGATACGGCTAGACAGCTCTAACATGTATTGGGGGATGTTATCATGGTCAGTATATAGCTTGTCAAGTTCTTACATTTTTTTAAGCCATCTGCAAGATACGGCGTTCATTAATAACTTTTAGCACCGATGTTGTTATATACATATTTACTTGTGCTGATTATTATGTTTCCCAACACTTTTTTGTGTGAGCAGCTTTGATTACCATAATATGTTTTTACACTGTCATAGTAAAATCCTCAAATGAGATCATCTACTTGTGTTGTTAACTGCTGATTTCATTTAATTTCCGCAGATGAGTCATGTGATAAATATACATTGACAAATGTATTCTACCTATGGAAGGACTTGAAACATCACTGTAGTAGGCTCAATGTTGTCTGCTGTTACATGAATGTCGGATTACAAGCTATGAAACGTGATTATGTTGAGAAGTGACGTCTCTTGACATTGGATTAAGCAGGTAGAAGATTGGCTGTAATGTTCCGTAAATACTTTGGGGCTCTGGTTCAAGTACCAGTCGCATTATTCTTAACACAGGGCAGTTGATACAAGTTTCCATAGCTGTTACCCGTAAATTTCAGTGCTTATTATTGGTAATTTATACATCGCGCGGTAAGGTTCCGTTATTACACGTGCCAAATCTTTGTTGTGTAAACATTGTACATTAGTGCAAATGCAAAATAAGGCTATTAGGCTATCAAAGGATTTGTAGTGTTATTAAGTTGATCAATTTGCGTTGTATCCCCACCCCAATCTACAAACGCAACAGATTAAATAAAGTTGTGCATTCCATAATCAAAGAGTCACTGACATGTAAGTTTCCGGTTTTCCTTGTTGGGACTAATAAGACAAAACCCCTTCTTAGGCATAGTCGTAAACTGAAACCACAATCATTAATGGCAAGTTAGGTGCTAGAAATCCAAATGTGCTATTTCAATCATCGTCCGTCTAGACCCGAACAATGCTGGGCTAGCAGCTTTGCTTGATGGGGTCAGTAATCCCACTAAGGATATACACAAAAAAATGACGCATAACTGTGTCCACTAAAAATAGTTTCAAACTGGTTTTTCTACCATGCTATCTTTTCCAATGCATTTATAATAAAAACACTATAAAAACAGAATATTTGTACAAGCATCCATTTTCAATTACTGTACAACATATCAGGGAACCTATGCCAATCCATAAAATTTCTCATTTGGAAGTATCCAAATTGTCTTTCTGATCCAGTTCATCATATAATAAGTAACAGCCAAGAAAAATAAAGCTTTCATTTTAAGAGGGGAGAAAAAAATTTATTGCAAATAACTTATCAATTGATTTTCATTTATAGTTAGATGCAGTAACTTTTATTGTACATTAATCCACCGTATGGTTATAATCAACCTTGATATCAACTGGTTGAATCAGTCCTCTTTAACATGATTCGGCAATAAATAAAATTTAATTTTAATCATTTCCATCAACTTGTCATTCACATTTGTACGCCATCAATTCTGCATCTACATACACCCAGATTTATAGTTGGATTGCTATTTGTCACCAGTTTGAAGGACAGATACGGCTTTTCCAGATTTTAAAACTTTTGATTTGTTTGGGTATTATTAAAAAGTCTAACAAACATTATGTGAGGAATGTTAATTTTACCACTAATTTTTTAACACTTCAATACAAATCAATAATTGAACAACATGTTGTCAGTTTAATTAACTCAATATCCACTGTTCCCTTAATCAAATACTATCCTTAATCTCATCAAATACTCAATAAATATCACCCATTTTATCTATTTACCCCTCATCCATTCAACTTCAATTTTCAACACAATTTTTTCATTTACAAAAACCAATAAATCAAAAAATTGTCCCACTTCCATAGGTATGGAAAGAATCAATAAATACATATAAGTTGTGGATACCCGTTTTAAAAAAATAAGTAATTATCCTACACATCCATTTTAACTTGATAGAGATACTAAGAATTTACTACGTGTGACACCCACACACCCCCGCCCCGGCCCCCCACCTCATCACAATTTCTCGCCTTATCTTCCACCCTCCAAACCCAACGATACACCCCTACTTCCCTCCAGTTTCAACAAAACTCTCCCAGTCATCCCCATCTGTCATACCTAACTCTCTTCCGTTCACGCACAGTTTTCATTCATCATTATCTATTCTCTTAACTCTCCTTCCAAAATTGCGACTCCGCACTTAAGGGAATCTCGGAAAAATTATCCATTGAGAACCCCCACATATGGTAAGGGCTCTAAACACTAAATTTAATATTCCTGTGTGTTTGATGACCTCTTAGAGGTACCAAGATAAAATGTACAAATTGGTTGCATACAGACTAATTTTTACTGGCACTCTATTGCTTTCCCTATATCTTCTTTCAAAGTTAGTATAGATTCCACCTCTCTTGGCTCATGATAAATAAAAGAAAAATATATCAGATAACTAGCTCCTCTCTAACAGTAGACACTCACGCTGATAATATATAATGTGGGGTCATTGTCCACGACTGCAAAGCCAGTAAATCCATGAACTCTCAATCGTGTTTTATTATAATATATAGGTTCATTTTTGGAAAAGTGTTATATTTCCCTCACGACCCAACAATCTATAGAGATATTACAGTGAATTTCTATACGTACCAGGCTAGTTTTTTGCCTACTATAAAGTCTACTAAAATCTTTACCAATCATACTCTTCTTTGCTATTCAAACATTTACCAATCAGGTTCGTAGTAGAGCACCCCCCCCTCTCCACCTCCCCCCATCCCCCCTCCTCCCCCCCCCCCCCCCCCCCTCCATTTTTAAATAAACTAACCATCCCTAAACCAATCCACCCCTCAATCCCACTAACGGCCCACCCATAGCACCGGCTTCACCGGCACGGCTCGCCACGATCATCTGACAATGTTCCACACTCATTAGTCTTTCACCTCGTATGTCTAGTATCAGCATTCACTCTACCCTACCTCAAACATATACAACTCATGGGTTACTCATATGCTTTATTGCCCCCCATAGAGACAACCTAAGTATTTATCCATATCAATATCGTGCGCAATTCATTCCGACACCATCCCCCGTCCACCCCCAGTACCCACACAAAGTCCCCCTCAACCATCTTTCAGTCCACCATAATTATTATCGCCTACAGCTAGTCCAATAGTAGCAATCTAGTTAATCAACCCCAATCCCTGACATTACCCCCCATCTCTTCTCCCCACCTCCCAACACACCCCAGTTTGTACCCATATATCCCATCCAATAATTCTAACCATCACCACACTTTATATAACCCAACCCCCATTTAACCCCCATTAATCTTTTCTTGCTCTCATGTTCCCAACTCTCGACACAAACTACACCCCTATAGATATAAAGATTCCGTTTTTTTTTTCCCTCCCTTCCCCATCGCACGAACGTAATAGAGTCTTGTTTTTTTTTTGTCTTTTTTTGTCTCATTGAGATATATGTGTACTCCACAGATTCATTAAACTACACACTAAAGTCCTCACTTTCTTGACAGTACCCACTGCTAACGACACAACTTGTTTTTTTTTTTTTTTTTTTTTTTTTTTTTGTTTTTTGTTTGTTTTTTTGTTTTTTTGTTTATTTTTTTTTTTTTTGTTATGATTTGTTTTTTTTTTTATTTGTTTTTACCCCCCCCCTTGTTTTTTTTCTTTTTTTTTTTTTTTTTTTTTCAACTACACCAGTTTTTTGTTTTTTTTTTGTGTGGGGGGTTTGGGTGTTTTTGGTTGTGTGTTGGTTTTTTTTTTTAGTTTTCTTGTTTTTGTTTGTTTTTTTTTTTTTTTTTTGTTATGGGGAGAGATGAGTGGAGATCATTTCTAGTTTTAGGCACACTCGTTGATGGTTATTTTTTTTGTTTTTTTTTTTTGTTTTTTTTTTTTTTTTTTGTTTGTGGTTTCCCCCCCCCACCTATAGACACCCGCCTCTTGCTAAGCTAGATAGTTAGCGTCCTCTAATTTTTATTTTGAATTATATATATATAATATATCTGTGTATTACACAAATTTGCATGCTTTTTGAAAAGATTTTCGTATATTTTGATTTTTTTTTTTTTTGTTTTTTTTTATAATTAGTAATATATTTTTAAAAATATATAATATTTATTTGTTTTTTTTTTGTATTTTTTTTGTTTTTTTTTTTATGTATATATATAATCGATATTATGACGCGGCCTGAGATCCTTGAAGACCTCAAAAATTGTATATAAAAAAAGTAAAACACATGATTAAAACCTCTTGCTGTTTTTATGTTAACACCGAGAAAATAAAATATTATAGACAAAAACATAAATGTTATGGTTTTCTAAGGCACATCGTGTAAGAAAGAAAGAAGATAGAAAAATGGAGACATAAACAAGAAAAAGCTCCAACAGAACTTGAGTGGCACTTGGACCCCAAGACTCAGATGTCGAGAACCCAGGTCAACTTTCATGCTGCGAAAGATACAACAACAGCGAACCCTATCATGTGCAAGCGAATCAATGCACCCCCATATCCGCTCCCTGCCCATCTGAGGGACATTCTACCACTCAATATATATGATGCTTCGCACGATGACGGGGTCTCATTAGTGCGACCCGCAACTGACATAACACGTCGGAAATTTTACCATGGCCAGTCACAGCAGCCGATGTAATGACGCAATCACTTCTTGTTGGTTCCCCGCTAGTGATTACTGGTATAGGGTGTACAGACTACGACAAGACAAAGACTGTGTAATACTTGTGTCTAGTAAATGAATAGAAGACTGTAGGAACAGTAAGTACAGGACAACAGAGGGTAGGTTTTGGTATTGTTATAAAAACATTTATAACACATAAGGAAGGGATGTTATGTGTGCACATGTAACGGAGTTATTCAGACAAAATGGTCTGACAGTCATGACTCGTACAATGTCTAACAGTTGAACTTGGACAACAGAAAAACAACATATGAGTACTATCCCACGTGTTTCAAGAGATTACCTTAAAAGAAAAAATAGTCGCTGGACAAGGCAAACCTATTTTCCCACGGTTCACCTAATCGGCGGCCCCCATTGAGAACATTGCTTTGGTGCGTTTATTTAAAATTTAGTAGATGAAAAGGTAAACTGTATATGTTTACCAGTGGAAGGGCTGTGAATGCAAATCTACTTAGTGTTGGCAATCACTGGTTATGCGCCTCGTGTCAGAGCTCAGGAGACCAAAGCCCCCCGAATAGCTTGGTCCTCACTACAACAGTTTGAAACAATTTTTTTCTAAGTTTAACATAAAGGTTTAAAGTATGTCATAAAGGCAAAATTCAAAACGTAGAAGGGAAAAGCCGTATGATCCGGAACACTGGAATATTCCTCATTACTCCTTTTCTGCTGCCTTATGGAGCATGGTAGCCAACAGCTTACAAATGCTCTCCTTTTTTGGATAAAGCCCTGCATCAAGCAGTTCGTCATAATCGTTGACTAGCAGTAGTTAGTTTTCTGGGACGTGTTCAGGTTTTTACGTAATGAGTGTTTTGCCACCGTTCTGTTGTTGTAAATCACTCTGCTTAGTCCCAAGTAGTCGCCTTCTTATTGGTTACATGTATGCAAGTGAGCAGTGGGCATGTGTTTGATTACGTTTTTGTCTCGTAATAGGCTCCCTGGAACTACCACGTGGGCTAATGTGGAATATGTTCTATACAGTACAAACATGGCAGTGGTGGCTATACAATCTTTTACAACTATTATACTAAAGCTCTTCCATTATAAGGTTTATCGCGATTTGTATTTACTGAACTCATCTTTTATCAATTAGCAACTTAATTACTTGTGCTTATGGATTTGTGTAGGATGAGTAGACGAAAAGTATAAGTGTCCGGCATCAATACTCTTGTGTTTTGTCAGTTCTAAGTGATCGGTGAACAGCCAGCAAAGCATCTGTAATTGGTGATCTACGCACTGTGTTACCAACGAAGGTCTGTACCAATGTAGAAAAAGTTGATTTTCTATGTCACTCATGGAAATTTGAATCGGAAGGTTCAAAGGAGTTGATGAAACCTGGAATTGAAAGTTAGACTCACCGTTTATTGATTTTAATTTTAGTTGTGCCAAGTGTTTCATAATTTTTTATTTTTTGCCCCGTTTCGTTTTTGAAGTAAACATACATTGCTGTTAGTTGAAATTCGATGTATGTAGTAGCAGTCTTCCCTAGTGGGCTGATGGTTAGAGTGTATGTTTCTCGAGTCAGCTGTAAATGTACCTGATTCTGCTCTTGGGTTAAGAAAGATAAAAGAAGCGAGGAAAGGAACTGTTTACCACATCTCATAAATAAGCTGAGACCTAGTATAGTGACGTCTCTAACACTTGATTAGTCTTAATTGATTTAGAATATTTTAAATTAATAAGCCTATTTCTCCTATGTATTATTTTTCTTCATTAACACAGATGTTTATATGTATTCCTCAGGTGTTCACCGTTATATGCCAGACAGACTTGATCAAAAATATAAACATTAACAAATGGTACCTAGTTATGATCCGACTAGCATCATTCAACCCAATTCTCGATCCTTGGGTATACCTGTTGGTCAGAAGGGAACTCAGGTGGAAAATTATAAGTGTCTTCAAATTTATTTTGGGCATCAAGCACCATTCACCTTTAATGACTCCTGCTCAGGAAAGGGATAGTCCAGTATTTCCACGCCGGACACAGAAGTCGGATTCGGAAATGTCTTGTTTAAAGTTTTGTTTTCACTGCTTGTGTGATCCACCCATTCAGAGATCGTCCACATCAATGGCTGCAGCCAGCACTTCACGAGCTGGACAATCTAATCGTTCACCTTCTTACATAAGACGCATAGCATCAGCTGACTCAGTACTGAACGTTACTTGTAGAGGGTACATCATAACTCAGCCTTCACCTTCTGAGGAGATGCTCCTGCACAAATTACCTCCTTTCAAAACTGAAGTTAAAAGTTACGGAGTGAACGATTCACCATTTTTACAGGACGTAATATGACGTCAGTTTTCATAAGTTAAATCATTTTACAAGTGGACATAATAAATAGGACAATTATTAACAAATACGACAATCATAGAAACATCTCTGATTGAATGAGGTCTTGAAGGAAGATTTGACTTTTTAATATTATATTATTTTTATACATATTTCATGGCTCTTGTAAGAGTGGCTCTTGTAAGAGGGGCTCTTGTAAGAGTGGCTGAAAGAGTATTTTAATTCGTTCTGGTAGGATGATGGCCGCTGTTGTTCTCAGATGAGACAAGGACAGTATAGACCCACTGCACCTCCAGACATGTCGTACAAGGCCACTAATATGAGGTTGGGCATGGGACTAGCAACCCCATCATGTAAAACTAATTACCGCAGAAACCACTACTGGAGGCGCATATGAATGTGTGATGCATGCTGCCTGCGAGGCGACTAGATGTAAGTGTGGCACTATGCTCCATTATAAACCTACCCACCACACAAATATTTATAGAATATGTGATTCCTATGTATAAACATTATGATTCTCGCCGGTGATATGGAGTTCGTGCACTGTGCTGAGATCCTCCTTGTATGATCTAAGGGAGGAGATCGGAACACTGATGGAGTTGTCCGTGTGCAATGAAGATAGTCCTTAAAACCAAATCAAACAAAACAAAACCAGACCAGACCATGCTTCGTTAGAAGCGCACAATCAAATAATACTTACTTACTTAGTCGTTCCCCTTCTACCGTGAGGTGTAGAGGTTTGGAAGTGTAGTGAAATTGACAGAGATACAACGGTAAAATACCTCCAAAGATAACATGTAAGGATAAAAACATAATGCGTAGGCTGCTGATAGTACTTGATCGCCCAGACCGCGGGTCATCACCCTCCATAAAAATTGACTTGCTAGACAGGAGGGGAACGGCGGATAAAAAGAAAAAAATATGACTGGAAAGATTGCGTGAGACTAGAAAGGCTAAGGAGACGCAATTGGGGGGGATGGAGGAAAGTAAAAATTCACGTCCCCAAATTGACACGAGGTACGGAAATGGACGCTTTTGCGATACCAAGCCTTTGATTTGAATTCAGCGGCAGAACACAGATGTTTGGAATATTACAAAAATTAAAAAGTAACTTTTTCGTAATATTAATGTTAGGACTATAAAAATTAGCTGGCCGGATGGCCCATTCTGAGCAGTGCACTAATATGTTCTTAATTTTACAGACGGATAGATAATATTGAAGATAATGACAAAAGACAGTGTTGTTCACATCAGCGACATGACTGTATTGAATAAAAAGTGTCGCTATTTGCACAAAAAAACACGACCTCGAGACGCAGGTGTTCAAATCTACTTAGTATGGAAGAGAAGGGATATTGTGGTGGCTGTGTCTAAATATAACTTTTAACGACAAAATTTTGGAGGGGAGAGAAAGGTTGGTTCAAAAATCAAGTACATTTTTGTAAAAAAAAACAAGTAGAGACGGACAGACTAACAGATAAACATCCATACTTGACTGAAGCATGACTGAAATGACTTTAGGGTAGGGAATTTGAAATAAACCTAGGCAATGATTGGCCACAGACAATCATTTTATCGGCGCTCAGACGCGCAAGTGGGGCCATTCCTCAATAGTTGTTCGATGATAGACACAGTATTTTAAAGTGTGGTGATTTCCAAATGAAAGAAAGTGAAATAAGTTCAGGGACGCCATACTATAGCCAGCAGCTCAGCTGAGTTTTGCTAGCATTTCTGTGTTCTTTATTCATAATCTGGTAAGATTGAAATTATTTCTTTGCATATTTTGAATATTGTTTAATGTTCGAGTGATTTGATACTGCCATATCGAAATCTAGCCTTACAAACAAGTAGGGATTTGCTCTAGACCCCCGCCCAAGTCAGGGTCTAGGGACCAACAATATACATAAACTCCAACAAGGGTTAGGAAAGACAGATCAAGTGTTGAGAATAATGAAACATATTACCTATCCACTTTTAGGGAAGGAAACTAATAAATATTTTTCAGAATCTATAGTCTGGGAGGACCTATCTGATGTAAAACCACCATGGTAAATGTGCTGTTTGGTCAGAGAGATCTGACCTGTCTGTATGATGTGGTTGTTGTGTCCGTGTTGTGTCCAGACGTGGGTAGAGAATAGAATTTTGACACATAGCCAATACTTTGATTGCAGAGCTGTGAGTTTCAGTTGTCAACAAGGCGGTGTCTATTCAGTTGGTGATTTTACTCGAGTGTATCTGTGCAGTACATTGTGACAGAGACCACTATTATTGCCCGCCAGCACGGAGAGGTGGGACCACCAGATTTCAGCACCAGAGCTACATATGCAAGATGAGTGAGCCTCTGGTCTGCTGGAAGTTCACCAACGCCTTTTAGTTACTAATACCCCATAAAATTCCTGCAATTTACTGGACACTGTGTAGTCAATATAGACAGGTGTGATGAGGCTACCCCAACAGCACAAGCATTAACTATCCTCCCAAGTAGATGACTAAAAGAACATTTTAATAAAACTAACTAGTCTAGTACTTATATATGTACACTCTTGCATTTATTATGTAACATTCCATGCATTTCTTTCATAAATTTTAAATCCTTCTTTTAAAACAAGTTCTGGTCAACATAAAACTTGATCCAGAACAAATAAATGTAATATAATTCTATCAAAAATTTTACACTCTTGAGTTAGTTCAGTGTATTATAATATTTGTTAAATATTATTATTCTGCTTAAATATCTGTGGGTGTATCTATAACTATCACACCACATTACATATCATTACCCTAGACATTTTACATAGATACATTCATTAAGAAAAAAAATTGAGTGTGAGGTCGTAGTGGTAGCAAGAAAGGCCTTCTGACAATTCACAACTACATTTTATCTCAGGAGCCTTCACAGCTGGCCTCATACATTACATTTAGTAACATCACCATCATACAATACCATCAAACCCACTACATACATTGGGGTCTTGTCCAGGGATAATTAGCCCAACAGTAATATTAGGATCTCCTGGTTGGAGAAATAAAATTAGGGGAAAAAAATTGTGAAATTCCCTTTAAAATTAAAAGTGTCCCTGCAGATAAAAGTTGGTGAATCTTCACAGCCAGTGATAATTAATTAGTTAACTGGTTAGTTAGAATTAGTTAGACTATAGTCATAAGAAGTACTTAGTGTATTTACTGGTTAGAGATTTAGCTTGTATATTATTATATTGTCTAAAAAGTATGGCGGAGCTAGCAAAATTCCGATCAGCTGCTGTGCTGACCGCAAAGGAGATGGGAATGGATGGTCAAATTTTAATTCAATATGTAACGGCTGAATGTGATAAATATATTGAAAGGGAAGATAGAAAGTTAGCTGAAGAAAAGAGGTTACAAATTGAGGCTGAGATTAAGAGGCTGCAGATATAGGCAGAAGAAAAACGACAGCAAAGGGAGGCAGAAGAAAAACGACAGCAAAGGGAGGCAGAAGAAAAAAGGTTGACTGCCGAAAGGGAGGCAGAAGAAAAAAAGGTTGACTGCCGAAAGGGAGGCAGAAGATAGAAGGTTGCAGAGGGAGCACGAATTACGACTAAGGGAGCTGGAATTACAAGGCCCGGCTCCTGAAAATGGTGCCAGCCCTTTTGCCTCAGATGCTACGCCTGGTCTGGGAGCCTCAAACTCAGCTATGGGGTTTCATTTAGACCATTTTGTTGAAAAAGACGATGACATAGAGGGGTACCTAGGACGTTTTGAGTTATTAGCTACTACATATGGGTTAGAGAGAGAGAGGTGGAGTTTAAAGCTATCACAGGGATTGAGGGGTACTTCTTATGAAGTATTTGCTAAAATGAACAGGGAAGACCAAGACAATTATGACATGTTAAAGCAGGCTTTGTTATTAAGGTACGAGAAGAATGGTGAATTTTATCGTAAGAAATTCAGAAATGCCAAACTGTTGTCTGGGGAGACATACCACCAATTCTCTGCCAGACTAGAAACCTATTTGGAGAAATGGACTGCTCTGGGGAAGACCCAAGATCTTAAAGAAATGATCATGATTGAGCAATTGAGAGAGTCCATGGCTCCAGACATGAGAAAATTTCTCATGGAACAAGGTGCAGAGAAGTTGGGGGAAATTTTAAATGTTGCTGAGAGGTATCAGGCAGCTCAGGCAGAGGTAAGTGGTGCTAAAAAGAAGCACATAGACAATTTTAAAGCTCCACAGCAATTTAATAAATTTGATAATAGAGAGCAGGGAAATAAAGGTAGGACAAACTTTGAGCGGCCAAGAAATGACTATCGCGACAGAAACTCACAGTTCAATGACCAAAAGTTCAATGAAAGAAAACCGTTGAACCAAGGAAAAAGATGGTGTAAATGGTGCAAGAAGGATAACCATAACACCGAATTTTGTAGAAGGAAACCTTCAAACATTGCTGCAATGAAGTCGGGGACGCAAAGATTAAAGGTTAATCCTAAGGGACAACAGGAACCTTATCACCCCCCAGTTTGTGAGGATGTTATTTGTAATGGGGTCACCATAAGGTGCCTTTATGATACAGGTTTGGATTATGATTCAGTTGTGAAGTCTAGCCTAGTGGACCCAAGTCAGTATACCACAGAAACAGTGGAAATACAAGGGGCAACTAAGGACATACCACTCATGACACTTCCCATCGCAAGGATAACGGTGAAAACTCGCTATGTGGAAGGAGAAATCAGAGCAGCAGTGATAGATGAACCAATCTACCCTCTGATATTGGGGTGTAGATACGTCTTCTCGGGGAATCCCGAGAAACCTGTGATCATGGCGACAGTGCAGACCAGGTCACAGAAGAAGGAGGAAGAAGGTGAACCTATAAATGCTCATCCAGAGGAGATGAGGAAGGCGCAGGCTGAGGATAGGACACTCAAGCCCTGTTTTAAAAAATTGCCCAAATGCCACACACCTCCGAGCAAGGGGGAATATTTCATGAAGAACAAACTCTTATACAGGAAGGCCGGAACTGGAACAAATGGTCATAACCAGCTGGTTCTTCCCACTTCATATAGAGATAAAGTGATGGAACTCGGGCATGCGATTCCCTTCAGTGGTCACATGGGGATCAGCGCCACAGGACAGCGTATAGCTTGTCATTACTTCTGGCCAGGGATAACGGAGGATATAAAAAGATATGTCAAATCCTGCCCAGAATGTCAAAGGGTAGCTCCAAAGCACTGGACTGCTCCTGCAACTCTAGGGGAAATGCCCATAGTGGGAACACCTTTTGAGAGGGTTGCAGTGGATATTGTAGGACCTCTCACTCGGACCAAGAGGAGGAACAGTTACATCCTTACTCTGGTGGACACTTGTTCTATGTGGGGAGAGGCGGTAGCCCTGCCATCAATTGATTCAAAACATGTAGCAGAGGCACTACTTACAATATTTACCCGATTAGGATTCCCGCATCAAATCTTGACGGATAATGGTTCTCAGTTCAAGGGGAAACTAACGGAAGAAGTTTTTAAGCTATTTCAAGCCAGACACTTTCATTGTAGTCCGTACCATCCACAAGGGAACGGCCAGGTAGAGAGGTTCAACGGGACTCTCATTTCTATCCTGAGAAAGCTGGCACACGAAAAACCGGATCTGTGGGATCAATTCCTGCCCGCCGCATTGTTTGCTTACCGGGAGGTACCACATAGTTCAACCGGGATGGCTCCCGCAACTCTGCTATTTGGGAGGCCAATAAAAGGTCCTTTAGAAGCTTTATTAAGGACCTGGACAGATGAGAAGGCGGAAGAGACTGTTACCTCATCGTATCAATACGTGAACGAACTGACCACTCGTTTGAAAGCTGGATGGAAACTGGCAAATGATAATTTGAAGCAAGCCAGGAAGAAACATGCAGCATATTTTAATAGGAAGGCAAAGGACAGGGAACTGGCAGTCGGAGAGAAGGTGCTGCTTCTACTACCCGGAAGCCAGAATAAATTACAAATTGGTTGGCAAGGTCCATATACGGTTCTAGAGAAGGTGTCTAGAACAAACTATAAAATTGACAAAAAGGGGAAGGAGAAAGTTTATCATGTAAACCTGTTAAAGAAGTATTTGGACAGACCACTCCAGGAAAGCACCCCCTTATTGACCTTGGCTATTGCAACCCAGATGCAAAAAGAACCACTCACCTCACATGAATACCCATTACATCCTTGTGAAACCGCAGCACAGGTAAAAGTCAGCAAGCACCTGACTAAAAACCAGAGGGAGAGAGTTCAACAGGTTCTGGAGGAACATACAGATGTATTAACAGATAAACCAGGCCATACAAATTTGCTACAGTATGACATGAAACTGGTAGACTCAAACCCAATCTGTATGAGAGCCTATTCTATTCCGTTCGCGAAGGAGAAGGCATTGAAGGAAGAAATAGAGTATTTGTTGAAGGAGGGGATTATTTCGCACAGTGAATCATCTTTTAGTTCTAGTGTCGTTTTGTTGAGAAAACCGTCTGGGGAACACAGACTGTGCATAGATTACAGGAAACTGAATGCTGTCACAGAAGGACAAGTGGATCCATTACCAGACACAAAACAGTTATTTGCCAGACTGAACAAGGCAAAATACTTTTCAAAGGTGGATCTTAGTAAAGGCTATTACCAGATCCCAGTGAGCCTGAAGTGAGACCTTATTTGGCTTTTAGCACTTCGGATGGACATTATGAATTCAATATGCTACCATTCGGACTGAAAAATGCTCCGAGTGTGTTTTCAAGGATGATGCGCAAATTGTTGGATCCCCTGAATAACCCATGTATCACGAATTTCATGGATGATATTCTCGTCGCCACAGAGACATTTGAAGAACACATTGAAGCTCTGGAGATGTTGTTTGATAGACTTCGGGAGGCGAACTTAACTGCTAGGCCAACAAAATGTTGTATTGGATGCAAAGAGTTGGAATTCTTGGGACACACTGTATATCAGGGTAATATGACCCCTGATCCTAAGAATTTGGAAAAACTGCAGAGAGCACCTAGGCCGCAAACAAAAAAGGACGTGCGATCATTTGTGTCGTTATGCGGATTTTATCAGAAATACATCAAGAATTTTAACGCTATTTGTGCTCCTCTGACTGATCTGACTCGCAAGGGACTTCCAGATAAAATTATTTGGACTGCACAATGTGAACTAGCGTTCCAAGAGTTACAGGAAAAACTCACTAGCAAGCCTATTCTCAAACTGCCTGATTTGACACAGGACTTTGTCTTAAGAACCGATGCAAGTAATGTAGGACTCGGAGGGGCTTTGTTGCAAAGATCATCTTCACCTGATGGGGAACTGAAACCAGTCGCTTATGCAAGCCGCAAATTGAATAAGGCGGAACAAGGATACTCCACAAGCGAAAAAGAATGTTTAGCGTTAATATGGGCAATAAAGAAGTTTCAAATCTATCTGTATGGTAGGACTTTTGTGGTGGAGACGGACCATCAGCCTCTCGTATTCTTATCTCAGGCTAAGCATGAAAACGCAAGATTGCTGAGGTGGTCTTTATTGCTTCAACCTTATCAGTTCAGTATCCAATATATCCCAGGCAAATTGAATGTCGGTGCAGATTTCCTCAGTCGGAACCCCTGTGATCAAAATTAGAGTAGTGGCAGACGTGAGGAGTAATTTTACCTATGTGTATCGCTGGTTTTGGAACTTGCCATAGGCATGTTTTCAAGTGGGGAGATGTGTAGTGAAATTGACAGAGATACAACGGTAAAATACCCCCAAAGATAACATGTAAGGATAAAAACATAATGCGTAGGCTGCTGATAGTACTTGATCGCCCAGACCGCGGGTCATCACCCTCCATAAAAATTGACTTGCTAGACAGGAGGGGAACGGCGGATAAAAAGGAAAAAATATGACTGGAAAGATTGCGTGAGACTAGAAAGGCTAAGGAGACGCAATTGGGGGGGATGGAGGAAAGTAAAAATTCACGTCCCCAAATTGACACGAGGTACGGAAATGGACGCTTTTGCGATACCAAGCCTTTGATTTGAATTCAGCGGCAGAACACAGATGTTTGGAATATTACAAAAATTAAAAAGTAACTTTTTCGTAATATTAATGTTAGGACTATAAAAATTAGCTGGCCGGATGGCCCATTCTGAGCAGTGCACTAATATGTTCTTAATTTTACAGACGGATAGATAATATTGAAGATAATGACAAAAGACAGTGTTGTTCACATCAGCGACATGACTGTATTGAATAAAAAGTGTCGCTATTTGCACAAAAAAACACGACCTCGAGACGCAGGTGTTCAAATCTACTTAGTATGGAAGAGAAGGGATATTGTGGTGGCTGTGTCTAAATATAACTTTTAACGACAAAATTTTGGAGGGGAGAGAAAGGTTGGTTCAAAAATCAAGTACATTTTTGTAAAAAAAACAAGTAGAGACGGACAGACTAACAGATAAACATCCATACTTGACTGAAGCATGACTGAAATGACTTTAGGGTAGGGAATTTGAAATAAACCTAGGCAGTGATTGGCCACAGACAATCATTTTATCGGCGCTCAGACGAGCAAGTGGGGCCATTCCTCAATAGTTGTTCGATGATAGACACAGTATTTTAAAGTGTGGTGATTTCCAAATGAAAGAAAGTGAAATAAGTTCAGGGACGCCATACTATAGCCAGCAGCTCAGCTGAGTTTTGCTAGCATTTCTGTGTTCTTTATTCATAATCTGGTAAGATTGAAATTATTTCTTTGCATATTTTGAATATTGTTTAATGTTCGAGTGATTTGATACTGCCATATCGAAATCTAGCCTTACAAACAAGTAGGGATTTGCTCTAGACCCCCCGCCCAAGTCAGGGTCTAGGGACCAACAATATACATAAACTCCAACAAGGGTTAGGAAAGACAGATCAAGTGTTGAGAATAATGAAACATATTACCTATCCACTTTTAGGGAAGGAAACTAATAAATATTTTTTCAGAATCTATAGTCTGGGAGGACCTATCTGATGTAAAACCACCATGGTAAATGTGCTGTTTGGTCAGAGAGATCTGACCTGTCTGTATGATGTGGTTGTTGTGTCCGTGTTGTGTCCAGACGTGGGTAGAGAATAGAATTTTGACACATAGCCAATACTTTGATTGCAGAGCTGTGAGTTTCAGTTGTCAACAAGGCGGTGTCTATTCAGTTGGTGATTTTACTCGAGTGTATCTGTGCAGTACATTGTGACAGAGACCACTATTATTGCCCGCCAGCACGGAGAGGTGGGACCACCAGATTTCAGCACCAGAGCTACATATGCAAGATGAGTGAGCCTCTGGTCTGCTGGAAGTTCACCAACGCCTTTTAGTTACTAATACCCCATAAAATTCCTGCAATTTACTGGACACTGTGTAGTCAATATAGACAGGTGTGATGAGGCCACCCCAACAGCACAAGCATTAACTATCCTCCCAAGTAGATGACTAAAAGAACATTTTAATAAAACTAACTAGTCTAGTACTTATATATGTACACTCTTGCATTTATTATGTAACATTCCATGCATTTCTTTCATAAATGTTAAATCCTTCTTTTAAAACAAGTTCTGGTCAACATAAAACTTGATCCAGAACAAATAAATGTAATATAATTCTATCAAAAATTTTACACTCTTGAGTTAGTTCAGTGTATTATAATATTTGTTAAATATTATTATTCTGCTTAAATATCTGTGGGTGTATCTATAACTATCACACCACATTACATATCATTACCCTAGACATTTTACATAGATACATTCATTAAGAAAAAAAATTGAGTGTGAGGTCGTAGTGGTAGCAAGGAAGGCCTTCTGACAATTCACAACTACATTTTATCTCAGGAGCCTTCACAGCTGGCCTCATACATTACATTTAGTAACATCACCATCATACAATACCATCAAACCCACTACAGGAAGAGAGAGCGCCAGACTATCCTATCGGCTGTCTTCCTCCTGGCCTGGTTCCATTTTAGTCCTCGGTCCTTCAAAGATTGTCTAATGTTGTCCTCCCAGCGGACTCTGGGTCGTCCTGGGGGTCTGGATCAAATAATAATGATATTAAATGTGGTAGGTTGATGAGAGATTTAACTGGCGACTTAAGAAAGTAAAATGTCTCATGTACTTCCAGGGGGGTGTCTGAGGTGACAACGAAAGAATACTATTCCATGAGGTATTTCATACAAGACGACTAACATGACTGGCAACTTCATCATGTAAAACACATTGCAACCGAAACCATTGCTGTAGGAGCATGTACTTTCTCGCCAGCAGCAGTATGCCTGATAAGGAGTGAAAAAAGGAGATGAATGAAATAAACGAATGAACAGTGAAAATGGCTGACCAAATGGAATCTACTGGACGTAAATGATCAGTAAGTGCTGGGTGAATGCAGCCAGAGAAAAATAAGATACGTAACACTTGATGTGCGTGTATGGTTTTTCGGTATACCTTCATGTTGCCTGGTATTTGTGCATTACAAGGTGATTGAAAAATCACTTCATATTTCTAAGTTGCTATGTCTTCACTATTATCCAACTAATGTATATGAAACAAACTTCAAAATAAAAAGATTTAACTGTCATGTTATTATATAAAATGATACGTCACATAAAAATGATAGCTCAACTTTAGATCTAGTCTTTTCAACACAAGATTTTTGCTTTGTTGTCCCTTGTTAATGGCTTTGTTCGCCATTTTATATTTTATTTTACATGTTTGAAGAATAAACAATTTTTTAAAACATGGAACGTATTTGTCAGACAGCATTTCTTGCCCATACTTTTGATATTCGTTTCATGTGTTACCAATAGATGTGGGTGAGAATATAAACCATTTTAAAAACCAAATGACTTTTGAATTACCCTAAAGATTCATGAACAGGCTTTCAGAACCATTACCGTGTTGTCTCATGACAGGTGACCGACAGGTATTTGTGTGTATGTTGCTTTCGGTGTTTTGCTCGTAAAATCTAAACGTCTTGATAAATCAGTTATGTTCGTGACTAGACATTCATGTCAGTGCAGTGAATCTTGACTAGTCACTTATGTTAGCGCAGAGAATCTTGCATAGTCACTTATGTTAGTGCAGACAATATAGCATAGTCACTTATGTTAGTGCAGACAATATAGCATAGTCACTTATGTCATTGCAGAGAATATACCATAGTCACTTATGTTAGCGCAGAGAATCTTTCATAGTCACTTATGTTAGTACAGAGAACCATGGCTAGTCACTAACGGTAATGCAGAGAATCTAGACTAGCCACTTATATTAGTATAGAGAATCTAGACTAGTCACTAACGGTAGTACAGAGAATCTTGACTAGTCACTAACAATAGTGCAGAGAATCTTGACAAGTCACTAACGGTAGTACAGAGAATCTTGACTAGTCACTAACGATAGTACAGAGAATCTTCAATAGCCACTAACGGTAGTGCAGAGACTCTTGACTAGTCATTAACAATAGTGCAGATAATCTTGGCTAGTCACTAACGTTAGTAAAGAGAATCTTGACTACTCACTAACGGTAGTACAGAGAATCGTGGCTAGTCACTAATGGTAGTACAGAGAATCTTGACTAGTCACTAACGATAGTACAGGAATCTTGACTAGTCACTTATGTTAGTGAAGTGAATCTTGACTAGTCACTTATGTTAGTGTAAAGAATCTTGACTAGTCACTTGTGTTAGTGCAGAGAATCTTGCATAATCACTTGTGTTAGTGCAGATAATCTTGACTAGTCGCTAACTTTAATACAAAGAATCTTGACTTGTCACTTATGTTGGTACAGAGAATCTTGACTAGTCACTAACGTTAGTGTTGAGAATCTTGACTAGTTACTAACGTCAGTTCAGAGAATCTTGGCTTGTCACTAACGATAATGCAAAGAATCTTGACTAGTCACTAACGGTAGTACAGAGAATCTTGACTAGTAACTAAAGGTAGTACAGAGAATCGTGACTAGTAACTAACGATAGTACAGAGAATCTCGACTAGTCACTAACGATAGTACAGAGAATCTCGACTAGACACTAACGGTAGTGCAGAGAATCTTGACTAGTCACCAACAATAGTGCAGGGAATCTTGGCTAGTCACTAAAGATAGTATAGAGAATCTTGACTAGACACTAACGATAGTAAAGAGAATCTTGTCTAGTCACTAACGATAGTAAAGAGAATCTAGACTAGTCACTAACGATAGTATAGAGAATCTTGACTAGTCACTAACGATACTATAGAGAATCTTGACTAGTCACTAACGATAGTATAGAGACTCTTGACTAGTCACTAACGATAGTATAGAGAATCTTGACTAGTCACTAACGATAGTATAGAGAATCTTGACTAGTTACTAACGATAGTATAAAGAATCTTGACTAGTCACTAACGATAGTAAAGAGAATCTTGTCTAGTCACTAACGATAGTAAAGAGAATCTTGACTAGTCACTAACAATAGTATAGAGAATCTTGACTAGTCACTAACGATAGTATAGAGAATCTTGACTAGTCACTAACGATAGTACAGATAATCTTGGCTAGTCATTAACGATAGTAAAGACAAATTTGGCTAGTCATTAACGATAGTGCAGAGAATCTAGTCTAGCCACTTATATTAGTATAGAGAATCTTGACTAGTCATTAACGTTAGTACAGAGAGTCTTGACTAGTCACTAACGTTAGCACAGACAGTCTTGACTAGTCATTTATGTT
Source organism: Oreohelix idahoensis (assembly GCA_024509875.1). NCBI lineage: Eukaryota > Metazoa > Mollusca > Gastropoda > Stylommatophora > Oreohelicidae > Oreohelix > Oreohelix idahoensis. Next base: position 344,300 of record JAMPIV010003467.1, on the reverse strand, counting down.
AGTACAGCGAATCTAGACTAGTAACTTATTTAAGTACAGAGAATCCTGACTAGTCACTTATTTTAGTACAGAGTATCTTAACTAGTCACTGATGGTAGTGCAAAGAATCTAGACTGGTCACTTATATTAGTACAGAGAATCTTAACTAGTCACTTATGTAAGTACAGAAAGTCTTGACTAGTCACTTATTTTAATACAGATAATCTTGACTAGTCACTAACGTTAGTATAGAAAATCTTGACTAGGCATTTAAATTAGTACAGGGAATCTTGACTAGTCACTTATTTTAGTACAAAGAATCTTGACTAGTCACTTATGTGAGTGTAGTGAATCTTGACTAGTCACTTATGTTAGTGTAGAGAATCTTGACTAGTCACTTATGGTAGTAAAGGCAATCTTGACTCATCACTTATGGTAGTGCAGAGAATCTTTACTAGTCACTAACTTTAGTGCAGAGAATCTTGACTAGTCACTAACGTTAGTGCAGAGAATCTTGACTAGTCACTTATGTTAGTGCAGAGAATCTTGACTAGTCACTTATGTTAGTGAAGGCAATCTTGACTCATCACTCATGGTAGTGCAGCGAATCTTGACTAGTCACTAACGTTAGTGCAGAGAATCTTGACTAGTCACTAACGTTAGTGCAGAGAATCTTGACTAGTCACAAACGTTAGTGCAGAGAATCTTGACTAGTCACTTATGTTTTGCAGAGAATCTAGAGAATCTATGTCTTCTTTATTCATTTTTCCGTCTTAACTTTTCTTACCCATGTGTATTTAGATCTCCTTCTACGTCTCTTTAATGTTTATTACGCAGCTAAGACTTCCTGGTCTGAACAAAACAGGCTGGGAAAAAAGGAAACTATAAAATAAGAATAGGTGCCCGTTTGGCAGAGTGGTTAGACAGCTGGCCTCTTGTGACAACACGATGGAGTCAAGCTCCAGTCTACCCAGATATAACTGGGTACCTGACTCTGCTTTTGAGTTAAGGAAGGCAAAGACAGCAAGGAAGGGAACTGGTCACCCCCACATATTGAAGCTGGACCTAGTATAGTCAAGTCTCTAACACTTCACTTCTCTATGGCAATATCTGCTGTGGAACACACAAAAATTAGAATGATCAAATCTGAGATCTGCAGAAGTAACATGGAATACTTACAGTGTTCGCGCAAAGCGTTTTATTCATGTTAAATATGATTTTTTTTAAAAGACTAGAGAAAGAGTCAATTACAAAAAAGCCCTAACTATTGAGGAGGTAGTCATGTAATCACCGCAATCCTTTACGTTTTTCTTGTTTGTGGCTTCTAGGTGCTACAAGACTTGTTTACAAATTCATTCCATTTTTTTTTTTTTGGTCTCATACTGAAACTAACATCATTACAAAATGAATATAAGTAACAGTTAAGTTTAACTAATTGTTTAAGCGGAGAATAAATATTGTGTTCTAATTTACATTATGCCTGAGTTAATTACATGACTGTACTTTTGTCTTTATGAAACCAGTCATTACTCCTGAGTTAATTACATGACTGTACTTTTGTCTTTATGAAGTTAATCATCCTACCTGAGTTAAGTACATGACTGTACTTTTTTCTTTATGAAACCAGTCATTACTCCTGAGTTAATTACATGACTGTACTTTTGTCTTTATGAAGTAAATCATCATACCTGAGTTAATTACATGACCATACTTTTGTCTTTGTGAAACCAGTCATTACACCTGACTTAATTACATGACTGTACTTTTGTCTTTATGAAGTTAATCATCATACTTGAGTTAATTACATGGCTGTACTTTTGTCGTTATGAAACCTGTCATCGTTCCTGAGTTAATTACATGACTGTACTTTTGTCTTAATGAAGTCAGTCATCACCCCTGAGTTAATTACATGATTGTACTTTTGTCGTTATAAAACCGTCATCGTTCCTGAGTTAATTACATGACTGTACTTTTGTCTTAATGAAATCAGTCATCACTCCTGAGTTAATTACATGATTGTACTTTTGTCGCTATGAAACCAGTCATCGTTCCTGAGTTAATTACATGACTGTACTTTTGTCTTTATGAAATCAGTCATCGTTCCTGAGTTCATTACATGACTGTACTTTTGTCTTTATGAAACCCGTCATCGTTCCTGAGTTAACTACATGAGTTTGTTTTTGTCTATTTTAAGTCAGTCATCATTCATTGAGTTAACTACATGAGTTTGTTTTTGCCTTTATTAAGTAAATCATCTTACATAAGTGTACTTATGTCTTAATGAAGTCAGTCATCATCATTCAGGAGTTAATTGCATGAGTTTGTTGTTCTTTTTAACAAGCTTATTTCCACCGTTATTGTGTATATATATATATATATATATATATATATATATATATATATATATATATATATATATAGATATATATATATATATAGAGAGAGAGAGAGAGAGAGAGAGAGAGAGAGAGAGAGAGAGAGAGAGAGAGAGAGAGAGAGAGAGAGAAAGAAAGAAGGCTAACATGCATTACTATCACGCAGTTATAAGGCTACAATTACGTCGACAGAAACCATCACGTTTTTCTATTCCCACGAATTGAGCACACACAGAGAGTTATGGTCAGTATTTCACAGGAAAATGTGCGAGATTTTACTGATACAATATTCATGATCTTAGACGAGACGATCAGTTTCAACCGCTGACAATGACAAAGTGACGAAACCGACTGATAAAAGCATGAAAACAATGATAATGATACCCAGATAGGGAAGCACGGCGGAGGTGGCGGGAGAGAAGTAACTAAGAACTAAGAAAAGTACAAGAAATTCATTGCATGCATTGAATAATACACTAGAGGCTGACAGATTGGCAAAACAAGGAGGAAAGCTATCTCAACGTGACACAATTATAACTTATGAAGAGGCCAAGAGTTTTATCAAGCCCAGATACAGAATCAAGTGGGAAGCAGAACATCTAGGCCACAATGCAAATAATGCGTTTTACCGGCTCAGCAGAAGTGAACAAGTGGTAATCTTCAGACTTCGCACGGGTCACAACAGATTGGGATACCATCAAGCTGAAGATGTGAACTACTAAAGAGTGTAACTGTGGCAATAATATAATGACTGCTGAGCATCTGCTTCAAAGATGCCCAGCATATGAGGAACAGAGAAAGCGCATATGGTCATCACCAGTGCCATTCCTAGAAAAGCTCTACAGAGATATCAACAGCCTCAGACTGACCACTGCTTTCTATGAACATGTTGAAGTTGACGTCTGAGGGTGAACGAAGAAGAACACATTCAAGTTGAAGTCTGAGGGTGAACGAAAAAGAACATATTCAAGTTGACGTCTGAGGAAGACCGAAGAAGAACATATTCAAGTTGACGTCTGAGGAAGACCGAAGAAGAACATAATCAAGTTGACGTCTGATGGTGAACGAAGAAGAACATATTCAAGTTGACGTCTGAGGGTGAACAAAGAAGAACCTATTCAAGTTGACGTCTGAGGGTGAACGAAGAAGAACATATTCAAGTTGACGTCTGAGGGTGAACGAAGAAGAACATATTCAAATTGACGTCTGAGGGTGACCAATGAAGAACATATTTAAGTTGATGTCTGAGGGTGACCAGTGAAGAACATATTCAAGTTGACGTCTGAGGGTGACCAATGAAGAACATATTCAAGTTGACGTCCGAGGATGAACGAAGAAGAACATATTCAAGTTGACGTCTGCGGGTGAACGAAGAAGAACATATTCAAGTTGACGTCTGAGGGTGAACGAAGAAGAACATATTCAAGTTGACGTCTGAGGGTGACCAATGAAGAACATATTTAAGTTGGTGTCTGAGGGTGACCAATGAAGAACATATTCAAGTTGACGTGTGCGGGTGAACGAAGAAGAACATATTCAAGTTGACGTCTGAGGGTGAACAAAGAAGAACATATTCAAGTTGACGTCTGAGGGTGAACAAAGAAGAACATATTCAAGTTGACGTCTGAGGGTGAACAAAGAAGAACATATTCAAGTTGACGTCTGAGGGTGAACAAAGAAGAACATATTCAAGTTGACGTCTGAGGGTGAACAAAGAAGAACATATTCAAGTTGACGTCTGAGGGTGAACAAAGAAGAACATATTCAAGTTGACGTCTGAGGGTGAACAAAGAAGAACATATTCAAGTTGACGTCTGAGGGTGAACGAAGAAGAACATATTTAAGTTGACGTCTGAGGGTGAACGAAGAAGAACATATTTAAGTTGACGTCTGAGGGTGAACGAAGAAGAACATATTGAAGTTGACGTCTGAGGTTGAACGAAGAAGAACATATTCAAGTTGACGTCTGAGGGTGAACGAAGAAGAACATATTGAAGTTGACGTCTGAGGGTGAACGAAGAAGAACATATTCAAGTTGACGTCTGAGGGTGAACGAAGAAGAACATATTGAAGTTGACGTCTGAGGTTGAACGAAGAAGAACATATTCAAGTTGACGTCTGAGGGTGAACGAAGAAGAACATATTGAAGTTGACGTCTGAGGGTGAACGAAGAAGAACATATTCAAGTTGACGTCTGAGGGTGAACGAAGAAGAACATATTTAAGTTGACGTCTGAGGGTGAACAAAGAAGAACATATTCAAGTTGACGTCTGAGGGTGAACGAAGAAGAACATATTTAAGTTGACGTCTGAGGGTGAACAAAGAAGAACATATTCAAGTTGACGTCTGAGGATGAACGAAGAAGAACATATTCAAGTTGACGTCTGAGGGTGAACGAAGAAGAACATATTTAAGTTGACGTCTGAGGGTGAACGAAGAAGAACATATTCAAGTTGACGTCTGAAGGTGACCAAAGAAGAACATATTCAAGTTGACGTCTTACAATTTAGAAAGTGGAAAATAATCAAAGCGCTATTTATCAAGTCTCGTCACAATTACAAAAGTAGACAATACCAAAGCCCTAACGGTATTTATAAAGTCTTTTCACAATTATAATGATCCAGTTCAAGTAAATTTAGAGTAGCCGTTCGAATAATTCCGTAGTTGGCCTCTCCCTCTATCCCTCTGTGTGTTCCAGGTTAAGACAACGATTGTGATTTTGAATTTCTGGTGAATATCTCCAGTCGAGACTCATCACCATCTGGTTTAATCCAGTGGCGGTTTTAGGTAGTGCGAGCCCTAGTGTGACGGAATTATTGGGTCGATCTGTTCTCCTCTCCGGCATTAGTCAGTTACATTTGTTGTGCGTACTGATTACGTGCAATTTCCCTGGTCGGCTCATTTCTTTCTCTGCTATCAAGCAGATATTAGCTATTTTCTTATCAATTTTACACTCCCTTCAGTAATAATTCGTCATGTTTGCTTTATGCTTCTCGGCTTTACTAAGATTAGGCACAGGTAAAACCCCAGATCAGCCCGGTCGGCTTTGCATAGCGACTGAGCGCTGTGTTTACCTAAGGCGGGCCGGGAGATAAATTATCCGTCTGCGGACATATTACAGACACGCACTTGACAGACGGAATGTTGTAATCAGCTTCCGGCAGAATTATCAAGAAGATATTACTTGCGATAAAAGTAAGAAGTTATGTGTAATCACAGACGAGAATAGTGCAGAAATATTACTTCCATATTTGGAAGACGTGACTTTTGCATGAATGCACAGTAATTTCCTAGTGGAAATAGTTTGAATTACCCCACCAAAACACACAGCTTTTGAAACTATTGGCCGGCATTCGAGATGTAGGGTTAACCACATTTCTGATTGGGGCCTGGTCTAATAGTAAACAACACGAGCCAGGAACAAAAGGGGCGATATAACCAGACACTTTAGTCAGTTTAGAACACTGTGAAAATTCACCTCGCGTCAAGAAGACAACCAGACTTTGCCAGAGTTAAGAATAGTAGCCGATCGGACCTTGTTGGATGTGACGACTGGCCCAATCTTCTCTTCATTTAATTTACGAGACACCATTTTTTTTATTCATCTTCAATGCATGATCGAAAAGCCAGTAAAAATACGCGGCAAATTCTCCTCGTTTTTCCATATTCTCCTAGCGTCAAGTACTATTTTTAGATTAATGACGTCATTCTAAACCTACCTCAGTGGCCTGAAACCGGTTACAACCCGCCTAGCGGCTCGACCAATGAATTAGGGCAGACAATTTTAGATTCAGCTAAAACCAGTCTAAACCTACTCTAGGAAAACCTCACGTGACTTTTAGCGTTATTGATTGGAGCGTCTATCGGACGCCAAAATTCCATAACCCACTCTCCATGTCACGTGCCCCAGCGGAAATAACGCGCTAAAAGTAGCGCCCAGCGATGCGAAATCACTTGCATCCAGGAAGCTGAGAGGGGCCAGACCTATTAAAGCCACGTGTCTAAATTGCTGAAGAATATTTTACATCAAGTTTTCCAATTATAGGAACAAAAAAAATTATATCAGCTGTGCTGTTATTTAATTAAAGTACATGGATCAGCTGTGCTGGTTATTAAGGATATAACACTTATCAGCTATGCTGTTATTTTTGTCTCTTGCTATGCTAATTTCACTTTCTCATCACTGACAGTTTCTATGCTCACAATGCCGACAGAAATGGTACTAATGTGTACTCATCTCTTAAAACGTTCTGTTCTCCTTAGTTGGGTTCACACAACTCCTGCTGAGGCTCGTTACTTTAGCCCACCCAAGACTGAGGGGGACTAAAGATGTAGCTTCTGTACAATCTCTATGCTCCTGTGAAGTTCCAGGCAGCGGGATTGACTCGAACATACGACCTCAGGTTTTTAGGACACAAATAAACCTGTAACAAAGCAAAAATAGGGGCTAATTTCTGTACTCAAGCCCACCTATTTCTAGTGTGAGTGAAATGAGCGTGTCTCAGATGTATGCATGTAGGATGAATGACAACATGGCTCAGTATGATTTAGCAATAGCGAGACAAGACATGTCTCTACTTGCAAAGCATTCTTTCTGATAAACTAATACATGGATGATTCAATACATGAATACATTTAATACATGAATACATCCCATAATATAAATCAATACATGAATAAATCCAATAATATGTACACCTAGGTGTGATACAACAATGTCCTTCCCCCTATACTATACCACGTCCTCTCTGTCAAGTGCTATACTAGCTGGTAACATATATCCTAACAATATTGTTATGTTCTTATGATAGGAGTATATGAGACGAGGACTGTTTGGTGATATATCAGGTGGGAGTTATAGGAGACAATAGATTGGAGTTAGATGCGACAATAGATTGAGTCCTGACAAGGACTGTTTTGGTTATATTGCAGTTGGTCTTATCTGAGACAATAGATTGAAGTATAGGAGACAATAGATTGAGTCCTAACAAGGACTGTTTTGGTTATATTGCAGTTGGTCTTATCTGAGACAATAGACTGAATATAGGAGACAATAGATTGAAGTATGAGTCCTATTAGTCTTCGTCTATTCAATCATATACATTCATAGGGAACCCAAAATATATTAAATATATACAGGTGTAGGTAGTATAATGACACACAACAAATACCAACATTATATGCCTGCTGAAGGCCTATTTTCCTAAAGGTTATCGTAAATTTATAATTACCCTCCAAGATTTAAAAAACGGCCAGTTTGACTCGACTAGTGAAGTAGGTTGCAGGTCGATGCCCTCAGGTAAACAATCAATCAAGGTGACAGCTTCTTCCTCTTCAGTCAGTATCTCTGGCGTCAAGTTCGGGATTGCGTGTTTAGCATAAAATTCCGCCCTATTATATAGGCAGGTAACTGCTTAAGAAAGGCTTTCGGTTGGTTCCTGGCGGAGCAAAATGATTGGTTTCCTCCGGTTTTGTCTTTTGCTCATACAGCCTAATTTTATTCAGTTTTTAGCCGCCATCTTGCGTGAACTGCGTGAACAGTATAATTTATTCTGTCTTAGAGACTGGTGAACGGTGCAAGTTGATTGGTTGAAGCAAATCTGTATCTCGACATAGTGATTAACAAAGAAGTGGGTTACACTTCGTTTCACGACATAGCCCCCCTCCTTTCCTAGCTGTGACTTGTCATAGCTGACGTGTAAACTCCTGCTGTGGTTAATCCTTTTGCGTCTGTCCTTCCAGAGTACTAGGGTGTCGACTTAAAAAATCAGCTCCTACATTGTCTCTTCCCGGAATGTAATTCACGGTAAAGGAATAAGGCGCCAGAAGCAGACTCCACCTTAACAATCTCGAATTTAGCTTTTTAGATGCATCCAAGAATGTTAAAGGTTGGTGATCGCTTTGGACAATGAAGTGTGTCCCATACAGATAAGGTGAAAATTTGTTGATGGACCAAATTAGAGCTAAACATTCTTTCTCTATGGTTGAGTAATTCAACTCAGCTGCATTCAGCTTCCTACTGGCGTAGGCGACTGGTAAAAGTTCCTCCGGCTGGGCTTTTGATTTCTGCAAGAGAGTTGCACCAATACCTATACTGCTAGCGTCCGTCCTTAATACAAATTCCTGTGTGATATCGGGTAGTGTAAGGATTGGTTTGCTGGTGAGTTTTGCTTTTAGCTCTGTGTAAGCTTTTTCACAATCAGCATTCCATTGGATTTTGTCAGGCTGTCCTTTCTTCGTTAAGTTGGTTAATGGTGCACACAGAGAGTTAAAGTGGGGTATGTACTTCTGATAGAACCCACATAAAGACACGAATGATCTCACATCTTTCTTCGTTTGAGGTCTGGGTGCCTTCTTTAACTTCTCTATATTCTTTGGGTCAGGAGACATATGACCTGTAGAAATAGTGTGACCTAAGAATTCCAACTCCTTACAACCGATATAGCACTTGGTTGGACGTGCAGTCAATCCAGTGGCTCTCAGTCTGTCAAACAACATGGAGAGCGCTACTATATGCTCTTCAAATGTGTTTGTAGCAACAAGAATGTCATCCATAAAGTTAGTGATATGGGGATTTTGTAGAGGTTCCAATAATTTCCTCATCATTCTTGAAAAGATACTGGGAGCATTTTTCAGCCCAAAGGGTAGTACATTAAACTCGTAGTGTCCGTCCGATGTACTAAATGCCAGCATTTTCCTAACTTCTGGTTTCACTGGTATTTGGTAGTATCCCTTGCTTAGATCTACCTTCGATAAATACCTAGCCTTACTCAGTGTAGAGAACAGCTGGTTGGTGTCAGGTAATGGGTCCACCTGAGATTCTGTGATCGCATTAAGCTTCCGGTAGTCAATACATAACCTGTGTTCACCACTCGGTTTTCTCAATAGCACCACACTTGAGCTATAGGGAGAGTCTGACTTCGAGATAATTTTCTCCTTCAACAGATAATCAACTTCCTCCCTTAGTGCTTGGGCTTTCGCATAGGGTATAGGGTATGTTCTCATGCATACTGGGGTAGGGTCGGTAACCTTCATGTCGTACTCTAACAGATTCGTACGACCTGGCTTATCTGTGAGCACATCAGCATGGGTTTCCAACACTTTCTGAACCCTCTTCTTTTGCTCTGGAGTTAAATGTTCACTAATATTTACTTGAACATAATCCTCTGTAGTTGTGAGTGGATACTCCATAGAGTGAAGTGGTTCACCGTGCATTTCTGTTGCAATGGCTAGGGTCATAATATGTGCAACTTCTGATGATTCCTTGTCATAGTATTTTTTAAGAAGATTGACATGATATACCTTCTCCTTCCCTTTCTTGTCAATCTTATAATTGGTCCTGGAAAGTTTCTCCAGTATGACATAGGGTCCCTGCCATCCAATCTGCAATTTATTATTGCTGCTTGGCAACAGTAATAACACCTTTTCACCCACCTTCAGTTCCCTATCCTTTGCTTTTTTGTTGTAGTACGCAGCATGCTTCCTCCTGGCCTGTCTTAAGTTATCATTGGCCAGTTTCCAACCGGCTTTCAATCGAGATGTCAACTCGTTGACGTACTGGTATGAGGAAGTCACTGTTTCCTCTGCCTTTTCATCAGTCCATGTCCGCAGCAATGCTTCCAGTGGACCTTTTATTGTTCTTCCAAACAACAAGGTAGCTGGAGCCAATCCAGTTGAATTGTGGGGTACTTCCCTATATGCAAATAGTGCAGCGGGTAAGTATGTATCCCAAGTATCAGGTTTTTCACTCGCCAGCTTTCTAAGGATTGAAATTAGCGTACCATTGAACCGCTCTACTTGACCGTTCCCTTGGGCATGGTAGGGACTACAATGATAGTGCCTGGCTTGAAATATCCTGAATACTTCTTGTGTTAGCTTTCCCTTAAACTGAGACCCATTGTCAGTCAATATCTGATGCGGGAAACCTAATCGGGTAAATATTGTCAACAGGGCCTCTGCCACGTGCTTTGAATCTATAGCTGACATGGCCACTGCTTCTCCCCACATAGAGCAAGTATCAACCAAGGTTAAGATGTAAGCATTTCTCTTCTTGGTCCTAGTGAGGGGTCCAACAATATCTACTGCAACACGTTCAAAAGGGGTTCCCATAATAGGCATTTCTCCCAGTGTTGCTGGTGCAGTCCTATGCTTAGGAGCTACTCTTTGGCATTCTGGACAGGATCTTACATATCTTTTTATGTCCTCTGTAATTCCTGGCCAGAAGTAGTGACAGGCTATCCTTTGTCCAGTGGCCCCTATTCCCATATGTCCACTGAAGGGTATAGCATGTCCTAGCGTCATAACCTTCTCCCTGTAAGATTTTGGCACTACAAGCTGTCCATGCCCTTTAGGCCCTGTTCCAGCTTTTCTGTATAGTAGGCCATTCTTCATATACAAGTCTCCTTTCTCTGGAGGGTTATGTGCTTTAGGCAATTTGCCAAAACAAGGCTTCAACGTGCTGTCTGCTGCTTGAGCCTTTTTCATCTCTTCTGGATGAGTATTGATAGGATTCTCCTCCATTTTCCTGGAGCTTTCCCTGGTCTGGACTGTTGCCATAACTACGGGTTTTATAGGTTCTCCAAGGAAAACATACCTACACCCCAAAATCAAAGGGTAAATAGGGTCGTCCATCACTGCTGCTTTGATTTCTCCTTCCACATAGCGAGATCTTATGTTGATTCGAGCTATGGGTAGTGTCATGGTTCTTGCTCCCTTGATTGGTCCTCTGATTTCCACTGTTTCTGTGGTTATCTGGTCAGGACTCACTAGAGAAGAGCACACAACTGAATCAAAGTCCAATCCTGTGTCATATAAACACAGTACTTGAGTGCCATTCACAGTCACTTCCTCACAGACAGGGGGATGATGGAAGTCTTTCTGACTTACTGCCATTTCCTTCCTTCCCTGATTCCCTGTTGTAAGACATGCAGCATGATGAGGATGATTCTTCCTTCTGCAGTCCGCAGTATTGTGGTTACTCATTAGACAAGTTTTACACCACTTTCCTTCCTTCCGGTAAGGTGTCTTATCCGATCTTAGAGGGTTTTTGTCCTTTTGGTCAAATCTTTGTTTGTTCCTTGTGGTATGGTCCTTTTGTTCATATTTGGTATAGTTTTGTGATGATTTGAAGTTTTCACCCTGCTTCTTCTTATTTCCTAATAATTCTGCCTGAGCTGCTTGATATCTCTCAGCAACAGTTACAATATCTTCCAATCTCTCTGCTCCTTGTTCCATGATAAACTTCCTCATTTCTTGAGGCATGGACTCTTTCACTTGCTCCATCATTATCATTTCTTTCAGATTTTGACACTTTCCTAAACTACTCCATTTTTCCAAATAGGTTTCCAGTCTAGCAGAGAATTGGTGATAGTTTTCTCCTGGAAGAAGTTTAGCTGTTCGGAATTTCTTTCTATATGATTCTGAGTTCTTTTCATATCTCACAAGCAGTGCCTGCTTCAGGATTTCATAATCTTCCTGGTCATCTCTTGAGAGCTTCAAATACACATCGTAGGCAACACCTCTCAATCCCTGAGATAGTTTAAGACTCCACTTTTCTTTCACTAAGCCATAGGTAGTGGCTAGTCTTTCGTATCTATCCAGGTACGACTCAATGGCGTCTTCTTTCTCCACAAATGGGTCCAGATGAAAATTCATGGCCCCACTTGAGGTGCTCTGGCTGGAGCTACTCTCAGAGTGAGGTGAGCTACCACCATTATTGCCAGTATTTGCCTGAATTTCAAGCTCTTTTAATCTCAACTGATGGTCTCTCTCTGCTTGTAATTTCCTTTCCTCATTTTCAGCCTCCCATTTCTTGGCTTCAATTTCTAATCTTTTGGTTTCTCTCTCAGCTTCCAGTCTTTTGTCTTCTCTCTGAGCTTCCAGTCTTTTGTCTTCTCTCTCAGCTTCCGCTTGCAACCGCCTTTCTTCAGCCTCTAATTTCTCTGCTTCTCTATCAGCCTCTAATTTCCTTGCTTCAGTCTCTAATTGCAACTTTCTTTCTTCCCTATCCATATGTTTGTAGACTTCTGTTGTGACATACTGAGTAAGAGCATCACCTGTCATGTTTAATTCCTTACCCATCTGCATGATCGCAGTCCTGAACTTCACTAGATCAGCCATGGCGTTACTTAGATAGGGTATGTAAATTTACTATAACCCAATTATTGTAATTAAACTTAATTAATTTAAATGAACAAATAATTTCCGTGCAACTTTGTGAGCATCAACTATTTACTGAGTACTAAATGGTACTCCTCCTAAGAAAACAATAAAAAAAATCCTATTATAGAATTTTTTTCAAAAATGTGTTTCTTATGTTATCTATGGGTGGCACAAGATAGAGTGTAGATAGATGGATAGACTAAGTATGGCTCAAGATATACAGAAATATCCCAGGAACGAGCCCCCAGTGTGGCGAGAGGTTTTATTTTGGCTCTAAGATCAGTATAGTACTGACAATTACAGAAATAGAATTTCTGCAGAAAATGGTGAAGTCCCAGTGTCTGAGAGGACTACTGGTATCACAAATTAGTTAAGGCTGTGAATGTTCTGATCTCGAAACAATAGTAGAGAGGAGACTGACATAAAGCGCCACCTCCGCTGTGTAACTAACTGTGATATTAAAAAACAAGGAAACAGATTTTGCTTAACAATGATAAAATTGACAAGTCTTTCAAAATACAATTTCCTTATATTTTATTTAGTATATACACTATCTACTCTTGTGCTGAAGGGTGAATGTTGAAAAAAATGGGATGTAATGGAATTGTAAGTTTACATGTGATTTACAAATATTTATTATATATATATATATATATATATATATATATATATATATATATATATATATAGTTATATATATATATATATATATATATATATATATATATATATATATATATATATATATATGTGAATATTTTACATCAAGTTTTCCAATTATAGGAACAAAAAAAATTATATCAGCTGTGCTGTTATTTAATTATAGTACATGGATCAGCTGTGCTGTTAATTAAGGATATAACACTTATCAGCTATGCTGTTATTTTTGTCTCTTGCTATGCTAATTTCACTTTCTCATCACTGACAGTTTCTATGCTCACAATGACGACAGAAATGGTACTAATGTGCACTCATCTCTTAAAACGTTCTGTTCTCCTTAGTTGGGTTCACACAACTCCTGCTGAGGCTCGTTACTTTAGCCCACCCAAGGCTGAAGGGGACTAAAGATGTAGCTTCTGTACAATCTCTATGCTCCTGTGAAGTTCCAGGCAGCGGGATTGACTCGAACATACGACCTCAGGTTTTTAGGACACAAATAAACCTGTAACAAAGCAAAAATAGATGAGAGGTCACAGCAATTGGGTCTGAAAATACACAGGGAAAAGACAAAAATAATGCGAATAAATGCAGGTAATGAAAACAGGGTTGAACTTGAAGAAACACCAATACAAGATGTAGAATCATACACATATCTTGGCAGTAATATAGATAAAGTTGGAGGGACAGACAGCGATATCAAAATAAGAATACAAAAGGCAAGAGGAGCTTTCATTGCATTGGGAAATATATGGAGATCAAGAGAAATAGGATCCAACACGAAAATAAGAATCTTCAACTCAAATGTGAAGTCAGTCCTATTGTATGGCTCAGAGACATGGAGAACAACAAAGACAACAACCAAAAAGCTACAGACTTTCATAAATGGGTGCTTGCGTAGAATAGAGGGATTAAAATGGTATGACAAGGTTACCAATGTGGAACTGATGACAAGAACTGGACAAGTGCCAGTGGAACAAGAGATGAGAAGAAGACGATGGCGATGGATAGGACACACACTGAGGAAGCCTGTTGATAGCATTACAAGGCAGTCCTTGTTCTGGAACCCCCAGGGCAAGAGAGGCAGAGGAAGACCAAGAAGTACATGGAGAAGAGAGTTGGAAACAGAGGTGAAAATGATGAGGAGAACATGGAAAGAACTTGAGATGATGGCACGTGACAGGAGGACTTGGCATGTGTTTGTTGAAGGCCTATGCTCCTTTGGGAGTGGAGGGTTATGAATGAAAGCAAAAATAGGGGCTAATTTCTGTCCTCAAGCCCACCTATTTCTAGTGTGAGTGAAATGAGCGTGTCTCAGATGTATGCATGTAGGATGAATGACAACATGGCTCAGTATGATTTAGCAATAGCGAGACAAGACATGTGTCTACTTGCAAAGCATTCTTTCTGATAAACTAATACATGGATACATTCAATACATGAATACATCCCATAATATAAATCAATACATGAATAAATCCAATAATATGTACACCTAGGTGTGATACAACAATGTCCTTCCCCCTATACTATACCACGTCCTCTCTGTCAAGTGCTATACTAGCTGGTAACATATATCCTAACAATATTGTTATGTTCTTATGATAGGAGTATATGAGACGAGGACTGTTTGGTGATATATCAGGTGGGAGTTATAGGAGACAATAGATTGGAGTTAGATGCGACAATAGATTGAGTCCTGACAAGGACTGTTTTGGTTATATTGCAGTTGGTCTTATCTGAGACAATAGATTGAAGTATAGGAGACAATAGATTGAGTCCTAACAAGGACTGTTTTGGTTATATTGCAGTTGGTCTTATCTGAGACAATAGACTGAATATAGGAGACAATAGATTGAAGTATGAGTCCTATTAGTCTTCGTCTATTCAATCATATACATTCATAGGGAACCCAAAATATATTAAATATATACAGGTGTAGGTAGTATAATGACACACAACAAATACCAACATTATATGCCTGCTGAAGGCCTATTTTCCTAAAGGTTATCGTAAATTTATAATTACCCTCCAAGATTTAAAAAACGGCCAGTTTGACTCGACTAGTGAAGTAGGTTGCAGGTCGATGCCCTCAGGTAAACAATCAATCACGGTGACAGCTTCTTCCTCTTCAGTCAGTATCTCTGGCGTCAAGTTCGGGATTGCGTGTTTAGCATAAAATTCCGCACTATTATATAGGCAGGTAACTGCTTAAGATAGGCTTTCGGTTGGTTCCTGGCGGAGCAAAATGATTGGTTTCCTCCGGTTTCGTCTTTTGCTCATACAGCCTAATTTTATTCAGTTTTTAGCCGCCATCTTGCGTGAACTGCGTGAACAGTATAATTTATTCTGTCTTAGAGACTGGTGAACGGTGCAAGTTGATTGGTTGAAGCAAATCTGTATCTCGACATAGTGATTAACAAAGTAGTGGGTTACACTTCGTTTCCCGACAGTGTCCGACAATTCTATGTTAATTCATCATATTTGACGTGACGATTAGGCTAGAGGCACAGTGCTCGGATACTGTCGCCTGACAGTTCTATGATAACTCAGTGTGTTTAACTGACAGTCTGTGATAATTTAGTGTGTTTAACTGACAATCTATGATAATTCAGTGTGTTTAACTGACAGTTCTATGATAATTCAGTGTATTTAACAGACAGTTCCATGATAATTCAGGGTTTTTAACATGACGAAAAATGGATAAAGAATTTTAACACTGCCGCTTCGGCAGGAAAATATAATAATAAAAGGTAGAAGGGGGTGGGGGGGGTGTCTTGATTTCAAGATTAGGCTCTAGACATATGATGTTAGAGACTAAAATCTGATATGACTGGCAGACGGACTGCTTAGGGAATTAATTAAGCCGTATTTGTCTTCAGTTTATGGGGGAGCCTTGCACGACATTCCAATCTCAGACGAAGAATATGGAGTCAAGCACAGGAGGGCCGATCCAAATCATCAGAGACCGAGGTTTTTGACCCACCTGATGCAACGTCATAAGCAGACAGGACAACCAACCACGCTTCACTATCAGACTGGGGCTGAAAAGATAAGTTCCTTGTTGAAAAGGGAGCCCACCATGTATTATCACTAGCCAGTAGATGATGAAAACACTTGAATTGTAAAACTTATCACATACAGCATACACACAATTTCCATCAACAATATCATAATTCATCATCAGTTCATTTTAATTTTATTAAACAAATTGGGTGTATATATTGTACCTCATGACTACTTTATTCACTTATATGTTAAATATTTTCTGATGTTTATCTTCTTTTAGAAGGGAGGGGGCTCGTAAAATATATCATAATCCCAGTAATAATTAAGGATAATAATAATAGATAACTGAGAAGGGGACTGCGCTAGCGAGAGACCAAATATCTCCTAACAAACTTTTCCAGACCTTGTCTAAGTTAAGAGAATTTACACTCTTGTCTCCCTTCAGCAGGTGGAGGAACCCAACAGGACGTCTTGAGCCAAATCTTCCTCTGGGTGATCCATGCAAAACTTTCAATTCAATTATATTTATTATTTCTAACTACTATAGTTCTTATCCTTCCTACGCTACACCACATTTGAGCATAATGAGGACTTATAGCTCAGGAATACGCTACCATTTTAATACGGAAAATCGGAATATGAGGAAAACGTAACACAACGTCAAAAGTGGGAACTATTGACACACCCTCCCGTCACATAGGGAACATTATACTGGGTTTATGGCAGAAATAACATAACAATACTTGGTGTGCAATTTCGACAATGACTCGTACTGTAGTTTGAAAAAGATGAACAAGTCTTGGATATCTACATATCATATCATCGACAATTTTACACAAAGTACTTGGTTCTAATCAGCGGCGCGTCCAACATAAAAAAATTCATTGCAAATTCGGTCATTAAAAAATTAGCAACAATAACAGCAAACAAAACAATGTATGGAATTGCACAACCGGCAGAAAAACTGTGACTAATTCACGCTTAACATTTCGTGACGCAGCATGAAATCCTCGCGCCCAATAACCACCCTTCCAATATAAACTGAAATCACTATGTGCCATAAATATCCTATTACGCTTTCGGTCGTCCTAACAGTATTCACACTTTGTACAAGCTACTCCGAATCTCGTTCACATTCACAACACAGCACTCTACCCTGAAGTATACTCGGACTCACCACAGGCATTTAAATGAAATTACAACTATCATCTAACCCAACCTAATACTCACAGGTCACAACAGCAGGAGCAGTACTGATCCAACAACCTGTCCATCATTCCCTCACGTACACACATATATCAATCATTCACTCACGTACACACATATATCATTCACTCACGTACACACATATCATTCATTCACGTACACACATATATCATTAACTCACGTACACACACATATATCATTCACTCAGATGCACACACATATAGCATTCACTCACGTACACACACATATATCATTCACTCACGTACACACATATATATCATTCACTCACGTACACACACATATCATTCCCTCACGTACACACATATATCATTCACTCATGTACACACATATATCATTAACTCACGTACACACATATATCATTCACTCACGTACACACATATATCATTCACTCACATACACACACATATACCATTCACTCACGTACACACACATATATCATTCACTCCCATACACACACATATATCATTCACTCACGTACACACATATCATTCATTCACGTACACACACATATATCATTAACTCACGTACACACACATATATCATTCACTCAGGTGCACACACATATAGCATTCACTCACGTACACACACATATATCATTCACTCACGTACACACATATATATCATTCACTCACGTACACACACATATCATTCCCTCACGTACACACATATATCATTCACTCATGTACACACATATATCATTCACTCACGTACACACATATATCATTCACTCACGTACACACATATATCATTCACTCACATACACACACATATACCATTCACTCACGTACACACACATATATCATTCACTCACATACACACACATATATCATTCACTCACGTACACACACATATACCATTCACTCACGTACACACACATATATCATTCACTCATGTACACACACATATATCATTCACTCACGTACACACACATATATCATTCCTTGAAAACGTCTGATTGGTTAAGCGGTTAAAGCGCTGTCCCTCTGGAGCACAGTTACCGGGCTCCAGGATCGAAAACTTGTAGCGTCACCGTCAACTCCTCTATTTCTGCTGTGGATTTAACATTGACGCTAATTTAATACTTGGCTCATTATCTAAGGATACGACCACAACATGAAACGGTTGACACAGGGAAGATAACACTTTCTACAGGAATTCCCTTTTAATCAATCACTACACACAGTATAGCCACACAAGGCTGAAAACAATATGGAATACATAAAATAATGCCCGAGAAACTTCTCGAAGTAATATATCAAAACACTCCTAACAAATGACAGTATTCTTCTTCTTCGTTCGCCCTGAAAAGGACGGTGGTTGCGTTGTGTCTGTTTACAACGTAGCTGTGATATCTGCACCTTTCGGTCGACACATCCGACTTCTGCACGGCATTTTTTAGGACCGGGTTTGCCTTCCCATTGCGATCCGTGCTCGCTCAGCCAGCCTGCACTGCTGCAGACTCCAAATGACAGTATAACAGTATACAAACTTAGTGCTGAACAATCGCTCACTATGGCGAAGTGGAAACTACACAATGGAAAAACAAATCCACTGGCAAATTATACCCGAAGGCCTGTCAATAATATCACTGGACACTAAACCACTCCAGAATTATAATTATGTCCACTAGACTAAATCACTACAGACTATCTTCCACAATCAACGAAAAGGGAACCACCAAAAATGTCCGTCACTCTCTGACAAAGGCCCAGCGTCAACTGTCTCTTTCGCGCCTTTCCTTTTTCACTTCGGGTGTTACCCGACTAACCTGTTTTTCAAAAAGTTATCAGCGTTGCCAAAACTCGCTGATAACGATGTCACCAATCTATTTTTCTAAATATGCCGTGACAGTCACGCTCTAGTCTACCCAGCTGTGAATGGGTGCCTGATTTTGCTCTTGAGTTAGGGAAGGCAAAAGCAGCGAGGAAAAAAACGGGTCACCCCACCTCATATATCTGGACCTTAGTATGGTCAAGTCTCTAACACTTCACTACGGCAGTTTCTGCTATGGAGCTACCTTTAACGTTATTATTATTTGATGTCTTCATGCCTGTGTGGGTTCATCATTGTTTAGTGTCATCCTGTGTGGGTTCATCATTGTTTAGGGTCATCCTGTGTGGGTTCATCGTTGTTTAGTGTCATATAGTGCAGACTTCGTGTTCAAACACAATATTTGATTATATTAACACTTTTGTTTACTAATGCATGGTAACAAGATATCAACGGATGATAAAACCAAGCTCATCAATTGTGATAGATACTGAAACCCAGTATGTCATAATGCGTATAGTAAAGCCCAGTTTATTACTGTGTCTGATTGTGTGACTCGGTTCTCTACTGAAGTGGATACACCAGCATATCACCAGCGTAACAGAGTGAAACATTGCGGAAACCTGTTGATAGCATTACAAGGCAGAGCTTGTTCTGGAATGTTCAAAGTAAAATAGTAAAGGTAGGTGGAAAAACACTTTGAGAAATAAGTGAAGACTGAAATGACAATGCGGAAGAGCTGGAACTACGTGGAGCTGCTTTGCACGCGATAGGACTTGGTAAATGTTTGTTGATGACGTAATCTCCTTGTAGAGTTTAAGGATGATGATGATGATGACGATAATGATGATGATGATAATGTTGGTGATGCGAATAGAAAGTGGAAAGTTCAACATTGAGAGCCAAACAAAATAAAAAAAAGTTAACAGTTTGCTGTGATTCAAAAGTATACGTAATGTTGAATCACAAGACTTGACTAGCACAGAGACAGAGAGAGAGAGAGAGAGAGAGAGAGAGAGAGAGAGAGAGAGAGAGAGGAAGTGAAAGAGAGCGAGGGAGAGAGAGATAGCGAGTGAGAGAGAGATTAATAAATGTCGCTGTGAGACATGCTCGTCTGATAGCGAAAAAGAAGAGCCACGGTTAACGTGTATCCAATTTCTGTTAACAAAACAAAGGATAAACATCAAATTGTGAATGGAAAGTTATAAAAATGATGCAGAAATAAAACTAGAACACTAGAACGTGACAGATGAACTAACGCACGTTAGTTTTATAGACACAGATGGGATAGGCTGGTGCAAGTCCCAGATATAAGATAAAAGGGGAATAATTACTCAGAAGGAGATAACCACGAAATAGGAGAGGGTTTTTAATCAAAGTTAAAGATGCATCGAATGCATTTTTTGACATATCAAGCTGCGACCTATTTATTAATCTTGGTGAACAATTTATTAACAGATGTTAGTATCATGTAAGTATTCTAGTGAAAATAATGACAGGAGAATGACTAAAGTTAACATCTTAAACTTTCCGCACATGCAGCACATTTAGAAGATTGAGAAGTTGACTTGTCCACCCGTGTGTTACCGGGGCCCGAAAGGGGAGCAAAGAATAGTAACACTGTACCCTATCAGGCATGTCGTAAAAAGCGACTAGGGAGGGTTGGGTGTCACGAAGTGGATTTAAGTTTAGAGTGTGTCTGAGTGTATAGACAAGACCCTAGTATGAGAAAGACTGAGACGATATATTAGATAGAAATGATAGTGAATGTGGACAGATGATACTATTGGCTTCGAGGGGTGAGAACCGAGATTTACTCTCCCTCGCCACTTGTTACGGATTTTGATAGCTATAGCCTCACCACCTCTGACGCCCTTAAAGGAGATAAGGTTTAACTAACGACCACAGACACACTATACAGACAAATATATATCTACAGTATAGTTAAAGAAAGTGACTGATCCAGTATGAAGTTTATAATTTATTTACACCACAAAAATAAATACAAATCAAATAAATAAAGTGCGTGTTCGCACACCTGGAAAAGAACCAACAATTACAAATGACATACAAAATAGTAAACCCACAATGTCACCCTCCCCTCAACCTGCAGGGAAGAAAGTTAAGGATTACAACAACCTGTTTGGTGGGGTCTCTAACATCAGATCCACCACTCCTAACTAACCTAATATATTATTAAACAAAATCTAACTCCACTGTCTGTCTGCAGACGTCACTAAATGAACTGCCTACACAGCTTCAACGCTTTAGGCGATATACCCGCCACTAACTAACACCACTGTCTACACCGAAAGCTGATGGAACTTTTTTTTAAAGTCCTACACGAACTGAATGACTAATTTATAATTTGGTCTATGTTCAGTGTCTGTCTGACACTCCTAGTTTCTACTGAGAGGCTTCTCCGCTACACCCCTTCTCTCTCTCTCTAGTGCAGTTTGGAAGGAATTTAGACCCTTTCTCCTCCAAACGAATATTGTAGCTGATGACTTGGGTTATTAGACTGGATACTCGGAATGTAGCTGATTCACTGTTGGCGAAACTGCTTTCACCTGCCCGATTACCCCTCTTTTGGGTTTAGGGCCGTCGGTTTTATTATGACCAAATTTAAACAAACACAACCCAACCCAACCTCTAGGCTACGTGCCTTTTTGGAGTGGTATAATGAGCTCAGAGCTCTGGGTTTTATAAGATAGACCAGTTCCCGCTGAAGTATGGGGCTTCACTGAAAAAAAACTGCTATCTATTTCTGGTGCACACATACTTGGCGCCGGTAACCACCGCGTCACCAATTCTATTTCACCCCTGGCGATGCCTCGACCCTTCTATGGCCGAATACCTTGGCCAGCTGTAAGGTAAATTTGCACCGCTCCCTGGGTGCCGTGAAAAATTGCTGTAACAAAAGAAATGACAACTAATGTACACAACTTCAAGAAATCATATCTCTAACACCTAACTCCCTGAAATAATTACCTCTCCCCTAAATAAATACAACTCCCGTCTTCCCCCTCCTCAACTATGCACAGCGATAGTCAACATTCCTATCTGAAGGTCAAAACTACCCCACTTCTGTCTGTTTAGGAAACCCCAAACGCAGCTGACCTAAATCTTTTGTTACGCCCGTCTAGTCACGGGGTCACAACACTTCAAACTGCGGAGAACTCCTGTACTAAAATACTAAGGTCTACTTTATTTTTACAGGCTGGCTGTGGATGCTCATCCCCTTACATAATAAAACCTAGGAAAGATGAACTCCCGTCTCAGAAATATTAATTACATCCCGCTATAAAATATAAATTCACTTATACATTACATCTCTTACACTCCGACTGCACAACAATATGCACAATAAAATAACGTACCCAGTTTACGCTAGCATATTTATACTGCAGAATTTATAAACACATCGAGGTCATCTATATATATCTCTGACCCTCGCAATTACCGTATTGATAAAGCTTAAGGACTCAACCGTATACAATTAATTTATACCCAATTAAATACTCACTGAAATAAAAATACACACATACTACCGCGTGTATACATGCACCTGTAAATTATAAGAAGTAACTTGCGGTTGACACCACTAACTACTACATATTACCGAGCCCCGGTTTTAGCTTAGCGTTTAACCTTACACAATGAATAGACCGCACTAGCTTATCATAGAAAAAATTATATGCACATTGACATTATTATTATTTCGATAAGATAGTAATTGATGACACTTTCGTTTAACAAATTATTTAAACTCCCACAAGAAACTAAACTAAATTGGGCTAAAATTCTATTTATTACGAACTATGAGTACGACGCTAAATTAAATATTGACATACCCATATACCAAATATCTCGTTGGAGCAATTGATAGGCGTAGATTTCACGGCTGGAAATTTTAATCAGAGAGACCGCTACGTGAATAGACGCGGGTATTTATTACAAACAAACTGATGCAACCCCACGCTATACGTCACAGCTTGGCTTCACTCTTAAACCAATAATATTTCGGCAAAATCTAAAAATATCCCGTGCTCATGCTCTATAATTAGATTGTACGCAAACTCAGGAGTCATGGTCATTCTGATCGCGCGCGTCTTTCTTTACATCATGTTAAATAACGTTACCTATTGGCGTGAGCAGAATTAACTTTGATTCGTCGAGCGCCTTGTTTTTACGTACATGGGTAGAGGTTCATGACCGACCCTTCGATTTGCCGAGTAGGGGTTATTAAACAACGGAAAACTTATACCCAGCCTAATAATACTCACGCGCTTAATACAATAAAAATGACCGCAATTATTTTAACAAAGAAAAGCCTACGTGATCGCAATTACTTTATAGAAAAGAAGACTGGTGCAAAAATCTTAAAATTAAACCCGACCGTCATCCCTCCTGACAACGCTATAAATTACCAAGAGAAGAAGATCAAACTCAAGTACTTACAGAACATAATTATTGGGAGAACGAAAGAATGGGGCCTGTGGAAAATAAAATCACAGTAACTCCTCACATTGGGCATGGGGCTGGTTACCCCATCCCGTAAAAAACTTTTTACCACAAAAACTTCAACAAATATTGAGAAGTAGGAATAGGTAAATGGTGTAATTTGACTTGTTACTTAACGCATCTTTAAGAACAACATTGTGCGTGCGTGCGTGTGTGTGTGTGTGTGTGTGTGTGTGTGTGTGTGTGTGTGTGTGTGTGCGCGTGTGTGTGTGTGTGCGTGCGTGCGTGCGTGCGCGCGCGCGCGCAATTGTGCGGTTATCTTTAGAATGAATTTTTTTGCCTTGAAATTCGGTGTCCAGCTATACTATAGTCTGAGTTCCTTCCTCGTCTGAGCGCTACAAAAAGCTGACCCATAAGCAAATATTGATTCTGGTAGTAAACAAAAAAGGGTGAAGATAAAAGTAGTCCCATAGCATATACTGCAGTAGGGGAGTGAAGTGTTAGAGACTTCACATACCAGTTCCAGAATCGAAAGGTTGGGTGACCATTTCCCATTCTCTCTGCCTTTTCCTTCCTTAACTGAAAGAGCAGAGTCAGGTACCCATTTACAGCTGGGTATACTGGAGCATGTCGGTAGCGTGATTGGAACCCGGCACCTTTGCCGCAATAGACCAGCGCTCTAACCACTCTGCCAATCGGACGCTCTGGTAGGTCTACACCTAAATAATCAAATACTAGTCCTTGTGCTTTGCTGATAGTTATGGCAAAAGCTAAAATCACAGGACATTGATGACGTTTCAAGATGACAGGAAAGACGGTATCGCTTGGTTGTAAATTGATGCGTGGAATAAGAACTTGCCCACTTTCATAACTGCTTGTGATGTTTTTAGTATTAAAAATATACAGTCCTCTATCTTTAGTTTTAACTTAATGTTAAAGTTAACAAATAAACATGAAAAAGTATTGTATGGCTCTTTTATTAAGAAACGAATTTGTTAAATCTCTCCATCATTTCTTGACGGGTTACTTGCTAATAGATCTGTGAAACCGTATAAAAAATATTATTGGTCTGTATGTGAGTTGGTTCTAACGGGTGATCAAGATAGTTTTCACTCAAAGTACAGTGCATTAATTGCCGTTTCCGTATTTTTCAGGGGGAAAAAACTGGCGCAATTACTTCAGATTTTACCAAGAAAACTCATATTGAGACCATATATCACCAGCAGAAAAGACATCAGAATACTCAGTAACCTTTATTGGGAACAAACTGCGACAGCAAGATCTGGCAAGAATTACTCACCATATATAGACATAACAAGGTTGTCAAGGTTGTGTACTGTCTGCCCCCCAACCCTATGCCTATTTAATATCTACACAGAATACATTTTCAGACAGATACAGAAAGTGCCAGGACTGAACATCGGTGGACGATCAATAAACAACCTTAGATATGCAGATGAAACAGTTTTTGTTAGCTAAATGTGATCAGGAATTGCGAGAACTGGTGAAGTAAGTACGCAGCGCAAGTCACGAATATGGAATGGACATCAACATTGAGAAAACAAAAACTATGGTAATTAGCAAAGCAGACGATAAGTCAACGTTAAAGATGAAAAACTAAGGAAAGTCCTGGAACAAATCAATAGTTTCTCATATCTTGGTCACATAATAACAGAAGATGGCAGATGCGAAACTGAAATCGAGAATAGAATAGGAATGGCCAAAGCAACATTCATCAACTTGAGACATCGTTCAAATGCAATATATATATTCTTCATCGTCATATGGGGTTGAAACATGGACAATAAATAAGCAATTAGATGAAAGAATTGATACCTTTTAGATGTGACTAGATATAGAAAAATGGGGCACGTCTCAATGAAATAGACGAAAGCAAATAAAGAGCTCCTCAAAAAACTTAGCAATGAAAACAGAAGTAAAAAAGGAGATCAAAATTAGACAGCTAAAATATTTTGACCATTGTCACGGGTTGTCTCCCCTGTTCTGCAGTGATGGTCCAACAATGGCAAAAATTTAGAGTATCAACTGAGGGTCTGTCACGAAAGGGTGTTGGTTATTGAAATCTAAAGTTATCCTGGACTAAAAGATGTATCAGATGATACCAGGATAGTGCCAGATAAGAGACTGGTCTTACAAGAAATACACCCTTTTCTGAAAAAGAAAAAGGGTGTATTGACATCAAAGGTAGAATCAGCTTTATAAACCTCCAGATGTGATGAGAGTGGATGTCCTGAAAGTCTATTTGCTCCCTTTCACGATTCTCCCCTAATATTATGTGTTATTATTATTATTTATTATGGCTAATTATGCTAGGGGTACTAATTATGGTCTATATATATATATATATATATATATATATATATATATATATATATATATATATATATATATATATATATATATATATATATATATATATATATATATATATATATATATATATATATATATGTGGTGAACCTCTAAATACAATATCTAAATTAGAATATAACAGTATAGTGCATAAAGTCAAAGATAGGATAGTACTACAAATTTTTGGCGAGAATTGTAGACGTCGCCTATGCCTTCAGCGTATTATTTGATAACGCTTTGGCCGAACCAAAAAGGGTACCCTATTTTTCAAATTCGTCCTTGAGACAAACGTACCACTTTTCCAAGTTCAATGAAGTATTTGCCTAAAATACCTTGTAGAGGGGAGGGGCACGGATAGATAACCAACGCAAATCACGTCTCACATTGTTTCTGAAAATAAAACTAACTTGCTAGCCTTGCCTTAGGCGGTTTTCAAATTACGATGTAAACGTTAGAAAATGTGGACACTACGGTCAGGAAAACACGCTTAGCTCTTGTTGCGAATGACGTAATTCTCGTGTATTACGAGAGACTCTCGTATTTAGCTTGAAAGTACACGGAAAAAGAATTGAACAGGAGGTAGTTTAAAAATAAACAACTAACATAGAAAAAAAGATAGAATTTTGAACCAAGCCACTTAGCCCCATAAAAATCATATATTAGAGTACCTGAAGACTTGCTGACCAAGAATATGTTGTTAGCTATCTAAATAGTCCATTAAATAATCAAATATTGGCAATAATACATAGAGAATCGGAGATACTGTCAGGTCAAGTCATGTCTGCTTAGATTGGATAGCATATTTTTGGGGGAAAAAATTAGGTCAAAGAAAGGCTAAGATAGTACGAGGATGTGGATTGGATGAAATTTGAAGGAAGCCGAAATATTATTGGCTAACCTAAATATACAAATCTAGTTGGTAGTAGTAACGCAAAGTGGTTTGAGATATTTAAAAAAAAATAAAGATTCATTCAAATGAAAGAGATGCTTGGTCTCATTGGCCAAAGCCTTTTACTTTAACGAAGTAGTAGGCTGCTCGCTGCCATTTTTTCAAAATATTCTGAGGAACAGGCAGCGATGAGCAGACTTGTGTTTTGTTTTAAACTAAATAACAACAGAAAGCAGTCTGAACAGAGGCAGTGATGAAAGTGTGCCATATTCTATTGCCTAATTCATCGTTACTTGTTTATATTTCCTTGATATGTGGTAAGATTGATTTTATTGACTTTTTAATTAAAAAAGGGTTGTGTGAAAAAAGAAAAGGCCATGTAAAAGATTGTAATTAAATGGTTCCATAGCAGACTTAGGCATAGCCTAGATGTTGCTACATCATATAAGGGACTATATAAGAAGTTTAAAACTACAGGACTAAATATATGATGGTCATACAGGAACATTACACCTATCTTATTGCATGGAAAAGATTACTGCATGAATGACAGAGGCGTAGCATCCATTAGGGAAGAGAAAAGGAAACTGGTACCATTTGTTCCATCAAACTAAAGTGGAGAAGCAGGGTTGTCAGAGAGAGCTGACCATGTTCTTTTGTATTGAATGTATGTTTACATGTAAATTAGGAGGAATTAGTTTGATATTAAGACAGAACCATAACTTGCATCGACAGGGGTTCCTGCTGGCACTTGTCCGGTGCTGGTACTCGATGATAAAGAAATTCAGCACTATTTCTAAGAGTCTCTGGTACCTGCTGGTATTAAAGAAGTTCAAGACCAGAGGAGACTGAAGTGTTTGGCCAAACCAACTACAACTGCTGTGATTCCAGGATCCAGATAAGTTCAATATCTGGCCTGGGACAACTTATCACGATTAAAGAAAAATCTCCTGTATAGACAAAAACGTTCCTCCAAAAGACTAACATAAACAATCCTAGTGAAACAAAAGAATATTGGGATGATGATAATCCCCAACATGCCTTCTAGTACCAATAGTAAATAGAGTAATTAACATCAACTTGAAAATTTGTAACAATGTACTATGGACATATTGTCTGTTGTATGTAAATATCTTTATATATATTTGTAAATGTATCTATCCATCTAAATTGATTCTCATTGAACTGTAGTCCTGACCAAAACAACATTAGGCTCAGGACCAATAAAGTTTAACAAAAGAAATTTTAAATATAAAATTTAACAGCTGGAGTTAGTTGAGTTTATCATAGTAATTAGTATATGTTTGTATATGTTTTTTGTATTGAGATTCTTTAACAACACTCTTACATTACCCTAGACACTTTATGTAGCTTTCAGTCACGCTAGTCAATAAAGAATATAACTTAGAGTGAGATCGTAGCGTGGTAACAAGAAAGGTACTCTGTAACACAGTTGTCCATTGTTTATCTCAGAGACCTTCACAGTTGATCTCACTCAAGTACAACTATATGCACACCATTCTTCTTAACATCAAAACCCACCACAATATATAATATGTATCAACAAAACTTGGAACTCGATTTAAATAATTTCAGCAAGTCTGATGGTACATATTTACAATTTATTTAACCTATACCGTTTCTCTTTTCGGTTAGGTAAGTTAAAAGAAACTTAAAGTGACAGTGGAAAAAGAGATAAGAAGAAGACACTGACGATGGATAGGATATATTGAGACAATCTGTGGATAGCATTACAAGGCAGTCTTTGTTCTGGAACCCTCAGGGAAAGATAGCCAGAGGTAGACCACCAAAAAAAAAAAAAAACACACATGGAGAAGAGCACTGGAGACAAAAGTGAAAATGATAAGGAAGCCGTGGCACGAAGATGAGCTGATGGCACGTGACAGGAGGACTTGGCATGTGTTTGTTGAAGGACTGTGCTCTGTGGGGCGGCAAATGGCGCTGATTGATGATTGATAACGTTCATTAAAACAACTACAAAACTCCACAACTTTAAAATCCGCTCAATATGTATTCTGACATAATGAAGCTCAACGCAAATTCACTCTATCAACATAAATGCCCCACATCGAATACATATAATCAATTTTTCTCCCACTCCTAGTTCCGTATGCCCCGTGTTCACATCGGTCTCTGTGGCTACAATGAAAAAAACACGACTACTCCTGCAAAGCACTTCCTACCTGGCAACTAAACATGAGGTTGTGCGGATAGGGCTGGTCACTACATCATGTACAAGAAATGGCTATAGATACCACCGCTGCACGACCATTTCAACACTTTAGTGCTTGCTTCTAGCAAAGGGGTGGGGGGGGGGGGGGGTAAGCTGCAGTGGTTGCTCTATGCTCAATAAGGAGCTGAAAGTGAAATGATGATGTTTCTGTGTAAATAAACTCTGTACAGAGCTGTTAACTCTGTCAATAATAAGACAATCTGTACTCAGTTTTACAGCATGCGATAATCTGATCATCAGAAACGGTCTGTCCATTACACAAGCTTTTCGGCCCTTTTTCCTTCTTGTCGCTCGGGTGGGGGGGTCGTCAGTAATATATATATATATATATATATATATATATATATATATATATATATATATATATATATATATATATATATATATATATATATATATATATATATACATATATTCATTGAGAAAACAATTGAATAGCATTACAAGGCAGTCTTTGTTTTGGAGACAGCAGAGGTAGAAAAACTCCATACAGGCATGATGGGAATAAAGAAGACATGAAGAGACCTTGAACCGATGGTACAAGACAGTACAGTATAATAATAATAATAATAAATTCTTTAAGCACCAAACACGGCGCATAAGGCAGAAACCAGTGCTCTCCAGGTTGTACGTTGTGACGCCACTCCTCTTAGCTCTTGCACATTGTTTAATCCCAACGTTCTTCCTTCTCTTATTATTGTTCTTCTGAGTGTTTCTTTTGGTCTTCCTTTTTTCCTCTTACCCTCAGGAACCCAAGTGAGTGCCTGCAATGGTATTCTGTTGTTTTGCATTCGTAGGACATGACCGATATATGACCATCGTCTTTTCCTTATATAGTTGGAGACATATTTATCCCTAGAGTCTTCTCTTATTTGTCGATTAGTCTTGAATTCTTTCCAACTGATGTTCATGAGTTTTCTAAGACATTTGTTCTCGAATGTATTCAGCTTGTTCTCCAATGATTTTGTTATTTTCCAACTCTCACAGCCGTATGTTAACACTGAGATAACATTTGAATTAAACAGACGAAGCTTGGTATGTATATTCAATGATCGTAATTTCCAAATGTTAGATAATCTATTGAAGGCGCTAGCTGCCAAAGCAATTCTAGTATGAATTTCTCTTGTTGTGTCACCATCCTGAGTCATTTTACTGCCTAAATAAAGACAGTATAGCTGGGAAGGTATTTGTTGATGTATACTCGAGAAGCTGAAAGGTTATGGATGAAGCATATAAAAATCTTGTGCACATCTCATACTTTAACAATTTTTGGTTACGTTATTAGAGCATTATTTAATTGGACAAAGTAAACGCAGATCCCACCAGCAATGAGCGAATTTAGAAACTACTTATTGTAGCTGGGACCATTTCAAAGGTAGTTTATGGTTGATAACTCTTATACGTCGTATCTTATTTTGATAAACAACAGTTACTTCCCTTTGATAGGTTTTTTGCTGCTAAAGATCACTATGTGCAGAATACAAGCAGTGGATCTTATGGCAGATTGCTACATTAACATTGTATATCACATCCCAGATTTAAAAAACAAACAAACAAACCCACACACAGAGCCACATTGAATTATATATCATAATCATTACAATTCAGCTTTTTTATATTAAAGATGTTTGCTACTTTCTTTTGTGTAGCACGCCTCTTTCAACCATTTACCATATACATGGAACTGTTGTTTATATCAATACATTTTTTTCGTTTAGTGTGCAGGTTTCTTGATTCTGATTATTATACGTTCTGGACTGTATTATTCCTCACAATGGGTTTTTTGCTTTTTGTTGTGTTGTTCAGAAGCATACTTGTGTCTATACTGCAATGAATTTAATATTGGTTTGAGGTTTATTTATGTACTTTTTCTACTGGGTTGTGTTATTTCTTTCTGATGACATAGCTTTGTTGCTTTTGTTAGTGTTGTAAGATAATTACAAGTTTCCTTTTCAGAGTATATATATATATATATATATATATATATATATATATATATATATATATATATATATATATATATATATATATATATATATATATATATATATATATATATATATATATATATATATATATATATATAAATATATATATATATATATATATATATATATATTTATATATATAATTCCTCCAGCTGCCTTTTAAATTGTTACTTTTGTTTTTGTGAAATTTTATTTTACTAATTTGTGTACTGCTTGTGTGGACTTGTTGCCCATTCAATTTTCTACATTTAGTTCTATTTTGCAGTTTGTACGGTAATCTTTTATATTTTGTCTGTGTTGGTCGTATTTCTTGTATACCAGCAAGAAATGTTTAATGGTATTCGTTTCATAACAATCTCCACAGATGGGTTCCTCGATTCTAAAGCAGTCGGTTCCCCGTCTGAGCCGGAATAGTTTTCAATTTACTGGTATTTTTAGTTCGTCTTGTATATGGCATTTTTTATTTTATTTTTACAACACCGCCCCCCCCCCCCCCTCCCAAAGCAATAAAAAGAAAATAGACTTAATCCAAAATCAAGCACTGTCAATCATAGCAGGAGCGACAAAAGGAACATCTGTGGAAGCCTTATAAGTAGTACTGGGTATCACGCCACTGGAACTACGATGACAGGAGCTGAGGCTAAACTACTTGGCAAATGTGGTTAAAGACACTACACACCCAGCGCACAAAACCTATGACAAAAATAATCAAAACATAGGGTACAAACCACTTGACCACAATAAATATCCTGCTGAGTGGAAAACGATAGAAGACCTAGATCATTTCCCTTACAATTACTATAAAATAAACAGTAGTTGTCAATATAAAGGAAAAAGTCCACCATGGGAATTTAAAGTACCAAAAACTGACTGCCACCTCAGAGAGATATTAACAAATCTAAAGACCCTAGTTTAATAAAAGAGAAAGCCTTGGGGCACTTCACACGATACATAAATAAACAGCTTAACAGATGGGTCTAAAGATGGCAATGATAAACTATGGGTAAAAATAGTGATACCAAAATGGAGAATTAGAAAATGATACAAAGTAACAAGAAATGCATTTCTCACTAAAGAATTAATAGCAATACTCAAGGCTTTAGACGTAGTTCCAGAAAACTCACTACAGACAGTAACAATTCTCGCGGACTCACTCTCATCAGTACAAACAATCCATAACAGAAATGAGAGTAGCAGGTCCGATATAGTAGAGGAAATACTACAGATAAATAAATACCTATATACTGCTGGATGCGAAGTCACATTAGCATGGATTCCTTCTCATGTTTTCATAACAGGAAACGAGTTTGCTGACAGGGCAGCCAAGCGGGGAAGAAATAGTAATAAAAAAATTGAAACTGAGTGAGATTCGAAATAAAGAGTCTAATAGCAAAGGCAATTTCCAAGGAATGGAGAAAAGCATGGGACAAGAGCATAGAAGGAAGACAAGCATTTGAGCTTTCAAAAACTGATTGGCTTTTTTTTTTTTTTAAATGCCATTATGGTTGGCATTCACAATAATATCTTTTTTTTTTTTTTGAATCTCTATAATCTCTAAAATTTCTGATGTCTTGAATTAACTGTTCGTTCGTTCTTTCGTCGACTATATTGCTGTTATACCCTGTTCAACCAAAGAGGTTATAATTGGGGTATATTGTGCGTTAGGTTCTTCAATGCAGGCCGGTTGTTAGTCCTGAAAAGGAGTGGTCCTAAAAAAGGACCACTAGCTGACTGTCTTGATTCTCTTTGTTGTTTGTCTGTTCGTGTTGCCGTAACGTGTTCCATAGTGTATTTCATATCCTGCCTCACTATCTTCTTCTTCTTCGTACACTCTCAGACGTCCACTTGAATGTTCTCAATGAAAGCAGTAGTCAGTTTGAGGCTATTTGAATCCTCCTAAAGCTTTTCTACGAAAGGAGCTGGCGTCGGCCATATGCGCTTTCTTTGTACCGCATATAAGGGGCAACTTTGAAGCAGATGTTCAGCAGTCATTTTATCAGTGCCACAGTTACATTGATCGGTAGTTCCTATCTTTAGCTTGTTGAATAGATGGTATCTCAATCTGTTGTGGCCAGTGCGGAGTCTGAAGATTACCACTTGTTCTCTTCTGTTGAGCTGGTAGTAAGCATCATTCTGTGTGTGACCTGGATGTTCTAAATTCCATTTGTTTCTGTATCTGATTCTGATAATACTCTTTGCCTCCTCGAAAGTTATGCTTGCATCAGGCTGAGGTAGATGTGAACCTTCTTTTGCCATTATGTCAGCCTCTTTATTGCCGGTGATGTTACAATGAGATGGGATCCATTGGATCACAACACTTTTGAATGGTTGACAAAGTTTGTGGAGCACTATTCTGAGGTCATCAAAGTCTGTATTATTTTGGGTTTTCAACGTTGCAATTACTGACTGTGCATCAGTAAAGAAAGCAACTTGTCTCTCTGTGCTTTCTTCTGTCAATATATCTCTGCTGCAGTTTTCAAGGCCTCTGCCTCTGCTCTGAAGTTGCTGAAGAATCGTCCTGTTGCCACTGACAGCCTTTTTTCTGCACCAGTGCTTAAGGTCAGAAAGACATCCCCACCTCCATTTTCTGTTGCATTTGTTGCTGATCCATCTGTGTATGCATGGGTCCAGGTGTTGCGTGGGTAATGTTTCTCTATGTATTTTGTCGCTATGGATTTTCTATCTGTTGCAGTTTGGCTCTTTTTTCTTTCAATTCCAGGAATGTTTTCTATCATTTCAGGGAAACGATTTTGTTTCCAAACTGGAAGCTTGTGTGCAGT
This sequence comes from Oreohelix idahoensis, assembly GCA_024509875.1. NCBI lineage: Eukaryota > Metazoa > Mollusca > Gastropoda > Stylommatophora > Oreohelicidae > Oreohelix > Oreohelix idahoensis. Next base: position 310,374 of record JAMPIV010003467.1, on the reverse strand, counting down.
GTAGATGGGTTTAATAGTGGATATTTCATTTATGGAATTTGCTCTCATCTGTGGTTTGGTTGATTCTACAAAGTTGCTTCGTTTGAGTCTTTGCCTTCTAAGAGCATTCATTCTATGGCACATTGGGGGGTCTGTTAGTTTTTTGAATTTTTCGGCCTGTTGCTGAGCCCTGCAGTCTCTTCTATCCTCCATTGGCTGAAGGCATGTAATCTTTTCTAGTTCTTTTATATGTGTTGACTTCATGCCTCCCGTTATAATTCTCATTGCTTGATTTTGGAGTCTGCTAACTTTATCAAAGTTTGTCTTAGCTGCTGTAGCCCATGCTGCTATGCCATATTCAAGGACTGGCTTCACTCGTCCTGTGTACAACGTCTTCAGCACCTTTTCATCTGCACCCCAAGTTGTTCCAGCAGGTTTTTTTCATAATTGCCATTCTTTGTCTTGCTCTCATTCGATTTCTCTTAACCTGTTTTTCCAAGTCAGACGGCGATCAAAAATAATGCCCAGGTAGTTTGGATTTTCATTTAAATGAAGATTTTCTCCGTTTAGCACTAGATTGAAGCTCTGAGGTCTAGTTGAGAGTGTCGTGAAATATTCTAATCCACATATATAAATTAAAAGGAAGAAGAATGGTAAAGAACAGTGCTGTCACAATGGCTGTACTCGAAATCCCCTTTGTTTTATGCTTCGTCTGCAAATTGTAACGTTTCCACGTTAAATATAAGCCACTGCATAAATACAAGCGTTTCCACAACACATTAAAACGGGTATTGCATTTCTAAGAAAAACATTGAGAGGCACAATGCGTAATGACCTAAATTAATCCTAACATTAATTATATTACGTTACCAAAACGAACGAACAGATGGACTAAAGGATAGAGAGAGGGGAGAGGCAGAAAGCCGAACGCATGCAAAATTAAACAAGCGTCTCGCTATTAATGCCACCCCAACAAGCGTAACGCGATACACAATTACTACTATCACGCGTGTAAGGCCACATGCACTAACTTTTTCGGACGGACAGTGATAAAAACACTAACCTTCCCAGAGTTAGGTTTTAAAAAACCTAGAAAACGCTTATTAGAAAAGATAACATTAGATGGGTTTACGTTTGAAAACATTACAGTACCCAGACAGCACATCTTCGAAACAGGAGGTAGAAGAAATTGCATATTTTGAACGCAGCCACGTAGCTCTTTTAAATTTGTATATTTGGGTTCCTTAGGGCTTGCTGACAAAGAATATGTAAAACGTTACGCAAATAGTCTAGGAATTACCAAATTATAACCAAAATAAAATAGTGGGGATGCCTGACAGCATGAAATCATTTCTGCTCATAAAATTTTTTTTATAACGTGTTTGAAAAAAACCTTGCGTACGGAAATAGCCTACCATGTAAACTCCAAATTGATTGGAGCGCAACAAATATAAGACTAAACACGATTGGTCGGACTATAAATACTATCTTTGGTTGTTAGGGGAGACGTAGGAAGGTAAAATTTTTTCAAACACTTGTCGAAACGTGGCTCCATTGGCCAGACTCGCTGATATAATCACTTAGGAGCGTTAGTTCGAGACCACTAGTTCAAATAAGCTTGATAAAGCAACAGTGCGTTGAAGCCAGCTCATATTTTTGCTAAATAAAAGCCTGGAACATAAGCAGATGGGAATTTGTGCCATAATTCATTGCTAGTCAACGTATCTGTGTTTATTCTATGAATTGTGGTAAGCTTGAAACATTCAGTATCTTTTAATGAAAATTGAATGTGAATTGTTAATTTATGCCTGTATATATGTGTAGTTCAGTAGCAAACATGATGTAAAGCCTATAATGCTCCAGCCTGAACAGAAGGTGTCGGAGGAAAGTAAAACGGCATGGAATGGCCAAACAGTACACTGACACCTAGATGATAGACTAGAAAGAAATAATGCTGGAAGTGCAGAGGCGTAGTAACCATTAAGGAGGTTAATACTGGTATAAAGTATTTCAGATGAAGCTGACAGTTGGCCTAACGCTCTGAACTCAATGTTTGTGGTGTATTGTGCTCAGTGTAGAACTAGAGTATCAATTAGTTATGAAGTAGAAGGTACATCCTTCTTGTTTTCAGGGACCGTGGTCTTGATGGTATTGAGCAGCACCTGGTCAGAGCTTTGCTGAATCCAGAGTCGGACAGCATACTCCTTGGTCCATTTAGCTATCAGTGAGGTGTCTCCAGAGCACAGGGGAGAAATCAAGCAGAGGAGTCTATTCCTGCCGCCATCACGCAAGATAAGCTGATGTGGCCAGCTGAGCTCAAAATTATGTCCCCCCATCTTAAAATAACATTGTAACATAACATTAAGAGGGGAATTTAATTGTTTTAATATCAGGAACTGAGAACATCTCCAATACTAGTTCCAATAAAGACAAACTATTGAAGTCATGATGACAAATACCAACAGAGCTTGAACAAAACAAAACCAGTATTACCTCAGATTACTACTACACAACTGACACACATAGGATACTTTTAATAATATATATCTTTACAATATTCATATTGATAAATTCTGTACATATAACTTGTAAGTAAAATTGATTGTGATTCCTGGTTCCCTTTGTATTTGAATCAGGACACATATTCATTCATGACAGCAATGAATACATATTGTTATTTGAAAAGTTATCAGTGACTCCTTTAAGATATCCTTGTAGAGTGTTTTATGTATGTGAGTGTCACAGTGTTGTCAAGTGTGGTGGAATAAATTAAATTGTTTATCTGTCTGTTGTTGTTATGACTTACACTTCATCATACACATACCCTAGACATACAACGTAGTCATCACACTATTCCAGAATAATTCTGACTGAGATATATATATATGGCAGCAAGTAAGGTTATCTATAATACACTACTCTTATTAGATATAGATACCTTCACAGCTGATCTCAGTCAGTACACTAAGTCCCCTATAAATATTTATAACATCCCACTTCACCACATATATTGGGGTCTCGCTCTTGGGATTTTGAATCTTTCCCTATTAAAAATATTGGGGGGTAATTCACTTCAGGGAATATAAGAATTAAAAGGTATCCTTGGGTGGAATTAAATAAGGTTGAGCTCACGGTGCCTGTGTTGTCCATTAGATATATATTTAGAGATTGAATTGTTAGTTAGACATTGTATAAACTTACCTGATAGACAATGGCGGACCTGGCCAAATTTCGATCTGCTGCTGTTCAGACTGCAAAAGAGTTAGGATTAGATGGGCAAGTTATGGTTGCCTATGTCACTACGGAATGTGACAAATTTATTGAACGCGAAGAAAGAAGGTTTGAAGCCGAAAGAAAGTTAGAGGCTGAAAGGGAAATTAAGAAGTTACAATTTGAGGCTGAGGCTGAGACTAAGAGGTTGCAGATTGAGGCTGAGGCTAAGAAATTGGAAGCAGAAAGAGAAGACAGAAGATTGACTGCAGAAAGGGAAGCAGAAGAAAAAAGATTGGCTGCAGAAAGGGAAGAGAAGAAATTAGCTGCAGAAAGGGAAGCAGAAGAAAGAAGATTGACTGCAGAAAGGGAAGCAGAAGAAAGAAGATTGACTGCAGAAAGGGAAGAGAAGAAATTAGCTGCAGAAAGGGCAGCAGAAGATAAAAGATTACAAAGGGAACATGAGTTACGACTAAGGGAGTTTGAGTTTCAGGGCCATGCTCCTGAAAATGGTGCCAGTCCCTTTGCCTCTGATGCCACTGCTAGCCAAGGAGCCTCAACCTCAGCTATGAATTTTCATTTAGATCATTTTGTTGAGAAAGACGATGATATAGAGAGCTACGTAAATAGGTATGAACTATTAGCTACCACGTATGGGTTAGAGAGAGAGAGGTGGAGCTTAAAGTTATCTCAAGGACTTCGTGGGGCAGCTTATGAAGTTTTTGCAAAAATGAGCAGAGGTGATCAGGAAAATTATGACATGCTAAAGCAGGCTCTTTTGTTAAGGTATGAAAAGAACGCAGAATTTTATAGGAAAAAATTTAGGAATGCTAAACTACTGTCAGGTGAAACCTATCACCAGTTCTCTGCACGAATAGAGACATACTTGGAGAAATGGACTTCTCTGGGGAAAACCCAAGATCTTAAGGAAATGGTCCTTATAGAGCAACTAAGAGAGTCCATGGCTCCAGACCTGAGAAAGTTTCTCATGGAACAAGGTGCAGAGAGGCTGGGTGAGTTGCTAAATGTTGCTGAAAGGTATCAAGCAGCTCAAGCAGAGGTAACAGGTAATAAAAAGAAACAAGTGGATAACTTTAGGGCACCACAGAACTTTAATAAATTTGATCCTAAGGATCAAAATAAAGGTAAGCACCAATTTGATAGGCCACGGTATGAAAATAAAAATAAATTCCCACAATTCGATGAAAGGAAATATGATGAAAGAAAATCTTTCAACCAAGGAAAAAGGTGGTGTAAGAATTGTCAGATGGACAATCATGACACTGACCGTTGCAGAAGGAAACCTGTGTATATGGCAACCCTTCAGGTCAGGTCGACCTCAAGACAGGAGGAGGATATTATGTTGGATACCACTCCAGAAGAGATGAGGAAGGCACAGGCTGGGGATAAAACACTCAAGCCTTGTTTCAGAAAATTGTCAACTTGTCATACAACTCCAGGCAAGGGAGATTTTTACATGAAAAACAAGTTGATGTATAGGAAGACTGGAGCTAGATCCAAAGGTCAGGGACAGCTGGTTCTTCCAAAAAGATATAGGGCAGACTTAATAAGGAGCCTACATGTGAAACCAGATGGGGACCATGAGAAGATAGGTACCATCATTCAAAAGGTGGCTCACAATTATTATTGGCCCAAAGCAAGATGGGACATTGAGAATTTTGTAGAAAGGTGTAGCATAGCACATGAGGGAACACCCACAAGTGGGAACATGGATCAGGACCTGGACACGCCACGGGGCAAAATTAGGCCTGATAATAAAAAGAAATATAAATTTGAAAAAGTGGACAAAATGGAATGGGAAGCCCCTTTTTACGGACAAGCTTCACTTAACTGTTTTACAATGGCCACTATGCGGAGAGTGCAAAAAGATGTCTTACCCCAAGATAAGCCGACAATCCCTCAATCGGACTTAAACAAACTGGAGGAAGAAGATGTAGAGAGGAAATCTCTCATCAAGAATTTTAAGTGGGGAGAAAGCCCCAAAAGGAAAAGAATTGGTAGCGGTCGTTTTGTGAATGATAATTCTGGGAAGAAAAATCATCACTATGGAGCTTCGAGTGGAAGAGACCATACCGGTGCATGGACAAATAGGTCCACACAATTAAAGGTCCATATGTAGCTTTGTTAAGAACGTGGACTGATGAAAAGGCAGAGGAAAACATTACATCTTCATACCAATATGTGAATGAGCTGACCACTCGGTTAAAAACTGGCTGGAAACTTGCCAATGAAAATTTGAAACAAGCCAGGAAGAAACATGCTGCCTATTATAACAGGAAGGCGAAAGACAGAAATTTGACTGTGGGAGAGAAAGTACTGCTTCTTTTGCCCGGGAGTCAGAATAAGTTACAAATTGGATGGCAAGGTCCATATACAGTTCTAGAGAAGGTGTCTAGAACAAATTATAAGATAGATAAGAAGGGGAAAGAAAAAATCTATCATGTGAATCTCCTGAAGAAATATTTGGAAAGAGAACATCAGGAAGAGAACACTTGTTGACCTTGTCCATCGCCATGGAGATGAAAAAGGAACCACTTTCATCATTTGAATATCCATTACACCCCTGTGAGACAGCAGCACAGGTGAAAATCAGTAAACATTTAACGAAAACTCAGAAAGAGAGAGTGCAACAGGTTCTAAATAATCATGCAGAGGTGTTAACAGACCGACCAGGGCATACAAACCTATTGGAATATGATATGAAACTGATAGACCCCACACCTGTCTGTATGAAACCATATTCGATTCCGTTTGCTAAGGAGAAAGCTTTGAAGGAAGAGATAGACTATCTGTTGAAGGAAGGAATTATTTCGCACAGTGAATCTTCATATAGTTCCGGTGTTGTACTCTTAAGGAAGCCCTCTGGAGAACATAGACTCTGTATAGATTACAGGAGACTGAATGCTATTACAGAAGGACAGGTGGATCCATTGCCGGATACAAATCAGCTGGTTGCCAGTTAAATAAGGCTAAATATTTCTCAAGGGTGGATCTGAGTAAAGGATAATATCAGATTCCAGTAAAACCTGAGATCAGACAAAATTGTTGGATGTAAACATTTCGGAGGAACGTAATGAATCCCTGAGTTGCCTCTTTGATTGAGGATATTCCGAATGTTTCATACAGGATAATAAGAAGATTATGGGATCCACTACGAAAACTCTGCTATCACCAGGTATATGTTATCTCCTCATAACGTACATTTTGAGGGAAATATAATGTTCTCTGGACATGTCATTGCGCAGACTCAGAGAAGAGAAATGGTGAATACGGGTTGCGAAGCAGCATTAAGACAAGCACTCACACTTGCGGCTGTTCAGTAACATAACCGAAATATATTATTGGTTGTAGAAGTCTGAGGCAGATTTCATGAGTAGTGCCTACTCTGAATGGACCCAACTACATAAAACCATAATAGCACCACAGCAGAGTAAAGTCAAGTTGACTTACATTTATCTATGTGTATATAGAATAAAGGACTGACATATAGTGTCTGTTTTAAGAGGGGAGGTGTCGTGAAATATTCTAATCCACATATATAAATTAAAAGGAAGAAGAATGGTAAAGAACAGTGCTGTCACAATGGCTGTACTCGAAATCCCCTTTGTTTTATGCTTCGTCTGCAAATTGTAACGTTTCCACGTTAAATATAAGCCACTGCATAAATACAAGCGTTTCCACAACACATTAAAACGGGTATTGCATTTCTAAGAAAAACATTGAGAGGCACAATGCGTAATGACCTAAGTTAATCCTAACATTAATTATATTACGTTACCAAAACGAACGAACAGATGGACTAAAGGATAGAGAGAGGGGAGAGGCAGAAAGCCGAACGCGTGCAAAATTAAACACGCGTCTCGCTATTAATGCCAACCCAACAAGCGTAACGCGATACACAATTACTACTATCACGCGTGTAAGGCCACATGCACTAACTTTTTCGGACGGACAGTGATAAAAACACTAACCTTCCCAGAGTTAGGTTTTAAAAAACCTAGAAAACGCTTATTAGAAAAGATAACATTAGATGGGTTTACGTTTGAAAACATTACAGTACCCAGACAGCACATCTTCGAAACAGGAGGTAGAAGAAATTGCATATTTTGAACGCAGCCACTTAGCTCTTTTAAATTTGTATATTTGGGTTCCTTAGGGCTTGCTGACAAAGAATATGTAAAACGTTACGCAAATAGTCTAGGAATTACCAAATTATAACCAAAATAAAATAGTGGTGATGCCTGACAGCATGAAATCATTTCTGCTCATAAAATTTTTTTATAACGTGTTTGAAAAAAACCTTGCGTACGGAAATAGCCTACCATGTAAACTCCAAATTGATTGGAGCGCAACAAATATAAGACTAAACACGATTGGTCGGACTATAAATACTATCTTTGGTTGTTAGGGGAGACGTAGGAAGGTAAAATTTTTTCAAACACTTGTCGAAACGTGGCTCCATTGGCCAGACTCGCTGATATAATCACTTAGGAGCGTTAGTTCGAGACCACTAGTTCAAATAAGCTTGATAAAGCAACAGTGCGTTGAAGCCAGCTCATATTTTTGCTAAATAAAAGCCTGGAACATAAGCAGATGGGAATTTGTGCCAGAATTCATTGCTAGTCAACGTATCTGTGTTTATTCTATGAATTGTGGTAAGCTTGAAACATTCAGTATCTTTTAATGAAAATTGAATGTGAATTGTTAATTTATGCCTGTATATATGTGTAGTTCAGTAGCAAACATGATGTAAAGCCTATAATGCTCCAGCCTGAACAGAAGGTGTCGGAGGAAAGTAAAACGGCATGGAATGGCCAAACAGTACACTGACACCTAGATGATTGACTAAAAAGAAATAATGCTGGAAGTGCAGAGGCGTAGTAACCATTAAGGAGGTTATTACTGGTATAAAGTATTTCAGATGAAGCTGACAGTTGGCCTAACGCTCTGAACTCAATGTTTGTGGTGTATTGTGCTCAGTGTAGAACTAGAGTATCAATTAGTTATGAAGTAGAAGGTACATCCTTCTTGTTTTCAGGGACCGTGGTCTTGATGGTATTGAGCAGCACCTGGTCAGAGCTTTGCTGAATCCAGAGTCGGACAGCATACTCCTTGGTCCATTTAGCTATCAGTGAGGTGTCTCCAGAGCACAGGGGAGAAATCGAGCAGAGGAGTCTATTCCTGCCGCCATCACGCAAGATAAGCTGATGTGGCCAGCTGAGCTCAAAATTATGTATTCATTGATGCGTGCACCATGGGTTGAGTGATGGTGCCCGTGGTCTGGTTTTGTGAAGTGTGTAGATGTGTTCAGTCAAACAATGATCATACAAAATAACAGGGCAATCCACATTAGGACGTCAGTAAACTCACGACGTATAAAGTCAATGATTCTTGTAACAGCCGATGACGTTTTTTCTTCATTATTTATTGTGGACGCCACAGTGACAAAATGGTTACGCGAATATGTAGGCACATCAAACAGTCATTATCACAGCAACATATTCAATACAGCAATGGACGGTAGACAGCATTACAATGATGAGTCAGATGCATGTTATATTTCATAGTGCTGTAAATGTAGTCAGGTGAAAAAACTCCATCCTTTTCTATAACAGCCAGGAGATAACCAGATGTATGAGATCAGTTCACTCTCCTTAATCTGACTTCAGCAAGACAGGCACGTCTGCTGAAGTATAAATAATGTCCTCAAAAATATCCTCTAGATAACAAAGGTTTCCAAACCTAGTTCATGTAACAAAGTAGCAAGTAATGGTCCTTGGGACATGCATCAACCGATGCAGTACAATACAGCAACATGTGAGCTGGGAAAACATCTCGTGACGACGACTTTCGAAGACAGGCTATGAATCAAACGTCGCTCACGACCAAAAATCGATAGAGTTAATGAAAAGTTAATTTACCTTGCCTTCAGGAAATACACAGAAATATTACGCCTCCCGGCATGTGGAAATACACTAGAGGTATTATCTCGAATAAACGAAATATCCATTAAGAGGACTTCACATTCCTGACAGAACAAAAAATAGCGGAGATCCTCTCTCAGCGAGGCATCTTCCTAGCTATATCAAAATCGCTCACTCACTGGTGGGCGGAAATCGATCGACCAAGAAGCAAGACCAGTCATGCGCAGTCCAGCGCAAAATGACCACAGCTCAGAACTTAAGACGCAAGGACCTTTACTACGAACCAGCGTAAGAATGATTACCTTAAAAGGATAACCCAACAGGTTGCCAACCGTTTTTCTGAGAAAACGGCCTAGCATAGCAAACTTAACTGCATTCAATACCAACGCGAGGAGAGAGCTGCTTACCGAGAAAAGTGACTATAAATTTCAAGCAGTTGTTGCCCTTGCGTTACAAAATATATATTGTAATAAAACGATGTTGCGAGAATTTCTCACGCAACATATCACCACCTCCTCCCGATAAAAAAAAAATGTGGAACATATTTTTTTTTTTTTTAAATATCAAAGAGCATGCGATAAGCGGCTCAAAACGCACGAATTATGCGCTGATAATTAATTAAATTGCCTAACATGAGGCTAAATATAGAGTGTCTGGTGAGGATATACCTCAACAGAAAAATAAATATGTCTCAAAAAATATTCATATCGGGGAGGTGTCACCAAAACACATCACGTTAGCATGTAAACACAATATACGTATGCAAGTTACCATAATCATCATTAAATAGCATACTCTAATATTGTCTTAAAAAATATGGATGTACAAATCTGATAGAAAAATTTAATTAGTACATTATTTGACATGTAATGACATAAGTACATAGTAAAGTTAAAGTATATGACGATCCAGGACATATCCTCTGGCATTCCGAGGGTAAGTACACAATCTAGAACTCGTCATGCTTGATAATAGTAAGGTAAGTCCTCAGCTCATCAATGACATTCTGAGAAAGTACAAGCAATATAATGCTAATTAATAACTAATATGCTTCATAAGGTACAATACATTATTAATAATTGTGGCTGTTTAGTAAACTAACGGCCCTCATATTAACCACTCAGTCTTCCTCTATCATCTTAAAAAACGAACAGAAGAAGATGATAACAAAGCACGATAGTGTGTACATATAAAGTGAGTACAGATGTGCTAATCTATTGTAGTAATATAGGTGTGTTATGACTCTGTAATATATGGAAATATAGGACAGAAGTATTAGTTGGAGTCATGTGGGCATCTAGACAAAATGTCAGCCATCACATTATCCGCACCACGGATAGCTCGTACCGTGAAGTGAAAAGGTTGAAGAGCTATAGCATATCGAGTGGATCTCGAACTCTTCAAATTCTTAGTCTGAATAGCTGTAAGAGCTTTCTGATCAGTCTCTAGAATGAAATGTGCGCCCAGGAGGAATCTTTGTAGTTTTAGAATTGACCAAACCATTGCTAACAACTCACGGTCTAAAACCGAGTAGTTCCTCTCTGCCGCATTTAGTTTTCTAGAAATGTACATAACAGGATGCAGAGTATTTGCATATTCTTGCATCAGTGCTGCTCCAATCCCAGTGGATGAAGCATCACTCCGAAGAACAAAAGTCCTATCAAGAGTAGGTAATCTTAAGATGGGAGGAGAAGAAAATATATTCTTGATCTGGTCTAGGGAAGATTGGCATTCTTCAGACCAACGGACCAGATTAGGCGAACCTTTCTTCAACAATGTTGAGAGAGGTGCCATGATCGAAGATAAATTTGGAATAAATCTCCCATAAAATTGAATTAAACCTAAGAGACTCCTAACTTGTTTCTTCGTTTTAGGAACAGAGATGTTCAGTATTTTGGAAGTATTGTGGTCTTCTGTCTTCAAGAGACCATGACCAACACGATGACCCAGGAAAGAGATTTCACCAAAACCAACAAAAGCTTTAGAAGGTTTTGCTGTCAAATTATTCTCACGTAGAGTTGACAGTAAGTCATATAACCCTAAATAGTGATCTTCCCAGGTATCACTGAAGAGACAGATGTCATCTAAGTATGCGATGACATCCGAACGATGTGACAGAATTCGACGCATCATGCGAACGAAAGTGGCAGGGGCGTTCATGAGACCAAAAGGCATAACATTCCATTGAAATAGACCCCTAGGTGTAGAAAAAGCAGTAAGAGGTTTGGCATGCTCTGCTAAAGGCACTTGCCAATAACCTTTAGACAAGTCAAGTTTAGTGAAGAATCTAGAATTAGAAAGTCTAATCAGTAGATCTTCTAACAAAGGCATCGGTTCAGCATCGAACTTTGTGACCTGATTCAATTTGCGATAATCAACGCAAATTCGTATGTTCTTATCCTTCTTCCGGACAATAACCATGGAAGAAGAATATGGTGAAGTCGATGGTTCAATTATATTTAATTGAATCATTTCATCCAATTCCTTTTCCACTTGCGACTGAAAGTGTATAGGGATAGGATAAGGCCTAACCCTAATTGGATTATTGTCGGTAAGAATTATGTCATGTTCTATGACATCTGTGTGTCCAGGAATGTCAGTGAGAACATCCTGAAATGTTTGTAACATCGACGAGACTTGTCGATGTTCGTCACCAGAAAGATTAGGAGAAACAGAAACGTTTTTCCAAGATTCCGTGGAATGTAATGGAACCACTGGAAGGGGAAGATTGACATCAGAGAAGGTAGATTCCTCATCCTGTATGACAGACAGGGATGAATAATGACCGTGAGGTGCAGGAGCATCATCCGTTGCCTGGAAAATAGGCAGCAAATAGTCCGGACGTTCGTGAAATTCCGAAAGCATGTTTATGTGGAAAGTTTTATGCTTTCCATCAATATCGACCACATAGTCGACATCGGAAATCCGAGAGACTATTGCATACGGACCTTTCCATGCAATAAGAAGTCTATTTTCCCTACTGGGTAGTAGGACGAATGCTTTGTCACCTGGACAAAGTTGTCGTAGACATCTATTTTTGTTAGCAAACTGCCTTGCCTTTTCTTTAGCAATTTCTGATGAAGCAGTTGCTAGTTTACATGCCTCAATGATCTTTTGCCTCAGAGCAATAACATACTCATATGAGGATTGAGTTTCATCACTAATATCATCGGCAGTGATGAGATCGTGTAATAAAGACATAGGGCCGCGCGGACGCGCGCCAAAGACAAGTTCGAAGGGAGAAAATCCTGTGTGTTCATTAGGGACTTCTCTATAGGCAAAGAGAGCCGCGGGTAAAACCCTGTCCCAATCTTGAGGATGATCTTCAGTTATCTTACCAAGCAAAGTCTTGAGCGTTCTATTCAGACGCTCAACTAACCCATTAGACATAGGATGGTAGATACTACTGAGAGATCGTTCAATATGTAAGGTAGACATTACCTGTGACATAGTGTCAGATATGAGTTGAGTGCCATGGTCTGACAATATTTCTCTGGGGAACCCCAAGCGAGAAAATATCAACCAAAGAGCATCTGCGATATCTGTAGTAGATATGCTCTTAAGAGGAATAGCCTCTGGCCAACGTGTGCACATATCGACACATGTAAGGATGAACTGATGTCCTCTGGCCGACTTCACCTTAAAAGGGCCAATAATATCTATGGCCATTTTCTGAAACGGCCGAATAGGAATGTCAGCAGCCTGGATAGGCGCAGCATGTCGTGGTCCTCTAGATTTGACCTCCTGACATACCTTGCATGATCGGCAGTAAATACGAATGTCCTTGTTGACAAAAGGCCAAAAGAAAGCCGCAAGGACTCTCGACTTCGTACGGGAAAAACCCATATGTCCAGCACATTGCGAGTCATGAGCATGTTGTAATATTTGCACTCTCATGCTCTTGGGAACAAGAATTTGCGAATGTGCCGACGTAGTCGAATCTTGTACCATACGTACAAGTACGCCGTTTCTCATTGCAATCCAAGATTTTCTATTTGTATCCTGATTCGGATCACCTTTCTTCGCAAGAATGAAGAATTTTTTTAAAGAAGGATCTTCTTCTTGCAATTTTATGAAAGAGTCACGAGTAATCACTAAGTGACTATCTTGGCTATCAACTTCATTATCACCATTCAGTGAAGTTTCGGGTGTTTGTAGAGCTTGTGCTCTTGTAACTACTGCATTTGTAGCTTGCATGTTATTATCTTCCCAAGCAGCAATCTGCTGTGGGGTACACTCCCTAACTCCGTGAATACGACCAATAATAAGGTCCGCAATAGGATTAGGTAAAAGACAAGCATGCACATCTCCTGTAAAGAAAGGAGTGGCAATGCGAATTACAGCAGTAGGATATTTTTCTAGAGTGCCGCCAAATGTGACACATTTAATAACCTTTCCTGTAGCACAAGATGGATCTACAAGCGATTGTCTAACACCAATAGTGGTGCATCCGGAATCGAAAAGTAGTGAGACCGGAGTATCATTAACAAGACCCTTATGTAGGATTAAAGAACCCCTCCCGTCATGCGCAACAGGAGCGGGAAGAGGGTGACCACAACTCAAAGTAGTTATGGTACCCGGTTCGAATAAAGTACTGCATTGGGGGCATTTGTTTGCTCTCTCAAAGTCAAAAGCAGAACCAGTGACGGCGTCAAAGTTTTTATTATCAACAACCTGATTACAGGCTCCCTGAGTTTCCTGTTGTACAGAATTAGCCTGCTGATATCTCTTTTTTGTGTGATGAGATCTACCCCGACTATTATTACCTCTGAAGTTATCAGAGTTATTATTATCTCTGCAGTTATTATTGTCTCTATTGTAATTGTTATCATGGTTCGAATTCCAGTTTCCACGATTACTTTCATGTCCACATTGATGCGAACATCTATTTGTTTGGTTTTGAGGTCTTCGACAGGAATAACCTCTATTACCATATCCTCTTTTGAAATGCCTATAATTATTAGGGTGATAGTAACGAGCACTATCAGGTTGTCTCCAATTCTTCGAAGAAGAATCACCATGAAATTGATTTCCATGATTTTGACAGAAATTACCGCTACTCTTTCTATCAAAATTTTGTTGGGATCTACGAGCAAAGTTTTGACCATACGGTGCTGCCGAAGCAACTGGTAAACCTTCTTTCACCTTAGAGTTACCCATGGTTATGTGTGGGTGCGCAGTTACGTATTGGCAACAGAAATCTTCCATTTCTTTTATTGTTTTAGGTTTACGTTCATGAAGGAAAGCAAGGAAAGACTCATTGACAGACGACATGACTTTGTCTCTAAGTATTAAGTCCATAAGTCCTTCATAAGTTTTTTCCGTCTTAGATAGTTCAACCCATCGTGAGAAAGTAATGCGTATTCTTGCTATAAACTCGGAGAATTCAACTCCAGTTTCAGGCAACATGTTTTTAAATTGTAGACGATAGCCGTCTTCGTTAAGCTGATATTTCTTTAACAAAGCGGCCCTGACAACCTCATAATTGTTCTTGTCAGGTTCATCCACCATATTTAACATACTTAGAGCTTTACCTGTCAGTATCCCTGACAACTGATAAACATATTTTGCTTTGTCTATGTTATGAGCTTTACATGCTTGTTCAAATCTGTCCAGATAGAACATTATGTCATCACTGGAAGGATTAAATGTTGGTAACTTAATCTTAAAAGTATCATTATTAGACTTATCAGAAGATGAGCTCTTGTTTGCATCATTAGCATTACTCATGCTCGTCAATTTTAACTTCTCCAACTCTAAAGCTAAGAGTTTTTCTTCATGTTCCATTTTTGCTTTTTCTTTCCTCTCATCAGACTCTCTCTGTAATCTTCTTTCCTCAGCCTCAGCCTCTCTTTGTAACTTTTTCTCTTCAGCCTCAGCCTGTAGTCTCTTATTTTCAGCCTCTTTCTCAAGTCTCTTATTTTCAGCTTCTTTCTCCAGTCTTTTATTCTCAGCTTCTTTTTCAAGTCTTTTATTTTCAGCCTCTTTTTGAAGTCTTTCAGCTTCTAGTTGTAGCTGGAGTTTTCTCTCCTCAGCTTCTGATTCCCTTTTTAGTTTTTCCATTTCCATTTGGAATTTTCTTTCATCTGCCTGCATCTGCAGTCTCAGATTCTCAGAATCTATCTTTTTCTGCTCAGCTTCTGCTTTCTGTCTTTTTTCCTCAGACTTCAGCGCTTTGTTATATAGAGCAGTAGCATACTCTTCCAATTTATCATCAGTCTTTCCAAGGGATTTACCCTGTTCAATAAAGTACTCAAGTGTAGACATGTTGTCTAACATATGAGTCCAAAAACCTGAAATAATTAACTAATTTATTTCAAACCTAAGTGTAACAAGTCTTAATTAAGCACTTGTATATTCACATCACATTATATTATCCCAGTCTCTGTGGGAAAACAAGTCTCCAACCAAAGAACTTGTATATGAAATGTCAACAATCAATTCTTTATCATAAGTGCACTTCTGATTCAATAGTGCACGACACTATTCATCATTCATTTATCATCAGTATAGTAGTAGCCCTGACTGTGTTACCACGGAAAACCATGTCATCGGTCTTAGAAAAATAATCAAAATAGGAACATGGAACGTCAGAAGCTTATACCAAGGAAAACAGTACATAGTGAAGAACGAGATGGAAAGGCTAAACATCGATATCCTGGGCATCTCAGAGCACAGATGGTCGGGCCAGGGACACTTTTCGATTCCATCAGGAGGAACATTCATATACTCAGGCAAAGAGAGAGGAGGTCAGAGCGGCGTCGGCTTCTACCTGTCTAAAAGGACAGCTGCCTCCCTATTAGGATATAATCCCATAAATGACCGCATTGTCACAATCAGACTAAAAGGAAAAAGAAAGAACATCACAATTATACAAACATATGCGCCAACAGCAGCTGCTGAAGAACAGGAAATTGAAGATTTTTACAATGAACTGCAAAATGCATTAGAGAAAGCAAATAAGCAAGATATTAGGATAATAATGGGAGATTTTAATGCCAAAGTTGGAAACGAAAGATTAGAACATGAAAAAAGAGTGAAAGGAAGTTATGGATTGGGCCAGAGAAATGAGAGAGGAGAACGCTTGACAACATTCTGCCTAGAAAACAACCTAGTCATCACGAATACTCTTTTTATGCAACATAAACGACACCTGCAGGAAAATAGAGGAAATGCGCGAACAGGGATTGAGTAAGAATATGTTTTCTGAAGTAAGAACATTGAAAAACAGCAACTTTAAATCATCACCTCGAGCAATAAACGACAAGAAAGGCGACACTCTAACAGAACGTAAAGATATTATAAACAGATAGAAGGAGTACGGTCAAGAAATGTATACGGAAACAAACAAATCGGCAGATAACAACGTCATGAATGAAGCGGAGTGACCAGAACCTACCATTAGAGGAAGTCGGAATGCAATCAAAACACTTAAAAAGTGGAAATCTCTGGTTGTGATGAAATAACAGCTGAAATTATACAGGCAGGAGGAGAAGGCAGCGCTCGTATATACCATGCATTATTGCTGCAAAGATCTGGCAAAGCGGAATTTGGCCCAAGGAATGGAAACGATAATTTACATCCCTTTGCCAGAGATGTATATACTGTCACAAATGCTATTAGCTCTTATTAAGCCAATGCCAGCCAAATACTTTTACCTAAAAGAAGTATAAAGAGAAAACGAGAATACATCTCAGACCGAACACTGAAGTTGGTGGTAGAGAGAAGTAAAAATGAGTGTCCAAAAAAAGATACAGAAATTCAGGAGTTGTACAAGGAATTACACAAAGCAGATTAAAGACAAACGAGTTCAGACAAGACAAAACGAACAATACATAAACGTCATGCTGCAGAAAATAGAGGAAATGCGCGAACAGGGAAACAGGGGAATTTTTGGAAAAAGTATGAATATGTTTTCTGAAGTAAGAACATAGAAAAACAGCAACTTTAATCATCCACCCCGAGCATAAACGCCAAGAAAATATAAAAAAAACGACAAGAAAGGCCGACACTCTAAACAGAACGTAAAGAAATTCTGAAACAGATGGAAGGAGTAACTGTCAAGAAATGATCATACGGACATAACACAAAGCGGCATGATCAACAACGTCATGAATGAGCGCGAACGTGAACCAGTAACCTACCATAGAGGAAGTCCGGAATGCAATCAAATCACTTAAAAAGTGGAAAATCTCCTGGTTGTGATGGAAAATAACAGCTGTATTGATACAGGCAGGAGAGAAGGCAGCGCTCGTATATACCAGGCATTATGCTGCAAAAGATCTGGCACAGCGGAATTTGGCCCAAGGAATGAAACGATCATTTACATACCCTTGCCAAAAAAGGGCAACCTGAAACTGTGCACAAACAACAAGAACTATAGCTCTTATAAGCATGCCACAAAAGACTTTACAAACATCATAAAAGGATGCAACACACGCTAGAAACAGAAATAAATGAAGTCCAGGCGGGTTTTCGAAAAGGTAGAGGCACTAGAGATCATATATTCAACATGAGGATCATCATATAAAAGTGTAAGAGAATTCAACAATGACCTACATAACTTGTTTCAAATGATTACACCAAACTTCGATTGAGTACAACATCAGCAGTTTCATGGGCTGAAGAAGAAGAGAGAAGAAAGAAAAGGAAGAAGAAGAAAGAAGAAGAAAAAAGAGAAGAGAGAAAAGAAAAAGAAGAAAGAAAAGAAAAGAGAAAAGAAAAGAAGAAGAAAAAGAGAAGAAAGAAAGAAGAAAGAGGAAGAAAGAAGAAAAGGAGAAGAAAAGAAAAGAAGAAAAGAAAAGAAAGAGAAAAAAGAAAAAAAAAAAGAGGAGAAAGAAAAAGAAGAAAGAGAAGAAAAGAAGAGAAAGAAAAAGAAAGAAAAGAAGAAGAAAGAGAAGAAAAGAGAAGGAGAGGAAAGGAAAAGAGAAAGAAGAAAAAAAAGGAGAAAAAGAAAAAAGAAGAAAGAGAAGAAGAAGAGAAAAAGAAAGAGGAAAAAGAAAAAAAGAAGAGAAAAAGAAAGGAAGAGAAGAAGAAGAAGAGAAAAGAGAAAAAAGGAGAAGAAGAAGAGAAAAGAAGAAAAGAAGGAGAAAAAGAAAGAAAGAAAAGAGAAAAGAAAGAGAAGAAAGGCGAGGCCAGAATCTATACCAAAACACCAAGAAGACCAAAGTATTGACAACAGACAAAGTCAGACTAAGACCAGAAAACAACAAATAGCATAAACGAACCACTGCAAGTGAAAATCAGAGGAAATGCGCGAACAGGGACTTAGAGTAAGAATCATTAACAGCTCTGAAGTAAGTGCATTAGAAAAACAAGCAGACTTTAAATTGCATCACCCCCCGAGCATAATACACAAAAAGGCGACAAACCTCTAACAGAAAGTAAAGATATTCAAGCAACAGATGGAACAAAGTTTTCAACTGAATCAGAGAAATGTATATCCCAATAAGCAACCATACGGCTGCGAGACATGGACGCTCAATAAAACAGTTGAAGCGGAACGTGAAACCAGAAGACCTACCATAGAGGAAGTACAGGAATGCATTCGAACACTTAAAAAGTGCTACAGAATCTCCTGGTTGTGATGAAATAACAGCTGGACAGAAAAAAAGACCCAGGCAGGAAGGAGTAAGGCTGCACTCACTAAACGTACAGTAACATTGGCTCCTATGCTGCACCATCTGGCATAAGAAGCTGAAATATTTCCCAAGGTCATATAAAAAGATCAATTGTATACGTAAGGAAAAAACATGCCAGAAGGCATGGTCAACCTGAAACGGTGGCACAAACTACAGGTCGATAGCCTTAATACGCCGGTGGACCAGCAAAAACTTTTACCATCACAATGAGAGTCTGCAACTATAGTCCTAAAACTGAAATAATTGAAGTACAGACTATTGCCAGGGTTTTCGACCATGCGTAGAGGGAGCAGAGATCATATAGGACAAACGTTGAGTGATCATCATATACGACACATGATGATAGTATTTCAACCAGTTGACCTAGCATAGCTTGCATTCATTGAGTATCACCATAACGCTAAAACGATTGACTATTACAACATCAGCAGAGCAGAGATGAAAACACAGAACCTGTAACCCCATAACCCCATTACCCCCCCACGCCCCGACCCCCCAAACCCCCTGCACCTCCCCCCTAACAAACCCCTGTTAACTGTCCGCCCTCCCCTCCCCCACGCACGCCGGCCCTAACAGGCCCTCACCGCCCCCCCCAATCCTCACGCACATCTCAATGCCATCACCCGACCCACCCAGCCAAGACCGCACACAAAGAGAAAAGGAGACACAATGTCACCACCAACACTTGTAGAAAATGCACACTAAACAAAAGTAAAGATGGCGGCACCCCCCTACGCCCCCACCTCCAACCCCACCCCACCCGTCCGCAGCAACAACCTCCCGCCCCCCCACAACCCCCCATACAACCGGACCCCTACCTCACTAAGCCCACCGAAGACGCTTACATCAAAATTCCCAGAACTCGGACCCCATTGCCCCGCCCTTAGAAACCGCACCCACAAGCCGACCACTCGACGTTTCCAGAACAAGCGGAGACACCACCCCCAACCGAGAACGGCCGCAAGACCTATAGGCACCACAAAATAACTCCCAATAACATATCCCCCAAGCCGCGCAGCTCCCCTAGACGCCTAGAAAAGAAGGAAGAAGAGAAAAGAAGAAAGGAAGAAAGAGAGAGAAAAGAAAGAAGAGAAGAGAAAAAGAGAAGAAAAGAAAGAGGGAAGAGAGAAAGAAGAAGAAAGAAAGAAGAAAGAGAAGAGAAGAGAAAGAAGAAAAAGAGAAGAAGAAAGAAAGAGAAGAAGAGAAGAAGAAAGAGAAAAGAAGAAAGAGAGAGAAGAAAGAGAAAGAGAAAAAAGAAGAAAGAAGGAGAGAAGGAAAAAGAGAGGAGAGAGAGAAAAAAAAAGAAAGAAAGAAAGAAGAAAGAAAAAAGAAAGAAGAAGAGAGAAGAAAAAGAAGAAGAAAGAGAAGAGAAAGAAAGAAAGAAGGAAGAAGAGAAGAAAAGAAGAAGAAAGAGAGAGAGAAGAGGAGGAGAAAAAAGAAGAAAAAGAAAGAGAAGAGAAGAGAGAAGAAGAAGAAAGAGAGAAAAAGGAAGAAAGAGAGAAAGAAGAAAGAGAGAGAAAAAAAAAAGAGAAGAAGAAGAAGAGAAGAGAGAAGAGAGAAAAGAGAAAGAGGAAGAAGAAAGAAAAGAAAGAAGAAGAGAAAAGAAGAGAGAAAAAAGAGAAGAAAGAGAAAAGAGAGAAGAGAAAAAAAGAAAGGGAAAAAAGAGAAAGAAAAAGAAAGAAGAAGAGAGAAAGAGAAAGAAGAAGAAGAAAGAAAGAGAAAAGAAGAGAAAAGAGAGAAAAAAAGAGAAGAAAAAAAGAGAGAGGGAAGAGAGGGAAAGAGAGAGAAAAGAAGAAGAGAAAAAAGAGAGAGAAAAAAAGAAAAAAAAGAAAAAGAGAAGAAAGAAGAGAAAGAAAGAGAAGAAAGAGAAAAGAAAAGAGAGAAAGAAGAGAAAGAAGAAAAGAAAGAAGAAGGAAAAGAAGAGAAGAAGAAAAGAAGAAGGGAAGAAGAGAGAGAGAAGAAAAAAAGAGAGAAAGAGAGAAAAGAAGAGAAGAGAAGAAAGAAGAAAAGAAGAGAAGAAGAAGAAAGAAGAGAGAAGAAGAAGAAGAAGAAGAGAAAGAAGAGGAAAGAAAGAAAAAGAAAAGAGAAGAGAAAAAAGAAAGAAAGAGAAGAGGAAAGAAAGAGAGAGAAGGAGAAAAGAGAAGAAAAAAAAAGAAGAAGAGAAGAAAGAAGAAGAAAGGAAGAAGAAGAAGAAGAGAGAGAAAAAGAAGAAGAAGAAGAAGAGAAAAGAAAAGAAGAAAAAAAGAAAGGAGAGAAGAGGAGGAGAAAAGAGAAAGAGAAGAAAGAGGAGAGAAGGAAGAAGAGAAAAAAAAAGAAAAAGGAGAGAAAAGAGAAGAAGAAAAAAGAAAGAAGAAGAAAGAAAAAAAAAGAGAGAAAAAGAAGAAAAAAAAAGAAAAAAAAAAGAGAAGAAAGAAAAAGGGAAAAGGAGAAGGAAGGGAAAAGAAGAGAGAAGAAGAGAAGAGAGAAGAAAAAAAAAAAGGAAGAAAGGGAAAGAAAGAAAGAAAAGGAAGAAAAGAAGAAAAGAGAGAGAAGAAGAAAAGAAAAAAAGAAGAGAAGAAGAAGAAAGAAGAAAGGAAAGGAAGAAAGAAGAAAGAGAGGAAAAGGAGAAGAGAGAGAAAAGGAAAGAGGGAAAGAAGAAGAAAAAGAGAAGAAAAAAAAAAGAGGAAAAAGAGAGGAAGAAGAAGAGGGAAGAGAAGAAAAAAGAAAGGGAAGAAAAAGAAAAGAAAGAAGAAGAAGAGAAGAAAAAAGAAAAAGAAGAGAGAAAAGGAGAGAAGAAAAGAGAAGAAGAAAAAAAAGAGAAGAGAAAGAAAGAAAGAAGAAAGAGAGAAAAGAAAGAAGAGAGAAAGAAGGAGAGAAGGAAGAAAGAGGAAGAAAAAGAAGAGGAAAAAAAGAAAAGAAGGAGGAAGAAAAAAGAGAAAAAGAAGAAAGAAAGAGAGAAGGAGAAGAAAAAGAGAAAGAAAGAAAGAGAAGAAAAAGAGAAAGAAGAAGAAAAGGAAAGAAAAAAGAGAAGAAAGAAAAAGAAAGAGAGAGAGAAAGAGAGATAAATGAAGTACAGGCGTTTTCGACCAGGTAGGGAACTAGAGATCATATATTCAACATGAGGATCATCATTGAAAAAGAGTAGAGAATTCAACATTTGACCTACATACCTTGTTTCATTGATTACACCAAAGCTTTCGATTGTGTTACATCTTCGTGCAGTTATGGGCTATTTATGAAACTATGGATTATCCAAACCAGGATTTCAGAAGAAAGAGAAAGAAGAAGAGAAAGAGAAAGAAAAAAAAAGAAAGAAAAAAAAGAGAGAAAAGGAAGAAAGAGAGAGAAAGAGAAGAAGAAGAGAAGGGAAAAAGGAAGAAAAGAAGAAGGAAAGGGAAAAAGAGGAGAAAGAAAAAGAGAGAGAGAGAAGAAAGAAAGAGAGAAAGGAAGAGAAAAAAAGAAGAGAAGAAAAAAAGAGAAGAAGAAAGAAGAGAAAAGAAGAAAAGAAAAAGAAAAAGAAAAGAGAAGAAGAAAGAAAGAAGAAAGGAAAAGAGAGAAAAAGAAGAGAAGGAAGGAGAAAAAAAAGAAGAGAGAGAGAAGAGAGAGAGAAGAAGAAAGAAGGAAAGAAGGAAGAGAAGAAAAGAGAGAAGAAAAAGAGAGAGGAAAAAGAAAGAAGAAAGAGAAAGAGAGAGAAGGAGAGAAGAAGAAAAAGAAAAAAGAGAAGAGAGAACAGAAGAGAAAAGGAGGAAAGAGAGAGAAGAAGAAAGAAGAGAAGGGGGGAGAGAGAGAAGAGAGAAGAGAAGAAGAAGAAGAAGAAGAAGAAAGAGAAAAAGAGAAAGAAGAGAAAAAGAAAAAGAAGAAAAAGAAAAAAGAAGAAAGAAAAGAAAAAAAAGAGGAAAGAAAAGAAAGGAAAAAAGAGAGAAAGAGAAAAGAAAGAAGAAAGAGAAGAAAAAGAAGAGAAGAAAGAGAAGAGGAGAGGAGAAAAGAAAGAAGAAGAGAGAAGAGAGAGAGAAAAGAGAGAAGAAGAGAGAGAAAGAGAGAGAAGAAGAAAGAAAAGGAAAGAAAAAAGAGAAAAAAAGGAAAGGAGAAAAAAGAAAAAAAAAAGAGAGAAGAAAAAGGAAGAAGAGAGGAAGAAAGGAGAGAAAGAGAAAAGAAGAGAAAAGGGAGAAGAGAGGAAGAGAGAGAAAAGAAGAAAAAGAGAGAGGGAAGAAAAGAAAAAAGAGAAAAGAGAGCAGAGAGAAGAGAGAAGAAGAAAGAAGGGGAAGAGAGAAAGAGAAAGAAAGAAAAAGAGAGAGAGAAGAGGAAGAAGAAGAGAGAAGGAAAAGAGAAAGAGAGAGAAGAGAGAAAAGAAAAGAAGAGAAGAAGGAGGAGAAGAGAAAGAAAAAAGAAGAAAAAAAAAAGAAGAGAGAAAAAGAAGAAAAAAGAGAAAGGAGAAAGAAGAAGAAGAGAAGAAAAAAAAGAAAAAAGAAGAAAGAGAGAGAGAGAAAGAGAGAAGGAAAGAGAAGAAAGAGAAAAAAGGGGAAGGAAGAGAGAAGAGAAGAAAGAAGAAAGAGAAAAAGAAAGAGAGAAAGAAAAAGGAAGAAGAAAAGAAGAAAAGAAAAAGAGAAGAAAGAAGGGAAGGAGAAGAAAAAAAGGAGAAGAAAGAAAGAGAGAGAAGAGGAAAGAAGAAAGAAAAAAAAGAGAGAAGAAAAAGAAAAGAAAAACAAGAAAAAGGAAAGAAAGAGAAGAGAGAGAAAAAGAGAAGGAAAGAAAGAGAAGAGAGAAGAGAGGAGGAAAGGAAAAAAAGAGAGAGAGAGAAGAGAAAAGAGAAGAAAGAAAGAGAGAAAAAAAAGAAGAAGAAAGAGAGAGAGAAAGAAGAAGGAGAGAGAAAGAAAGAGGAGAAGGAAGAGAAGAAGAAAGAAGAAGAGAAGAAGGAAAGAAGAGAGAGGGAGAAAAAAAAGAAAGAGAGAGAAAGAGAAAAGAAGAGGAAGAGAAAAAGAGAGAGAAAGAGAGAAGAGAGAAGAGAGAAAAAGAAAAAGAGAAGAAGAAAAGGGGGAAAAAGAAAGAAGAAAGGAAGAAAAGAAGAAGAAGAAAAGAAAAAGAAGAAGAGAAGAAGAAAAAGAAAAAAAAAGAAAGAGAAGAAAAAGAAGAAGAAAAAAAAAAAAGGAGGAGGAAAAGAGAGGAGAAAAGAAAGAGAGAGAGAAAAGGGGAAAGAAGAAAAAAAGAAAAGAAAAAGAGAAAGAAAGAAGAAGAGAAAAAAGAGAGAGAAAAAAAAAAAGAAGAGAAGAAGGAAAAAGAGAGAAAGAAGAAAAGGAAGAAGAGGAGAAAGAAAAGAAGAGAAAAGAAAAGCAGAAAAAAGAAAGAAGAAGAAGAAAAAAAAAAGAGAGAAAAAAAGAAAAAGAAAAAAGAAAGAGAAAGAAGAGAAGAGAGGAGAAAAGAAAAAAAGAGAAGAGAAAGAGGAAAAAGGAGAGAGAAGAAAAAGAAGAAAGAGAGAAGAAAAAAAGGAAAGAAGAAAAAAAAAAGAAGAGAAAAAGAGGAGAAGAAAGAAGAGAAGGAAAGGGAAGAGAAGAAAAGAAAGAAAAAGAAGAGAAGAAGAGAGAGAAAGAAAAAAAGGAAAAAGAGAAAGGAGAAAGAAGAAGGGAAAAAGAAGAGAAGAGAAGAAGAAAGAAAGAAGAAAAAGAAAAGAAGAGAGAAAAGAAAGGAAAAGAGGAAAAAAGAAAGAAAGAAGGAGAAGGCAAAAGAGAGAAAAGGAGAGAGAAAAAGAGAAAAGGGAAAAGAGAAAAGAAGGAAAGAAAGAGAAAAAGAAGAAGAAGAAGAGAGAGAAAGAGAGAGAGAAAGAAAGAAATAAAGAAAAGAGAAGAGAAAAGAAGAAAAGAAGAAAAAAAAAAGAAGAAGGAAGAAGAAGAAAAGGAGAAAAGAAGAAGAAAAAGAAGAAAAAGAAAAAGAGAGAGGGAGAAGAAAAAAGCAGAAAAGAAAGAAAGAAGAGGAGAAGAAAAAGAAGAAGAAAAGAAGGAAAGAAAAAAAAAAAAAGAAAGAGAAAGAGAAAGAGAGAGAAAGGAAAGAAGGAGAGAAAAGAGGAGGAAAAAAAAAAAAGAGAGAGAAGAGAGAAAGAAAAGAAAGAGAAAAGAGAAGAAAAAGAAAGAAGAAAGAAGAAAAAAGAAAGGAAAAAGAAGAAAGAAAGAAAAAAGAAAAGAAAAGGGAAGAGAAGAAGAAGAGAAAAAAAGAAGAAGAGAGAGAAGAAAGAAAGAAGAGAAAGAGAAGAGAAGAAGAGAGAAAGGGAAGAGAGAAGGAAGAAAAGAGAGAAAGGAAAGAAGAAGAGAGAGAAGAGAGAGAAGGCAGAGAAGAAGAGAAAAGAAGAAAGAAAAAAGAGAGAGAAGAAAGAGAAGAGAGAAAAAAGAGAGAGAAAAAGAGAGAAGAGAAAGGAAGAAAGAAGAAGAGAAAAAAAGAAAAAGAAGAAAAAAGAAGGAAAAAGAAAAAAAAGAGAAAAGGAAGAAGAAAAGAAAAAAAGAGAGAAAGAGAAGAGAAAGAAGAAAGAGGAAGGAGAGAGAGAGGAAGAAAAGAAGAAGGAAGAGAGAAAGAAGAGAGAAGAGAGAGGGAAGGAAAAGAGAGAGAGAAAGAGAGAGAAAAGAAAAAAAAAAAAAGAAAAAGAAAGAGAAAGAAAAGGGAGAGAAGAAAAAAAAGAAAAAAAAAGAAAGAAGAAAGAAGAGGGAAAAGAAAAGGAGAAGAAAGAAGAAGAAAGAAAAAGAGGAGAGAGAGAGAGGAGAAGAAAGAAAGAAAGAGAAAAAGAAAAGAAGAAAAAGAGAAGAGAGAAGAGAAAAAGGAAAAGAAAGAGGGAGAGAGAAGAGAAGGAAAGAAAGAAAGAAGAAAGAAAAGAAAGAAAAAGAAGAAAAGAAAGGGAGAAAGAAGAAGAGGAAGAAAAGAGAAGAAGAAAAGAGGAAAGAGAGAAAAAGAAAGGAAGAAAAGAGGAAGAAGGGAAAGAAAAGAAAAAGAAGAAAAAGAGGAGAAAAAAGAAGAGAAGAGAGGAAAGGAAAAAAAGAGAGAGAAAAAAAGAAAAAGAAGAGAGAGAGAAAAAGAAGAAAAAAAGAGAAGAGAGGAAAAAAGAAGAAAAAAGAAAGAGAGAGGAAGAAGAAGAAGAAAAGGAGAGAGAAGAGAAAAGAAGGGAGAAAGGGAGAGAAGAAAAGAGAAAAGGAAGAGAAGAGAAGAAAAAAAGAAAGCAGAGAGAAAGAGAGAGAAGAAGAAAGGAGAAAGAAAGGGAAGAGGTGAAGAAAGAAAAAAGGAGAAAAGAAGAAGAGAGAGAAAAAGAAGAAAGAGGAAGAAAAAGAAGAGGAGAAAGAAAAGAGAAAGAAGAGAGAAAAGAGAGGAGAAGGGAAGAAAAAGAAGAGAGAAAGAAGAGGAGAAGAAAGAAGAAAAAAGAAGAAAGAAAAGAGAGAGAAAAGAAAAAGAAAAGAAGAGAAAAGAAGAGAAAAGAAGAGAAGAAGAAGAGAGAAAGAGAAGAGAGAGAAGAGAGAAAAAGAGAAAAGAAAAAAAGAGGAGGAAGAGAAAGAGAAAGAAAAGAAGGAGAAAAAAGAAAGGAAGAGAAGAGAGAAGAAGAGAGAAGAGAAAAAGAAAGAGAAAGAAAGAGAAGGGAGGAAAGAGAAAGAGAAAGAGAGAGAAGAAAAGGAAGAAGAAGAAGAAAGAAAGACAGGAAGAAGAAAGAAGAAAAAAAGAAAAGAAGAAAAGAAGAAAGAAAAAGAAAAGAAAAGAGAGAAGAAAAGAAAAAAAACAAAAAAGAAAGAGGGAAGAGGAAAGAAAGAAAAAAGGAAAGAAGAAGAAAAGGGAGAAGAGAGAGAAAAAGAGAAGAGAAAGAAGAAGAGGGAAAAAAGAAAGAGAAGAGAAGAAGAGAAAGAGAAGAGAGAAGGAAGAAGAGGGAGAGAAGAAAAAAGGAAAGAAGAAGAAAAAGAGAAGAAGGTAGAAGAAAGAGGGGGAGAGAAAGAAGAAAAAGAGAGAAAAAAGGAAAGAGAAAGAAAGAGAAGAAAAAGAAAAGAAAGAGAGAGAAAAGAGGAAAAAAGCAAAGAAAGAGAGAAAGAGAGAAGAAGAGGAAGAAAGAAAGAAAAAAGAGAAAAAAGAGAAGAGAAGAGAGAGAAAGAGAGAAAGAGAGAAAAGAAAAAGAGGGAGAAAAGAGAAGAGAGAAGGAAAGGGAGAGGAGAGAGAAGAGAAGAGAGAAAGAAGAAGAGGAAGGAAGAGAAGAAAAGAGAAAAAAAGAAGGAAGAGAGAGGAGGAAGAGAAAGAAAAGAAAGAAAAAGAGGGAAAGAGGGGAGAGAAGAGAAGAGAGAAGAGAAGAGAGAGGAAAGGGAAGAGAGGAGAGAGAGAGAGCAAAGAAAAGAGAAGCAGGCATCTTCCGTAGAATAGTGGGGCGAAAATCAGAATGGTTTGTAGTACAGAATGTAGTAGAGACAAGCTGTATCGCCAAGAGAGAAGAGGGGGAGAAAGAAGAAGAAAGAATACTAGACTGTGGTGGAAACATCAAATGGCCATTCGAATACAGAAAAGGAGTACCACAGGGCCAAAAGCAAGTGTACCCTTTCCCCTTTACATTTATGATGCGCAGAGAAATCTCATGAGAAACGCAAGAGATGACCAAGAACACACTGAGTTTTTGAACCATTTAACATCCGGCGGGTACCAATCCCGGAAATCAGATATTGCTGACGACACAGTCCTCCTATCGACCAACCCAAAAGGACTTGAACAATTACTTCTGTCCACCAAAAAACACAGCGAGGCCCAGAATCTATACCAAAACACCAAGAAGACCAAAGTATTGACAACAGACAAAGTAAAGACCAAACCAGAAATTGAAATTGATAACGAAGAACTGGAAAGTGTCAATGAATTCGAATACTTAGGATCAATCATTAACAGCTCTGGCGACTGTGCAGTAGAAATTAAAAGAAGACTTGCAATTGCTTCACATAAGCTAATACAGATGAAAAAACCTATGGCAAGGCACAAGCAAAGAAACAAAGTTACAACTGATCAGAGCATGTATATTCCCAGTAGCAACATACGGCTGCGAGACTTGGACACTCAATAAAACAGTTGCAAAAAAGATTACATCATTCGAAATGAAATGCTACAGAAGGATGTTGAGAATACCCTGGACAGAAAAAAAGACCAACAGAGAAGTACTGCACTCACTAAATGTACAGGAACATTGGCTCCTAAATACCATCGCAATAAGGAAGCTGAAATTTTTCGGTCATATAAAAAGACATAATAGTCTGGAAAAAACAGTGATGCAATGACTATGTAAACACAAGCAGAGTGTAAACACTGAAAATGTAAACAATGTAAACAATGTAAACAATAACAATGTAAACAATAACAAAGATCAGCAACAATACAAAAACGTTCGCAGAAATCAACTAAAAATAAAGCAGAAATTAATGAAATATCACAAAAAATGTGACGATATCTGCGATGGAATTAAACAAAATACATGACACCACAGTGTATAAACAAAAATGTTGTATGAAACTAAACTATAGTAAAGATGAGGCTAACAAATACAAACAAATCAAAACAAAACTAAAGAATGCGAAATAATAACGAAAACAATATTAACACATGTCATCACAACTAACATAAATAGCAACAGATGTCGCTTAGCAAATTCCAGTATCGGAAATTTGCACACCCTATAGAAAACGCTCACAATAGACGACCTCTATGACGTGGCATGATCTAAGGGAGACACCACCCAACCGAGAACCCGCTGAAATATAAACATATAAATATACGAATAACATATAACAATAGAATGAGATGATACACAGAAGACTCAGTAGAAGTACAAGGGCACAGTTTACATACAAACAGGCCACTTAACTTATAGGCTTCCAATCGTAGAACAGCAGAAAAAACAGATGTCAATCAACGTCCTATAGAGCGAAGCTCCAACGATGATGGCACATCTGAACTGCTTCCACTGCTAATACGATGGTACTAGAGCTTCTGGAATACTGTATGTTGAGTTGTTCCGGCACTTGACCTTCTAATCCAAAATGTAAATTGATGGGATTCGGTTCTTGGCCTTCTTCAGAAAACAACCCGTTTCAACCGGCACTTGACCTTCTCAAAAACTGACAGCATTGGAACCTTGACAGCAGCAACTTGCTTGACTTGCGTTAAAGACAACAGCAGTCCGTGTTATCCGGCAATATGCAACAACGCCGGGTACTGTCAAATTCATGTTTCAGCCAAAAAATTGCAATTTTGACATTTACCGGGCAACGCCGAGTAATTTGAAAATTTTGAAGATGTTGACTGTCTTGAAGAATGTTGATTTCTTGAAGGATGCTGATGAATTCTTGTTGAAAATGAAGTGGGTAAGGGACCCCGTGTATGCTGGTACCAGATCAAACCAGCTTATGGCCACCAAATGATGCGTGCACCATGGGTTGAGGGATGGTGCCCGTGGTCTGGTTTTGTGAAGTGTGTAGATGTGTTCAGTCAAACAATGATCATACAAAATAACAGGGCAATCCACATTAGGACGTCAGTAAACTCACGACGTATAAAGTCAATGATTCTTGTAACAGCCGATGACGTTTTTCTTCATTATTTATTGTGGACGCCACAGTGACAAAATGGTTACGCGAATATGTAGGCACATCAAACAGTCATTATCACAGCAACATATTCAATACAGCAATGGACGGTAGACAGCATTACAATGATGAGTCAGATGCATGTTATATTTCATAGTGCTGTAAATGTAGTCAGGTGAAAAAACTCCATCCTTTTCTATAACAGCCAGGAGATAACCAGATGTATGAGATCAGTTCACTCTCCTTAATCTGACTTCAGCAAGACAGGCACGTCTGCTGAAGTATAAATAATGTCCTCAAAAATATCCTCTAGATAACAAAGGTTTCCAAACCTAGTTCATGTAACAAAGTAGCAAGTAATGGTCCTTGGGACATGCATCAACCGATGCAGTACAATACAGCAACATGTGAGCTGGGAAAACATCTCGTGACGACGACTTTCGAAGACAGGCTATGAATCAAACGTCGCTCACGACCAAAAATCGATAGAGTTAATGAAAAGTTAATTTACCTTGCCTTCAGGAAATACACAGAAATATTACGCCTCCCGGCATGTGGAAATACACTAGAGGTATTATCTCGAATAAACGAAATATCCATTAAGAGGACTTCACATTCCTGACAGAACAAAAAAATAGCGGAGATCCTCTCTCAGCGAGGCATCTTCCTAGCTATATCAAAATCGCTCACTGACTGGTGGGCGGAAATCGATCGACCAAGAAGCAAGACCAGTCATGCGCAGTCCAGCGCAAAATGACCACAGCTCAGAACTTAAGACGCAAGGACCTTTACTACGAACCAGCGTAAGAATGATTACCTTAAAAGGATAACCCAACAGGTTGCCAACCGTTTTTCTGAGAAAACGGCCTAGCATAGCAAACTTAACTGCATTCAATACCAACGCGAGGAGACAACTGCTTACCGAGAAAAGTGACTATAAATTTCAAGCAGTTGTTGCCCTTGCGTTACAAAATATATATTGTAATAAAACGATGTTGCGAGAATTTCTCACCCAACAATTCATGACAGCAATGAATACATATTGTTATTTGAAAAGTTATCAGTGACTCCTTTAAGATATCCTTGTAGAGTGTTTTATGTATGTGAGTGTCACAGTGTTGTCAAGTGTGGTGGAATAAATTAAATTGTTTATCTGTCTGTTGTTGTTATGACTTACACTTCATCATACACATACCCTAGACATACAACGTAGTCATCACACTATTCCAGAATAATTCTGACTGAGATATATATATATGTGGCAGCAAGTAAGGTTATCTATAATACACTACTCTTATTAGATATAGATACCTTCACAGCTGATCTCAGTCAGTACACTAAGTCCCCTATAAATATTTATAACATCCCACTTCACCACAGAGAGGGAAAATGCCGTGTCCGTTGTTTTCTCTTCATTTATCTTCATGAGCCATGTTTTGGCCCACTCTTCCAGTGATCTTAGTGCTTGCTGCATCAGAATGTTTGCAGTAGTGAAACGTTCTCCAGAGATCCACAAGGCTAAGTCATTTGCAAAGGATGCATTGTGTGCTATTTGTTGAATATTTTCAGTTATGTCATTTATGTATGCAAGGAACAGTGTATGTGACAGGACTCCCCCTTGTGGGACACCTGCTCTAATATAAACTTTTTACTAGTCTGTCCTTGCAGCTGTACTCTGGGGGTTCTATTCTCAAGATAGTGACCAATCCATTTGTACATTCGCCCACATACACCACTTCTCTGCAGTTTGACTTTCAATCCCTCTTTCCATACTTTATCGAAGGCTTTTTTCTAAATCTACCCAAACCACTAGCGTGTGTTTTTTTTTCGTGGAAGGCGTCTTCGATTTCCTGAGCTATATATGTGATTTGGTCTTCAGTGGATCTGTGTTGTCTGAATCCTGCTTGTTGAGGGTTTAATAGGTGTTTGCTTTCCAGGTGCCACATCAGTCTGGTATTAATCATGCGCTCCATCAGTTTTCCTACATAGCTTAGTAGGCTGATTGGTCTGTAACCATTTGGTTCTTTCAGGTCCTTGTCTTTCTTTGGTATAGGTATCAGTATAGCTTCTTTCCATGCCTGTGGGACAATTCCTTTTTTCCAACTGTAGTTCAGTACCGCCAGAAGCTTCTGTTTTGCCCTTGTGCCGAGACCTATTAACGTTTCACTAGTTATTCCATCTTTTCCAGGTGACTTCTTTTTCTTTAGTGACTTTATTGCCTCTTCCATTTCTGCCATTGTCAAATTTGTCATCATATGCTCTTCAGGTGCAATCTGTGTGTTGTCATGAATCAACTGTTTATCTGTGACGATTTTCTTCCTGTCAGCGGGGACATCAGTGTGATTTGCGCTATCAAAGTATTCTACAAATGCATTTGCAGCTTTTTTGCCTGTCAGCATATTGTCGCCGTGTTTGAGTAAGATTTGTTTGAAATGAGATCCTTCGTTGTTCAAGGCTCTAACCAGTTTCCATAGCATATTGCCGTCTTTATCTAAGTTTAGATTTTCTGTTTTTTCTTTCCAGCAGTCTATTGTTGTTTTATTTAATGTTCTTCGGTATTTTGCAGTGGTGGCTTTGAGTAATATGTTTGCTTTAGTTGTTTGTTCTCTTTCTGCTGTGTTTCTGACCTCTGTTACTTCATCTTCGAGCCTTTGAAGTTCTTCGGTCCAGTAAGGTTTGTAATTGTTTCTTGCCCCTCTGGGAATGAAATCAGTGGCTGCTTGTAGTATGGCTTTGTTTAGGCTTTCGACCATCGTTTTTATATTGCCGTGCCGTGTGTTAATGGTTTCACAACACCTGTCTGACAACATTGAAAACTTGTCCCATTCAGCTCGTTTGTAGTTCCATCAAGGAAGTAGTTTTACTTCCTGCGGAACAAATTCCATATTTATGACCAGCTTTATTGGTTTATGGTCACTACATGATAGCTGATCAAGCACATGTCTGTCTATTTTGTGCATGATATCTCCTGTAGAAAAGGCTAGATCTGGAGTAGAAGTAGTGTGCCATCTTCTGGAGTAAAAACTGGGGTTGTCATCGGGACTGTTGATTAGGTGAAGATTTGTATCTATCTCCCAGTCCTCCACTTCGTCTCCTCTGCTGTCTGTATCTGGGTATCCCCATCTTTCAGAGATGCTATTGAAATCTCCTTCCACTACGCAATTTGAGTCCTTTATTTTCATGCAGGAAAATGACAGATCCTTGTTTGGTGGGCCATACAGATTGTAAATACGGATGCACGTTTCATTGATTGTTATGTCCACCCCAATTATTTTAGACTGATTGCTAAGGTTCACGGATACTTCGCTGCTTGGTAGAGAATTTCGCGTGAGTATCAGAAAACCTCCTTTGTGTCCTTCTCGGTCGAGTCGGAAGGACTGGTATCCTCTAACTGAAAATCTGTGTTTGCTGTTGAGGTGAGTCTCTTGAATGCATGCAACATCTATATCTTCTGTATATAGACGGTTTGTTAAGGGAACTTTTTTGTTGCGAACTCCTTCCGCATTCCACTGCAGAATACTGAGTGTTTTGTGAGCTTTGTCGGTAATTCTTGCCCTTTGACCTCTGTGCAGCTGTGATAAAGTCATTTCGTATTACCCCTCCCGCTCAATTCGAAATCTAGTAAAGTAGTTTTACAACTTTTAACCCCACTAGTATATTTGAAAATCGTTAAGGACAAAGGTCACACTGTTACTAAGAATTGGACGCAATATTTGAATATTTTTCTACTACAGTGGAAAAGGGATATCCTTCCCCCTAAACCTTCTACCCATCCGCCCTATTATTTGGTGAAGGTTGTTGTCTAAAAATAACTGCAGTGTTTGAATCGGTCTCCATGTAACTCAGTAACGAAGATTTGAATCTATTAACGCCAAGCAATGATACCCACCCCCAAAAACCACAAGCTTTTTCGTTACCCGTCCTAATATTTAAAACGACCATTAGACAGTTTGGCAGCTGGCCAACGCGTTGTTTCGTTTTCTAAGAACGGGCGAGAGAGGAAAGGGGGGATTAACATGGAAAAAATCTAACCTAACTTGTGCATTGTGAAACTGAAACTAGCAAACCAAATGTGTGAATGGCAGAGGAAAGGGGCAAGACAAACGTAGATAATGTATTGCATTCTAATGGAAAAATAAATAAAAGGAAAGGACAAAAACGATAATATTGTTTATTGGAATACCATATTAATTCCTATAATATGTTAGCTTGCCTTAGACTAAAAGTAAGTTGTTCTGAATAAAGAAAGAAGAAAAAGTACAAAGATGAAAACTAGGATAAAGAAGTAAAGAAAAACATACCGGCTAGATAAAGGACAATTGTCCGGTTAATAATCACTTTCAATTTTTAAAATCACTTCAATAATAACGGAGATATCGTAGAAAATAAAAATTGAAGACAGACAGACATACACAGTGGTAACCGCTCAACTTTGAAAATCTTCGGATGTTACTTTTTCTAAACGCGTTTTTTGAAGGAAAGTCAAATTGGCTTAACTTGATTTGATTGGTTGAGGTTAATCTAGGAAGAGAGGGGATAAACGAACGCTTTGCTAAGCATAAATGCCACTTGAAAAAATATTTCCTCCAAGAAAGGTTAAGAGCAGAAGCAGAGCCATTAGTGACCAACTGCCTTTGCGGTCTGGATGACGGCGATCTGAACTTGTGCCATTGATCGCTAGTTAACCTTATACTTGTGAAATATTTCATTGATTGCGGTAAGATGAACAATTTTATTGATGTATATTATTATTAATATGTAGAGGCCAACCCAGATAGGGCGCCCACAAATTTTGGTTGTGCGACATTTGCCTTTGTGGAAGCTTGCGACATACTAGGAGCACATGCATTCCTAAGTAGACTTATGAAGCAAATGAAAGTACATTGTGTTGGAAAATGGATATATAAAATATTACGACTGTAAGACCAGGAAGCCATTGGCAGTCCTCGGCAGACCTCAGTGTTCCAATAACTTTAAAAATAAATAGAATTTCATATGAAAAGAATTAACAGATCACTAGAGAGAGAGAGAGAGAGAGAGAGAGAGAGAGAGAGAGAGAGAGAGAGAGAGAGAGAGAGAGAGAGAGAGAAAAGAAAAGAGTGTATCCCAGCTGAAGATAACGAAGGTTTAAAAAAGTGACAGGGGCGTTGAAACCATGTGGGGAGAAGAAGATACCCCCTGAGTATGAAGCAGTCATAATTAAAATTAGGGACTGTAGCTATTTGGTTAGCTCTTTTATCTGATCACAACGCATGTTTAATGATGTTTAATTGTTAGTGGTGGAGATACATAACTAGAGTACTTAGGGAGGACTGTTCCTCTTGTTGCAGGGTTGAGTCATATATTACCCAGTGAGCCATAACCTGGAGCTGCAGAGTTTCGAGGCAACATGCTGGTTGCTTGAATGTGAAAGTCTTATCTGCCTCCAGAGAACACGGTAGTGAACGAGCAAGTCATCTATCTTCAAAGGAACCACAAGATAAGCCATACGATTGCTGGCTTATGTCAATTCATCACGTTGTATTCTCCACACGCTATTATAAACTGTTTTGTGATATGATGAGACACCCAGTCCTTCCAAGTAGTGACCCTTCATAAGACAGTATTGTTTCAGCAGGGAAGATAATTCTATAAACATTGTTGTAGTGACATTTATGGACAAGATGTCCTTCATATTTATTTAATGCTGTACATAAAACAGACTTCATTTTAAGTTTTAAACATTCTTGTCCCAAAAAGATTTGAGGTACAGGAAATTAAAATTGTAAGATAATATTATAACTTTAACCCCAGTCTTGTTGATTTTATTTTCATTGAGTTGAAGTTGTGTTTATTTTCAGGCATTTATCACTAGATTTGCATTACGCTAGACACGTAGCCATATAACAAACATCACACAATAGATATCAAAATATTGCACAGCGTGAGATCTGAGGGAGGTAGCGTTAGGTCCCCTGAGAACTCATCAACACCACTTTCAACTATTAGACTCAGGGTCTTACATAGCTTGACCTCACGCTGTAGACACATATATTTTCTTTTCTATACCATCAATAACCTCCCCGGTGTTAATCCACCACAGTAGCCCAGCGGAACGTTATGGAGTTATTGACATTTTGCTTACTATGTAATGACGTCATCATGGAACGGCGTACGTTGCACTGTTTCGTTAGGCCTGTGGCTCAGTACATCGGATTTCAACGGGCATTTATGTCAGGTTGCTGTCCTTAGCCTTTGACTGTCCCCACACAAGGCAGCAGTGTGGTCTCACTGTCTGACTGGATTCTAAAAAAACATGTAGAAAATCACTAACGTCAAAAGCAGGGCCGGCTCTACCGACGGCGCAACACGTGCATTTGCACGGGGCGGCAAGCTTTGGGGGGCGGCAAAAATATTTTTACTTATTTTTACAATCCCGCCAAAATATTCCGCCTGGGAGCCTCGCTGGTGTAATGGTTACCACACTGCGCTAGCGATCAGGTGTTCAAGCCCGGGCGCAGGCATTTGTAAGAGTGGCATCGACCGGGATTTTGACTGAATAACCTGAACGGCCCCTGAAATAAACCCTCTGTGGATGGTGTCGCGGAGTGTTCGAAGGTTTCGTCTAGATTATTTTAAAATTCCTTACTTTTCTATTCCTTCACATTTTGTCTGTTTTCTCTACGAAATATTTGCACCTGCGATCTGTTCTTTAGCTGTTTTTCAAGTCTTCACTAATAGTTCTGCCATACGATCGTAATGCTATCTTCTCCTCCTGCAAAGGCAGTAAAAGGTATTTCTTTAGAGACGTCAGTACAATTTATTCGCTTGGTCGAAACCACAGTTGTTCCAAGAATATTATATTTCCGTGGAGGCTTCAAGCAAAAACCAAGGTCAAATCACATACCATCAGAGATCTTCTGTTTGCTGATGATTGTGCCCTCAATGCTGACTCAGAGGCTGATCTGCAGCATAGTGTGGATAGATTCTCCGAAGCCTGCGCCAACTTTGGGCTTACCATCAACACGAAGAAAACAGAAATCATGTACCAACCAGCTCCTGGCACAGTTTATACTGAGCCAGTCATCAAGGTTAATGGTGAGAAACTGAATGTTGTGAACAGATTCACATACCTTGGTAGCACACTATCCCAGAACATTGTCATTGATGATGAGGTGAACACCAGGATCTCCAAAGCCAGCAGCACATTTGGCAGACTATACACCAACGTTTGGCATCGAAGTGGCATTAGTCTACAGACAAAGCTGAAGGTGTACAGAGCTGCGGTGCTTCCAGTGCTGCTATATGCATGTGAAACATGGACTGTATACAGGCGCCACGTAAAGAAGCTAAACCACTTCCATACAGTCTGTCTCAGGAAGATAATGAACATCAAATAGCAAGACAAGATCCCGGATACCGCCGTTCTTGACAGAGCTGGTATCCCTAGTATTGATACTATTCTGATGCAGTCACAAATTCGCTGGGCAGGTCATGTAGTCCGCATGCCAGACCATCGACTGCCAAAGATACTCTTTTATGGTGAGATGCAGAAGGGTAAACGCTCCCATGGTGGCCAAAAGAAGCGCTTCAAAGACACGTTAAAGACGTCATTGAAAACCTTTGACATAAACCCAGACACATGGGAAGCTGCTGCGCAAGACCGAACTGCTTGGCGCACATCTCTTCGTAAAGGTGCAGCAGCATGCGAATCATCCAGAAGAGCAGCAGCGGAACAGCGGAGACAAGCTAGAAAGGACCGTGAAATAAAACCTTCACATGAAGCAAACATTCCCTGCCCACACTGTCCAAGATCTTTCCAGGCCCGCATCGGGCTCTTCAGTCACCTTCGTACCCATAGACTAACCTAACATATTCTTAAATAATTGGATGAACAGAGTGGTCTTCATCACCCGTGATGGACGAACAACCAACCATATTTCCGTGTTCAGTGATCAACTGAAGACCGCCACGATAAATTTTCCGGCATGGCTGAACGTGAGACGGGAATTAATTAACTTGGCGTGGGAATCAGGAATTCATTTTTTTATCGACTGTTCTATGTTGGCGGCTCGAATGTTTCAGTTGTTTTGGAGTGTGCATTCAAAGAAGTTACTGTGATAAATAAGTTTTTTAAACGTTTTATGGAAATTAGTACAGTGCTTCAGCCTCCATTCATTACTAAATAATACATTTTATTGTAGGGTTTATTAAAACAGTTTTAATATTCAAATAGATATAATGTCCGATAAAAGAAAAAAAAACTATCAGGTGCTGAATATCGGAAACGGAAACTGGAAAAAGAACGCGATATTCAAAAACATAGCGGGGCTTTACATAAATATATAAAAACTGAAACAGCTGATGTAGGACAGAAGAAAATAAGCAAATGTACCGAAACAAATGATTCTGAGCTCATGGCAAATACTTCTAACTCGGGCCCCAGTAACGTAGATATTACTAACAATGTCGAAAATGAGACTGATTTGACCGTTTCCAATTGCAGAGATTTAAGTGATGAACTTAAGAGGTACACTGATCCGACAAGATGGAGTCCTTCTTTAAGCGATACCGAAAGACTGGAAATCGTAAAAAAAGGCCTGCCAGAGAGACCAAAAAATGAGTTCGTTTTTCCGCGCAGCTCTAATGGTCGGAAATTTTCACTAAATTTTTACACTAGGGAGCTAAGCAATGGAGAACATATTAGTCGATCACGGTTAGTGTATTCAAAAGAAAAAGATTCTGTATTTTGTTTTTGCTTTAAGTTGTTTTCCTGTAATAAAATGTCACTCACTACTGATGGCTATAATGATTGCGGTCATTTGTATGTGTATCTTAATGAACACGAAAAATCTAAAAACCACTTGGAGTCCTATACAAAGTGGATTTAATTATCGTCCAGGCTTAAATCAGTACAGATAATTGATTCAATGCAACAAAAGTTATTAAATTCAGAAGTTCGACACTGGAGGAGCATAATAGAACGCTAATTGCTATTGTCCAGTTCTTGAGCCAACAATGCTTGCCATTTCGTGGATCATCTGATAAATTATATGACCCTAACCATGGACATTTTTTAAAGCTTCTTGAACTGATTGCCAGATTTGATAGTGTTATGTGTGAACATTTAATGAGAGTAGCTCGTGGATTGACCCAACATTACCTTGGGAAAAACATTCAAAATGAATTACTTGCTCTTCTCTCTGGAACCATAAAAAAGAAATAATTTCTATGGTGGAGAAAGCTAAATATTATAGCATAGTAGCAGACTGTACTCCCGATGTAAGTCACATTGAACAATTAACACTAATTGTAAGATTTGTTAATACGAATCCAGATGATATCAACATTCATGAGCATTTTCTTGGTTTCATTGCTGTAGAAGCCACTACAGGCTCAGCGTTAACCGAATGCATTCTAAGAAAATTGTCAGACATGGATATTCCAATCGCAAACATGCGTGGCCAGGGGTATGACAATGGATCAAATATGAAAGGAAAACATTCAGGAGTTCAACATCGTATTAGGGACTTGAACCCGAGAGCTTTTTATATCTCTTGCTGTTCTCATTCTCTCAACTTGGTGGTCAATGATGCCGCGATGTCATCTAGAGAAGGGGTTTTATTTTTTGAAACGGTTCAGAAATTGTATGTGTTTTTCTCAGCGTCAACACTGCGTTGGGGAATCCTTAAGAAAATAATTACAACTCTAACGCCCAAGTCACTAAGTACAACTCGCTGGGAATCTAGAATCGAGGCCATTCGTCCTTTAAGATATTATATTGAGGAATTTTATGATGCATTGATAGAAATTGCTGATGACGAGTCAGTAGACAAAATGGCGAGACATGAAGCTGAAACCCTTGCCCTAAAACTCAGAGATTTTAAATTTTTATGTTGTCTGGTTATATGGCACTATGTTTTAAACGAAATTAATGTTGCTAGTAAACTGTTGCAAAGCATGAAAATGGAATTGACTAGTGCCATAACAACTTTGAGAAATGTTCTCCAAAGCCTTAAGAATGTCAGAAATGATGAATCATTTCAAAATTTTCTTGTTGATGCTACAACATTAGCTGAGAAAGTTGAAGCTGATCCTGATTTGATACCAACGTTTGAATGTACTAGAGTGCGTCGGCAGAAAAAGTAACACAACTATGAAGCAAGAGATGAACCTATTTTAGATCCCAAAACTAAATTCAAAATTGAATTTTTCTTTTTTATTATTGATGTTGCAACTAATTCTATTGAAGAAAGGTTCGAGCAATTGGAACATCACAGTTCACATTTTTTCTTCTTATATAACATCCCTAAATTGAAATCTGAGATGACAAATGAGCTCTTAAACAAATGTAGAAACCTAGAAAGCATTTTAACGCATCAAGAAAATAGAGACATTGATGCCATTGAGCTATGTGATGAACTGAAAGTAGTATCCAAATTAGTACCAGAAAATACTCCACCAATTGAAGTTCTTCGTTACATTACTGAAAATAACATTGCTCCTAATGTCGCTATAGCCTTCAGAATATTACTAACTTTGCCGGTAACGGTAGCAAGTGGTGAGCGTAGTTTTTCAAAACTGAAGCTTATTAAAACTTATTTACGCTCAACAATGGCCGAAGCTAGATTGGAAGGACTTGCCATGATTTCAATTGAACATGAAATCGGTCAAAAATTAGACTACGCAGACCTTATTTCTGCTTTTGCAAATGTGAAAGCAAGAAAAGTGTCTTTTTAAGCAGTATATACTTCGAAGGATTCAGGCTTTCGAGCATAAATGTTATAGAAGAATTTTGCGCATTTGCTATAAAGAGCACAAAACAAATGTCTATGTTAGAGAGAAGATAAACACCTATGCAGGCCACCAAGAACCACTTTTGTCAACAGTGAAACGTCGAAAGCTTGCCTGGTTTGGGCATGTAACTCGTCATGACTCCCTTTCGAAAACGATCCTTCAGGGAACAGTCGAAGGTAAACGGAGAAGAGGAAGGCAGAGAAAATCCTGGGCTTATAACATCAAAGAATGGGCAGGACACGGTTTTTCCACACTTGTACGCATTGCTGAGGATAGAGAGCAGTGGAGGACCCTGTCTGCTCATGCTTCCACCATGGCACCCCTACGACCCATGACGGGTTACGGGCTGAGATGAGATGATACTTCAAACAATATAAATTCAAATAATGTGAAAATAGTGCTAAAAACTATAACATGTACATACTATAGTTAAGTGTTTGTGACTCAGCAGTTCATCGTTCCACATGAGAAGAGCATCCACTATATGTAAGTAATGTAACTACATTTATTTCAAATCATTGTCTCTAGTAAAGTCAATGGTTTATTTTATGACTTTACAGTATTTTCATCAATTTATCAATACATTATTATTAATGGTACTATTTAAAATTAGGCTAATGGTCATGAAATTAATGTTGAAGCTTGTTTAATAACATAATGGTTTCAAAAATTTCAAACGTTAATTTGAGGTTGGGCTGGGGCGGCAAGGTATGGTATTGCACGGGGCTGCAAAATTCCTAGGGCCGGCCCTGGTCAAAAGTTAAGTCGCTATATTGGCAAAGAATGAGCATTTTTTTGCTCACTATCTGACTTGTGTGGTTTTGTGTGTTTTTACCCTCCTCGTTTCTGTTTCTTGTGTCTTCCTTTTCTCCTCTATCTGAAATAGCGCTTTTTCTATTATTGTTGGGAGTAGCTTTTCTAGTGTTTCCTCGATTTTGTCTGATTGGTCGTTCGTTTTAGTGTCTCGTGTGTTAGATGTAATTTCCTCAATGACCATTCTTTCTGCCTCTATTCTTTTGAGTAGTTCTTCGTTTCCCTCTTTCAGCTCTATCAGCTTCCTGACATCTTCTTCTACCTGCTGCTGAATTCTTTTCATGTCTTGGTGTATTATTTTCATGTCGTTTATGAATTGTTTCGCGCTTTCCGAGCTATCAGGGATTTCCTCACATCTGGCAGTTGAGGCTCTGTTTTTGTGTGGCTGACGGTTTTCTCTCTCCTTTTGCAGTTGTTGTTTCAGATCTCTCACCTCAGTCGTGAGCTGTCTGACCTGTTCCATTAGACTGTCTTGGCGTCTATTACCTAGAGTACTTGCCGTCACTCTGTTTTTTTTTTTGCCTCTTGGTACGATACCCCCTTTCCAATGGCCACTGTAATTATTTGCCTTGTTTGTTGGTATTCGGGACACCCACGGTATCGTGCTCCGTGATTTCCGAGGCAGTTGGTACATTTTCTATTTTTGTTTGGCGCCTGGTAGTCGAGGTCTTTTTTTGCCTTAGGGCAGTCTTTGTATTCGTGGCTGCCCGCACAGTATCTACAGACCGTCTCTTTTCTGCACGTGTTCTTTGTGTGAGAAAATCCCTGGCACTTCAAACACTGCATCAATGGCGGGATGTAGGCATGTGTTCTTCGGGGGTCTATTCTGAATAGTGATGCTTTCCGGAACTGTTTTCCCTTGTAAAATCACTATCATCAGTCTGGTGTCTTCTTTGTTCCAGGACTTTAGCCTTTCGGCGTGTGTGATTCTGTACAGAGGGTTTTCGGCCTAGATGCAGCTGAGGGTCTCTGCGTCTGACAAGCTGGTGTCTATCCCTTTGATGACTACTTTCTTGAATTCTATGTCGATTTCTGCTTGGATTTTGATTC
This sequence comes from Oreohelix idahoensis, assembly GCA_024509875.1. Classification (NCBI taxonomy): domain Eukaryota; kingdom Metazoa; phylum Mollusca; class Gastropoda; order Stylommatophora; family Oreohelicidae; genus Oreohelix; species Oreohelix idahoensis. The sequence continues at coordinate 268,413 of JAMPIV010003467.1, read as the reverse complement.
GGTGTGGTAACTGAAATTCTTTATGCCCGGACGCCAGAGCAGTCATCAGTGATTTAGTCTTTTCCGTTTCATTCAGGGCAAGTGTCACTCCCTGTTGGTGCCTTCTGATACTTATTACGCCTCTTTTGCCTACTACATTCTCCAGGACATTGATTACTTTGTCGTTCGGGAGTGCCCTGACGGTGGCTTCTCTTCCAGACAACTGCGTAATTTTTATTTTGCGGTCTTATTCCAGTTCCTTGTGAATGCTTTTCTGTAGTTCGCCTGAGCATCTCCCATCTGCCACCACTGGCCATGTATCTGTCTTTAGGATCGGTACCCTTTCCTCGTCTGTCTGCTCATGATTCTGCATCTTCTGATCACCGTGGAGCACTTGGTTGTTCTCCATTGAGTTCCGGCGTATCTCTATGTCTGCTATTGGTACGTCAGGAGCTACTTTTAATATTGCGTCTTGTAATGTTGGAGAGAGACTAAGGAACTCGTCTCCGTCTTCACGCATTCTGTATAGTGCGTCTATAATTGTTTCCGCGATATCTTCTGGGTCTAACTCGTTCATTTCTGATGTTATTATCCTCTCATCAGCAGCAGGCAGGGAGGTGACGTCTTGCTTTTCTGCTCTTCTGTCTTCCTCGTGTGCTTGTACCTGTCTGTGTTGAATAGTTGTCTCTTTCACCTCCTTCTTAGTGTTTGAAGATGGGTCGGCTGTTCTCTCCGGGGGGCTGTTTATGGTTCCGTTATACTCATGGTTGTTGTTCAGCGCTGGTGGACTGGTGTATACTTTCCTCTTCTTGGCGCTTGGTTTATTTCGGACCATTTTGACTATATTGCGATCGGTGGAAGTATCCTGTAGGTCTGATCAGTGCGCTGTCTGATCAAGTGAATGATCTGTAGGTCCTATCCACAAAAACAGTAGGGAAAAACGTCGAATTAACTGTGTTTTGTGGACAGGAATTTGTTTCCAGCAACACACCATATGCTACAAGTCACCCAAACTCTTAATGCATTGTGATGTTAACTGCAAAACGACATATTAATAAACAGCAGCTTGCAAAATAATATTTTACTGACAATTTTGACTAAAACGACAGTAAAACACTAACAAAACAGCAAACAAACAAGCACAATGAAATATTAATTCCCCAAGGTCTGTAAATAAAACATTGTTACCTCCCTTTTACTGACATTTTGTGACTTGGTAAAAGTAAATTCTCTTTATTCGTTTTTGTCTCCCTTGGGCCAATCACACTACAGTCATCATTCGAGCGGGAAGTATAAAGTAATCGTTTCATTCACACTGGTAGTAGTGGTTTCTACCACGTTCTATGAGAGGGGGACCAGCAGGGCCATTTGTCCCGAGCCTTTCCACAAATGGGAGCCTCATGTCAGCTAAGGATACATGCCTTTCTTTACATTAAAATAAATGTTACCCGTCTTCTTAAACAATGAGGGGGGTCTCACAATGTGACTTGGCCCGGACCTCGTCTGCGGTCTTAGAGAGCTTGGTTTCTTGCAGTAATATTGTATATTAGGAGGCTGCTAGCCCCATGAATAGCTATCCTTAGTCGACGTCTGCAACTTTCTTGGCAGAGCGTAGTGGCTCATTTCATAGGTCGTCAATATCTGACCAAAAGAATTCATAAGAGCGCAGCTCATAACAGGGAAGTGTAAACGTATCAAACGCTTGTAGTATAATGCATATGCCAGTTGTCTAACCTATCAAAATATTAACCGGTGGATTTTTTCTACAGACCCAAGTAGATCAGTCCCAGTTACGATGGTTTGGCCATGTCTGCAGAATAGGAAAAGATCCGCTACCACGACAAATATGGGAAACCACAATCCAGACCTCCAGGACGAATCAGAGTTCATTGGGAGGACTACATTATACAATCCTCAAAGGACCGAAGATTAGATTGGAGCCAGGCCATAAGGAAGACAGCCGATATGACAGAATGGTGCTTTCTCGGGCAAACCTCAACACCTCAAGGTAGAAGAGGAACGACTAAGAAAGTCAGTAATTGTTTTTTTTTTTCCTTTCACATGTAGCAGTTGCCATGACGTCCGTACACTCATTCTCAAACACGTATTCATTTTTCTCTCTCTCTAAAGATCTGCTGCTTGCAATTAAATAAATAAATGCCATATGAGAAATATCTTTAGAAACATTGCCTGTCACCTACATAGACACAGTTGTACAAGCCTCAAGGAAGCTAAATCAGCCCGAAACAACTGGCTTCTAAAATCTCACTCGTGTCTGTGAATGTTTTATTTCTTGATTTACTTCCGTCGTTTCATCCTTTTTTCGCTCCTTGTAGGGAGCATTTCATTAGACACAAGTGTCTCGGGATGTCATGTTATGCAAGTGTTGTAAAGTCATAACGACACCTACTATGAGATGCCTGCACGTGTTTTAAGATGTCAGTGGGTACACATGTATCTTTGGATGTTACCTTGCTAGTGTGTTTCTAAATGTCATTGTGTACAGAGTAATTGAGAAGTCACTCCCTATTTTTTAACTGTGTAAATCTTCACTCGTGTCTGTTGGATTTAACTGAAACAAATGTCAAATCAATAAGTAATAGCTGCCATATGACGATTACGTTTTTATTAATATAAAAAATAAATAAGAAGATAAAATACGTTAAGTTCTAAACTAGCTAGTAAACTGTCGTTACAAGAGACAGCAAAAGTTTCTGTCCGCAATAAAGTAATGTGTTAAACACGCCAGATCGCACGTTCAGCAGTAATATTAATGAGATGTATTTTTTGATAATAGTGTGACGAGACTAATTTACGTGTATATGAAAGGAAACAACCGTCTTGCATAGGACCTACTTACAACCTATGGGCACTCACAATTGCTCTCACACCGAACGAGTGAAGAACACAGTCCATTCCAATCCATGTTTATTCAACATAACGATATAGCAGAAATACGGTGTGAGTGGACATTAGAAAAACACTTTCTACCAACACTATAAGGCCTTACAATCGGCTACAATAATCGCGCCAACAAGGCAAACTCAAATATGACTGTAAAAACGTATAACTTGAAAAACTCCAAAACTACGTGTTTTCATTAGCTGTGTTCAAGAAAAACAAACCTGACAAAGTAAATGCACGTCGTCTAGAATACAGCAGGATTACTTCAACCAAACATATACTGATGGAAGAAAAAAAACCCGCCAAATACCAAAATGACTTAAGGGTCTGTCTCCCGGCTATGTCATTCGCCTTCCACGGCAGGCTTCTCCAGACAAACTAACTTCCCATCAGACCCATAGTTCATGACCACCTGACCACGTCATGTGATCTCGTGTTCACTACAACTGAACAACTCTGCTTAAAACTCTGAGCCGTCAATAACAACACTTCAGCTATACTCAAACGAAGCACACGCCTGTTACGGTTGTCACAAACCATACCGTGACAAATAACAAATGATTTTATTTATCTTGACATTTATTTCATTTATGAAGAAATAAACATTTGAAAGTAGGAACAGACTTTTCAATCATCCTATAGAATGTTCGCTGATGTCCTGAACTGTCCTGCAACAATGTGTGCCTATTTTTTTTTTTTTAAGTTCTTTGTTTAAACTACACAACGAGCAATTATGGGGACAGTGGTTAGATTGCTTGTTTCTCGAGGTGAAGTTACCTGTTTCGAGGGAATCAATCCTTTTGGTGTCAGTTATTATCATTTAGAACTTTATCGTGCATATTTTTGATGCAAGTGTAAACGATACTTTTTCCCCCTGTGAGGTGAGACCTGGGTAAAATGGTCATACTAGTCCGTCCTCTCATAGCGCCTTTTCAGCAGCGTGATAATGCCGCCGCCCCCCCCCCCCCCCCCCCCAAAAAAAAAATTGAAAACAACAGGGTTAAAATAGGAGGAACACTCTTGTAGAGTGAACCGTATATAATTCTATTAGCCTTGAACGTCTGAAAAATAAAATTTAATAAAAAGAGAAAGCAATAAGAAATCACCATCACCTATAAGCTCCCCAAGGACCATAGACCTTCAATAAACGTATGCCACGTGTTCTTGTCTCGTGCCACCAGGTCAAGGTCATTACAAGTCGTTGTCATCCCCTTCATGCCTGTCACCAGTTCTCTTCTATGTGTTCTTTGGTCTTCCTCTACCTCTCTGACCCAGGGGATTCACGAGCAAGGACTTCATGGTAATGCCAGTAACAATGTTCTAGTATGTGTCCTATCCATCTCTAACGTCTTTTTCTCATCTCTTGTACCGCTGGCGCATGTCTTGTTCATGTCCACTCTAGTGTTCTTCATTTTAAAAATGGCTTTCCCTGAATGGTTTGGTTTGGTTTTAAGGACCACTTTCATTGCACACGGACAACTCCATCAGAGCTCTTATCTCCTCTCTTAGATCACACAAGGAGAATCTCAGCACAGTGCACGAACTCCGTAGCACCGTCCAGGATCCCAATGTGCGTATACAGGAATCACACATTGTATCAATATTTTTTTTGCGCGTAGATTTCCTAAATTTGTTACATTTTGCCAGGGCAGCAACCTTATAGCCAACTATTTACAAATTCCAACTGCCGAGGAATCTTTAACGTTTGCAGCTTGCACACTAGACCTCCTACTTTTTTCACACCTATCCGAGAAGGCTAGGCATCCGATCTCAGTAACCAGGAGATTAAGGGAGAGAATGACAGCATTAGGAACCACGGGTTTGGAAAAAAAAAAATTTTCAATTATTTCCCCTGTGCTGGGAGCGAACCCGGTACCATTAGAATTGGAGGCGGGGGACATCCCTCTTAGCCACTCCGACCTCAACTATATGGACGAATCTAAATGTTAAGAAAAGAATACATGGTATATGTCAAAATTATCTACACTATCCTTTAATTTATACTGTACATCATCATCATGATCTTCGTTATCTTTCCATATGGTGCACAGCCTAGAGCCCCCACTGCAACTTACTTTGCAGTAAGCTTGTACCGAAGTATTACTGCGCTTTTACGGCTGTGATTTCTGAACCAATTTGTTTTACATGTTGAATTTACAAGTTTAAAATTTGTTTTACATGTTGAATTTACAAGTTTAAAATTTGTTTTACGTGTTGAATTTACAAGTTTAATGCAAGTGTTTACATTGTGGGTTATAAACGGATAAAAACAACTGAACAAAATAAATAATACGCTGTGTTTACTAAAGACTCAGAAGGTAGATATTCAGATAACATAAAGAACAAAGTAGACATAAATAAAGCTGTATATCACGTGCAAGTCAAGTCTAATAAATAAATACAACAAAATCTATGAAAGCACGAAAACAGGATTAGATCTTGTGCGTTGTTATTATAAGTAGAATACGGTGCTGAATTTAGATACTTGAAAAGGAGAGTCATAGAAACACTGTTTACAAAAAAAAAAAAAAAACAAATAGAATAAAATAAATGCAGTGATTCAAACTCAGCTCAATCCAAATAAATAAATAAAAGAAACATAACGAAATATTTGTCCTACAGTGAGAAGAAATCTCAAAAAGAAAAAAGAAATCCCTTCATGAAATCACACACAAAAGCAGAGGTTGATCTAGTATGTAGCTAATGAAGTTTGAGCTTTAGGGCCCCAAGTCTAGTTTTTTATATAATAATTTTCTTTCCCATCCCTCAACACTTTTTTTAAATAAAAGGGGCCCCTTCAAGTTTCAATGCCCCCAAAATGAAGATACTCGACTACACAAAAGAGCAAAAAAAATAGTTTTCATAGATAGGTTGATTAGATTTTGAACAGGATAAAAACACATAGGAACACTTTACGATGACTGTGAAAAAGTGCTTCCAAATATTTATTATACTTTTAATAAATCACAGGGACAAAACATCCCTGTTCCTTCTTGTATGGGAACCTTACTTTGCTCTGTAGTTAGGGAAGGAAAAGACAGCGAGGAAGGAACTGGTCACCAAAGCTCTCCATGCTGGACATAGTATAGTGAATTCTCTAACACCTCACTCCCTATAGCAGTATCTGCTATGGGCCTACCTTGACCTTTTAACTTTATTACCCTTGACACAACGCTTCTGTGTTTACTGTTCTCAACAATAAATAATTTGTTTGTGAGGTACTTAACAACCTGGTGGTAAGGTCAGGTCACCCTAAGTCTACATCTACATCCTCATTGTCCACTTGTCATTCATCAAGTTGCTACGCCTCACTGTTTCAGGAGGTAAATTTTATCTTGGTCACTTTCTGTGTATGTCATTTTGACGTACTACAATTACAAATGACCATTGTCCTGACAAATGGGCCTCTGAACTTTGTAAATTTTGACACTAGATTTAAGGTAAAATGTCAGATCTATCCTCTGCGGAATAAATAATGTAGACTTTGACAGTAGAGGAAAATTTCAGACAGCTGGCAAAATTAAGTGGTAGAGAGGAAGTATGAAGACAAGACAAAGATGAATGCATGAACATGTGAATAACATACTGTTGTGACATAGAGGGGAGTTTGAACTAAACTTGGACGTATTTCTATGTAATGTTACAAAACGTTATACCATACTAATGTCGAGTTTATGAAAGACTGTTCAGTTATCGATGTATCTAGGTCTACTGGTAACGTGTTGGATTATACATATTTTGATACTAATTTTCTTGTCATGGTGACATAGTATGTGTTTTTTTTTAATGCAGCATCACCATTCTACCACCACTGACCTTCTCTTTATCTTTTTTTTTTAATTATTCTTTTTCGTGCGAATAGAGTGGTTAATTATTTATTTCGCGCAAATGGTAAAATTTGCTGATCGTCCCAGCTCTTGTACTGTTATATTAAAATCTATAACTATAATTACCTATTTTTGTCTGTCAAGATTAGGTACAACGTTCTGCCCGTCCTGAAATGTTTACTATGGGTATCATCATCATATTTTCTTTTTTGGTCCTTATGGAGCATGGAGCCAAAAATACAACTGGCCCCCGCCTGCCCCTAGCCCACTGCAGGAAGCCTGTGGTGAAGTGCATGCTTCTACAGGTCAGGTTTCTGTAGCAATTTCTTTGACATGATGAGGATGCCAGCCTCATTCAACAACCTCATGTTAGTCACCTGGTGCTGCTTGCTTAAGGGAATAGTAACTCTAATCGGTCTTTGTCTTCTCAGCAGTCTCTCCCCTCCCTCTGGGAACTTTGCGAGGAATTAAACAGAAGGTATAATTAGTGTATACATTACTTTACTTATTTTTCCCTCTTCCACTATTGTCGTGAAGCGTAGTGGAGAGCTGAAGATTGTGTTCTTAGGCCAAGTTTGTGGCGCTGGCTGATGTCAGCCCGTGTTGTTGTAGGATGTATGCGATGTTGTCTACCCATCTACCTCTTGGTCTTCCCCGTGCTCTGAACCAGACTTTCTAGTGTTGTAGGCGCAGAGAAGTGTCACGGATTGCCTCCCCTGCTTTGCAGTAGTGGTCCAACAGTGACCAAAACTCAAGAGTATTTAATATTGGCTTCCAAGGTATCTACCTGAGCACAAGATTACTCTTGGCAGAGGTGTAGATAGAAGATTAATGACAGTTCTACCTTAAGGGAGGTTCACAAGCTATTACCAGAAGTCACAAACAATGTTGCATATTGGGCTGAACAATTGTTAACACATTATATCTGGTCCGTCGCCTTTTGTGAAACACTTAAGCAATGGTTTAGCCCGTTCAAGCCCCCAGTTGGTGTAATGCAACGAAATCCCTCTTATAAGGTATACATCTGTTTAGAGGTAAATATATGTCTAAGTATATATATATATATATATATATATATATATATATATATATATATATATATATATATTTAGAGATATATATATATATATATATATATATATATATATATATATATATATATATATATATATATATATATATATATATTCTGGCTCATACGTTTGCTTTCTTACATAAAACTGAATCAACTATTATTGTTTAGTTTTAAAACAACAGGTAACATATTTAATAGTGAATAAGTCTTTCACTGGTTAAAATAAATATGGAAAGATGAGTGGAATTTTGATGGATATAAAGTTCTCGTCATTGAGACGTAAGTGGGAATTTAACCTTATACTTAAAGTTTAACTGAAATGTCCTTTTTGCTGGTGCCTTTTAGTTAGCACTTAGCTTGTATGAGTGAGTCATGTCGCCTAGGTTTTCGTCACGTTGTTCTGGTGATGAATGTACTTCTCTCACACGAGTGGCATAGTAACTTCAGTACTTCATACAGTCTGACAGCTTGTAACCACGTACTTTTAGAAAAAATAGAAAGACAAAAATGCCTCTGCTAAGTACACTGAGTTGGAAGTTTAACAGGCGCATCCTCTCGTTGTCCACCCACCAATGTTAATCTTCCAGAAGAGTTAAATTCCTGCGTTTACACAGTGCAACTCAGGAAAAATGAATACAATTCACCAATATTCCTCTGGATATTAACTGGGACAATGTGTCTGGACAGCGCGGGAAATGATTTGTGCCTGAATTAGCATTAACAAGTTACATAAATCTCACAAAATGATATGCTACACTTGAGGCACATATGATATAGTCATCACTTATCACTGCTCCAGTCGGAGTCTGGGGTCACCTCTGCTGTCGGTTTTTTTTCGCACGACTAGCCTGAAGAAATCACCAGCGCTTGCTGTAGTGGTTCATGAATATACTATTTCCGTATGTTGAGGTTGCGAGCCTCATATATATAACCACTTAGCAAGAAAACATGTTAAATTCACATTTGTAAAAGAAATGTTCACAACCTACCACTAATTTTGAGAAAACACAATCTCCATGCACAGGTTTCAGATGGACGAGCAATTTCTGTGCATATGCTCTCGAATCAATTTCGTCTGAGAAATTCCTCTTATGACGGGGTTCTGTGATGCACTTGGCCTTGGAAACTAGTAATTCCTCTTCGACGGGTGTTCTGCGATACACTTGGTCTGAGATATTATTTCTCTTATGACTGATGATCCAATTCCTAGGTTTCCAGTCTTGTATTTATAAAGTCTTTGTCCCTGAAGTTTTACAGTCTGTGTATTTAAATATGCGTCTTTACTCTTAAGGTTTCAGAGTTGCCCAAATGCTGTCGATCTGTCACTTTTGATATAGGAATTCTAGGTCCGATCCTTCTCTTTCTGGCTTCTTGGGAGTTGCTCGGTTGAAGTTGCGAAGCTGTCTGTTCTGTGCCTCTGAGTACACTAGATTATATCTCTCATTCTCAGTTCAAATCACAGATTGTGTATCCGCAGAATGTTCCATTTTATATTTCGGCATCTCACTTCAAATCAATCAAATCTCTCTAGCACTGTTTGGGTTGTTTCATTTAAAATATCCCCTCGCGTATTTCAAAATATTAAATTTAATATTCCACGCGTGACCTCTGTCTAATCATGCGGTAATATTTCCGCCCAGATGTATACTCTACCATCTTATCTGCAATCATGATACAAAGATGGCTCAGATGAGACGATTATCCAATTATCGCCTTTATCTGCGTGCCTCTGCCAGACAGATATCTGGTCAGACAATGTTGCCTTCTTTCATCGTACGCATATACAAGCTTGTGTCATCACGGTCATCAGCTTTTCACTAGGGTCAAATATTGGACCGACACTTTTCCAAAGGTGGTCAGACTGATTCATAGAGATAAGAGGGTGACCGGTCTGATGACTGGGTATTGTTACGATACTACCACAGTTCTCAGGAGGAATGTAAACAGTCTGCGTGGGGCGTGAAACAGATAATGATAGTTCCACATCAGATACTTCCGTAAGGGAGTGGAGAGTTAGAGACTTCCCTCTACTGATACAACGTTGAGAGCAAAGTAATGAATGAATGGGCCAAAAATATGCAAAATAATAGCGATGAGTGAGAGGAAGAGAAAAATTAAGAAAAAAGTGATACTGCCGGAGTGGACGTGAGATCGCACAACCGTATCGTCACAAGAAGTAACTTATAGGGTTGCATTCTCATTTGATCGGCAGACCACTTCATTTTCTGTCTCTTTAATTTTTACCCCTGCTGGAGCGTAGAAAAAGGTTTATTTATTTATATGGCGTAACACTTGTTTGATCTCGGCCCTGGTTTTGATAATGAAGTACGAATTTTCATTATGTCAAATTCTTTCACTTAATAAATCATTTTTTTTTCGTTTTTTTTTTTTTTTCGCCTTTTATTATTATTTTTTAAAAATGAATCCTCAAAAGTAGAATTTGTTTACATTACAGATGAATATATTCCACATAATCGACATTGTATTCAGTCATTAAAATGATAAAGAAATGTAACTGGAAGTACAAGGACAGTGACAATTCGCTGGTACAATCCCCAGTAAACATACACACTTACCAACATTAAAAAAAAAAAAAATAAAATAAAAAATAAAAAAAAAATTTTGCCTCGTTTTGGCGAGACACGTCCCGTTCAACCTGGTCGGTTATATTAGGGCTCACGTCCAAATATAAAAGACCTTTATGTCTGGTAACATTAATAGATTATTTTATATCTGCTTACATAATACAAACACAATTACATACATACGCTCGCAATACATGTTTTTCCACATTAGTAAATCTAATGTCGTGGTAGGTACACAAATAAGGGGTGGTTGTCTTATCTGAAAACTAGGTGGAATTTTTCGTCTCGGTATACTGTATGCAAGTGTCAATGAATTCGAATACTTAGGATCAATCATTAACAGCTCTGGCGACTGTGCAGTAGAAATTAAAAGAAGACTTGCAATTGCTTCACATAAGCTAATACAGATGAAAAACCTATGGCAAGGCACAAGCAAAGAAACAAAGTTACAACTGATCAGAGCATGTATATTCCCAGTAGCAACATACGGCTGCGAGACTTGGACACTCAATAAAACAGTTGCAAAAAAGATTACATCATTCGAAATGAAATGCTACAGAAGGATGTTGAGAATACCCTGGACAGAAAAAAAAGACCAACAGAGAAGTACTGCACTCACTAAACGTACAGGAACATTGGCTCCTAAATACCATCGCAATAAGGAAGCTGAAATTTTTCGGTCATATAAAAAGACATAATAGTCTGGAAAAAACAGTGATGGAAGGCATGGTCCCTGGAAAAAGGGGAAGGGGTCGACCTAGACGACGGTGGACCCAGGACATCACAGAGAGTCTGAACTTGTCTTTGGCTGATGCAGGTCGACTTGCCCAGAATCGTGATGCGTTCAGAGCAGCTGTAATGGAGACAACGTTCTGGAAAGAATATGTCACATGATGATGATACTGTATGCAGGGTGTAGTTTCTATAATTTTCTTTAAACAATGTGCGATACAGCATTACTTAACTGTGAGTTTGTAAAATCAATAACCCACTACAAATTGTTCCAGTGTTTAATAAACAAATAAAAACTAGGTGTAAAAACTAACAATGCAACAATTATTGTTAGTACTATAAACCATGTGCGTTATAATTGTTATGCTTTTCAGAAATATATCAAAGACTTTATAATGAACGATACTGCGTAATTAACATTTCTGATAATTATTTTTTACCACTGTTACTTCCCTTGACATCAAATATTACCTTCAATAAAACTAGTGCGCATAATAATTTAATATTAACTATCATTACCTGGGCAAATTGTATCAATCATTGAACATGCAATAAAAACAAAAGAAAACAAAACGTCCTCTATATCCCCGCCGTAAACGTATATTAAAGCATCACAGGGATCAATGAAACAATTCTGGAACAAGTAAAAAGTTTATCATTTCTAAGACATACAATGATGCAGGACAGTGTTTCTTAGCCTGTTATCCATTTCCCCTTGGAATCCGTTAATGGTATCTAGGGGGTCCGTGTATATAACCTAAAATTTAAAATCCAAAGTTTTTAATTATGTTTTCAAGTACATTTTTTTCCCCAAGACGGGGTGAATAGCCTTCATTGAACAATCAAAGGGGTACAAAGGCTTAATAGGACATTCAAAGGGGTAAATATCCTTCATCGGACAATCAAACGAGTCTATGGCCTAAACACTTGGCCAACAGAGAGAACCCTTATGATGATAGACTGCCTTCTGTATGAGGGAGGTCAAAGTTCGGCAGCTAAAATACTTTGGCCACATAAAAAGGCATAACACCTTTCAGAAGACCATAACAGAAGGGAGAGTTGAAGGCAAACGTGCAAGGGGAAGACAGCGCTATAAGTGGGAAGATAACATCAAAAGATAGACAGGAAAGAGTCTATCAGAGTGCACCACCAAGACAAGAGACAGAAGACGTTGGAGATCCGTTACAGCCAACCTTCGTTGTGGAGATGGCAACTGGTGATGATGATGGCACGAAAAAGGTTTAGAAACCCTGGCATACAATGACGTCATGGAAATAGAAGTGAAAAGGAGGATTGGATTTGCTAAAATTTATTGTTTTATATAAAAAATATGTGACATTTGCTCCAGTTAAATTCTGCAGCTACAAGTGAAGATAAAAACAGTTAAAAACAGGGAGTGACTTATCAATCACTCTGTCAACAATGGCATTTAAAGACACACTAACAAGGTAACATCCAAAGATACATGTGTGCCCAGTGACAACTTAAAGCACGTGCAGGCATCTCATATTATGTGTCGTTCTGACATTACAACACTTGCACACCATGACATCTCGAGACACTTGTGGCTAATGAAATGCAAAGACACTCCACAAGAAGGGGAAAAAAGGATGGAAGGACGGAAGTAAATCAAGAAATAAACAATTAAAACATTCACAGACACGAGTGAGATTTTAGAAGCTAGTTGTTTACGTATCTAGAGTTTTATCCAACTGTTGCTATGTAAGTCACAGACAATGTTTCTAAAGACATTCATATTGTGGAATTTATTTATTTAATTGCTTGCAAGAGATCTTTAGAGAGTGAGAAAAGTGAATACGTGTTTGAGAATGAGTGTACGGACGTCATGGCAACTTATACAAGTAAAAGGGAAAAAAAAACAATTACTGACTTACTTAGTCGTTCCTCTTCTACCTCGAGATGTTGAGGTTTGTCAGAGGGAACACCTAACAATTATATCGGCTGTCTTCTTTATGGACTGGTTTCACTCTAGTCTTCGGTCCTTCGGGGATAGTCTAATATAGTCCTCCCAACGAACTCTGAGCGGTCATAGAGGACTGGATCGTGGTTTCTCATATTTGTTGTGGACGCGGATCTTATCCCATTCTGCAGACATGGCCAAACCATCGTAACTGGGAGTGATCTACTTGAGTCTGTAGGAAAAAAACACCGGTTAATAATTGGATAGATTAGACAAATGGTATATAAATGATACTACAAGCGTTTGCTACTTTTACATTTACTTATTATGAGCTGTGCTCTTATGAATTCTTTTGGTCAGATATTGACGAGCTAAGTTATGAGCCACTACGCTGTGCCAAGCAAGACGTAGACGCCGAATAAGGAGGTTTATTAATGGGGCAAGTAGCCTCCGCATATACAATATTGCAGCAAGAAACCAAGCTCTCTAAGACCGCAGACGAGGCCCTGGCTATGGCACATTGTGAGCCCCCCCCCCCCCCTAATTGTTTAAGAAGAGGGGTAACATTTATTTTAATTAAAGAAAGGGCATGTATCCTTAGCTGAGATGAGGCCACCGTTTGTGGAAAGGCCCGGGACAAATGGCCCTGCTGTTCCACTACTCATAGAGCGAGGTATAAATCGCTACTACAAGTGTATATGAAATGATTACCTTAGACTTACTGCCCGGTGAACTCCTGCTGTGATTGGCCCAAGGGAGACAAAACGATTAACAGAAAACATTTTGCTTCTACAAAGAAACAAAACATCAGTATAAGGGAGGTAACAATGTTTTATTTACAGACCTGGGGAATTATTAGTCCACTGTGTTTGTTTGTTTGTTTTTTACTCTACTCTTTCAGTCAAAATTGTCAGTCGAATATTATTTTCAATCAGTTAATACCCTTTAGCTCCCCAAGGAGCATAGACCTTCAACAAACACATGCCAAATCTTCCTGTCCTGTGCCATCCGCTCATGTTCTTTCCATGTTTTCCTCATCATTTTCACCTCTGTATCCAGCTTCTCTTCTCCATGTGTTTTTTTTTTTTTATCAACCTCTGCCTCTCTTTCCTGTGGATTTTCCAGCACAAGGACTGCCTTGTAATGCTATCAACAGGTTTCCTCAATGTGTGTCCTATCCATCGCCAGCGTCTTCTTCTCAGCTCTTGTTCCACTGGCACTTGTCTGGTTCTTGTCATCAGTTGCACATTTGTGACTTTGTCATACCATTTCAGTTCTTCTATTCTACGCAAGCACCCGTTTATAAAAGTCTGTAGTTTTTCAGTTGTTGTTTTTGTTGCTCTCCATGTCTCAGCGCCATACAATAGGACTGACTTGACGTTTGAGTTGAAGATTCTTATTTTCGTGTTGGACTTGATTTTTCTTGACTTCCATATGTTTCCCAATCCAATGAAAGCATTTTGTATTCTTATTTTGATATCATTGTTTGTCCCTCCAACTTTGTCTATATTACTACCAAGATACGTGTACGATTCTACATCCTTTAGTGGGAGTTTCTTCAAGTTCAATCTTGTTATCATTTCTTGCATTTATTGTCATAATCTTTGTCTTTTCCCTGTCTTTTCAGGCCCATTTGTTGTGACCTCTCATTGAAAATTTTCATTTTCTCTTGCATCTGATTATGGTTATGGGACAGAAGAGCCAAGTCATCTGCACAATCCAGATCATCAAGCTGTTTAGTCAGATTCCACTGGATTCCAATTTTTGTTGTGTGATGTCGATGTTTTCATAACCCAATCTATTGCTAGTAAGAAAAGAAACGGAGACAAGAGGCATCCCTGTCTCACTCCCGTTCTTATCCTAACTGGTTCTGTAAGATGTCCTTCATAAAGAACTCTGCATGTTATGTCTTCGTAGGTCTTCCTTAGACAATCAACTGAGAGATGAGCAAGCAGGTTTTCGACAAAACAGATCCTGTACAGACCAGATAGCCACATTGAGAATATTATTTTGCGAGCTGCTTGTAGTAAAATCTGCGAGAATAATCGCTCATTTCAGTAATGATTTTAGTCATAAAATGATAATAAATAAACCCGCCCTATTGTGTCTGACGGTGATGTTCTCACACGCCAGCATAAGCGCTGAATTTTGTGCAGTGCTAAAGCCTATAGAACGATCCCACGGTAAAAATCTAACACGCGTTTTAGTTTTGGTTTCGAAAACGTACTACCAACATTTTACATTTTGCCAGATCTGCTGCATACACACTGCAGCCAAGACTTATAATTAACGATTTTGCGGAAGTATGCCGCCAAACTGCTATCTGAATTAACGTATTCTGTCAACTTTAACGCAAAATTTAGTAGTAATCCTTACATTTTTTGGTAGTGTTACACGATACAATACAAATTATTAACGCCAATTCTTAACCCGCCACGCCAACACCCTGCTTCGCTTGACACATTCTGCCATGCACATATACACGCTGGAGCAAGGCCAACAGAGGCAAACACGCAGACAATTTTATTGCCTCCTCGCGGTAATGTTTCTGACGTCACAAAAAAACAAGTTAGTTATTTGAAAATACATGCTGGCGAGATGAAAGAGAGGGAAAGATGGCGGTCTTGTGTAAAATATTTATTTGACGATTGACTATGACAAAAATGGAAAATCTAACCCAATATGAATCTGATCATAAAAATCATATGGTAGTATAGCTTAGAGTCCACTGAGCAAGAATGGGTTTTAAATAATATGATAGTCCCAGTATTAGCCAAGTTATTGGGAAAATACTAAATGTCTACGGACGCTCGACCAGACAGACTGTCGTTCCTGCTTGTTTTTTATAACGGTAGTGGGGACGCGAGCTTAGAAGAGAGGCATTGAGGAAATTCAAATTCGCTTGGGTAAAAAGAGTATAATAGGAAAACGGGAGCGGTAGGAAAAATGTAATCCAAAACGAAACATTTTTTTTGTATTGGGCATAACTAAAGCAGACTGGCCAATAGACTACCAGACGCAGAGTTTGTTTGGAATAATTTTTGTTTTTTTCAAAACTGCACTTGAATTCTGGTAGTTGCAAGCTTTCGATTGGCCAGTGCTAGTAAATATTAGCAAAAAGCTTTCATTATTCATTGCCAGATGAACAAAACTTTTATTCAGATACGCTGAGAACAGCTGTGATAAATTTAAAAGTAAATTAAATAACTAAAAAAGTATTTCACAGTCTGGACGGAGCAGAAGAAACTGAGGCCACTTCTTTGCAAGTCAGCGTCATTTGTTTATATTTCTTGAATTTTGTGGTAAGAATGCTTTATGAATTTAATATGTTTAATCCCATTACCAAAGTTAGATACTGCTATTGGGAAAAAGTGAAGGACGTGCAGGGAGCAGACATTGTTGAGTCCTCACGATGCAATGTATCTAACTGAAGTATGTTGTCATGATTATGTTTGAATATTATTGTATTAGAATATATTAGTAAGCCTCCGTGTTCCATGAACACTGTTCAACATGCCTGAAGCATTTATATTTAAAAAGAAAAAGAAGAGAAAAATATATAAATGGAAATGTGGTTACCCCATGACACAGGGTATTTTGTATTAAATACACATATGCCTTAGTCCTCAAAAATACTACACATGAGAGACAGAGGGGTGGAGTGGAACGCATTCAAATAATAACGAACACTAGCAATGTTCCCAACTCTGTCTAATGTATTCAAATAATTATCACCACAAAATCACAACAATATATGTAGTTAGCAAAGTGTAACACATTGATGAAAATCTCAGATAACCGAATGCCTTATCTTCTCACAACTAAATATCCTCTTGCATTCGACAATACGAGTCGGCCATCATCACCAAAACCTCGTCACTCGCTTGCCTCCCCCTTCTTCACTGCCCAATCAGAACGCCCCTTGCATTCACCCCTGACCTGCTGACCTCGCAGTTTCGTGTTGTTAAGTTAAGTGTATGAGAACACCTCTCACACCCGACTGACATTATGTACCCGCCCCCCAGCGGAGCACTGCCAGTCCACAGCTGTGTTAATCACCCTGTGACATCTACTCTCCCGCCGGGAAAAAAAAACAAAGTTTTTTTTTTTTTTTTGGAGGCGGCTGGGCGCACTCCAAACACCCAACATCCGGCTTTTGAGCCAAGTATACATTCATATCCTTCTTGTCCTCTCACATATCTTGCATCACACTTTAACATCGTGTAAGGAAAAACGTCAATCTCTACAACTAGACTGATTTATGTCAGACTACAACCGTATTCTGAGCAAATCTAATGTGGTTAAAATCAGTAAGATTTAGTACTGCTTGCAGTAAAGAGCCTCCAGGAGCAAACTTGAGTTAATTTGTGAGCTTTGTCGATTTCGTACGACTGTAAAAAAATGAGAACAAGTTGGTCAGATGGTCCCCCCACCCTGTAATACCCACCAAATGTGCATGTAACCTATATCCAAATATCGGGAAACTTTGAAACTGCCCACATACAATTGCCAAGCCACTCTCCCTTATCAATCGTGGAAGTACCTAGTCTCAAGCCGGCAACAGCTTTCGACCCTCACATACATCACTGGATGCTAAGGTACTCTGTGTGGTGATAGTTTGCATTAAACAAGCCATCCAATTCCTACAGAAGATGCGTCTGTCCGCAAAACAAAGGGTATTGCGTTAAATCTGGCAATCAGTATGATGGGTTTCCCTAGAGAACAGCTCCTCTTGATTGCTAGAGATACAGGTAGGCTAGTATCTCAGCAATCTTGTGTCCACACGACCCTATTTGGCATCCCCTTAACTCTGTTAGCGAGGGTAAGTGTGTTGCTGCAATGGCGAAGAGTATAGACTTGAGAGGGACAGGGTTTCCATATGAACACTCTTGTGATAATAAAAATTCACTAAGTCCAATTAGACTTTTCACTTGCTTTTTTTGAGTTTTAGGTGTCTGCAACTGTAAAATCTTTGTAACTGTTTGACATCTTCCGGGTTTTCAGGGTGCTTTGTGACCTACAGTAGTCACTAAGAAATTATTAACTATTTAAAACCTATGCAAACTTTACCTCGGCCAGCGTGCCGTTTATAAATTAGTTGTGCCTTAAATTGAGACACCGCCTGAATTAGGGTTAAGGATAACCCTCCATGTTCTTGTGATCCTCACATGCCTATGAAAACAAACATATAAGACAGAGTATATCGTAATATATTATAATAATATCTGAGTCGCTGGATATGTAGCGTGGGGTGAGTTGCCTAAAACAATCTTCCTGAATCATATTGGTTCAGCAAAATGACGGTGATGCTGTTCAAAGTCATCCGAAAGTCCAATAGCATATACGATGAGAATCCTCATTTCTTCTGCGAAACAATCCTTTGGGAAAAGAATATGGTGAATCAGACGGAATGAAATCCCCCAGTCGTAGAGTTGGGGGGGGTGTTTCCAAACTATCTCAACCGACAGCTGGTTTGAAAAAAGCCTAACTCATACAAATTTTTTTTCTAATAGGACTCTTTCGAACATAGATGTAGCCGTTTGGGAAAATAGATGAGTTGCAATTGCTGGGGGGCATCTGTGAGGTCTAATTGATATTTTTTAACAATCCCGTTCACGCGATCGCAAATGTCACGACGTGCACTGCAGGTGATCGCTGTTGTAATCATCCGAAAGTCGCCACCTATATTTCCGAAAATCAGGGTCTGTGTCCCGTCCTGGGGCAGACATAACATCCTTAAAAGATGACGCTCCATCTCCTTCTGACTCCGTCCCCACTCGCTTAATAGTTAAAAATTCTCGTCTGTGTTTCCCGTCCGAGAATTTTGTTCTACTGATTTAGGTTTCATCACTGATCAAAGGCACCACAATTTTCAATGACTCACCGAACCCCAGGAACCGTTCGTTGCATAAACCAGCCTCAGGGCCCTCCCTAAGATACCCTTTCCTTTCATAACTCGGGATCATCCAAGTGAGTATCCCGGTTTTTTTTTTTTTATGTCTGGGTCAGATCCCCGTGTCAGAGTTGTGATGAGGAACATTTGACCCGGCTGAATGTTGCATGGTTAAAGTCCGCTTGAATAGCTTACTCACCTTAAACTTTTGTTACTGTTAGTCAGTCGCTTGGGATGGTACTCAGGCATATTCACATGACTCCGAAGGAACCAGGGGTACGAGGGATGACTGGATATTCCCTTCACCTTTTTTCATCTCCCGTGTCATCAATGACTGCCGTACATGCCACTGTTGCTTCAGTCTGTGCTGCCCTTGTGACTGCTTTCAATGACTCAGGTCGTTCTACATATGGCCTCAGCATATTCACATGAAATACCTTTTCCTTATTTCGGACCGAAATTAGGTAATCGACATCTGTCATTTTTTTTAACCACCTTGAATGGTCCTTGCCACGTAATGCTCAAGCGATCCTCTTTAGCTGGTAAAAGTAGCCAAACTTCCTCACCTGGAATCAGGGATACTAGCTTGGGGTTTTGATTTGCGTACTTCCGATACCGTGCTAACGACCCCGCCAAACAATCACGTGCCACCAAACAAGATTTTACAATACGTTCTCTGAGGCTCACTACATACTCATAACTCGTAACTGAGGTGCTATTTGCACATTTTCCAGTTAATAAATCCTTCAATATGTGCATCGGCCCCTTGGGTTTGCCCCATACAGTAATTCGAAAGGGGAAAATCCTGTACTCTCTTGGGGAGCCTCCCTATAGGCAAACAGGACCGCTGGGAGTAACCTATCCCATTCTTGTGGAGATTCTGCGGTCACTTTTGCCAGCATGTGTTTTAACGCACCGTTAAAACGCTCGCAAACTCCGTTTGACTGAGGGTGATATGGACTCGTGAATGTTTGGGCAATACCCAACAGCCCAGTGATTTCTGACATCTCCTTCGAAATGAACTGACGGCCCCTATCCGATAATATCTCTTCCGGAAAACCAAACCTGCAAAACAACATCTGCAAAGCCTCTGCGACTGCTTGTGAAGTAATACTCTTCATCGGCACCGCCTCCGGCCACCTGGTGCACAAATCTACCATCGTTAAAATGAAACGATATCCCCTGTCTGAAGTGACCGAGAGGGGGCCTATAATATCAATCGCTACTTTCTGGAAAGGTCGTACTGACAAGTCCGTAACCTGCACTGGAGCTTTGGGAGTTCTGCCTTTATGCCTCATCTGTTGGCATATCTTACAGGACCTACAATATAGTTTAATGTCCTTGCTAAACAATGGCCAATAGAATTGTGACAGCACCCTCTGGCGCGTTCGAGCCACCCCCATATGCCCCGCGAAAGGGGAGTCATGTGCAACCTCTAACACTTTTGCTCTTAAATTACACGGTACCACCACTTGGCGCTGAGTTTGTACTCCCTTAGCGAAACACCTCGTGAGAACATTATTCTTGAGCTCGAACCAATGTCTGGCCAACTTCGTGCACTTTACATCACCTCTCTCGGCAAAGTTGTACAATTTACGCAATGATCCGTCTGACCGTTGGTGCTGGATAAAGTCCGACACCTGTGTATCCTGACTTCCAGTGACCAATTCCGATGTCTTAGCTTCATGATGCGTCGCTTCTAATGCGTCATCTGCCTTTGACTGCGCCCTAGTAATCACCGCATTGGCCCTAAGCACACGATTGTCCCTCCATTTCCTAATGTCCATCTGAGTACATTCCTGCACACCTTGCACATTACCCAACAATCAAATCCGCTATCGGTGCTTCGAGTACACAGGCCTGTACTCTACCAGATATGAAGGGTGTGTCCACCTCAATAATGGCAAGAGGGTAATACTCAATGTTACCCCCGAAAGTGACACATCTTGCTGTCTTACCTATCAAGCATGAGTCGTCAATGCAGGATCTACGCACTCCTATAGTTGTGCAGCCCGTGTCTCTCAACACAGACACTTCCTGCTTTTGCACAAATCCTGGATGCAATTCCAAATGACCATTTTCTTCAAGAGAAGAGAGACAAGGCAGAGTGTGACCACAGATAAGCATAGGCTTACCGTCTGGTTCAAATAATGGCCTACACCCTTCGCAATTCTCATTGTTAAAGGTTTCTAATATGCAAGCCGAATTCGCTCGTTCTGAATTATTAGCACAGACCTTTGCCAAATGTCCTGTTCCATTACAAAGACTACAGTGTAGCTGAGTATTGCTATCCTTTTTCGGACTATTGTTTGGAGAGTGTCTGACTACTCGGTCTGACTCCTTTTTCTCAAAGGATTTGTTTCTTTGGTAAGGTGAGCTTTTGCGAAATCTTTTTTGTTCCTGC
The DNA here is from genome assembly GCA_024509875.1 of Oreohelix idahoensis. Taxonomy (NCBI): domain Eukaryota; kingdom Metazoa; phylum Mollusca; class Gastropoda; order Stylommatophora; family Oreohelicidae; genus Oreohelix; species Oreohelix idahoensis. The sequence goes on along the minus strand of JAMPIV010003467.1, from coordinate 247,093 downwards.
TCGTTTGGCGCATCTATCTGGATCTGATTCCGCGGGTACCTATCCTGTCTGTCTCCAGTATATCTGTATTGATTTCTATCAGATTGATAGTTAAATTTCTTCCTCGGTGATCTATGGTCCCGATAATTGTCATACCGTGCAGGAGATCTGTCTCCCGAAAGTAGGGTCTATCATAATTAAATCTTCTGGGGCCAAATCTATCGGCACTCTTAATCTATGTTGATTGTAAGGTTTTCTAGTAATCTTTCCTATACTCGCTGAGAAAGTCTCAGAGATACTCTCCCTGTGTATGACCTTTCCTGGATGCGCGGTCACGTATTGGTGTCCTAATTCTGACATCGTACCGATGTTTTTGGGCTTGCGTTCCTGGAAAAACGCAATAAGCTCAGATGAACACGATGACAATACCTTGTCCCGTAACATAAGGTCGAAAAGCCCATCAAAGTCTTTAGTAATACCTTCCATCTCAATCCATCGATTTAATAGCTGAGTAATTTTTTTGCAATGAAATCCTCAAAATCCTGATTGACGCTTGGTCTCACGTCTCGGAAACGAGCCCGATACCCTTCCGCCGTTAGACGAAATTTCCTTAACAACCTCTCCTTGACTATGTCATAATTTGCTCTGTCGGCTAAAGGGATACTATACACAGTTTCTAACGCAGATCCTGAAAGCAAATTTCCCAGCAGAACAGGCCATTCCTCCTTCTTTATCTTCCAAGCCAAAACTTCTGCTTCAAAACGTTCCAAATACACGTCCATACTGTCCAAATCTTGATTAAAATTGGGTAACCGTAGTCTATAGGGACGTGAGAATTCTTTCCCACCTGAATCCTGCTTCCTGGACTCATTATCTAGCTTCTTCAGATTTATTTCTCTGTCAGCTTCAATTTTCTTCAACTCTTTCTCTGCTTCTCTATCTTCTTCATCTCTTTCTCTGCTTCTATCTTCAATTTGTCATTCTATCTTTCTTCATCTCTTTCTCTGCTTCTATCTTCAATTTATCAGCTTCAATCTTCAATTTCTGGAATTCTCTCTCCTCACACCGTTCCATTCTATCATTTTCCTGTTTTTCTTTCCATTTTTTTTTCTGCCCATTCCTGTAGAGCAGGGCCTGTTAATGCTAGCTCTTTACCAACCTCAACAAATTCTAAGAGGCTAGCCATCGTAATATAATGTAATTAAATTACAATTTCTTAAAGCAGTACTCAGTGTACAAAAAAAATGCCTTCAGTATTCCCCACTGGAAAATTATCAGATATTGTACTAAAAAAAAAAGAATCAAAATTATATGTAATGCCTAGTCAGAAATACTGACTGTACCAATCAAATAGGTGTATTCAGTATAATGGTGTGAAGTTATTCAACAGCATAATTTGCTGTACCCATGACACCCATAATATTTAAGCAGTGAAACTAAACCCCACTGCAATATACTTAATGGCATAAACATACATGTGATTCTCAACCAAACCAGATAACTACGTCTACACAAGCAAAAATACACAACCTACTCTTATGCTATCGGTACTGGAATTGAAATTGAGATACACTTCACTAAAACAAAACAAACATAAATATAAACAATGATGACAATAATGAAGATGATCAAGACGACCTTACTACACGAACGAACACAACAGTACGGTGGAATAAGAAAAAAAAATCCTCAGACAGCAGCAGATGTCTAATTATAAACCGTAGCTGTTAACAAATGAAAACAAGAGTTTGGGAAATTAACATATGTACATGATAGTAAGAAGAATACAAGAGAATACTCCAATTAAACATGACAAAGAGACACTATTACACATATGACACCGTGCAAACAAACCAGACCTGCACCACTAATACACTAAAATGTGCAACGTGAATTATGCAGGGCAGCCAATAGGGTCAGCTCTATGTGCCCGTGCTCCGGCACACAATTCACCTAGCAACAGTCCTAAAGAACAGTTTAGCATAATCTCTTTCCGCAATGCAAAAGAGAAAATCCTAAACCCACACAACAACCAAATGACACCAAAATTATACTTCTACGAAGACACAACAAAAACCTACAATAGACAATGAAGTGACCAAAGGTAGTATGTTGCAACACCACACCAGTTGGATGACGTACTCACCAACCAAATGGAAAAGAGGTCACAGGAGAATGATTACTAATTATATAATATTATAAAGTAGAAAGGTACTAAAAGAAAAATAATTGTCCAATAATATATAATAATAGTAATAATACTACATTTAAAAAAATTAACTATAAATCAATTAAATTGATGATCTCCGCAGGTCTGGGTTCCTGATGATGACGTTGATATCTACAGCACTTTAGTCACTAATGATCCAATGGTCCACACAACGAACGACACGTTACAAAGTTACGTAAAGTTACAAATATTGTCCATTAGGATGACCCCTGAGTAAGGCACAAAGTCCACGCTTGTCACCAGATAGTGCCTTGTCTTCACTGAAATATCACAGGGATGTCAAGCAAAAAGTCAGACCACACGCATCAAAGTTATACCACAACTGTATACTAGCTCGTCGTCAGCACAAGGCGAGGATTTGCCAGCTCCACTCCAATAACATCTCACGAGTTCATGAAAGATACCACCGTTTGCAAAGGTGTAGTGCAGCCTTCTACGTGAGAAAAAGTTCAGTACAGTTTATGATGATGGACTGCAGTGTTTTGTATAAGGCAAAGATCGTAACGTAAATCTAGTACTGTTCAGCTTCTGGCAACCTCCGTAACGACCGTGTGTAAAATATTGATACTGTAATGCACCAGTTCCCGTGTTCGGCATGCACCCCGTTCCACAAGAAGACTCAACCACTTGATTTCTACAGGTACGTCGTCTCCTGAGCCAGTAAACACTGTGTAGTGGCAACACTGTCCCACTGTTGGCTTTCAAACGGCGCTGCAGCGGCCTCTAGTCTTGACTAGTCAGACGCTGAAATGAATGCTACCCAGGCTGCCATCAACTTGTTCGCCCAACCTGTACTAGCAGCAACATCTTCGTCCTCTCAGCCCTGCAGACAACAAAATTAATGTCAACGAACCTGCCACAACCTGGTTCACACCGCAGACGTTGGCCGACAACGGCGTCGTTTTCTTAACCAGAAGAGTGCTCAATGTCGCCCTGACATTTTGTTAGCACTGACACAGCGTACTGTTCATAATAAATCCCCCACTTCACTGTGTATCGCTAATCCGTGACCCGTGACTCACTATTCAAAAAAAGTACCTGAGAACTACGTGACTGAAAAAAACAGGCCTACAGTGTATGTGAACTAAAATAGATTTCTGACCTGGCGCTGCATTGACGTGCAAAGATAATCAAACATGAGGATCCCGGACGAGCCCCCACCTGACACAGGGTATTTTGTATTAAATACACATATGCCTTAGTCCTCAAAAATACTACACATGAGAGACAGAGGGGTGGAGTGGAACGCATTCAAATAATAACGAACACTAGCAATGTTCCCAACTCTGTCTAATGTATTCAAATAATTATCACCACAAAATCACAACAATATATGTAGTTAGCAAAGTGTAACACATTGATGAAAATCTCAGATAACCGAATGCCTTATCTTCTCACAACTAAATATCCTCTTGCATTCGACAATACGAGTCGGCCATCATCACCAAAACCTCGTCACTCGCTTGCCTCCCCCTTCTTCACTGCCCAATCAGAACGCCCCTTGCATTCACCCCTGACCTGCTGACCTCGCAGTTTCGTGTTGTTAAGTTGTAAGTGTATGAGAAACACCTCTCACACCCGACTGACATTATGTACCCGCCCCCAGCGATATATTAACTTTGTAGTTATTTGGGCAGATTGTCCACAACAATTTTAGTTGATCTTTTTCTGTAAAACTATCTTGTCCTCATTTTCAAAGACCTGTCCAAAGATATGACTGGACAGGCAAAAATAAAAATTGTACAAAAAATATCAAATTTAAAGAAAAACTTAACCACAGGTTTTTATTCACTTCCTCATAGAAACTTAACGTGTTTTTGTGTTGTGTACCATCATTTCATTTCTCCCCTAGACACTAGGTACATCATACACCAGACACTAGAGCCAAAATAGTGACCGTGTGAGATCTAGGGAGGTAGCGTTAGGTTCCCTGCACATAATTCATCATCATCATTTATAGAGTCAGGGGCCTACATGTGCTTGACCTCATACGGTTAATACATACACGGATTTCATTCTTTTAGGCTACCATCATAACCTCCCCAGCAAAATCTAACTTTGCTACACTGCTATTTATTAATATGAGGTTTTGTAGTTTACGTCATAATGCATTAAGAGTTTGGGAGACGTACTGCACGTGAAGTGTGGCTGACAACAAAAAATATTGATACAGATAGCTATTCATTTTTTGTAAAGATGGTATATATGTCTTCCTTTTGTGCTCTGGTCCCATGAATTTCTCCATTATTTGGATATTGTTCTTTCTATCAGACTTTTTATTACGAAAAAGCTCTACGGAGATTTAAAAAGCCTCATACTGACTACTGCTTTCTTTGAAAACATTCAAGTAGACGTCTGAGAGTGCAAGAAGAAGCAGCATCTCCCTAACCCTGTTTCAATTTTTGTATTGCTGTTTCTTCCCCGCTTGGCTTCCGTCAGCGAGTTCGTTTAGCAAATGTTAGTCTTCAGATGTTATACATCGCCCGTCTGTCACCTGAAATAAGAAAAGGGGGGAGAGACAAAGAATATTAACACTGTAATTCTATCAAGCACATCATATGAGGCGACTGCAGAGAGTTGGGCAGACGTGCCCCGCTCAACCTGGACTCAGGGTCAGTCGATTATATAAGGGCGCATGTCCAAACATAAAGACCTTGTGGTCTGGTTAATGAAGAAGACTAGTGACTCAGTGCAGAGAAGACCGAAAGGAATCCAAGCTGCCAACTAACCTTTTTTATTTTAAGAAACATTTCTAGATTTAGCTCTTTCAATGTTCATAACTGAATGAACTAAGGAACACTGTGCAGGTAACAGCAGAATCAAGACAATATAACATTGATATCCCAAAAGCAATTATGGCCGTCACCAGTACTGTTCCTGGAAAAAAAATTCTATGGAGATACGGATAGCCTCAAGCTTACCATGCTTTCTTTGAAAATATTCCAGTATATTTCTGAGAATGTACGAAGAAGAAGGAATCCTTGGACTGTGCGAAATATGGTGGACGGATGTAGAAAGGAAGAAATTAAGCACAGAAGAAATAGTGCTGTACTTAGAACATAAGGAAGACAATATACACCATAGCGAAGATGTGGCTCTAATGCTGTCAACAGAAGCTCAGTAAGCACTCATAGAATGGAAAACAATGGGACCCAGAATAATAACAGCAACATTAAACGAGCCAAAATAAAATAAAGATAAACATACAGTGTTATGCAACAACCTATGACAGAGACGAATCGGTCATAGAAGAATGTTACACCAGACTACAAAATATCATGCATAAAAAGATAAGGAAAGACATAGCAATTTTGATGGATTACCTAAATACAAAGACATGAACAGACACAAGCAGCATTGAAGAAATCATGCGAATGCACGGGCTAAGAACAATGGACGAAAATGGCGAACTATTCACAAACGTCTGTGCTCCAGATCAACTGGCCATAGGAGAAAGTATATTTCCACATTTAAAAAAAATAAAGTAAAAAATATGTATACATACATATATATAAATATATATATATATATATATATATATATATATATATATATATATATATATATATATATATAATATATATATATATATATATTATATATATATATATATATATAGTAACACGAATATCATCAGACTACATGACAGAAAATCAGATCAGTCATATATGCATATATATGAAATTTAGATCATCATTACATGTAAAAGCTTATTAACGAGTAGATGTGGCACCAGATTACCATCTTCTGTGAGCCAAAAATAAAGTTGAACCGTAAAAGATACACAATAATGCATAGCAATAGACAACAGTTTAATTTAGGATATTTAAGAAATCAAAAAACAATAGAAACATTCAGTTACGATGTCCAGAAAGTATTTAGTGCTCCAACAACTAGAAAGCTGTAACAAATATAGACCACTTACAATAGACAATAAATACATGTAATGAAACATGTCACACGTCTGTTTCCGGGGCGCTAAAAAGCAATCTAATGAAGCACAGAAAGCACTCATAGATTGAGAAGCAGTGGGACACAGAATCATAACAGCAACATCCGAAACAGCTAAACAGAAAATAAAGATAAACATCTTCCAAACAGTATGCACCAACCAATGACACAGAAGAATCTGTGAAAGAAGAATTTACACCAAACTTCAAAATATCATGGATAAAATGAGAAGAAATGACATTGCAGGTGTTATGGGTGACTTAAATGTACAGACTGGTACAGACAACAGCGGCTTTGAAATAATCAGGGGGAAACACAGGCTAGGAAGAATGACCGAAAATGGGGAACTATTCACAAACTTACGTGTTTCACATCAACTAACTATAGGAGAAAGCACGTTTCCAAATTAAAGAATGCATAAAGCAACATGGAAATCACTAGACCATAGAACAGAAAATCAGATTGATCAAATATACATAAACAAGAAGTTTAGCTCATCATTACACGACATAAAGGTATCTGGAGGAGCAGATGTTAGCTATAAAAGAAGATATTCAAGAGATAAACAACAGTACATATCTATAGGCAACAGTTTAATGTCCGATATCTAAAAAAAACAAGCAAACAAGAAACAAATTTACTGTCACAAAATTTAACAAACACCAGTCTACTCATAAAAACAATCGTAATTCGTGTGCATCTAATGAAAACTTTCCCTTTTTGTCGGGTTCACTACAAGCGCTAAATTTATACATTAAAGAATGTTTTTATTTTAATTTCATTTTAAAAGATAGCAAAGTAATACTAATTGTCCAAATAAACGTCTATACCGAACAGTGAACAAATCCCTCTTGCTTTTCGGGAAAATACGGAAAAGTCTCGTATGCACCGTGAAAGTTAATTGAACACCGATTAAAGTAAAATTCTTTTCATGGTCCTTGTTCAGAAATATTCACACCAGATTTACTGGAAAGTACGGAAAAGGCGGGAATGCACTGTGTTTTCAGTGAACGTAATACTGAGAAACAATTATAATCATCCCATATAGAGACCAATAATCTACTTTATTTGGATTTCACAGATCTCTTGGGAAGCAACCTGTCAAAAAATGGCAGTGACGTTTAATAATTTAGAATCGTCACAGTTTGCCTTCCCTTAGCTCTGCAGTAGTGGTTCAACAGTGGCCAAAACTCAAGATTACTAATGTGGGTCTTCAAAGATGTCTACCTTCGCAAAAGATTACTCTTAGCAGAGTTGTAGATAGAAGGGTAATGATGATTCTACATCCAGGGTGTGTTCACAAAATATTCATAAAAGCGAGAACAATGCTGCATTGGCTGAGCACGTTAACTCTAGTATCTGCCGTCAACCTTTGTGAAGGATATGGATATCTTACAATTCGTTAACTCATTCAAGCCCCCAGCTGAGTTAATTCAGCGGATTTCCTCTTATTATTATTTAGCTCTGCTTACGTTTATATAAGAAATTGTCTGAGACATACGGGTGTAGTACATTCAAAATGATGAAATCAACTTTAGATTTGTCTTTATACAAGTAACAAATATAATAATTAGTTAGGTCTTAACAGTTATAAAAATGAATAATTGTTTAGAAAGAAGTATTCATCACAGTGTGATGAATATAGTTTGAATATGTTTACATTTACATCCGTTGAAAAGGTTGTAGACTTTCATTACAGTTAGAGTGAATATGTTTTACATTTACACTGGTTGAAAAGGTTAAAACTTTCATTACATTTAGAGTGAATTTGTTTCACATTTACACTGGTTGAAAAGGTTGAAACTTTCATTACAGTTAGAGTGAATATGTTTTACATTTACACTGGTTGAAAAGGTTGAAACTTTCATTACAGTTAAAGTGAATATGTTTTACATTTACTCTGGTTGAAAAGGTTGAAACTTTCATTACAGTTAGAGTGAATTTGTTTTACATTTACACTGGTTGAAAAGGTTGAAACTTTCATTACAGTTAGAGTGAATTTGTTTTACATTTTTACTGGTTGAAAATGTTGAAACTTTCATTACAGTTAGAATGAATTTGTTTTATATTTACACTGGTTGAAAAGGTTAATAAACTATTGTGTGTCTTATAACGACGAGCTAGATTGGGCTCTATTTATTATCTCTTTTTACGGAATTACACCGTAAGAGGATGTGACGTCATAACGATACGGTACTATAACCAGACGTCAGTTTAGGAGCAGAAGTGAGTGTATCGTCTGCTAGGGACTTGGACGAATGTGTTGATGTCGTGAGGGCGCATGTGTGAGGCTCCTGATGTTTCGTAGTGTATCCCTTGTTATATTCCATCATTATTACACCAAAATGCTTCTGAGAGGTGTACATAGTATTTCTGCTTTATAGGGAGCATGATTTCTAAGTTTCGTGTGTGAATCATATAAAAATAATGAGAATAATTGGACAGCGTCTGAGACATGGATGGACTGCCTAATCTATACTGAATACGACACCTTAATGCTAAAGCACAAGTGCATGAACTATGTATTGAACCATGGAGCCAATATTGAAGTGTATCAATAAATATATTGTCCTCGTCATCCAGTGTGGCTCAGTAATTATTGGGATGTCTTTTCGTTCGCTGTTACTGCTACTCCTACGATTTTAACTTGGCCCAGGACAACAATCCTATTCATAACAGCACGTAACATATATATATATATATATATATATATATATATATATATATATATATATATATATATATATATATATATATATATATATGATACCACAGCAAAAGAGAAGTTGGTAAGAAGACGAAGATGGCTGTATACCACTCCACCTTTGTCCCAGTCTTGACGTATGGATGCGAGTCATGGGCAATGACTACAACCCACAAAAGCCAGATCCAAACCTCAGAAATGAGGTATCTGAGGAAGGTGGTTGAAGTAACAAGAAGAGACATGGTCCGCAACAAGACGATACGCCAAGGCCTTAAAACCCAACCCCTGCTTACCCAAGTAGAACAGTCCCAACTGAGATGGTTTGGCCATGTCTGCAGAATGGGAGAAGATCGGCTACCTCGTCAAGCATGGGAAACTAAGAGCCAGGGATCCAGACCTTCAGGACGACCCAAAGTCCGCTGGGAGGACAACATTAGACAATCTTTGAAGGACCGAGGACTAGAATGGAACCAAGCCAGGAGGAAGACAGCCGATAGAATAGTATGGCGCTCTCTCTTACAAACCTCTACACCTCACGGTAGAAGAGGAACAACTAAGTAGTAGTATGTATATATAAATATTAGCAGTAACCCGTCAAAATTAACAGGTTTTTAATTATAGTGTGTTGTTTCTGTTACATGTATTACGGACTTACATTTTAAGGTTATTTTTAAACCTTTTTAAATCCGTTTCCCGAATGAAACTGGACAGAAGTGTATCTTGATTGTCTGTTGATTTAATCTGCATTTCCGCACCTGCCTGTCTCCAGTTCATGTACTGTTAATGAAACGTGTTGTTGGCTTCTTTCCATAATCAAACTGTTCATGCACACCGTCATTTGCGCACTTTTCTATTTTCGGGAGAGTACATATAAGAGCTACTCTGGGAAGGTTAAGGCGGCCGGCGTGATGCCGACCACATCACCCCTCGTGTGCCGACGGTCAAGATAATATGGGCCTAACACCATATTCCCAATATGCCTCAATGGGCGTGTAACGGGTTCCTTTACCTTTTTCTTTTTTACATATAAGAGAAACAATACAATTATTGTCTAACTTTCAACCATAGTTCTACCCCTTCGCTGTGGTTGAAAGTTAATGTACTCTCTCGAAAATAGAAAAGTGCTCAAATGACAGTGTGCATGATGTGACCGACCGACGTACTTACGGCGGAAATTATAGTATTGGATTAGTTCACATGCTAATAATGCAAAAAATAGAATTAAAAATGTACAACTTACGATAATCTTTAGGCTCACAGACTGCTGGCTCAGAGAAAAAAAGGTACTTGTAGAGGCCTCTTACACTTGGTCTGGGGTGTTGTTACTTTAACAATAAGTTCCCACTTTGACTCCGTGTTTCAGATTCCTCAGATTCCGGTTTTCCTTGCTAATAATGGTAGAGTTTGCCTGGGAGATAATTCCTCAAAATGCTCAAACAAAGTCCGGTCAGATAAATGAAATCTGCTGCTGTTCTTAAATCTGGCAAGGTCTGGTTGTCTTCTTGGCGTGAGTGAATTTTTACAGTGCTTTCAACTGACTTAAGTGTCAGGTTATATTGCCCTTCTCGTTCCTGGCATGTGTTGCTTACTTTTAGAATATTGACTTGGCCCATCTTGGTTTCACCTGCTTCTTAATCTTAGCAAAGCTGAGAAGAGCAAAGCAAACATGATCAATTACACAGCCCTAGCAGCTCTAGTTTTTTAGATACAGACATTTTTGTATTTCATTAATACAGGGTGACCCAAAAAAACAGGCCCGCGTGCGCACTTATTGTGTGCGCGCGGGCCCGTTTTTTTTTGGGTCACCTTGTATTATTACAATATTTTCTATATAAGGCAATGTAAAAAAAACTATTGCTGTCTAGTCCTTTACAAAAGAAAACTGCTTGTTTACTCTCAGTTTCAGTTTTCCAAGAATCTTCCCAGACTTGCCTTTTTTAGATTTTAAGCCACTGCATGCATGTTAGTATGCTACTTATTTTATTACACTTCTACCAGAGAATGGCATCATCTTCAAAAAGAGCATGTTTTCTTTCACCGCATTTATTTTGTTATATTTGTGGAGAGTACACTTTCAAAGAAGAACATAGGAAGCATATTACTGTTTTTGTGAAAAAGGCATACTTTGCTTACTTTAAAGTAAAACTAGGTGACCAGGACAAGTCTTGGGCTCCTCATATTGTTTGCAAAACATGTGTTGAACACCTGCGACAGTGGACCTGTGATAAAAAAATGTTTAAAATTTGGAATTCCAATGGTTTGGAGAGAGCCCAAGAACCACCATGATGACTGTTATTTCTGTGTTGTGAATATTAAGGGAATTAATGGAAAAATCACAAAAAGTGGAAATATCCAGATTTAGATTCTGCTAGGCGACCTGTTCCACACGGAGATGAAATACCAATTCCAACTTTCAGTCAGATTTCGGATTCCCTGCTAGAAGATGAGACAGCAGGGGCATGTGGAACGACAAGTGACAGTGATAGTGATTTTGAAGATGATTTTTCAGATGCTCAACGCTTCGACCAGCTTGAACTAAATGATCTAATCCGAGATCTATATCTCTTCAAGGAATCTTCAGAACTTTTGGCTTCAAGATTGAAAGAAAAAAAATTACTGACTGCTGAAACAAAGGTTACATTTTATCGCAGCAGAGAGCAAGGTTTTATTCCATTCTTTTGTAAAGAAAACAATCCTGTGTTTTGTACTAATGTAGGAGGTCTTGTTAACAAAATGGGTGTACGTTATACACCAGATGAGTGGCGACTTTTTATTGACAGCTCTAAAAAAAAGTTTGAAGGGTGTTCTCTTACACAATGGTAACAAATATGGCTCAATTCCAATTGCTCATTCTACTACAATGAAGGAGGAGTATGCTACAATAATTACAGTTCTGGAAAAAATTGAAGTATTTAGAACATAACTGGATGGTTTGTGTAGATCTTAAAATGGTGAACTTCTTGCTTGGCCAGCAAATGGGATTCACCAAATATCCATGCTTTATATGTTTGTGGGATAGCAGGGCAAAAGATATGCACTGGACAAAGAAACAGTGGCCGTTGAGGGATGAATTTAAAGTTGGAGAAAAAAATATTGTCAATAAGCCTCTCATTGGTCGAAAAAGAGTTCTACTGCCACCATTACATATAAAGCTTGGCACTGAACAAAGATGGTACCTGTTTTAATTGTTTATGCAGAAAGTTTCCAGAATTGAGCATAGACAAACTTAAAGCTGGAATTTTTGATGGACCTCAAATTAGAAAGTTAATAAACGATCCAAATTTTATTGATTCTATGAACAAAACAGAGTCCACAGCCTGGTCATCATTTGTTTTAGTTGTGCAAAACTTTCTGAGTAACTTTAAAGGAGACAATTATTCTGAATTAGTTGAAAACATGCTGTCGAGTTTTTGTGAACTTGGATGCAACATGAGCATAAAATTGCACTACCTCCATAACCATTTACATTTATTTCCGGAGAATCTTGGCGACTTTAGTGAGGAGCAAGGTAAAAGATTTCACCAAGGTATAAAAACAATGGAAGAGAGATACCAGGGACTTTGGGATGCCCACATGATGTCAGATTACTGTTGGACCCGTAAGCGTGACTGTCCGGGAATATCACATTCCAGGAAGTCCTCGAAAAGATCCTTTTTGCGTGTTGACTAAACAAGTGCTAGTGATAAAGTTTTATTACTTTTTTGGTAATATATGCACAGTAATTACATATAATATGAATGCAGACTAAAGTCAAAATGCCACTGATAGCACCTAACTCTAGGATTGTACATAACAATTGCCCTACTAATATGGTCATTCTTAGTTATCTCAAAAACTAGAGCTGATAGAAAAAATCTGATTACATTTTTGGAATCAGCAACCCAAACATTACCCAAGAACAGCTATAAAATTTAAGGCACCAAAATGTGTGTATACCAGTGTTATCATTGAAAGGGAGTGTAAAATTGATAAGAAAATAGCTACTATCTGCTTGATAGCAAAGAAAGAAGAGGGCCGACCACAGAAATTGCGAGTGATTTAGTACACACACACAAATTTTAACTAAATACTGCCGGAGAGGAAGAGACATCGACCCAATAATTATGTGACAAGATTCATAATGAAAGAGCCACCCAATACCTATTCATGTTCTATTGATTAACTGTAACAATCTGTTTAATCCGAAAACAGAGGACTGAATTTTTCTTTAATGCAAAATAAATCATATCAAGCAGTAATTAAGGTGGGCAAGTTCTCATCCCACGCTTCAGGTTAGAGCCAAACGATACTAGCCTTCCTATAATTATGAGTCACCGCCAGTTTCCTGTGAATTAAGCCTTTACCATGGCAATAAACGTAGCACTGGAACACTTATTTAATCACGTAGGTGTATTGCTACCAGAAGTAGTCTTTGCTGTGATCAACTTTGTGTAGCGCTCACACAAGGAAGGAACTGAGACAATCTTAAAGTATATATTCGTGATACAAGCTATCAAGGCACACATGTTAATGCATTTACAAAAAAAAAAAAAAAAAAAAAATTGTGGTTAAAGAGATATTATGTTAATTAGTCAAATTATACCTTATTTACCTATTACAGCTTCTACGTTTTCTAAATGTTCTACAAATGCAGAGATATTAAGGTGTTGGCTTTAATTCTTCTCCCGTCGATCCTTTGATGGGTTTACCTGCTCGTGCAATTGTTCTCTCTTTTGTCCTCAAAATTAACATTTTGCGAGCTAGAAGATAATAAGTTGCCAGGCTTCTTCCGTTCCTGTAAAAGAGTGTGACCTCTAAAGGGTTAAGAAGCACTGGTCTAAAACTAAAGCTACTACGTGTTTGACACTCTATTTTTTTTTTTTTTAAAATATAATTTTGCCTCGTTTTGGCGAGGCGCGTTCCGTTCAACCTAGCCGGTTATATTAGGCCGCATTTGACACTCTATGCCGCCAGGTTGAGAAGAGTGAAATATGACGTCACAAGAATGTATACTTGCCCTGCAGATTCGCTAACATTAGCACTTATTTTCCCAGAAAGGTGAAAGTGTAACAGTGTTCCTATTTTTAAAGTTTTTAATTGTGTCTTTGCGGGTGACCTTCAAATGTATTGTTGTAAATATTCTTTGTTGATATTTCTTTCTTTATGTTATCATGTTCCAACATATTTTCTTTCCATCATATTTTCCCTGTCCTAAATGTTGGCTGATTTATTCCCTTCTTTGCCTCATTCTCTTATTGTTGTTTCTTTATTGCCAGTACGATTATGCTATCTGCTCTGTTCATTATTTTTTTAATGTTTCTGTTAGTCATTAGCTCTTGATTTATGAATGCTATAAATGCTATTTCAAGTAAGATTTGGACAACGCATAAAATGTAAACAAGCTGTTTGCCTTTGACACTATTTTTCCACGCTCCTTCCCATCTATTCTCATTTTCCCACAATGCACCTCCGAAACATCACAAACATTAATGGTCATGCCATCTCGCATATTCGATATTAAAATAATGAACACACAGCAATAGATTATAAAACACTTTTTCTTGTTAATACACACACTTTAAATCTTTTGCCTTTTCAAATACAAATATTTGTATTGACATGGAATCAAATATTTCAATTACTCCAGTGAAAGGGCGGTATTTCCCGTGCCATAATTACACCACTTTAGCTCTGTTTCATTTCCCTCAACAAAACTAACACGCATTTCACATCAGGCACTTATTATATTTTAACAAGTTATGTTAATGAATGAGCAAAATGTGCCGACTTAATGCCAGTGCAATCATTCAGATCGATTCTGTACCAGAACACAGGAAGCATTCTAGATAATTGGTTTAGATACAGTAAACAATATTTAAAAAGGAAAAAAAAGAAATCAAATGCGGTTTCAATGAAATGGATTTTCATGGCAGCAAAACATATGATTATGTTTTATTTATTATTATTTTTTTTTCCTACATTGTTTTTTTTGCGGTTCCGTGCAATCTAAAAGCAATTTCCTATTCAGTAAGATGAGCGGCACCTCGTACTGCTTTGTTGTTTCACGTAGCGAATGCAGAATTCAACAAAACTTTCAATATAATTTTTGTTGTCGCGTGACTTTCTTTTTTTTTTCCTTGTCTTTATTTTACTTGTTTTATTGTTTCCTTCTCACTTATTTATAAATATACATACAGGCACTCACAGGCTCACATGCTGGAGGTCACAAAGTTTCTTCGCCTATAAAAAAACAAAAAAAAAACAAAAACCGAGTCTAAACGGCCATTTTGTGTTCTCCTGTTGAACGAAATGGAATATTATTTTTCTGTGCCATTTTCCAATATTTAGCAGATCTGTTTTTAACGCAAGCACTCCACCCCCCCACCCTTCACACAATCCTGTATTTTACCTCCTACGAAGGCCCCTTTATTAATCTTCGAATCTCCTATGTTCTTCCTTTCCCTCAACATCCCTCCCACTCTCCTTTACTCCCCCCTCTTTATGGAAATCCAACACATTAATATTATCCTTTCTTTCTGTATTAAAAAAGACCTGTCCATGATGCATGATTGAATTAATAGAGGACTGAATCAATCTTTCGTTCGCCAACAGTTCAAATTTCCGTTTGGGAAATAATATTCCGCAAAGAAATTAAACGAATCTGTATATGGCGAAAATATCAAACCAAATTCATTTTTTGTATGGGCTGATAAATTTTCAATCGTGCCAAATTCAATTGTGGATGTAACCGGCTGCCATTGGAGTGTGGGCAATAACAACTCCATTATCTTTAAGCTGGGTTTTCAATCACCTCTAATAATGTATTGCCCGTTATTTCTTCATAATTGTTTCCATTACTAAATCGGCGAATGTTTTTTTCTCTCTTTTTTTTCGGTTGCATTGTTCGTCTTTTTCAGTACGCGCTTTCCGGGAAGGAAGGGGGGGGGGGGGGGGGGAGGGGGGGGGGGGGGCGGGGGGGGGCGGGGGGGGAGAGAGGAGGAAGAATACACGCTCCCCTTTCTGCGTTTGTGAACCGCTATCAATTGCGCATAATGCTCCAAACGAATTTGTGTACAGTGTGGACCTATTAGAACTTGCTATATCTCTGTTCAAGAAATCAAAGTAGGAGCAAAATCGACTGCATGTTGGAACTTCAAGGCTGTTGGGAAGGAAGAGTGCGGGAAAGGTTAATCGAAAATGGGCACTAAGATTTTTTTTCTCCCTCCTTTTTTTTTTTTTTTTTTTTCTAACCAGCGGCATTCGAGCTTTCCAGCCCTTTTGGCCCAATGACACGTCATTGCGAGGCTGGGGAGCCAGTGGACTTTCCTTCCAACCCGGTCAGGAGCTTCGCTCCTTCCCATCCACAGAGGGTTTATCTACAGGAGCCGTTCAGGTTATTCAGTCAAATTCCCGGTCGATGACACTCCTACAAATGCCGGCGCTCGGGCTTGAACCTTAAAAACCTGGTCGCTAGCGCAACGTCTTAACCATTACCCCAGCGCGGCTCCCATTCTCCCGCCTTAGAAATGTAACAGAAATTACTTATTGTCTCTTGTGCCGCAAAACTTGATAGGAGATCCAAGTTGTTTTTTTCATAATTGTAATATTGAAAGGTGGAAATTTTTTTGGCACAGAAATGGTTTACGATGCTAGATGTGGGCAAATTTTTAAAATAGTGGGTGATAACTGTAATGATATGGTAACACCTTGAGAGATGTGTTCGGAGCAAGAGGGAAATTTCTGGTCTACCGTTTACTTTTACAGAATAATTATACTGAGACATTACGGCTAGTTTGCTTTTTCGTAATTTCCTCTCATAGCCTTTATTATCTATTATTTCGGCATATTTAACACACATAATTTCGTGCCTATCCTCTACTCAGAATTGTTACTCTTGTTTCATACTATCATTGTTCACGTTTCACCGTTGGATGCATGACAGGGCCAGACAATCGCCCATCCCTGACAGATTAATTGAATCACCAAACATGATAATACCACATTGACTCCAGGTAAATACGAGCATGAAGTGTTTATTCAAGATTGCGTAATGACTTCCGATCCGACAGTAGAATGGACTTGCAATACGGGTTTAATTGTATAAACGACGATTTGTCTAGACAAGCTGTCGGATTGCGACAAGCCAGGTGATACAAGAGATCGGCAGAGTCCGATAAACTAAGTACTCAGACTTCCGAATAACTTGGGATAGGTGATTATAGATAAACGGAATCTTCGAAGACATTTTGAAGAGTGAGCGGGAAATGTGATATAAGTAAACTTTGACAACGCTTTACGGAAATCGCAATTCCATATATGGGAAATGGCTGTTTAAATTCTCAAACTTATGAGTCACGCAGGAAATTCTATAAGCACTACTCTATCATAACCTGTACTTTGAATGCCTTTGGTTTGGCAATTCGAGCTGTCATATACAATCGCTCTGGTTGGGACTTGCCTTTGTAGTAGAAAGCAAGAATGCGTTGATGAAGTCTGATATAAAATGTAGGACTTTTTAGACACACGACACTGCATTTCCCGAATTGTCAAGTAGACAGCTTGGACTGAAGCCAGGAAACAATAGAAGTAAAGATTATGACTTTAAATAGGACCGGACGTAGTGGAACACTTCTGAACACTACAGCAAGGAAACCCTAAGTTATTCATACAGAAACCGAACGATACAGGACTTACGCACAAAGTTGCAGAGGGATTGTTAAAAGAACTAAATACTCCGACGTGTGTTCTAGGCATCTTTATCAAGTTGCCAAGACTGTTTACCTGAGCAAGAAGTCTAAGATTTCTCAATTATTGAGGTGAGTTGTAACATATTTGTTATGCTTTGAATTTGACATGTTTGTACTTGCTGGTGGAGGTAAAAGTCCATACGAAGATGACAACCTCAGCATGAGAAAAGGATACATTCATGAACCACCCCAACAAGCGCTGGTGATTGCTTCATGCTAATTCTCACGGAAGAACCAAAATCAGAGGTAACCCCAGACTCCGAATGGAGCAGAGGGTGAGTGATGATTACATCAACCTGTGCCTAGTTATATATATTATTTTGTGGATATGTAAACTTAATATGTTCCTTCAGGCACAAGCCACTGCCGCTGTCCAGTCATACATTTTTCCTTAAAATAACTGACATACTGGTGATTTTTCATCACATGCCTTGAGTGAAATGATATACGCTCTGTGAAAGTAAAAAATCTGAGAAAACAAACGGCTGACGGACAGCAGGAAAGGCGCCTGATTAATATCAGGAAAACAAAGACTTAGCAACGGAATTTGTTCTTTTTATTTTCTCTACAGTTTGTGGTACCAGTAAGAGGCGACCAGGCTATTTATGGTACGACCTGGTGAGACCATTTGCTGTGCTACTATTTTGTGGTTCAAGAGCTGGATCGACATTTGTAAACCTGCATTCCAATGGTGGTGAAAATTCTTGCCTTGACTAGGAGAGGTTACTTCTGGAACTGATCTGGAAACGTGCCCTCAACACAGAGACGAATGTACAAAAAAAGCAGCATTGGCACTTCAGCATTTTGGCAAGTCCCAATTTTAACAGGCCAAACACGACCGAACTTTATTTGCCTATATTCATCAAGCCTAAATAATTTCTGTGAAGACACCTAACACCTATTTTTTTTAAATCACCAACGAACATTTATTTACAAGTGTTAAAGTAATTGATCATTAAATTTGTGTATGTCGATTTTGACAAATTTATAGTTGAATTAATGTTTTACAGAGCGAAAGGCACACTTATGACTCAGAACATATAGTGTATATGTATGTATATATATATATATATATATATATATATATATATATATATATATATATATATATATATATATATATATATATATATATATATATATATATAATTCGAGCTAATAAGAGGAATGTCACTGAATTAAATCAGCTGGGGGCTTGAGCGAGCTTAATCACACAATATGCATCTTCACAAAAGGCGGCGGGTCAGATAAAAAGTTAGCGTTCTCAGACTCATACACCATTGTTCTTGGCTTCTGAAATATCTTGTGAATACTCCCTCGAGGTAGAAACATAATTATCCTTCTGCAAAGTGTAATCTTGTGCGAAGGTAGACGCATTTGAAGACCAACATTAGA
This sequence comes from Oreohelix idahoensis, assembly GCA_024509875.1. Taxonomy (NCBI): domain Eukaryota; kingdom Metazoa; phylum Mollusca; class Gastropoda; order Stylommatophora; family Oreohelicidae; genus Oreohelix; species Oreohelix idahoensis. Next base: position 228,108 of record JAMPIV010003467.1, on the reverse strand, counting down.
TACTCTAGGTTTTGACCACTGTTGGACCACTACTGCAGAGCAAAGGTAGGGAACCTGTGACACATACTACACTTGTCATCCTCAATATCATCATTATCATCATCGTTTATCTTTTTTGTTCCAGCTGAAACATAAATCTGCAATAGTTGCTCACCACAGATGTCGATCGTGGGTCACCTTCAGTTTTTAGCCTTGAGGTCTCTATTCCTTTGGTTTACTCTTCTGCCTTTCATCGTGAACTTTGCTCTGGCCTCCCTTGTTATATATTTCAGTGTGTGTGTTTCAGTCCTGGGCATTCTGTTTAGCTGATTGGTTGTTTTTGTAAACATATGTTAACATATCTCCACCTTCTCAATGTAGTCACGGCTTTCATTGGATGTTGTCTTGTTCTATTCACTAAATCTGCTCTTGGTCTTACGTTTGGCCACCTGTTGGTCACGGTACTGACTCTCAATGTGGCACTGGAAGTGTTCTAGCAGCGTGACTGTAGTTTGTTTTGTTTAAACACGGGTTTAGCTTGTTTTGGCGGAACGCACCGTTCAACCTAGACACAGGGTCCGTCGGTTACATTAGGGCACAAGTCCAAATGTAAAAGACCTTATGGCTTGGTATAATAATTGGACACAGTTTAGGATTAAATCTATATTAAATAATGATCCTGTGTTTGTTATTGTTCTTACTTAATGCTAAAGATTTATACCGTAAAGTATAAGCCTTCAGTCGGATCTCCTAAAACATACTTATTATAGCCATCTCTATCATCTGAATTATGGGCATACATTTTTCTCAATCTGGAGTTTTAATAATACTCTTCGATTCTTTTACTCTGGACGATAAAGCACTCTTTTGTTATTCCCCTTGCGTTATTTTGTTTCCCCTGGACTTCAGTCAGCTGGTATGATTACACAGTGGACTGTGACGAGCTGTGCTCAAATAATCATGCAGTTGATCTTGAGTTAACCATTATTACAATTCATTTGTGTGACTATTATTTGGATTGTCTAACCCAGCCTCCTTTCTACTTTTATCTCCAGTTCTGACTAATCATGTTCATTATCCTTATGGAACACCGGGCGACGATTATGATGATATGTTATTCGCCAATAGCTTCAAAGACTGGTTTAAGATGTGGGGGACAAGCATGTAATTGCTGTAACATATTGATATGAAAAGTTTTTTTCCTTCCCATTAATAGATAAAATATAGTCAACATCTGACAATTTATCAATAATTGTATAAGGTCCTCTCCATGAAACAATTAATTTATTGTCTTTATTAGGTAGTAATTCCTAGGCTTCATCACCTGGCCATAATTGCAAAGTTTAGTGTGTGACATAGATTTGTGTCAAAACCCAACAATTTCTAGTGAATTCTCATTAATCATCACTTAATATTACACATAGTAGTAAAGGTCTATAGTGTACTGTCATTCCGCTAATTAATAAATGTTCATACACCATTTTTTTGAAATATGCCGAAATACATCGTTGACAATGTCGATGATTGTTCTCCATGCGATAGTATGTCAGTACGAATCCAACTCAAATTCCGCCATTCTAAGCTCTTGTTGTGCTTTTATCTCAGTTTGAGCAAAGGCCAATTTTTTTTTCTTCAAGAGCCATTTCATCTTGTCTCCTCCTTTCAGCTAATTCATCTTGTCTCCTTTTTTCAGCCAATTGCAATTCTTCTGCTCTTCTTTTCTCCTCTCTCTCTCTCTAATTGTCTTTGATCCCTGAGTTCATTGGCTTCCAACCTTTTTAATTCTTTTTCATACTCAGTGGATGCATATTCACTTAAAGCCTCATCTTCCATACCAAATTCTTTTCCAGCCTTAATAAAATACCCCAAAGAAGCCATAATTCACAATTATTGTGCTGTCAATAGCTAACCAATAATGCAAATATTATACAGGGTGGTCACAAAGTCTTTCCCTGATTTCAAATTTTTACGAGATCCTCCAGATGTTAAAAGCATCAAAGCTTGGTATATAAAGTTTACGGACTCTGGCAGCGTCGGTGACATGCCCAGAGCAGGTAGGCCTCTTGTGAGTGAAGAAACTGTGGACGCAGTGCGCACGGCGTTTCAACGGAGTCCTCAGAAATCAATCTATCGTGCCTCAAGAGAACTTGCAATCCCTCGAAGCACAGTGTTGAAAATCGCAAATGTTGAAATCTACAAATAGCATTAAAAAACTGTTTTAGTTCTGGAATAATTTCCAAAAAACCAAGTGTCTCTGCACAGAATACTTTTTTTTTTTAATTTTTGAAATCAGGGAAAGACTTTATGACCACCCTGTATAATGAATATGTGAGCAATATCTTGAACAACTATTTCACCACTTCAAAATCACCCAACTGCATGTAATAATAGATATTATTATAGAGGTTATACTAGGAGCAACAAAAGACCAGAGATACAAACAAGATGACTGACTACAGTGACAAGAGCTAAATGAAGATAATGCAAATTGTCAACCAAGGCATAAATGTATAAAATGTGGAACAAATAAGCAAAATGCAGCTCTATCACACTTATGACAAGACAAGCACGAATTTACAACATATATGACATCTAATAAATGAGGGATATCAAGGTTAGAGCGACAATATCACAAAAAATAATGTAGAACAACTGAATAAAAAAATTACAATTAACTTAAACACAAAAACAAACTTGCCAATTAACAATACTGCACAACTAACAAACAGTGGTAATGATAATCTCAATAGCAGCAGATAACTCACAGCTTTGTAATGCCGGCCCCGCTATTTGAGAAAATCATAAACCAGACCCTACAGAACGCTCATGAATCTTTCTCGACCATACATATGAGGTATTGGAAAAAAATTATGAGTCCCACCATCCTCCCACTATTCACACAAACATATGGATACGAAAATACATAGAGAAAAAATAAAACTCTGGCAAACAAGACCATCAGCATCTTACGCTACACGTAACCTTAAATGTACTTATCTGTTTTGCCAGAAAAAAATCCTCCTGGTTTCAACGCCTCTTTCTCCAGGGAACGATGAAAACTTTCAGTGTAGACCAGGTTAGGTCTAGAATTCACAAACAGCTCACTCGAACAGGACTACGCTTTGGTCCGTCGTATTCTTGACAATAGGCCATCCTCGGGCATAAAACTTGAATATTTGAAAGTAAAATTTTGCAGAAAATACTTGATACTTGAATATGTTCAACTTCTGCAGTACACTGGAAACTTTGAACTGCAATTAATGTTCATATAACCTCACACAAGATAGAAGACCACCCGTGTGTTACCGGGGCCCGAAAGGGGAGCAAAGAATAGTAACACTGTCCCCTGCCAAGCATGTCGTAGAAAGCGACTAAGGAGGGTTGGGCATGGGGCCGGTTACCCCATCCTGTAAAAAATTTAAACCACAAAAAAACTTCAACAAATATGGACAAGTCAAATAAAGAAAATAAAACACAGCCATCCAAGACAGGGGAAGGTCCTCTCGCGGGGAGGCGTATGATGCAACACAGAGAAAGCCGAAAGGTGTCTGTGTTGCTGACTAACCTTCTTTCTTCTAGGAGAACTTCCAGATTTGGCACCTGGAATGTTCGGACATTAAACGAACAAGGGAAAGTGGCGCAAGTGGCAGCAGAAATGAGGGAATACAAAATCGAGGTTTTGGGAATGTGTGAAACAAAGTGGAAGGGGGTAGACAGGAAGAAACTCATCACAGGTGAATTGGTGCTGTCCTCAGGACATGAAGACGAAAGTTCATACCACAGTGAAGGGGTAGCTCTTATGTTATCTAAAGAAGCACAGAAAGCACTCACTGAATGGGAAGCTGTTGGACCCAGAATAATAACAGCTACTTTCAAAACAGCTAAAAAGAAAATTCATGTAAATGTCATCCAATGTTATGCACCAACTAATGACAAAGAAGAGTCTGTGAAAGAAGCATTTTATACTAAACTACAGGAAATTATGGATAAAGTAAAAAGAAGAGACATCACAATTTTGATGGGTGACATGAATGCAAAGATAGGTACAGTCAACACCGGATTTGAAGAAGTCATGGGAAAACATGGGCTAGGAGTAATGAATGAAAATGGAGAACTATTCGCAAACTTCTGTGCTTCAAATCAACTGGCTATAGGAGGAAGCATGTTTCCACATAAGAGAATACACAAGGCAACATGGATATCACCAGATCATAGAACAGAAAATCAGATTGATCATATATGCATAAACAAGAAGTTTAGATCATCATTGCAGGATGTAAAGGTATACAGAGGAGCAGATGTGGCATCAGATCACCATCTTCTGATAGCCAAAATAAAAATGAAACTCAAGAGATATGCAACAATGCAAAATTATAGACAACAGTATAATGTAGGACAGCTAAGAAATCAAGAAACAAGAGACAAATTTGCGGTCACAGTATCCAACAAATTCCAAGTGCTCCAACAGCTGGAAGATGTAGAGAATACAGAAGACTATTGGCAGCAGGTCAAAACTGTATGGAAGGAGACATGTGAAGAAATACTGGGGAAAAGGGAAAGACAACAAAAAGCATGGATAACAACAGAAACCATCAATAAGATAAAAGACAGAAAAAACAAGAAAGCAGAGTTAAACACAAGCAAAACCAGAAGTTCCAAAGCCAAGGCTCAAGAAGTGTACACAGAAGCAAACAAAGAAGTAAAAAGAAGTATCAAAAGAGACAAGAGGAAGTATATTGAGGAGTTGGCAAGAGAGGCAGAAGATGCTGCAGCCAAAGGAAATATGAGAGAACTGTATAGCAGCACAAAGAAGCTAACAGGGAAATACAAGCAAACAAGTTGCCTCATAAAAGACAAGAATGGGAAACTGCTCAGCAATATACAAGAGCAAATGAAGAGGTGGACAGAATATTTTGGGGACCTTCTCAATAGACCAGCTCCACAAAACCCGCCGGACATCCAGCCAGCAGAAGAAGAGCTACAAATTAACGGTGAAAGACCAACGAAGGAAGAAATAAAGAAAGCCATAAAGCTTCTAAGAGATGGAAAAGCGTCTGGACCTGATGGCATTCCAGCAGAGGCCATCAAAGCAGATATCGACACGGCTACAGAGATGTTATATAAATTACTTGGTAAAGTCTGGGAAAAGGAAGAGATACCAGCAGAATGGAAGGAAGGATATCTGGTTAAGTTGCCTAAGAAGGGAAATTTACAAGAGTGCACAAATTATAGAGGAATAATGTTACTATCAGTGCCAGGAAAAGTATTAAACAGGATTATCCTTGAGAGATTAAAAGAGTCCATAGACAAGAAACTGAGAGATGAACAAGCAGGTTTTCGACAAAACAGATCATGTACAGACCAGACAGCCACTTTGAGAATAATAGTTGAACAAAGTCTGGAATGGAATTCACCACTATACATCGGATTTGTGGACTACGAAAAGGCATTTGACAGTGTAGACAGAGAATCACTTTGGAAATTGTTGAGGCATTATGGAGTTCCCCTGAAGATCATTAATTTAATAAAGAAAACATATGAAGACATGACATGCAGAGTTCTTCACGAAGGACAGCTTACAGAACCGTTTGGGATAAGAACAGGAGTGCGACAGGGATGCCTCTTGTCTCCATTTCTTTTCTTGCTGGCAATAGATTGGGTTATGAGATCATCGGCAACACACAACAGAAATGGAATCCAGTGGACTCTGACTAAGCAGTTGGATGATCTGGATTTTGCTGATGACTTGGCTCTTCTGTCCCATAGCCGTAATCAGATGCAGGACAAATTGAAAACACTTGATGAGAGGTCACAGCAATTGGGTCTGAAAATACACAGGAAAAGACAAAAATAATGCGAATAAATGCAGGTAATGATAACAGGGTTGAACTTGAAGAAACACCAATACAAGATGTAGAATCATACACATATCTTGGCAGTAATATAGACAAAGTTGGAGGGACAGACAGCGATATCAAAATAAGAATACAAAAGGCAAGAGGAGCTTTCATTGCATTGGGAAATATATGGAGATCAAGAGAAATAGGATCCAACACGAAAATAAGAATCTTCAACTCAAATGTGAAGTCAGTCCTATTGTATGGCTCAGAGACATGGAGAACAACAAAGACAACAACCAAAAAGCTACAGACTTTCATAAATGGGTGCTTGCGTAGAATAGAGGGATTAAAATGGTATGACAAGGTTACCAACGTGGAACTGATGACAAGAACTAGACAAGTGCCAGTGGAACAAGAAATGAGAAGAAGACGATGGCGATGGATAGGACACACACTGAGAAAACCTGTTGATAGCATTACAAGGCAGTCCTTGTTCTTGAACCCCCAGGGCAAGAGAGGCAGAGGAAGACCAAGAAGTACATGGAGAAGAGAGTTGGAAACAGAGGTGAAAATGATGAGGAGAACATGGAAAGAACTTGAGATGATGGCACGTGACAGGAGGACTTGGCATGTGTTTGTTGAAGGCCTATGCTCCTGTGGGAGTGGAGGGTTATGAATGAATGAAGATAGAAGACGACATGTACCGCCATCTTGGAAATTTTCGATACTTTCGAAAAATAAAGTCCACCAACTTGAATAATATTTCTTGATAAAAGTGAGCAATATTCATTTGAGGATCTCCGGCTTGAGGCTCCCATTTTAGCTGTTGATCAAAGATCCTTTAGCTTGGCGCCCATTGTTAGGGTGTAGCGGGGTGTTTTATATTATTTTATAATGAGTAGTAGGTTTACCCCAGAGTTGGGGCACTGTACGAAGATGGCCACCGACCGTGCAAAGTGGAATCAATTTGTTGTTGCCCTACAAGACGCCACTAGGCGTGATGGCCACTGACTGCTTTGACGGTCGGTGGTTAAGGATCGAAGAAGAAGAAGAAGAAGTAGGTTTACTCAGGCCAAGTTCATATAGGGGTATGTCTCCACCAACGTAAATGATACTGCCAAAGGCCAGGCTGGACAATTGAACATATATTTTAATGTACAACACGATGCTCCTCACGTATCATTAGTAAAGCCATTATACATATAGGCATAATATAGTAAGGCAGTCCTCAGTACGTTTCCATATCGTCTATCGCTAAAACGCTGTCCTTGACAGGATTTGGCGTAAACTTTATTTACTCACGTTCACAATAATAAGAATTCCTCTCACACAATAAATTAGACTCATCACACGGAGATGTATGGATGAGCTAGTGGTCGAACATTGTAGGAATTGAGAGTGAAGTATAATAATTCTCAGGAGCTTGAACACACACGTCCACCTGCCTTGAAGAAACACACGGAGAAGAGAACCGTTTTGACAGATCGCTAACTTCAACAGACCGCTACTCTATGCGTCTGCTACTCGACCCCAAAAGTCATGACGTACTTCCTGTAACCAAGGGTCACCGGTCATAAACAAATATGACGACTTGTTCGAAACCGTTTTGATATCGACATACATGTTATGTGTTTTAAAAGGGTCATAACACTAGTAATGCCATCATCCAACTCACACGCCACTCAAAAAGCAGTTTCTTGAAATCTGGGAACTCACATTCCTCAACTCTAAAGCCCAAATTAATGTTCTTACACTGTCATAAACTTTACCCTACTGGCAGGTTTATGATGGTCAATTAGGCGGTGAGAAATATATACCAAACTGGTTTAACGGGATCAGTTCATTTTTAGTATAGGTTACCTTTTTATGAGTTCGGTACGGGGTGCTGGAGCATGGGGGAGAGTGTGCACTCTTATGTGGATGGTCAGTTAATCTCTTTAGGATGTCGCGGAGAATGTGCTATACTTTGATTGTCGCAACACCAGAACGATGATTGAGAGGATCTCTTGTCCTCTCTTAGTCTTTCGAGCAGAAGTAGTCCTAAAGTACACACAGATCTGTCTTCACTATCTATGCGAGCAGCTAGCATAGACGTCATCGATGCAGCCAATGACATTGTACGCGATCACAACACACGCCGCCCAGAGTACAGAATACGTTCACAGTAGATAAGTACATCAAGCGTGATGCATTTAGTAAATTCTGATATCAGGATTTACATCGATAGACATTCCGTACTTCCGTCTGAGCGTTTTTAACACATTCCGTACCTTAACCATCGTCCCTGCAAGAGGGTGGAGGACCAGTCTCACTCAGCAAATAGTCTGTCTAGAATGTCACACGATGTTGGTAACAATCTCCGCGTAGTCATATGAATATGGACTTATCTGTAAGACCAAAACGCATAGGATTTTGCCGCGCCGTTATTTGGTCTCGCGTCGGAACTATCCTTGTATCAGGACATCTCGTGGATCACACAACTTGTGCCATTCGCAGGAGAACCGTTTTCAGTGTGGGCTAATATGTATATCGACGTTGGCTGTCTATAGAGGACTAATTAGCTTGCTCGTGAAGAGTCACATTCCCGAGTATGGTTGCTACTAGGTGTCCCGTGATCATGGTCCACATAAGGACGGGGATTGATACATTACAATATTACCCAGGGCCGTCTGAGAAGTCTGTTATATGTACAAGACAAACTAAGTCAGAAGCTAGCGAAGCACGGAATTGAGGTATAGCATATGGCTCGGCTCAATCCGGTGACACTCAGTCACATTAGAACGACGTATGCACGACTGATAGATCGAAGCAAGGGAAGTTTATTTGGACATCAGCTGGACGATCATGAAGCATTAGACGCTACGTGGGATATCGTATCATCTACGAAATTTGGAAGACAAGCACTTTGTCTTAGCATTAAAACGCAGGCGTAAATCACTCGAGTTTCGCGAGTCCGAAGATAGTTACAAATGTATTCAGCAGCTCGCTCAGAGTTCGCGCGACGTATATGAGAGCGAGGTGAGGTCACTACGTGGGTCGCGCTTTCCGAAAACACACAGGTTTTACATAAGCAGAGTCGACGGCATCTTACAAATAAACATATGCTATACCTAACAGAGGACGAGTGCACGTATACTGGATCCTTCCACACATCGAGCAACAAAGAAAATGCGGGGACAGTGTAGTGTAATAATACACACATGGATTTAAATCTAGTACACAGCACATAAACAACTACTGTGAAGCAAGACTATTATTCTACAGCAGCACACGACAGGAGTACCAGGGTCAAGCTGGTAGCCCAGAAGTGTACGGTAGGATAGTAGCGAGTATGGTCAGGCACGTATCGCGTAGATGTATATGTAGGAGGTTAAGGCTGGTTGATAGTCAGGCATGATACCTAGATGCGCTTACTTTGAGTAAGACTCTAAAGTATTTTTACACGAGAGACCCAGATATGGAACACGTACTAGATTCATGACGGACTTACTGTAACAAAGGAGGAAAGTGATAAGTACAAGAAACACAAAGTCAAAGTGTGGAACGTATATGCGATATTGCTAAACTACGTGACACGCTAGCCCAACAGTACCCATAGATTATATTAAACAAGATCACCACCCATAGTACCAGAGTTACCCCCCATCTCTCCAACGAGCACATCGTGCATAGAACTAGAGGCTGGCATCTCGGGGTTCGCTTCGGACTCGTTGGTGGTGGGTCTACCGCTGCGTATGCAGGGGACGAAGCGATGCCCTATAACACATCTTTATTTTCCTCTCAGAAAGTATGATGTACACTGCTACGCCGATGACAGAGACCGGCACAAGAGACGCATTCGGAGACAGTACCTAGAGCTCCAGATCGATGAGGACTATCAGATTGCAAATAAGTGTGAAACATTTTAACATTCATATTGTTGCATTTACTAAACATACGAAAACTAGCAATGTCAGGTAATCAGTCGCAGATGTACGCGCGTATTAATGATGTCAAGGGCGCGAGGCGGAGATGTTCCATGACAACAAAACAACATGCGGCAGAGATACTAGCGAACACGACTGATGCGGATAAATGCACTCAAGGCGCTCTCATCAATTGTCTTCATGAACGAATATCACATACACAAGACACAACACACAAGAGGAGTAAAACTAATAAGCTCACATAGTAGTGTACTAGATGAGATCTCTTGATCTCTACACATCCGATTGTATCCCTCTTGATTGCGAGATCTTATTCATACACTTCCTGAGAATGGCACAAGCAAAAGTAGTACAGAGAGAGTAGAGGCAAAGCTTTTTCGATAATTATGTGCATCTACTCGTCGCACTTACTCTGGACTAGTCGACATCATTGCGCGTGCAAGTGAATTCAAGACATGTGTTGACGAGGAGGTCGCTAGCGGCGGACACAAGGATACATACACATGGACATGGTCTGGGGGATATACTCTTACACATGGTAGCTTCTGTCGTTACAGGTATACCCGAGAGAGAATGACGTGGTATAACAGACACATACACGGCATAACAAGTCAAGAACCACATACTAAGATTATAGCACATTCTTAGCTCTATCAAACTAACAGCAGACATAGGATCACACGAAACAGGAGGTCTAGTGATTGTCGATGTATGAGAGATGCGATAGAGAGTAGACAGTAGAGAATGAATGTTGAGTGACAAAGCGATCGTTTATTCCACTTTATCGTACCTATCATCGCAACAATACTCGCAAAGCACCTTTGACCTTACAAAGCTTGTAATCAGTAATTTATCCCATCACCCAAGCCCCAGTCAGCGGCAGTGGGAAGTTAGCAAATGTTATATTGTTAATTTGTTTAAAGTCGACTCCAGATTGATTCAACAACGTCTAGGATACAAGCTAGAATATTTCTTTAGAGTATTAACGGTCCTTGAAGACCACTTCAACCTGCAGTCAGTGCAAGAAAGCAAAAATCGTTTTTCATGCAATAAAATCCAGATTTTGTCGAAAGTGCATAGCTGGTAATATAAAAACGATATTGTATTTTCAGCATAATCTGGGTGTAAATCAATTCACGCCACTGTTACAAGATGGTTTGAAACGTTTGACCAAGTGATAAAGGCTTTCTGCCGGAATTGCAACATCTTCACAACATACCACTAAGTGTTTGTACCTATTGGATAACGACGGAAGAGTTATAATACGTGACCCTACTTTCAATAGCTCTAGTGTCTATCACCATCGTCGCCTCGCTCCTCACCAATGATGAGCCGCAGAGAAATCTAGCAAACGCTGAGACAAGATGAACATAGCTCTTAGTGTTATCTATGACAGAAGCTTATGGACGGTATCATACATTAGATGTCAGCACACTAACTATCTTCCCGCGAGCGCGAGGACTCGTTGCCCTCCACTCCGTACAACTGCGCGGTGGAGGAAAGCCAGCGGGTCGCACATGAGGGTGAGGGACGTGGGGGACAGCATGTGCACTCGCGGTAGCAGTCAAATAACCGGCTTAAACTTGTAGTAGATTACACACATCCTCGGCTACGCACAGTGATTACATCACAATAGTCTATATGAGCAAGTGACAGGCGCTAGCATATGCGGGGGTTGGAGGCGCGGAGGGGGGGGTGGGGGGGGGGGGGGGGGTGGGGGGGGGGGGGGGGGGGGGGGGGGGGGGGGGGGGGGGGGGGGGGGGGGGGGGGGGGGGGGCGGGGGGGGGGGGGGGGGGGGGGCGGGGGGGGTGGGGGGGGGCGGGGGGGGGGGGGGGGCGGGGGGGGGCGGGGGGGGGGGGGCGTGGGGGGGGGGGGGGGGGAGGGGGGGCGGGGGGGGGGGGGGGAGGGGGGGGGGGGGGGGGGGGTGGGGGGGGGGGGGGGGGGGGGGGGGGGGGGGGGGGGGGGGGGGGGGGGGGGGGGGGGGATACAGGGAAGCGTCAGGGGACGAGAGGGGGACGGGGGGGGGGGGGCGGGGCGAGGGGGTTGGTGGGGCGGCGGGGGGGGGGGGGGGGGGGGGGGGGGGGGGTGGGGGGGGGTGGAGGGTGGAGGGGGGTAGGGCCACACAGGTTGTAATGGGGGGGGTTGATAAGGGGGAGGGTAAACATGGTCTCACTTCTCATCTATCTAAAGAAGGCAAATCAGCAGCAGTGCAGGGACCTGAGTCCCGCCGGGGCTCTCAGAGTGCTAGCTTAATAGGGGGGGGGGAAAGACATACTCAGGGTCAGCGGGCCGAGGATATTTGGACTTGGGGGTGCGGGCTGATAGTCGGGGGGGGCGGTGGGGGCGAGAATGGCCAACCGGTGGCAATTTCAGGGAGGAGGGTTTCATCCTCATCAGGGTAACTAGTTCCGATCTTAGCGATATCAAGGCGGCGGGGCGGGTCGCTGGCGGCACGTGGGTAGGTGATAGCCTAGGGGGGGCGGGGGGAGTGCTTCTCTCTCTGATGCATTACTAATAGCATGCTTTGGATCTTCTTTGCATGGGGGGGGGTCCATGATAGCATCACTACTGGTCTTTATTACCGGGAGGTTTGGGGGGGGGGGGAGGGGGGGCGGGTGCCAGGATCTTCGGGTATAAAACAGGCAACTGGGTCATTGGACAGAAATCAATAAGAAGCTAAAAATGACCCCGGGAGTGCTAGGAGCAACATAGTAACTGTGGGCGTATATTGGGGGGGGCGATATACGGAGCTACTTCCTGGACATGTGTCTAGTACGTACGGTCAGGGGTGTTCCATGGGGAAGGCAAGGGCATTTGACCTGGTGGGGGAGACAATGGGATACTCGGGTCCAATAAAAGACGCTGGGGGAGGGGGGTGCACGGGGTTTAATATTTGCACAGGAGGTTGGTGGTAAAATAGAAATTATGGGGGGGGGGGGAGTTTTTAAAGGGGGGGGACGGAAAGGCATGGACGTGTACAGGGGGGTAGGGGGGGGTGAACTGGACTAAGTTTGGTTGAGGGGGGGGGTTAAAGGAAAGGATTATAAGGGGACATCGACTTCCATGCGCGCGGAAGTGGATCAGTGGAAATTATGGTGGACTGAGGTGGACGAAAAGGTTTGGGGGGGAGGGGTCAGATAATTGAGGATTGTTGATGAATCCTCCTTTCATGCGGGATCTTTCTATCCCGTGAGTGGCAGACCATGGGAGGGGGGGGGGGGACGGGGGCGGGGGGGTGCAAAGAACCGATCCTTTAACGCTAAACTTACTGGGAAGGGGGCATATACACGGGGGGGGGTGACGTCAACTATGGGAAAACCTCGGGGGGGGTCCGCAGGGGGGGGTGGGAACCAGGGGGGGGCAGGCAGGGGGGGGGGGGAGGGGGGGGGGATAGCGGCGGGGGGGGTGGTGTGGAGCGGATTCTCGGGGTCGCCATGGGGTAGCTCGAGTGGGGGAGGGGGGGGGGGCGGGGAGGAGGGGTGGGGGGGACAGGAGAGGGGGGGGGGGGGGGGGGGGGGGGGTGGGGGGGATATTGAGATGTTAGGGGGGTAAAATATGCGGTTAATGGGGCATGAAGGTAGGAAGAAAAGTAGTGGGGGTGAGAATAGTAGGGGAGACATCACTAAATGGGAGTGACGTATAAAAGGGGGGGGGAGCGGGGGGGGGCTGGGGGGGGGGGCGAGGCGGGGGGGGTGTTGGATAGGGGAGAGGCGGAGGGGGGGCGGGGGGGGGGGAGGGGGGGCGGGGGGGGGGGGGGGGGGGGGGGGGGGGGGGGGGGGGGGGGGGGGGGGGGGGGGGGGGGGGCGGGCGTGGGGGGGGGGGGGGGGGGGGGGGGGGTGGGGGGGGGGGGGGGGGGGTGGGGGGGGGGGGGGGGGGGGGGGGGGGGGGGGCGTGGGTGGAGGGGGGGGGGGGGTGGGGGGGGGGGGGGGGGGGGGCGGGGGGGGGTGGGGCGTGGGGGGGGGGGTGGGGGGGGGGGGCGGTGGGGCGGGCGGGGGGGGGGGGGGGGGGGGGGGGAAGGGGGGGAGCGAGGGGGGGGGTGGGGTGGGGGGGGGGGGGTCTACGGGGGGGGTTGGGGGGGGGATGGGGGGGGGAGGTGGGGGGGGGGGGGGGCGAGTGGGTGGGGGGGGGGGCGGGGGGGGGGGGCGGGGTGGGGGGGGGGGGGGGGGGGGGGGGGGGGGGGGGGGGGGGGGTGGGGGGGGGGGGGCTGGGTGGGTGGGGGGGGGGGGGGGGGGGGGGAGGGGGGGGGGGGGGGGGGGGGGGGGGGGGGGGTGGGGGGGGCGGGGGGGGGGGGGGGAGTTGAGGGGGAGGGGGGTTTGGAGGGGGGGGGGGGGAGGGGGGGGGGGGGGGGGGGGGGTAGGGGGGAGGGGGGGGGGGTCGGGGGCGGGGCGGGAGGGGGGGGGGGGGGGGGGGGAGGGGGGGGGTCGGGGGGGGGTGGGGGGGGGGGGGAGCGGTGGGGGGGGGAGCGGGGGGGGGGGGGGCGGGGGGGGGGGGGGGCGGGGGGCGGGGCGGGTGGGGGGGGGGGGGGGGGGCGGGGGGGGGTGGGGGGGGGGGGGGGGGGGGGGGGCGGGGGGGGGGGGAGTGGGGGGGGGGGCGAGGGTGGGGGGGAGGTGAGGGGGGGTTCGGGGGGGTGGAGCGTGGGAGGGGGGGGCTGGGGGGGGGGGGGGGGGGGGGGGGGGGTGGTGGGGGGGGGCGGGGGGGGGGGAGGGGGCGCCGGGGGGGCGAGCAGGAGGACGGTCGGAGGGGGGGGTGGGGAGGTGGGGGGCGGGGTGGGGGGGGGGGGCGGGGGGGCGGGGGGGGGGGGGGGGGGGGGGGCGGGGGGGGGGGGGGGGGGGGGGGGGGGGGGGGGGGTGGGGGGGGGGGGGGGGGGGGGGGGGGGGGGGGGGGGGGGGGGGGGGGGGGGGGGGGGGGGGGGGGGGGGGGGGTGCGGGGGGGGGGGGGGGGGGGGGGGGGGGGGGGGGGGGGTGGGGGGGGGAGGGGGGAGGGGTGGGGGGGGTGGGGGGGGGGGGGGGGGGGGGAGTGGGGGGGGGGGAGGGGGAGGCGGAGGGGTGGGGGGGGGGGGGGGGGCGGGGGGGGGGGGGGGAGGGGGGGGGACGGGGGGGGGGGGGGCGGGGGGGGGGGGGGGGGGGGGGGGGGGGGGGGGGGGGGGGGGGGGGGGGGGGGGGGGGCAGGGGGGGGGGGGGGGGTGGGGTAGGGGGAGGTGGGGGGGGGGGAGGGGGAGTGGGGGGGAGGGAGGTGGGTGGGGGGCAGGGAAGGGGGGGGGGGGGAGGGGGGGGGGGGGGGAGGGGGGGACAGGGGGACAGGAATGGGGGTGGGGGGGGAGTAAAACTTAACAGGGAAAACATGAGAACTTTGATAAATGAGGGGGTCAAATTACATGGTAAGGAATAATGACAGGATCAAAAAATGGAGGGCAAAAAGGGGGGGGGGGGGGGTGGGTACAGGAGTGTGCTGAACAGAAAGTTTGAAACAGTAAAAAGAGAACAAAATAACAGGTAACACAGAGGGTGGTTAGAAAACAAGAAAAACAGGAGTTGCGTAAATATGGAGAACAGAAAAACATGAAAACAGAGATAAACGATGGAACCAAATAGTATAGAACATGGAAACTCATAATCAGATATATAAATTAAAAACCATGGAAACAGAATAAAGGAGGACAAAAAAACATGAGACACAAGAGGACATGAGAACATGAAAATAGTAACAGAGTAACATGCGAAACTGAAAAAACTTGAGAAGAACAGTAATAGATGGAGAACACAAAACGGATAGACGGAGAAGTGGTGTGAGAGACTGCGAAAGATGGGGGGATCAGTATGTCTCAGGATTATATAACATAAACTAGGGAAAAATGAGAGGTGAGGATATGTTTTTTCTTTTAGATCATAGAAACAAGAACACGAAAAAACAGGACAACAGGAAAGTAATGTGGAGAACATAGTAACTATATGTGGTTTTTTTTTGAATTTTGATTTAGACAAGTATTTTTTACGTGAATTGGGACAGGAAAGTTTTTTTAGTGAACATGAGGAAAAAGCTTTTTGCGATTATACAGAAAAACTTGTGAGAATAGGACTAAATGGCTGAAACAGAAGTGAATACTGTGGGGCACGAAAAAAAACATGAGACAAGGAAAAGCAATGAAACACGAAAGGACTTGAAACAAAAAAACAACTTAAAAAAGATCTAAATACATGGTAGGACAGGGAAAACAGGAGACTAAAACCATGAAGTGAATGGAAAACATGGAAACAAAAAATGATTGAGCACATGGAAAAACAGTGTACAGAGGCAACCACTGGGTGAATTTTTATGGGCGCATAATAAGTTAAAATAAGACTGGGATGAGAAAAGCAAAACACATGAAAAAGCACAAAGTTTGAGATAAGCTAAACAGGAAACGTAGGTGAAAGATGTAGGAACAAGGAGTTGACATCTGAATAGTCTTGTAGAGACATCAGGAGTAAGTGTGGTAAAGGGTATTTAAAAAAAAATATCAGCGAGAATGGATTAGAGACATAATTAGACCGCTCACAAAAACTAATATAGACAAGGGTGCCAGTGTGGAGAAAAGACGAGCTACAAATTAAAAAGGAAACATTGGAAAGGAGGACCAACGACAGAAGAAATGACAGGGTATTGACGAATAAAGAAACTTCCTTAAGTGAAACGGAATCAATGAGTAGGGAAGTCTATTCAACATTCCAGCAAAGCCCATGTACAAGCAGATTAAACACACAAAAAGGCTAAAGACTGAGTAACCGGATCAAGATTATGCTTGTAAAGTATGGAAACAGAAAAAATGGAACAGTATAAAAGAAAACAATGAGAAGCGAGGAAGTGTCTTCATGGAGAAAAGTAGACTAGCATGAGAAACTTATAGACAAGACATGTAGAAATCGAGAGAGGACATATGTAAAATAGGCCAGCAATAAACTTAAATTGGTAGAAGATAGTCGAAGAGTATGAGACATAGACAAAAAACTGAGAGATGACAAGAGGAAAAGTCATAAAACAGATCAGGACCAGACCCAGGGTAGCGACTGCAAAAACAGTGGTTGTTGTAGAAAAGCGTGGTTTGGATATTCACCACTATACATAGGATTTGACAGATAGGGACACTAAAATCGTGGATTGTAAATTTGTTGTGGCATTATGGACGTTCCCTGAGATGAATTAACAGGAGTTAAGAAAACATAGAGGACAGAAAACACAAGGAGTTCTATGACAAAGAGAAGCTTACAGTGAACACTATGAGATGAATTGAAAGGATAAACAACAGGGAATATGACATCCTATGGGTCCTTCCATATTTCTTGTAGACTAAACTGAGCTAGGGGATGGGAAAGTTTGTGTAGAGAATACAATTACTTGAAAGCAACTGAGAAACACTAGGTGATAAAGAAATGGCGTTCACAAGGGTGGGGGAGTGTTTATATGTGGGAAATAATCGAGACTATGCAGTTGGTTCCCATGAGATCTGTGAGAATTTTGATGACGGTAGGGGTGGGTATCGGGGGTACACATGGTGCTGGTACCGTCATACAGACGTAGTGGTCATTGTCGTGGAGTCTTCCCCCCACCCAAGACAAACTCATTAAAAAAAAAAAAAAAAAAAAAGAGGTTCTGTTGAAAAACAACTCGTTGAGGGATGACTTCGCAAATGATGATGGCTGGTCTGAAAAAAAATACATCAAGGACAAAAAAAAGACTTAGACATCTTACTATTGTGGAGGAATAAATCTGCAGGGGTGCAATGACTAGGACAGGGTTGAGCAGAACTTGAGAGAGTGATAGGATTACGGGAATACAAGAGTGTTAGGTAGGATCTGGTGTCATATATTGACATGGTTTCAATATAGACAATAGTTTGGTGGTGAGCAGATGACAGATATCGTTGTTATCGAAAATCACTCGTTGTAGATCTGAATACCGGGGGGTGAAGGGCGGGAGGGTGGGGTGGCGGGGTCTAGAGTGATTTGGGGAGTAAGTGAGTTGTGGGGAGGAACAAGAGTTTAACTTGGATCCAACCATATGAAAATTAAGAAAATCCTATCAACTCAGATTGTGAAGTCAGGTCAATATTTGTAGGCCTTGGGAGACATGGAGACAACAAATGGTACAACACCAAAAAGCTACTGACTTTCTACATGTGTGCGTATATGAGTTGTGAACTTCTTGGGATTTTGACTTAAAATTCATAATGTGGAACTGATGACAGAAACTAGGAAACAGTCATTGTGCCAGGTGGAACATGAGAGAGGAGTATGAGAAGATGACAGAAAATGGAGATTGGATTGGGTGCAGCAGAGATTTCCGGAATTTGAGTGTTTGGACACAACACTGACGGGAAAACCTGCCTGATAGCATTACAGTATGGGCAGTCCTTGTTCTGGACAGACACAAATCCGTTCAACGCAAAGGATTCGAAAAGCAGCCCCGGATATTGTGTGTGGATCGAAATGTGGTAAGGAGGTCAGGTTTCACTAGGTAGGTTGTTTGACAATCGTTTGTACATGTCATGTGATGATTTGCATCTTGCAGGTTGAGCTACAGTTGACAGGTTATCCATAGGTTTGGATTGATGATAAATTTGGTCGTAGGGCCGTTTACGCAGTCAGTGTCGTGGTGTGTGGGTGGTAGTCTTGGAGTTTAAGGGAAGGGATGCCTTACGGGTGTGTAGTGTGTGTGTCTCTCATGAGTGCTTGGAAGGAGAGGTGTGGTGTGTGAATGTGAGTGTGGGCTGGTTTGCGCAGTGTGTGAGGGTTTGCGACGGAATAGGATGGTGTAGGCAGTGGCGGCGGTGAAGAGGATGGTCGTTTAGGTTGTATGTGGTGTGTTGGTGGCAGTGGGTTAGTGTTGCGTAGTAGGTTGTGGGTCGTTGGTTTTGGTTGTGGGTGATGTTAAGTTGTAATTGTATATTGGAGAACTAGGTATGGAGCCGGGTGAGAGTTGTTGTGTAGTGGAGAACGTATGGTGATGAGTTGCGTGGATTTACTGGTGAAGAGTGTGGGCTGTGAGGTTAATATGATTGGTGGTTAGGGGGCTGGTTAGGGATTGGTATGGGAAGATTAGGGTAAGGGGGATATCGTTGTTGAATCGGAAGAAGGTATTTATCCCCGGCCTGATTGGCTAATTATGGGGAGTTCTTGCCATGTATATAGCTGTCGAGCGGACTGGGAGGAATCGGGGGTGGTTTGGTGTATATTATTTTGGTGATAGGGTTTGTAGTTTTAAATGAATACTTTACATATTTTATGATAGGGACTTGGGGTGTCGGTGAGGGCGCCGGTTAATAAAATAGTTTTTTATTTGAACATATGATCTTTTTGGACAGCCTATTCGCTGATTGATTATATAGATAGATAGGGGTGCTGGGCGGGTGCCCTTGTTGGGAGGAATATTGTTGTACAGGTTCTGGCAGTAAATGCATGGATACGTTTGAATGCGGGTGGATCCGAGAGGGAGATTGTGTGTTGCAGTGGGGCTCTGGGAACCGTAATTGTATATGGGGTGGGTTGTATAGATGAGGTCGATTGATAGGCCGATCTTGTGCACATAACGTTAAGGTATTGAATCACGGGTCTGTAGGGGGGTGGTAGAGATCAATGAATGTGATCTATATGATCAAAGGCATGGGAGTAGGTTGAGCATAGGTTTGTGGAGTGTGGGTATCTTTCGCGAATAGTGAGGGTATATGAGGGTACTTATCTTTTATGATAATGGGAGATATTGGGGGATAAATTTGATGTGAATGGTATGGTTGCATAATAGGACTATGAAGTATGTTTACGAGGGATGAATTTCCAAGTCGGATTGCTGAAACCCTCTCAGGACGTAGTGGAGCTAGCGCGCACACCAAGATTTAGGCCCCTGCCCATAAGCAGTTGAGGAGAAAAGAGGAACTGGGGAATGTTTGGAGAGGGATCATGACACTGCTAAGGATGGGAAGTGGATTAGGATCGAGATGAGATCAGTTTGAATTAAGTAGTTTGAAATTCTGTATGTGCAACCGCAACTCATTGCGATCTACAGTTGGTTGATTTATAGTGATTTTGGTTATATTTCTCATTGTGAGGGTTTTTGACAGGTGTTGTTATTAGTATTTGATGCATTTTGTTGATAGACCGTTCATGGGGTTACATTTGATTTGTGGTTGGGATACTGGGGAGTTTTTTTGATTAGGGATATGTGATTTATGGGTTATGAAGAGCTAATGGAGTATTGGGTTGTTTTTTGGATGCTGGTTGATAATTTGTTGTGTAATTTGGCGAGAGGCTGTCAGTTGCAATTAAGATAAATTTGAGCATGAGGAGACTTGTTTGTGAGTTGATATCTATATATGTAGGTTTGCTATTGGGATTTGGCGTTTTGTTCTACGGTAGTGGGGTTGTTTTGTTAGGAGTGAGTATAGTAAAGTATGTTAGGCGAGTTTTTTAGTAGATTTATGAGATTACGTTTGTAATATGGCGTTGTGAAAAAAGTTAAATTAGTGAAGCATTGGCGATAGAATTTTTGTTTGTTTTATTATGTTTTAGTATTAGGGTTTTGTCTCTAGGTTAGTATTAGGAAATATGTTTGCGCAAATGGGTTTATTAAATTTAAATTGTGTTAGTTAAGGATGTATTAAGTTTGGGATATTTTGAGGAATGTGTAGTGCGAAGTGGATGATGGGTTTTATGTAAAAAGGGTTTGTTGAGATGTTGGTAAAAAGAAATTTGTTGTGGGTTTTTTTGTTATTATTGGGAATTGATTGTTGATTGGAATTAGATTCATGTCATGGGTATAAAGATTTGAGTTTAGGCATACGTGGAGTAGATTGAACAAGGGCTCAATATTGAACGAACATACAAAGGAGAATTGAGCGCAGTATTGCATAACAAAGCTGCTCTCGAGGAGAGAGAATGCGAGATAAGCTGAGGGGCGTGGGGGGGGGGGGGAGTGAAGGTGGGATAATTGGATGGGTGGAGGCCACCGCGCCCGCGGAGTCTGCATTAACGCATCGAATGAGCATGAGTTCGCCATCCCTTTTACACTACTCTAACACTGCTTGCGAATGGGAACTCAGATGGGCATAGTGCCGCCTACATTTCCATTTCTCTGCGAGGTAACGGTTAATTGCTTTACTATGCATACCGGTCTGTGTCGATAGAGAATACAAAACAGATCTGCGAGATACGATTTAAGGAACTATGGTGCTTAGTAGGTTGGAGGACGGAGTACGTGCATTACGGACTACTAGCATCTACTTCGCGTATGGGATAGGACAGGAGACGACGAGGTGTGGACTTAAAGTTACTCAGGGACTTTCGTTGGCATGTCGTGGGGTCTATGACACGATATTTTATAGAGCAAAAAGAGTTGACACGAACGCAATGCAGGGAGTATTCTATGGTCGTAAGCACAGAGAATTAACATGTATCGTTTAGAGGGAGCTAGCCGGTTGCGCGAGTAGAGTATTGAAGTCTATCTAGAGGAGAGTAAGAATTAGACTATTGATGGTGAGGTATCATGAAGCAATCAGAAAATAGAGTAGGTATGTGGTGGAGTGAACTGCTACAGGCGCTCATCTAGTTCACAAGTGTGCACAGACGGCACATAGCATCAGATCTCGGGAGATGTACTCTCTAGACTCAAGGTCGCGATGACAGAGGAGCAAATCAATAATGGAGCGAGCGAGTAATAGCCAACGCTGTGAGAGGAGATGTGCGAGTGACGACGGACAGAACGCACAATTAGCAAACTCAATCGCGAGGGAGCAGACAAGGGTGATCGGAGCGCCGAGTGATGAGATCAGGTGTGAAGAAAGAGTATCGGTATAGGAGTAGTTCTATGCGCGTTTAGTGGAGGGGGGTGAGACACACATCGCCTGAGTTGGAGACACATATACATACTTCATATGGGGAGTTTTCATGCGTGTAGTCTCAAGAGAGTCAACGCCTATGAGTGATTTGACTATTGCTAAGCTGCTCTAGCATCAGAACAGGGCAATTATGTGTTGCATAACAGCTGACGAAGTGACAGGGGATACAAAAGTACGCATTGGGGAATAACAATAATGAGGGCTTTAGCGTAATTTTTTGTTGAGTTGGAGGGTGCAGCATGTCTCAATGGCTGAGAGCTAATGAGAGAGTCAGTGTATATATCAGAGAGAAGAGAAACAGGTGGACAAACTTTAGGGCCTGTCCACCAGCAATTTGCATACTGGAGAATACATACTATTTTTGCGTCCACATACATAGGAGGGAGGGTTCTCACGAAAGACACAGGGGCGCATGTGGCGAGCGGTACAACATGGGCACACGGGCATATTGTATGAGGGTGGCCGCACGTTGGTTGTAACTCCGACAGAATACAAAACACAAAGAATCATATCGGCCACAATTACGAGATGACAAAGGCAGAGATATATCGAGTTTCAATTACGTAAACTACCCCTTCGCTTAAGGGCCAAGATGAACACTACACGTAATGAGAGTGGAGACTATGCGTGAACCTGCAGCAAGCATACAACAAGATCTCTACGAGCTGGACTGACGCATGTAAGAAGGAAGCAGCGGGCATACGCGGCGCGTTTCTTCTAGAGCAAATACATCTGCTCTATACATTCCGTTGTTAACTACAAGCTACAGACATACCTAGCAGGAGGCAAAGACATAAGCATGGAAAGAAAGCGAAGCCAGTAGCCAGTACGAGATTGCGAGAGACAGGAGTCCTCAGCCACCGGATCTCCCAGTGTCTGTAGGAAGAGCCGACACTTTGATAATGGTGTCACTATCTAAAATTTATAGAATGTTTAACAGAATTACCTTTAGATTACGTAATTTCCGTTTGTACTCCAATGTGGACTCCGTACAGATTACTCTTGTACTCACCTGGTGCAGGCCGACAATACACCACAGAAACCGTGGAGATTCAAACTGCAACCAAGGATGTAGCTACCAGAACACTTTCCCGTCGCCCGAAAAAAAAGTGAAAACCGAATGTGGAAGGAATCATAAAAGCAGCAGTGATAAATGAGCCAATCTACCCTCTAATATTGGGGTGTAGATATGTCTTCTTGGGGAATCCCAAGAGACCTGTGATATTGGCAACAGTGCAGACCAGATCACAGTCAAAGAAGGAGGAGGATAATCCCATAAATACTCACCCAGATGAGATGAGGAAGGCACAGGCTGAGGACAAACACTCAAGCCATGTTTCAAGAAGTTGCCCAAATCTCATACACCTCCAGGCAAGGGAGAGTTTTATATGAAGAACAAACTGATATATAGGAAGGCTGGATCTGAATCCAATGGTCACGGACAGCTGGTCCTTCCCACTTCATATAGGACTAAAGTGTTGGAACTAGGGCATGCGATTCCCTTCAGTGGTCATATGGGAATCAGCGCAACAGGACAGCGAATAGCTTGTCACTATTTCTGGCCAGGACTAACTGAAGATATCAAACGATATGTAAAATCCTGTCCAGAGTGCCAACGAGTAGCACCTAAACATTGGACTGCACCAGCAACTCTGGGGGAAATGCCCATAGTGGGAACACCCTTTGAGAGAGTTGCCGTGGATCTTGTGGGACCTCTCACCCGAACCAAGAGAAGGAACAGCTACATTCTGACTCTGGTGGACACTTGTTCTATGTGGGGAGAGGCAGTAGCCCTGTCATCGATTGATTCAAAACATGTGGCAGAGGCATTGCTCACAATTTTCACAAGGTTAGGCTTTCCCAATCAAATCTTGACTGATAATGGCTCTCAGTTCAAGGGGAAACTAACTGAAGAAGTTTTCAGGATCTTCCAGGCCAAACACTTCCATTGTAGTGTGTATCATCTCCAAGGGAACGGCCAAGTGGAAAGATTTAACGGCACATTGATGTCGATCCTGAGAAAGTTGGCACACGAAAAACCAGATACATGGGACCAGTACCTGCACGCCGCCCTCTTTGCTTATCGGGAGGTACCCCATAGTTCACCCGGTATGGCCCCGGCAACATTATTGTTTGGAAGGCCAATAAAAGGTCCACTTGAAGCTTTGTTAAGAACGTGGACTGATGAAAAGGCAGAGGAAAACATTACATCTTCATACCAATATGTGAATGAGCTGACCACTCGGTTAAAAACTGGCTGGAAACTTGCCAATTAAAATTTGAAACAAGCCAGGAAGAAACATGCTGCCTATTATAACAGGAAGGCGAAAGACAGAGATTTGGCTGTGGGAGAGAAGGTACTGCTTCTTCTCCCCGGGAGTCAGAATAAGTTACAAATTGGATGGCAGGGTCCATATACAGTTCTAGAGAAGGTGTCTAGAACAAATTATAAGATAGATAAGAAGGGGAAAGAAAAAATCTATCATGTGAATCTCCTGAAGAAATATTTGGAAAGAGAACATCAGGAAGAGACACACTTGTTGACCTTGTCCATCGCCATGGAGATGAAAAAAGAACCACTTCATCATTTGAATATCCATTACACCCCTGTGAGACAGCAGCACAGGTGAAAATCAGTACACATTTAACGAAAACTCAGAAAGAGAGAGTGCAACAGGTTCTAAAGAATCATGCAGAGGTGTTAACAGACCGACCAGGGCATACAAACCTATTGGAATATGATATGAAACTCATAGACTCCACACCTGTCTGTATGAAACCATATTCGATTCCGTTGGCTAAGGAAAAAGCTTTGAAGGAAGAGATAGACTATCTATTGAAGGAAGGAATTATTTCGCACAGTGAGTCTTCGTATAGTTCCGGGGTGGTACTCTTAAGGAAGCCCTCTGGAGAACATAGACTCTGTATAGATTACAGGAGACTGAATGCTATTACAGAAGGACAGGTGGATCCATTGCCGGATACAAATCAGCTGTTTGCCAGACTAAATAAAGCTAAATATTTCTCAAAAGTGGATCTGAGTAAAGGATACTATCAGATTCCAGTAAAGCCTGAGGTTAGACCACCATACCTAGCTTTTAGTACCTCAGAAGGACACTATGAGTTTAATAGATTGCCATTTGGATTGAAGAATGCGCCTAGTGTCTTCTCTAGAATGATGAGAAAATTATTGGATCCTCTGAATAATCCCTGTATAACAAATTTTATGGATGATATCCTTATAGAAACAGAAACATTTGAGGAACACATTGACTCACTGAACATGCTGTTTGATCGATGACCCCTGACCCAAAGAACTTAGAGAAACTACAGAAAGCCCCGAGACCACAAACCAAGAAGGACGTGAGATCCTTTGTCTCATTATGTGGTTTCTACCAGAAGTATATCAAAAACTTTAATTCCATATGTGCACCGTTAACTGAATTGACACGTAAAGGACATCCAGATCGCATTACATGGACTCCACAATGTGAAATGACTTACCAAGAATTGAAGGAAAAGCTCACAAGTAAACCCATTTTGAAATTACCTGACTTAAGTCAAGAATTCATAGTAAGGACGGATGCAAGTAATATTGGGTTAGGTGCAACTTTACTACAGAAATCAGATGCATTGGATGGGGAATTAAGCCCAGTGGCATATGCTAGCAGAAAGTTGAATAAAGCTGAAATCAACTACTCAACTAGCGAAAAAGAATGTCTTGCAGTAATATGGGCAATAAAGAAATTCAATATTTATCTATATGGGAAGGCATTTAAGTTGCAAACTGACCACAAACCTTTATCGTTTTTAGCACAGGCTAAGCATGAGAACTCTAGGTTACTCCGATGGTCTTTGCTTCTGGCTCCATATAATTTTAGCATTGAATATATATCTGGAAAAACCAATCTGGGAGCGGATTTTTTAAACCGCCATCCCTGTGATGAGAATCACCGTAAACCCCAGAAATAATAATAAATTTCTCTATGTGTATATAGAATAAAGGACTGACATATAATGTCTGTTTTAAGAGGGGAGGTGTCATGAAATATTCTAATCCACATATATAAATTATTAGGTAAATATGAAGCCTAACAAATAAAATTAATAAAGAGAAGAGCAATGGTAAAATGACAGTGCTGTCACAAGGAATGTACTCGAAATCCCCCTTGTTTTCTGCTTCGTCTGCAAATTGTAACGCTTTCACGTTGATATAAAAGCTTACTGTATTATTACCCGCTTTCTTCAATGAAACGTGTGCTGTATTTCTTGGAAAAGCATTGAGAGGCCCTGCGTAATGACCTAAATTAATCCTAACATTAATTATATTACGTTACCAAAACGAACGAACAGATGGACAAAAGGATAGCGAGAAGGGAGAGGCAGAAAGCCGAACACTAAACACGCTTCGCGCGATACGCAAATGCTGCCATCACGCGTGTAAGTCTACATGCACTAATTTTTTTTTCAGACGGACAGTGATAAAATACACTACCCTTTCCCAGAGTTAGGTTTATAAATCATAACAGACTCTTATTAGAAAAGATAACATTGGATGGGTTTACGGTTGAAAACATAACAGTACCCAGACAGCACATCTTCGGAACAGGAGGTAGAAGAAATTGCATATTTTGAACGCAGCCACGTAGCTCCTTTAAATTAGTATTTTTGGGTTCCTTAGGGCTTGCTGACAAATAATATGTAAAACGTTACGCAAATAGTCCAGGAATTAATAAATTATACCCAAAATAAAATATTGGGGGTGCCTGACAGCATAAAATCATTTCTGCTCATAAGATTTTTTTTTAACGTGTTTGAAAAAAATTTACGTTACAGAAATAGCCTACCATGTAAACTCCGAATTGATTGGAGCGCAACAAATGAAAGCCTAACCACGATTGGTCGGGCTATAAATACTATCTTGGTTGTTAGGGGAGACGGGAAAAGATAACATTTTTTCAAACACTTGTCGAAACGTGGCTCATTGGCCAGTCTCGCTGATATACACACTTGGGAGCGTTAGTTCGAGACCACTTGTTTAAATGATCTTGATAAAGCATCAGTGCGTTGAAGCCAGCTAAAATTTTGCTCAATAAAAGCCTGGAAGATAAGCAGATGGAAATTTGTGCCAGTTTGTGCCAGAATTCATTGCTAATCAACGTATCTGTGTTATTCGTATGAATTGTGGGACAGTGGTCTTGATGGTACTGAGCAGCACCTGGTCAGAGCTTTGCTGAATCCAGAGTCGGACAGCATACTCCTTGGTCTTTTTAGCTATCAGTGAGGTGTCTCCTGAGCCCAGAGGAGAATTCGAGCAGAGGAGTCCTTTCCTGCCGCCATCACGCCAGATAAGCGAATTGGCCAGCTGAGCTCAACATTATGTCCCCTCACCTTGAACTGACTTTTTAAAATTAACATTAAGAGGGGAATTTACTTGTCTTAAAATCAGGAACTGTGAACATCTCCAATACTAGTCCCTAAAGACAAACTATTGAAGTCATGATGACAAATACCAACAGAGCTTGAACAAAACAAAACCAGTATTACCTCATTTTACTACTACACAACTGACACACATAGAACATTTGTAATAATACATGTCACTACAATATTCATATTAAATACATTCTGTACATAACTTGTAATTTAAATTGATTGTGATTCCTGGTTCCCTTGTAGTTGAATCAGGACACATATTCATTCATGCCAGTAATGAATACATATTGTTATTTGAAAGTTTATCAGTGACTCTTTTAAGATATCTTTGTAGAGTGTTATATGTATGTGAGTGTCACAGTGTTGTCAAGAGTAGTGGATTAAATTAAATTGTTTATCTGTCTGTTGTTGTGACTTACACTTCACCATACTCATACCCTAGACACATGACGTAGCATCACACTATTCCAGAATAATTCTGACTGAGATATATAGATATGTGGTAGCAAGTAAGGTTATCTATAATACACTACTCTTAATAGATATAGATACCTTCACAGCTGATCTCAGTCAGTACACTAAGTTCCCTATAAGTATTTATAACATCCCACTTCACCACAATTGGAACGGGAGTGAACTACATGGGGCATCATTAACATAGTCACCTCCTTTTTCGCCAAATAGGGAACATGGAACCACCACAACTGATGGCCCTCTTATGCCAAAGCACATTATTTTGCAGCAGTGGTTTCTGTAGGAGTTTATCTTACATGATTAGGTTACCAGCCCCACTCTCAACCTGATAGTAGTAGCCTCTTACAATAGTTCTATTTTGTCTATGTCTCATCAGACCTCCGAGAAGTACACGGCTAACTACGGCTACTATAATATACAACCATTTACTATTAAACATTCATTATTTATATTATTTAACAGTAAAGCGTGTTTCACCAGCATCATCATCAACAACCTCATCATCGTCTTTATCATCATCAGCATCAACCTTCAGCTCAATTTTACTTCAAGACTTTATCTGTCTCCAGTTCTTCTCTCCAAGTTTTTTTTTCTTTCATTCTCACCTTATATCTTTTACCCTGGGAATTATAGAATAAGAACTGCCTGGTAAAGCTATCAGCAAATTACCTCAGTGTGTGTCCTATCCGTTACTAGCGTCTTTTCTCATAAAGGATGTTTAGTGCCGCTTAAAAATCCACATATGTAGCAAACTTCTTTCTTTGGTAGGAAGTCAACCCAGATTTTATTAATTATTGGGCAAAACAGCATAATTTAAAACGATCACTGACTTTCGAGTCAAGCCGGGTCAAAAAAAAACAACAAAAAAAAAAAAACAAATAAACAAAGGAATCGAAGGTAAAATTAAAATATTGTTAATTATACGTAACACTTACCGCTATAACATATATTTAAGACATTTAAAGCCTGTGTGCTGGCTGATAGACTTTATCAGGCCATAAATCGAGGATTCCTCAGCAAAAGTGAAATTGACAAGAAGACGAACACGACTGTATACCGCCCCACCTATGTTCCAGTCTTGACCTATGAATGTGAGTCATGGGCTAGGACTACAACCCACAAAAGCCAGTTCTAAACCTCAGAAATGAGGTATCTGGGGAAGGTTGTTGGAGTATCACGAAGAGACATGGTCCGCAACCAGACGATACTTTATAGCCTCAAAACCCAGCCCCTGCAGACCCGAGTGGAACAGTCCCAATTACGATGGTTTGACCATGTTTGCAGAATGATACAAGATCGGCTACCACGGCAAATATGGGAAACGAAAAGCCAGGGATCCAAACCTCCAGAACGACCTTCGCTGGAAGGATAACATTAGATAAACACTAAAGGACCGAGCACTAGATTGGAAGCAGGCTAGGGGGAAGACTGCCGTTAGGACAGTGTGGAGCGCTCTCTGGAAAACTTCTACACCCCAGAGTAGAAGAGGAACCACTAAGTAGGTAAGTGCCGGCTGATAACTTGTGCACATGACTCATTCGTTTTGTTTCCTTTTGTAAGATACAAAAAATAAACTATACTTTAATACAATATTTTACCCTGAGAAATGTTAATAAGACAATAGCATGACCAAAACTAGTTGGAATGACGGCAGACAAATCTATCAAACATATTTATTCCTCTCTAGACAGAATGATAACGTTAAGAAGTTGAGTTAAACTCGTTTTAAGATATTATAGACACGAAAGTAAAATGTATCTGAAAGCAAAATGAAAAATCATAATTCATGCTATGTTTCTCATATCCAAACCGCGACGACTCATTTAGATCTTAGCCATTAAAAAACGCGCGAGGGCTGGGAATAAATCATAAATAAACATGGCTATCTAAAAGTTTTTTTTACCCTAAAAATTCTTAGTTTTCTGGAGGCCCGATCTTTACTTTCCATCATTTAGCAGTTTTCAAGTGGGCCGTCATTTAACTCGGATAGCTTCCCTTGGCACGCGCTTCAGAGGAAATGGTCCTCCGGTCAAGACCGCCATTATGATGGGGCTTGCATTCTTAGCAGCTCGAAAACAAACTTAGAAGAAGAAAGGGGGACAAACGTGGGAAATATGGATTGAGTATCTGGGAGAAATGGCAAGACTATTTAAATATATATAGAAGATGTATTCACTATGAATAAAATTAAAGACATCTTCTTGCTTTCTCATTACAATTTTGAAAACCCTCTCCTTTCTGTATTTGCATTACTGTTCTGTCTTGCCGGGGCCTTCCCTTCGTTCTAAGAATTAAAAAAAAAAATTTTTTTATCTTGATATTTTATCAGACGGACCAGTTTAATGGATGTTATCATCGTTCACTGTTAAACGCTGTGCATATATGTTAGTAAAAGCGGTTTTTTACATGATGGAGCTTTCAGTTACCGCTACGTTCTTCTGTCATTGTCTATAGATCATCCTTATATATCGTTGCCTCAGAACTTCTTTATTGCATCTCCACTTTTGGTCAAAATTGACCTGAGGTCATAAGTCGACATAATAGAGTTTAATCTATCATCTTACAGTTAATGGGTCATCATGAAGAAAGTTGATGTTAAAGTGATATATCCTTCATTTCATCTAGTAACCCAGAGGTTTTCAAACTTTTTTGGTCCGCGGCTCCCTTGACCTGTGCATAAATCACCGCGGCTCCTCTCTATACTACGAAGATCTATATTTATTGATGGACCTTGGCTCATAATATCGAGCCCAACACTTTTCCCAAGCCACCGCTACGCCCTTAGCCGAGGGCCGCGACGCCCCTGGGAGCCGCGACGCACAGTTTTTGAACGCGTTTTTCTCAGAACGAGCTGAAGAGGGGATGGAACAAAGCAGTACTAAGACGACGATATGACTCGCTTGCACACTCAAGTACGGACACAGATGCATGTCTTTCATTCATCTGCTTGTTTTATCTGTATCAAGCATGGACCACCACGCCAGCCGGCTCTCCTTGCCGGAAGCCTGTATCAAGGCGCGTGCTCATGCAGCATTGGTTTCTACAGCAGTGTATTTGACATAATCAGGTCACCAGCCACACGTACAACCTCACATTAGTCGCCTTGTCCGAATGTTCATGCGAAAGAGGGGGGGGGGGGGGGGGAAGAGGTAGTCCTATTCTTCTGTTGTCTGTCAGATGCCCTGGGGCACAACACGGGGCACAAACACGTTGCACAAACACGGGGCACAAACACGGGGCACAAACATGGGGCACAAACGAACATCGTCATCATCATTTTCTGTTTGACACCCTACGGAGTATAGAGCCACCACTGTATCTGGCTTCCTTACAGGAATCCTGCACAAAGCATTCACACGCTCTTGCAGCGGTGGGTTCTATAGCAGTTTATATTATATGATGAGGTTGCCAGCCCCACGTACAACCTCATACTCGTTGCCTTTTCCAACATGCTTGAGGTTGCAATAGACCTATTATTTCTTTGTCTCTCTAAAGCCCCGGGCATCTACACGTGGCACACACGCACATAAGAAAGGTAAAAGGTAAAAGGTAGTCCCATAGCAGATACTGCCGTAGGGGAGTGCCATGTTAGAGACTTCACTATACTAGGTCCAGCGTCGAAAGATGGGGGTGACCAGTTCTCTTCCTCGCTGTCTTTTCCTACCCTAACTCCAGAGCAGTCAGGTACCCATTTACAGCTGGGTAGGCTGGAGCGTGATGATGCCGTGAATCGAACCCGTTACCTTTGCAACGAGAGATCACCGCTCTAACCACTCTATCAATTGAACACTCACACACACACACACACACATACACGTATACATAATTAGTCTTCTAATTCATTTTTCTTCGTCTTTAAGTCTTCTTCTTCTTCTTCCATCCTTAGCCACCGACCGTCAAAGCAGTCAGTGGCCATTACGCCTAGTGGCGTCTTAGGGCAACAGCAGATAGGTTTTCTTTGCCATTGTTTCCCATCACGCCTATTGGCGTCTTTAGGGCAACGGCAAATCAATCCATTTGCTGTTGTTTCCGTAATCGAAGTGACTGGCAAACGGGTGATCAGCCCGTTGGTTCGTCTTTAAGTACCATGATGATAATGTCCCCTGTGCTGTTTGTCAGTTTTGTTGTCAACTTCTTCCCACGCAACAAAGTGAAGTTGTTCATTATCATCTCACTTTGTCGTCCCCATATGTTTTTATCCAATCATTTCTGTTGTCACTAATGCATTCCAACTTTCCTCTTCTTAAAGCATGTCCAAACAGCGCGAACAGATAAGACGGCAGCACCTTACCTGACTGTTTTATCTGCGGAAGTTTTCCTATTTGGTTTCAAATTTGTGTAGCTGCCGCTGACTGTTTAAATAAATGCTCTTTATTATTCTCAGTTATTTGCCGTCTGTATGCTTTATAACATTTTGATAATTTTTTTTTTATTTCACCCTGTCAAATACCTTTGTGTAGTTTATAAATCATAACTATAAATCTGGTGTTACTACTATTTATAACTCATAACTATAGATCTGGTGTTACTACTATACTTCTTTCTATCAATTTTCTTATAATATACATGCGTCATATGTGCCTGTGTTGTCAACAATTCTGCTTATGGTTAATTACTCGCTTTTTTATTTTTATTTTTCACCTCTCATTATAATTCCCAACAATATTTTTTTTTCACTTGATTCTTAAGACTAATTATGTAGTGGTCTTTACATTCGAACGCTCCAGGTCTGTTTGGCACAGCTTACTTACTTACTTGGTCGTTCCCCTTTCACCGTGAGGTGTAGAGGTTTGGAAGAGACAGCGCCAGACTATCCTATCGGCTGTCTTCCTCCTGGCTTGGTTCCATTCTAGTCCTCGGTCCTTCAAAGATTGTCTAATGTTGTCCTCCCAGCGGACTCTGGGTCGTCCTGGAGGTCTGGATCCCTGGCTCTTAGTTGCCCATGCTTGTCGTGGTAGCCGATCTTCTCCCATTCTGCATACATAGCCAAACCATCTTAGTTGGGACTGTTCTACTTGGGTCTGCAGGGGGTGGGATTTTAGGCCTTGAAGTATCGTCTGGTTGCGGACCATGCCTCTTCTTGTTATTTCTACCACCTTCCTTAAATACCTCATTTCTGAGGTCTGGATCTGGCTTTTGTGGGTTGTAGTCATTGCCCATGACTCGCATCCGTACGTCAAGACTGGGACATAAGTGGAGCGGTATGCAGCCATCTTCGTTTTCTTACCAACTTCTCTCTTGCTGAGGAATCTTCGATTTATGGCTTGAAAA
This sequence comes from Oreohelix idahoensis, assembly GCA_024509875.1. NCBI lineage: Eukaryota > Metazoa > Mollusca > Gastropoda > Stylommatophora > Oreohelicidae > Oreohelix > Oreohelix idahoensis. Next base: position 195,319 of record JAMPIV010003467.1, on the reverse strand, counting down.
AGTCTCCCAGCTGCTGCTTTTCGAGTTGCCAACTCTTCTTTGATGCCTCCCTTCCGGTCTATAACAGCTCCGAGGTATTTAAAGATTTAAAGTGGTAGACCTGCTCCAGGACCTGTTCTCCCAGCTTAATCTGATGTCTTCTTTCCTCTCGTGATACCACCATGGTTTTTGTTTTAGAGCTGCTTATGACCATCCCTCTCTTCTTCATCTCTTCCATCCAGACTTGCAGGTTGGATTGGAGATGAGCCTCTGATTTAGCAATCAGGGCAACATCATCAGCAAATGCCAGCTCTGAAATACAGACCTGTCTCATCTTCCAGTACCCCACTGAATACTTTCTTGTTCTCTCCTTACATGCCTTGATGACATCGTCCATGAGGAGTATAAAAAGATAAGGTGAAAAGACATCACCTTGTCTTACACCAGTGGTGGTCCTGAACTCTTCTGACTTTTTTGTTTGTTTGCTGTCTGCGCATAATTTCTGCAAGACTTGTAGTAGCTCTGTATAGCATGAATCAGAGGTGCTGGAATGTTCTTCCTTGCCAAACAGTCCCAAAGTTTGTTCCAGGAGGACCCTGTCAAACGCCTTTTCCAGATCTATGAAACAAAGATGGATCTCACTCTTATACTCAAGAGCCTTTTCACTTAGCTGTCTGAGTGTGAAGATTAGGTCTTGAGAACTTCGGTTTGCTCGGAATCCACACTGGACCTCATCCAATTGTAGCTCAGCTAGGCGTCTTAGTCTCTGCTCTAGGATTCTAGAGTAGATTTTACCAGGGACACTGACAGGGATATGCCTCTATAGTTTCCACATTGTCGATTGTCACCCTTTTTGGAAATCGGTGTTATGATGGCAATCTCCCAATCCTTTGGTATGGTCTTGTTGCACCACGCTGCCTGTAGGCAGGGCCGGATTAAGCTAGTGCGGGGCCTGTAGCATATGCTAAGAAAGGGGCCCTATATTTAAAAAAAAAAAACAATAAAACAACACAAACATATTTCTTCTTCTTCCTCGTTCGCCCTGAAAAGGACGGTGGTTGCGTTGTGTCTGTTTACGCCTAAGCTGTGATATCTGCACCTTTCGGTCGACACATCCGACTTCAGCACGGCATTTTTTAGGGACCGGGTTTGCCTTCCCATTGCGAGCCGCACTCGCTCAGCCAGACTGCACTGCTGCAGACTACTTCCAGGACCACCACGTGGAGGTGGAGTGCGGTCTTGACCAGCTACAAACATATTTGAACACATATATTTTTAATTTGCATAGTAATTATCATTATCAATTAATTCGTGCTTGTAATCCTATAAACTTGCCACTCATGTTGCTGGCGTTGTCATAACTTTGACCACGGCAGTCTTTAATATCAATGTCATTTGCCTTTAAAAAATTAAGTAGACTTTTAGTAAGCTGTTCAGCATTATGTCCTTCCATATCCAAAAATGTCACAAATCTCTCAACTGGTCCAGATGGCAAAACATAGCACAGAGTCAAAGTCAGCTGGTCCATATTAGATATATCTGGAGTAGAATCCAATGAAACGGAATAATACTTGTATTTCTTCACTTCACAGAGAATGTGATCCAGTATGCTGAATCCAATCATATTGATGAATTCCTCACACGTTGTTTTAGATAGATATGATGTATGTCCAAATCCTTTGTTTGCATGAGTACTTATATGCTCTGCCAGAAAAGGGTCAAACTTGGCCAGTAATTCTAACAACCCTAAGTAATTCCCGTTATAAGGGTACCCAACAATTTCATCACTGCCACGAAATGAAAGGCCTCGTTCTGCTAAAAACTTCACAACTTCAATTATTCGCTCTAGAAGTTTGTGCCAATACTTTTCTTGAATATCCATTTGTTTCACAAGATGGGAATCGACATGTTCCCCTTTGTTTTTACGCATCAACAGTGAAATTAAAGCTTGTCTATATGAGGAGCTTTCTTCATGTCGACGCAATAGATTGCTTGCATTTTTCCAGTCAGTAAACCCTTCCACAGTAAACTTTGATGAACATTCTGAACTCATAAGCTTGCATGGGAAACAGAATAGGCGCCCTTTACTTTCTGAATAGCATAACCATTTTCTTGCATGTTGCTTGTTTGTAAGTTTATGAATATGTGTAAAATAAGACTTCTGATAGTATCGAGTTTTCTTTTCAGTGTCATACAATCGCACGGATGAAGAGAAGGCACTATCAACATGTTGACATTTTTCACTTCCCTTGGATATGCAATATTCACGCTCACAGTCATCTATATTGTTCGGCCAGTCACCAATATAGTTAGAGTACGGTACTTCTTCGTTTCACTTTTTCTTTCACATTCAGACTCAGTGTATACTGGGTTTTGCTGCATGTTTTCTGCTGCACAGCCTGCACTAGTACTAGTTGTTCATGTACTTCCAGCTTCAGCGGTTAGAGTACCACCACCATGAACATCAAAATATTCTTTCAGCTTACGTGTTTTTGATATCACAAGTTGATCTCTTCTTTCTTTTTCTTCCTTCGCTTTACGTTTTTCACTTCCAGAAGCATAATTACGACCAATATCTATGTGTCTACTGCTCATTTTTTTGAGTTTTCTAACCTTACAAATCGAGAAATTTTAATCAAGATCGAAAGAGAGTGCGAGCACGCCGTATACCCCAATTAAAACAGGAAGTTTCCGTTTCCTAAATTCTAGTTTTTATTGTTAATGCAAATTCATTTCACAAAGAACGAAACAAAATTAGAGGGGCAGTCGCCTAGAGCCAAAAAAGTGGCTTCCGTCCAAACGTGACCAAATTTTCAACGCCACTTAAATGGCTTCCGTCCGCAAACAGTTAAAATTAAAATAATGAAGAGTCACACTAAGTCACCCTCTTATGCTCTTTCTCTCAGAATTTCGTGACACCAAATGAAAAGGCGCTAAAGATGGCATAAATCACAAGATCATTGGTTTAACGCTCGTATTTTTTTTCTTTCTCTCTAATCAGCGGCACTCGAGCCTTCCAGCTCTTATGGCCCAATGACATGTCATTGCGAGGCTGGGGGGTCAGTGGACTTTCTTTCCAACCCGGTCAGGAGCTTCGCTCCTTCCCATCAACGCTCGTATTAGAAGATGACCAAAAAATTATGTACATATTTATTGGCGCGGGGCCCCTAAAAGCGCGGGGCCCGTAGCATATGCTACTTGTGCTACTACGTTAATCCGGCTCTGCCTGTAGGACCCTTAAGAGTAATAGGTCGCCTGCTGCTCCCATGTATTTAACCATTTCTGGTGTTATACCATCATGCCCTGCTGCTTTGCCCATCTTGATTTTCTCCAGTGCTGCCTTCAGTTATTCCATCTTTATGTCATCTTCACCACCATTGGTGTTCTCTTCTGTGCTAGTGGTTATCATTTCTGATGCTTGACCTTGTGTTGGGTTCGTTTCTAACGTTCAAGAGTGTTATTTACGCGAATGGTTTTAATAGAACGAAAATGTCATAAATGTTCTTCAACACGAACACCAACAAGTAGTGATGAACTGGTTATTGACTGGCAGCACACAAGGCTGTGATGATTGTACATATATTTTTATTGAACGTGACATATACGACGTTGAACAAGACGGTCATATTTACAGTTGCAAAAAGGGTCATTACATCAAAATGTTGATCATTGACTTTTCAAGTTTATGAAGATCCTCTACAATTAAGTCCTCTCATTCAAGTGACTAAAGATCGATCACTTCCTTTACCCTAGCATATGTATTGTAGTAACGTCCGTTGACCTTCTCTCAAGGACGTATCCTATGACCAACGGATTAATTCTCACTGAGTAATATTTCTTGTCATACTCGCACTAATTCCAGACTTCCTTCATACAATATTTAGGTAGCATAGATATATAACAATCCAAACAAAGTCATCCACAACAATACTACCAGGTTAGAGTTCTGTATTGACCAACCTCTCTGTATCCATGCCACGACTTTGGCATTTACGAAAATACGGCATATAAACATAAGAAGTATGCAAATCAATTAACTTTGTTTCTTCGTAGGAATCCTCCCCTCTACGGTAATTCAAAAGGGGCTAACGACTCCGTCTGTCCATTCTAGGAAGGACATACTGTGATGACTTCCCGCTAGATCAGAACTATGAGCGGCCTTATACATTAATTTACTCAATAAACATTCAATGACATGGGGCGACACTTACATGATACTTCTACTCTTGGCTGCATCATGAACCAGTAGAGATCATACAAAAGTAATGGCTTCTTCCAAACTTGTCAATAAAATATTCCAAGAAATATACCTCGGACATAAACACAGTCCGTACTGCCCCGAACTCACATGACGTCACTATTTCCAAACTAGGTTACCCGTGCGTCCAAAGCAACTCACACTGCATTGTGCACGTCAGTGCGTGAATCAATCGAACGCACAAATAATATAACTATATAAAACTGGTGCGTACATTTGGCAGGACCGAAGACTACCCCCTTAGGTAATAAATGTACGTAACAGCTCCCTTATCACCTCCCCTTAAAAAAAAATTAATTCTATTAATTTTTTTTGAACTTAATACCCGAGAGAGGTGAGTCAAAACTACAACAAGATATATTAAATGCATAAAGTTATACCATATTAAGAAAAGAATATTAAAAGAAATGAATATAACTAAATGATAGTATGCATTAAAGCACACATCCACAAACGACCTACTTTGGAACGATGTGGTAAAACAAGTTTGAAAATGAAAAATGAAAAAACCATTGAAAAAAAAAAAAAGATGATAATAAAATTCAACTAAGTTTTCAACAAAATTTGAAACATATGATTTCAAAAATGAAAATGAACAGCAACACTGATGATGATCAATGACAAGAGAATCAATAAAACAGAGAAATTGAAAATACAATGTGCAAAAATGAAACAATGCAAAATTAAACACATTAAGAATTAACACACTTAATGTTTTTCTAACACTAGTATGGTTGACTAGTGATCTAAAAGTGAGATATCATAACTAAGACCCGTGAATGTAGGTATTACGTGACAACTAAGAAAGTTAGTATGTGTGTGATCCATAATCAATTAAATAGATTAAGTTGAATTAATCTAATTTATATATTCCTTAATTACTAACAAATAACTAGTTAACAATATATTCTAAGTAATTGCAATATCACTATCAATATGTCACTGTTCCGTTACAACTAGTTAGTAATCGACGAGATAATGTTCTCAATGTTCCATACACGATATACAGTAATATATTCTCTAACACGTTATGTAGTGTAATATGTTCCATAGGAATAACAAATGTATATTTGTCGCTCTTAACAATGTTGCCATATTAATAAAAAGTTACTGTAGTACCAATGTTCCCGTTCTAATAAAACGTTAATATAGTATCAATAACAATGTACAAAGTTATTCATGTTATCGGTGAGGATGTTTCACCATCTGGAAGTGGTTTAGTTTCGACACGTTCACTTGGGCATCTTGATAGACAGTCTGCGAACACATTCTGCACTCCAGGAATAGCTCGTATCTCAAAATGGAACGGTTGAAGCGCTATAGCGTAACGCGCTGACTTTGATGACTTAACGTTCCCTGTATTCAGTGCGGTAAGAGCTTTCTGATCAGACTCCACCACAAAGTGAGATCCGAGGAGATAACGATCCAGTTTAGTGATTGCCCAGACAAGAGCAAGGAGCTCTTTATCCAGAACGGAATATTTCGTCTCGCTCGGCGTGAGCTTTCTGGATACGTACATAACCGGAAATAAGGTGCCGTTATATTCCTGCATCAAAACTGCAGCAATAGCGTAAGAACTTGCATCACTGCGGAGAATGAAGGTGAGATTTTTGTCAGGCAACCTCAAAAAAGGTGCATTTGAAAAAAATTGTTTTATATAGTCTAACGCCGTTTGGTGATCCTGCGACCACTTTATTACATTAGATGTGCCTTTCTTCAGTAGAGAAGAAAAAGGTGCAGTTATAGTAGACAAATGAGGGATGAATTTTGAATAGAACTGTATTAGTCCTAAAAGCGACCTAACTTGTTTTTTTGTCTTAGGTGCTGAGATGTTTAAAATTTTAGAGACGTTACTGTCTTCTGTATACATGAAACCATGACCTATGCGGTGACCCAGAAATGAGATGTCATGAAAACCGACAAAAGCCTTTGAAGGTTTCGCTGTTAAGTTATAATCCCGTAAGGTAGAAAGTAAAGATTTTAAACCCTGAATATGTTCATCCCAAGAGTCACTGAAAAGACAGATGTCATCTATATAAGTAATGACATCGGGACGATGAGACAATATGCGGCGCATCATGCGTACAAAGGTAGCTGGCGCATTCATTAATCCGAATGGCATAAAATTCCATTGAAAAAGACCCCGTGGTGTCGAGAAAGCGGTGAATGGCTTTGCTTTAGGAGTGAGTGGCACTTGCCAATAGCCCTTTGAAAGGTCAAATTTCGAAAAGAATGTAGCATGAGATAATCTCTCCAATAAGTCATCTAAAAGAGGTAATGGTTCCGCATCGAATTTTGTAACTTTGTTTAATTTCCTGTAATCTACGCAAAGACGTATATTGTTGTCTTTCTTCCTAATGATTACCATGGAAGAAGAATATGGTGATGAAGATGGTTCAATTATATTTAATTGGAGCATCTCATCCAATTCCTTATCAACCTTATCACGAAAGTGTAAAGGAATAGGATATGGGCGAACTCGAATAGGCGTATCGTCAGTCAGAATAATGTCATGTTGGATGACTGACGTATGACCTGGGATGTCAGTGAGGACATCCTCATACGAGTGTAGAATATTAGAGACTTGCTGACGTTGATCAGCCGAAAGAGTAGATGAGATCGTAACATCATTCCATTTCTCAGTGGAATGGAGTGGTACAACTGGTATTGGTAGTTGTACATCATCGAAAGAAGATTCCTCTTCTTGGATGACTGACAAACTAGAATAGTGTTGAATAGGAGGTGTAGGATCGTCAGTTGCCTGAAACACTGACTGTAGATAATCAGGACGTGAGTAATACTCCTTCAACATGTTAATGTGGAAGGTTTTATGTTTACCATTAACATCAACGATGTAGTCGACATCGGATATTCTTGAGATGATCCTGAAAGGACCTCTCCAGGTAATTAAAAGACGATTGTTATGCGCAGGTAGTAAGACAAAAGCTTCATCACCAGGAATAAGCTGGCGAAGACGTCTATACTTGTTTGCAAATAGACGAGCTTTTTCTTTGGCTTGTTCAGATGATGCAGTAGCTAGTCTACAAGCATCTATGATTCTCTTTCTCAGAGAGATCACATACTCATAAGAGGATTGAGTTTCCTCTTCAATATTCTCGTCAACCAATAAGTCGTGGATTAACGACATCGGACCGCGTGGTTGCATGCCAAAAACAAGCTGGAATGGAGAAAACCCCGTGGCTTGATTTTGTACTTCGCGATACGCAAAGAGACAAGCGGGTAGGACCCGATCCCAGTCTTGGGGATGGTCTTGAGTCATCTTACCCAACAACTGCTTGAGTGTCCTATTGAGACGCTCAATTAACCCATTTGACATCGGATGATAAATAGAACTAAGAGATCTGTCTATACCTAATGTCTTCATAACTTGAGACATGGATTCAGAAATGAACTGAACCCCATGATCCGACAAGATTTTCCGTGGAAAACCAATGCGTGAAAAGATTAACATCAATGCCTCTGCTACACTGGCAGATGAAGTGTTCTTGAGAGGGATGGCCTCAGGCCAACGAGTGCACATATCAATGCACGTAAGGATATGCGTATGCCCTCTAGCAGATGGAAGTATCGGACCAATAATGTCAATGGCCATTTTATCAAATGGTCTAATCGGGATGTCCGCAGCTTGAATAGGAGCCGCATGAAATGGACCCCGTACCTTAACTTCCTGACATATCAAACAGGACCGACAATAGAGAGTGATGTCCCTATGGACGCCTGGCCAGTAGAATGCCGAAAGCACTCTGGATTTGGTACGCGAAAAACCCATATGGCCCGCACATTGCGAGTCATGCGCATGTCGTAATATACGAGATCTCATAGAGGATGGGACTAGAATCTGAAAACATAAGGATGAATCCTTTTCCCGTATTACTCTAACCAAAATCCCATTCTTAAGTATAAAGTCATGTCTAGATTTTGCAAGTTTGTTGCTTGTATTCTTTTTGTTAACATACTGAAAAAATTTTTTTAATGAATCATCATTCTTTTGCAATGTTGCAAACAACTCCCGTGAAATAGGAGCATCATCATCACAAGTGGTATGAACTGTAGGTTCAATAGGTGTATCATGCGACATATTAGTAGCTTGCGCTCTAGTCACTACTGCATTTGCAGTTTGAATATGTCGCTCTTCCCATTCAGCTATTTGCTGTGGTGTACACTCTTTAATACCATGTATGCGACCAAGTATTAAATCACAAATTGGATTCGGAAGAAGACATGCTTGGATCTTTCCTGAAAAGAAAGGTGTATTAAGATCAATAATAGCAGTGGGAAATGTTTCGACGGTGCCACCAAAAGTCACACACTTGACAACCCTGCCCGTGGCACAACTTGGGTTGATCAGCGAAGTCCGGACGCCCACAGTGCTACAACCTGAGTCAAATAGGAGAGAGCATGAAATATTGTTAACAAATCCCTTGTTAAACTTAAGAGAGCCCTGTCCCTGGTGTACTGACGCAGCAGTGGCCGTACAGACTGCAGGTAGACTAGGCAAGGTATGTCCGCAACGCAGCGTCGTGATCGCCTTAGGCTGGAAAAGAGTCGAGCATTCTGGACAGTCTTTCACCTGGGTACAATCAAGAGAACAAGACATAGCATTGTGAGTTTCAGCTACTTTACCCTGTTCAATGTTAGCCTGTGTATCAATTAAAGAGACATTAGAATGTCTACCCGTATTACTCGACGATCTTTCTCTGCGACGCGATCGATTTTGATTATTTGCATTAAAATTGCCATAATTGTCTTTTCTACTAGAGTTAAAATTTGGATGAGTCCGATAGTTTGTATAATTAAAGTTATGCTGTTCTTTAAAATTTTTATTCCAAGAACCTTGTCTGTTTTGCGGACCCTGAGATTTTGATCTCCAGTTTTGTTTATTATAATGTCCTTGATTATTTTTAAAATTATTGTTACCAAAATCTTGTGATCTGTGAGTTTGGTTCCAAGAAACATTAAATGGAGCAGATTGTTGAAATTGCTTCCCTTTGTAAAAGTTATCATTGTTAAAATTGTAATTATTTCCCTTATTGACATACCTGTCAGCACTAAAAGAACGATTGCGTGAAAAATTGTTTTGTTGTGCTGCAAAAGCAACAGGCAATTCATTCTTAATCTGCGCGTTACTTAGATCCATGGTTGGGTGAGCAGTGCAAAAATTTTTTGCATGTTCTTCTAAGCCTTTCATAGATAAAGGTTTCCTTTCGTGTAAAAATGCGAGAAATGTAGGATTTACAGACGAAAGTACCTTATCGCGCATCAGTAAATCGAAGAGACCTTCATATGACTTTTCAATTTTGGATAATTCAATCCATCTTTCTAGTGTTAGTCGTATTTGTGACAGAAAATCACTAAAATTTCTGCCAGATTGAGGTAGTAATGTATGAAATCTTAAACGATATTCGTCTTCTGTCATTTGGAATTTTTGCAGAAGTGCTGCTCTAAGAGCATTATAGTCATTTTTTCTCACCAATGCTGGTGGTATGATAAACTGCTAATGCATCCCCTGTAAGTAATCTGGATAAATATGTACAGTATAGCGCTTTATCCACGTTATAAGATCCACAAGTGGCCTCAAACCTATCTAGGAAGAATATTACGTCATCAGACGGGGGATTAAATTTTGGTAATTTAAGGTGAATTTCCTTAAAATAATCATGTCTGGATGGAGTTTGGCTTTCAAAAGTTCTCTGAGAATTAGCTTCCTGAGTAAACCTAATTCTCTCATATTCTGACTCTGCTAATTTCAGTTCATGCTGTCGTTTTTTTTTCATTCTCTTCCATCTCAAGCTGAAGTCGTTTTACATTTTGTTCAGCTATTAATCTCCTCTCTTCCATTTCTTTTTGTTTATTTTCCATCTCAATCTTAAGTCTTTCTTCAGCCTCCCTTTGCTTCTGTTCTGCCTCTCGCTGAAATCGTTTATCTTCTAATTCAGCGGCCAATCTCATTTTTTTCTCCTCTTCCTCAGCTATAAATTTCCTCTTCTTTTCATCTTCCTCAGCCTCAGTCCGTTTTTGATCTGCCTCAAATTGGAGTTTTTCTAGTCTTAAAGTTTCTAACTTTCTCTGTTCGGCTTCTATTTCTTGAGCTTTCTTATATTCTGCAAGTGCAAATGCTTTTGCTTCATCAGGAGCCATCTGAAGAGCTTTTGCTTGCTTAATGAAATAATCGAGTGAATACATTATTCTATATAAGTAGTCACAGTACTCTAGATTTATAAAATGATAATTAATCAATGTAAATTAATTAACCTTGTTATTATAACAAGTGTTCTTCGTTCCTGTCCTTAGAACGGTATAATGTTATCATATAATTATTAAATATGTTATTAATCAATAAATTTATGTAATCAAATGTCATGAAATGAACAACGAGAAAGACAATAGAAACATAACCGACAAGACATGATAATCGAAGACGATAGAAAACAGTCGCAGAAATCCAATAAAAATAAAAATGTGAAACTAAAAATAGAATGTCGTAAAGAGTTACGATGATAACTGCGATCAAATAATCAACAAGACAATAGACAACACAGTGTAAAAACATAGGTTTTGTAAAAAACTGAACGACAGGAAAGGTGAGAATGACGCAAAATACAAACAAAATACATTATAAAAACTAAGGTACGAGTAAAATAAATACCAAAAACAACAATTAAACGTGACGAAACAGCTAAATAGATACTATTATAAGAAGCAACTAGCGATCGGAACTTCGGCAAGGTTTCTAGCCTTGTACCGGAACTATCGCTCAATTGAAACTTACAAGTTGAGCCCTACAGAACGTCTGACGAAGAGCCCGAATTGGCTTCGAGATGGATCTCGTTCGTCAGATCAACCTCCCTACCTCCCACGAAGAATGCACAACATATAACATATAACATGGAATAAGTAAAGGTGGACATAACAATAAAAGGCACAGCTAAAAGTAATAAAATGTACAACGAAAGTACGTTATACTCAACTACGCGTGTGCCTAAAAAACAAGGTGCCTCGTCTCCGTGGATGTACGTCAGAGGATACAATACTTCGTTCTGCGTATATAAAACCAGCTCGCACGTAATACTGACGAAGAGGTGAGCAAGGCAGTCAGTCACTGTAGAACTTGACGTGGAGGTTGATTGATGATCTTGAGCATTTGAGTTGATTTTGATTCATTATCACGCTAGGATCCAAATTGAGATGATGTCGCCTTGAAAGTACAAATTCTTCTTTTCAAACGATAATTTGGATGGGTACGTTCCTTTGAAATTACTTCAAGACCACACTGGCATACCAATTACTGTTGGGTTCGTTTCTAACGTTCAAGAGTGTTATTTACGCGAATGGTTTTAATAGAACGAAAATGTCATAAATGTTCTTCAACACGAACACCAACAAGTAGTGATGAACTGGTTATTGACTGGCAGCACACAAGGCTGTGATGATTGTACATATATTTTTATTGAACGTGACATATACGACGTTGAACAAGACGGTCATATTTACAGTTGCAAAAAGGGTCATTACATCAAAATGTTGATCATTGACTTTTCAAGTTTATGAAGATCCTCTACAATTAAGTCCTCTCATTCAAGTGACTAAAGATCGATCACTTCCTTTACCCTAGCATATGTATTGTAGTAACGTCCGTTGACCTTCTCTCAAGGACGTATCCTATGACCAACGGATTAATTCTCACTGAGTAATATTTCTTGTCATACTCGCACTAATTCCAGACTTCCTTCATACAATATTTAGGTAGCATAGATATATAACAATCCAAACAAAGTCATCCACAACAATACTACCAGGTTAGAGTTCTGTATTGACCAACCTCTCTGTATCCATGCCACGACTTTGGCATTTACGAAAATACGGCATATAAACATAAGAAGTATGCAAATCAATTAACTTTGTTTCTTCGTAGGAATCCTCCCCTCTACGGTAATTCAAAAGGGCTAACGACTCCGTCTGTCCATTCTAGGAAGGACATACTGTGATGACTTCCCGCTAGATCAGAACTATGAGCGGCCTTATACATTAATTTACTCAATAAACATTCAATGACATGGGGCGACACTTACATGATACTTCTACTCTTGGCTGCATCATGAACCAGTAGAGATCATACAAAAGTAATGGCTTCTTCCAAACTTGTCAATAAAATATTCCAAGAAATATACCTCGGACATAAACACAGTCCGTACTGCCCCGAACTCACATGACGTCACTATTTCCAAACTAGGTTACCCGTGCGTCCAAAGCAACTCACACTGCATTGTGCACGTCAGTGCGTGAATCAATCGAACGCACAAATAATATAACTATATAAAACTGGTGCGTACATTTGGCAGGACCGAAGACTACCCCCTTAGGTAATAAATGTACGTAACACCTTGCTCACCATCAAGGAGTTCTGAGAAATATTCTTTCCATCTTTCCATTACTTCCTTCGGAGCAGAAAGCAAGCCTTGTCCTTTATAAATTTAAGAGGGCACTGTTTTTCCTTCCTCGTGTTCTTTAGGGTCTTATAGAACAATTTCTGGTTTTCTTGTGCATCTTTTTCTAGCTTTTCTCCAAATTCTTCCCAGGACTTCTGTTTTGCTGCTAGCAGCTTGTTCTTTGCTTCTGTTCTGAGTATCACATATTCTCTATATTTCTCTATTTGTCCTGTTGTGTTTTTAGCTCCTAAGTATCGTTTCCATGCCATTTTCTTCTCTCTTATTTTCTCTTTAACTTCCTCTGTCCACCAAGGTGTCCTTTCTCTCTTGTTCCCAAGTCGAACTTGACCACATGCTTCTGTAGCAGCTGTCTTTATGATGTCCTTGAATTTAAGCCAGAGGGTTTCCAAGTCATCAGGTTGTTCTGTGTTGCTCACTGCTGCAGCAATAAGCCCATGATATCTGGTCTTAATTTCTGGCTCTCTCAGCTTGTAGGTCTTAATGCTCATTTCTCCTGTTCCTTTACTTAGTTTCTTGCGTGATGTTAGGCAGTTCCTAGCTGTTTGGCACAGCTATGAATTTAAAGGTTAGTAGGTAATCAGACGTTTATACATTCTTGCAGATGCCATTTAACCGTTGTTTCTATCACTTTATTTATAAATGCTCAAGTGGCTAAGGGGTATGTCATCGGCCTCGAGTTCTGGAGGTACCGGGTTTGATTCCCAGTTGAGGGAATATAATTTATGGAATTTTTCTTTCAGAACCAGTGGTCCTAATGATATGTCATACTCCCCCCTGGTCTCCTGGGTAGTGAGATCGGATGCCTAGCCTTCTCGGAAATGGCGAAAAAAAGGAGGTCTTGTGTGCAAGTTGTACACGTTTAAAATCCCACGGCAGTTGAAATCATAAAGAGTAGGCTTATCAGGCCGCTGCCCTGATAAAATTAAAAAATTAGAAACCTACCCACTACAAAAATATTTATAGAATGTGTGATTCCTAAATACACACATTGGGATTCTCGCCAGTGCTACGGAGTTCGTACACTGTGCTGAGATCCTCCTTGTGTTATCTAAGGGAGGAGATTGGAGGACTGATAGAGTAGTCCGTGTGCAATGAAGATAGTCCTTAAAACAAAAACCAAATCAAATCTTAAACCTGGTCATTTTTTTTACTGCTGTATTTTTTACCCGGCTCGTGTTTTTAGTACGATATTCTGAACCCATTACGAATGTTCATTCTCGTGTCAAACTGTTATAGGTGTTTATGTTTTTCTGCTTTTCTTCTGGCTGATAGTCTACTTGTGCATAAAAATGTGGATCTTTCATTTGCTGCACTTCGAGCTATCCACACCTTTGTTTTAGCTACGCTTCTTTCGTTGTCGTACAGTTGTTTACTCTTTGTTTAATTAGATTTTCTATTCTTCTTTGCCTTGTTTCTTCTTTCTTCCTGCATTCATTATTTGTAAAATTTTGCCTGTCAATCATTTTTATTTCTTTATAGACCTCGTTATGGCTGTTTCTTTGGTTACTTAATGTATTGCCTTCTTTAGCTTTTCCAATTGAATCTCTGTATTTTTTCTGTCGCGTTGTATCTACTCTGTATTGTAATGTCTAGTATTGTCGTACCGATAGGTTTTGAGTTTTTTTGGTCCCGTCTGAGAAGAGTGGATGGTGATAAGTACGTGAGAAAAAGGTGTGAGAAATAGATTTCACGGGTAAATAGCTTAAGGAGAAGATATGTCTCTGGAATGAGTAAGTTCCTCTAGTCCAGCCTATCTATACGACTATAATTTAGTACAAGACAACCTTACCTTCCTCATACATATAAATATAAGTTTAACTACACACACACATACAGCTATGTGACAACAAGACACAAAAACTTGAAAAACTACGGTTAATTGGATATGGGTCTGACCAACACACAAAGTTAAGTTTCTTTTGTTGTTTATTATCATTTAAACTTGACATCATCAAACATCTAAAGAAAGATCAAAATAAAATCAGATTTACATACATATGAAAATAACAGAATAAATGTGCCCTCCCCCTATGGATAAAAGAACTCAAAGATTTAATAACCCAGAGGTCAAAGGTTAGCACTGTGTTACATAATAGACAGTAAAAAAACACGTTCCTACTATATGATACCCAGTAAAATAAACAAGTTTAAGCAAAATCCAATGTTGGTAAAGTTCATGTAACGAAGAAAAATATTCACTCTCTCTGTCATACAGTGGCCACTCAATCACGCTTACCTACTCTTGGTGATATCCCTTGAAAATACAATTATCTTGAACATAAAAATGCCAGGTTTTATTTCCCAAATTGGCCCCAGTCCATCCTCTAACAAGTCAAGACTAGCGAGGTGAACGCCTAATCTGGTGTGGGTTTTTCCTGGATGAACAAATGTCACCGCCAATAGTTAGTGTAGTAAAACGTGCTCTTGAGGTTCACAGTTAAAAAGGAGGAAAATACTTCCAGTATTGTGAAACATCTGGTTGCTAAAATGTTACAAATGATGATGATGATAATCCTATCAGCTGGCTCTATGGGAGAATGCTGAATCTGAAACAGCGTAACTTTCTGGATAAATCCGCTGAAAACGACTGTCAGAAGTCGGGAGTATAAGTGTTCTTTTGTATACCCCAGTGGGCTAGTAAAAATGAAAAAATATTGCTGGGTTTGGTAAGTCCAGTTTAAATTTACAAGTTAAAATGTTTCTCATTTATCTTCGGCAAGTCCTTGCTCCCAGATGAAATTGGTGACGCACAAGCCAAGAAAAGACAACATTAACCAATCAGTAAATGAAGAAAAGACTGACGAAAAGAGACCGCTGGACCCTCTTGATCAGGTCTGCTAGTAATAAAAAAACATTTATGGAAAAATGCTACTATTCTAAATAGCTATATATATATATATATATATATATATATATATATATATATATATATATATATATATATATATATATATATATATATATATATATGTATATATATATATATATATATATATATATATATATATATATATATATATATATATATATATATACAGTAGAACTCTATTTATAGGAACCCCAATTATCCGAACATCCAATTATCCGAACACTTTTTCCAGAAAAAAAAATCAGGCGCCACCAGTCAAGTTAGACTACATTTCTGAATCTTTTGATGCAGCAAGCTTAAAATGTGTGCGAACAATTTGTAGAGGATGGGATGGGCTAATGGTTGGTCGCTTACGTACAGAAAGTCAGTTAGATCATAAAGTCAGTTAATATCTGGTTTACCAATCCAGTGTACGTGTGCGTTCTAGGCAGAACAATGGCTAAACAGACAGTTCAACTTAAAATAATTGTGTCTGCTACTAAAGCAGAATATCTTTGGTGTACAAGTATTTCTCTGTGCGATATGACATCTTCCAGTAGGCCTAAAGCATATAAAAGGAACCGCAATTTTTGTCAATTGAAACGAAAACAGAAATTATCAAGAGACTAGGAAAAGGTGAAACTGTGTCTTTACGTGCGAGGATTTTCAATGTTGGGAAAGCTACCGTCTCTGACATCAAAAGTAACAAGGATAAAATTATGAGTTTTGCATCGAAATTGGATAGTGAAAATGGGTCGAAGAAACGTAAAACCATGAGAAATGCGAAAGATTTGAAATTGGAAGAGGCTTTGTATATATGGTTTGTGCAAAGAAGAAGCAAAGGGGAACCTATCTCTAGCTCTCTATTGTGTGAAAAGGCACTTCAGTTCAACAATCAACTTGACGGTCCTCCTGACTTTAATGCTAGCCAGGGATGGTTAAGAAACTTTAAATCTCGTCATGGCATACGAGAATTGGAGATTCAAGGGGAATCTTTATCTAACGATGCAACTGCCGCTGAAAATTTTAAAGAAACATTCTTGCCTTTTTTGGAAGAAGAAGGTTATTCACTCGATGATGTGTATAATGCCGATGAGACTGGCTTATACTGGAAATCATTGCCTTAAAAATCACTTGCATCTCAGCGCGAAGCAGCTGCCCCTGGGTTTAAAAAGTGCAAAGAGAGAGTAACAATTTTGGTAGCCGCGAATGCCAGTGGAAGTCATCGTTTACCGGTGCTAATGATCGGCAAATCAAAAAAAAAACACGTTGTTTAAAGAATGTGACATGTCTCCCATTGTGCTACAAAGCACAGAAGAGTGCTTGGATGAATAGTGAAATATTTTTTGACTGGTATACACATCAGTTCATCCCAAATGTGAAGAGGTTGAGAGAACAAGAAAAGAAAACTGGAAAAGTAATTCTTCTACTGGACAATGCACCATCTCATCCAGAGACGGATATATTGAATGCAATTGATGCAAATTTTAAAGTAATTTTTCTGCCTCCCAATGTAATAGCACTGATTCAACCAATGGATCAGGGTGTTATAGCAAAACTTAAAAAGATGTACAAGAAGGAAGTCCTGCGTCGTTTATTGTTGGCTGAAGATGAAGAAAGTGTGGTGGCGTTTTCCAAAAAGCTTAATCTCAAAGACTGCTGTTATATGTTAGCTGATGTTTGGGCCACCCTGTCACAAGATAATCTCAACAAGGCTTGGAATAGATTGCTTGGGAAAAAAGGAGGAAATGAAACTACTGCAGTGGACACAAATGATGATTGTATAAATGAAGTTGTGGAACTGTTTCAAGCAATGCCCGGATTTTCGGACAGTGACAAAGATGATGCACACATGTGGCTAGAAGATGATAATGATTCTGGTTTTCAGTTTTTGAATGACAAAGAAATTTTGTCTTTTGTGCAAGAAGAAAACCAAAAACATGTAGTGACCGATGATGAAGACTCCTCAGAAGTACATGATGTACTTGTAGATTATGAAGAAAACCCAAAACGTCGACCAAGTCCCGAAGAGGCCTTTATAGCACTAGAAACAGCAATGGCTTGGTACGAGCAAGAAGATGACAGCTGTCCTACACAGCTTTTGCTGTTGAAGAGAATTCGGGACTTAGCAGCCTAAAGGAGACTATCCAGTTTGGTGCAAAAGAGGATTCCTCATTATTTTTAATAGTGGGCTACGTCTGTGCAAGTACATGTATACGTAAGTTGCGCCTGGTTTTCAATCGTTTGTAATGTTATTTTGAAAACATTTCTCTTTCTTAAAAAAATAATTAATACAAGTAGTACATGCACTGCAGTGTGATGAAAGATGTTGGTGATACAGTGATCTAATACAGTGTGGGTATTATTATTACAGTACAAGTAAATATGTTTTATAGTGTATTTTCCTTGTGATGGTTAATTATTTTTTAGAAATATGTGTACATGTACTCGATACATTATGTAATCCAATTATCCGAACATTTGATTATCCGAACGATGCTCGGTCCCATGGGGTTCGGATAGATGGAGTTCTACTGTATATATATATATATATATATATATATATATATATATATATATATATATATATATATATATATATATATATATATATATATATATATATATATATATATATATATATATATATATATATATGCACACAGACGGGGACAAGACGATCTCTTATCCACTCCGACAGTCCTGATTAAAGTTAAACGGCACAGGTGTTTTCCTTTACGCCTATACGGTCAGCTTTCGCTAGCGCGGAGATTTCAGGTCGGATGGAGGTATGCATTCTCCCCGCCTCTTTGCTTGCGTTTTAACGATCAGCGTATAATGTCAATTATTATTTAATGATCTATATGCGCAGTTACGCAAAGTATCGCGTGTCTTTAATAATATTACGTTATCGGCGTCTGATAGGTTAGTCGTATGGTATTAAATAATAGGCACTTATAATAAATACGCACAATGAAATAAACCATGAATTCTTTTCTGTCACTATCAGTCGCGCCTAACATATAATCAGTCGACTAAAACCGTCTCTTCTTGTGTGAGAAAGCGGGTGGTGAAAATTAACATTATAACTGAACATCTGGTATAAAATAGCTACGCGTTATTTATTTCATTAGTTCTAACAGCTAGAAAATCTAAGTGAATTATAATGGTAGAAGCTTAACACTTTTAATTGGTAACACTAATTTCTATTACCAGAAAATCATAATGAAAGATCCCCACAAATGCTATTAATATATTTTCCACAATAGTTCTAGAACTACGTGCTTAGACTATCCAGAAATTCTGAGTGACAACTGATAGCAGGTTTAAGAAAACACAGTTTATATCCTCATGTTTCTCTGATCTATAGATGATGTTACATTCCACACTATTGTGTATACCAGAGAATTAGCAACATGAGTTCCCCAGATAAAGCTTTACGGTCGGCCTTCTGGCGATGTTTCAACCATGTGTTGTAGTTGGTTCTTGTATAATGTTAGGTCAATGCATCGTGCTGATAACTTGAAAGAATGTTGTGCGTGAGATCACATGTATGCCATCAAATTAGTGCAGAACATCGTAGTTAAATGGGTCCACATAACAGGACAGGTTTAATAACATGTAGACGAATCATAGTTATGGCATTGGCAATAGAGAAGTACATGAATATGCATAAAAATCCTTCCACCAGTCTCGTCTGATCAATTCATTTCTTGCCGCTGTACTCGGAGTGCCTAGCAAAGGTTATATCCCAAGTGTTGTGGACCAGGTAAATGAAGATGTAAAATTCTAAGTAGAAATACTTCTCTGCAAGATACGTAGCAGTTCCATCATGTCTGGAATCTTCTTAACAAGTGGCGGCCTTCGCAGATCATTACAGCCACATCAAAATACTTATTTTCTCAACCATTTCGGGAGCTAGAAAATGAACGTCTTCCTCTGACGAATACTATAGACGAAAGGCATCGAAACAACCGTTTGCATAATTTAGTGCAAAACGGATTACGTCATAGACTCCTAATGACGTATTAATATTTATGCATTCAATATAAGTAAAAAACAGTGCAAGTACATGATGAACCATGGATAGACATATTACCGCGTAGATTAACTGCTAATAGACTAAGTGTGGTCATCATGCAAAATTACATTATAAATCCTCTTTAACAAGAACTCACTTAAAAGTTAAGTGCTTATAACAAGGCACCAGCAGAAATGACATAATTTTTCGGAACTATATCCTCATCCTAAATCTCTGTGAAGATAAAATTTGATTCCAATATAAAAGTCACCAGCAGATTATTTATTTTAAACTGTTAATACTAATTGATTGTTAAGTTTGTTGCCTGTTGTTTTAAAACTAAACAATCATAGTCGATTCAGTTTTTTTTAATATATATATATAAAAGCAAACGTATGAGCCAGAATTATATATATATATATATATATATATATATATATATATATATATTTTTTAATTTTGAAGAAATAGAATTATTTTATCTTCAGTCAAGGTTGAAAACTCAAAATCAGCCGCAGTAGTTTCAATACTTACTTCTCGGGTGCTGCTCTGTTTTATTATTGGATGTATGAGAAATGTATACCCTGTGGGTTGCACGTGCAGTAGTCAGAGTTTATGATTATGATCCCAGCAGATCATACAGTCATTCATAAAAGAGTCAGCAACTACGGGATTCAGTCCTAAGAAACATTGTAATGAAATGTGTTCTTAACATTGGAAAGTGAGGTATGGATTAAGCAAGGCCGTATTCAACTAAACACATCAAACATTCGGAGAGGGGTAGGACTAGGTCACATGACTCTGTACATTATCCATTTATCAGAGTATGATTCTATGGTTTAATATTAGTTTATGAAACAATGCCTGTACGTTATGAGTTTTGTGACACGACTGAGGAAAAGTGGTGCTTAACCTGAGTCTCTCACAGACTTGAGTGAGGGAGGAGCAGATCTGAAGTAGCGATATGCTTGTCATAAAGGCAAGTGTTGTCCCATAGCATATATTGCGGTGGGGTGAGTGAAGTGTTAGAGACTTCACGTTATCAGATTTCGACTAACATGTTCCTGTCTTTGCTGCCTTTCCCTTCCTTAACTCAAGGGAAGAATCTGGGACCAGTGGCGTATTCTCTATGTGTGCTGTGCGTGCTGCGCACACCTATGCCCGAAGGAAAATAAAAATTTAATTTATTATTCTATAAAATATTTCTCTTCTAAAGTTCTGCTTTCCGACCGCACGCATCAGGATAACGGATTTTCCCGCATAGAATCTACGAGTATATCAAGTTTCAGTTTCCCAGACGCGTTTTGTAGTGCAGTTTTTATTGGTTGGTTACAATCGCCCGAAGTTTCTCGGGTAATTCCGTCACAATGCGTGCGGCACCTTTCGGATTCACGTCTGAAGATTGGATTGTGTTTATCGGGGTCATGGCCAGATACGTCAATACAATACGAACATGCGTGCGGTGGTCTTGCAGCTCTCGGGTTGTAAAAATCGGCTGTGTCCGTCCAGTGTTTTTTGTGATTAATTTTTGTTAGTTGCCGGGAATGCAGATTTTTACAGTGACAGTGAGTTTCAAGTTGTAAGTTAATTAGTATTTCGGAGATAATTGACAAATACCCCTAACAACTATCGTTGCGTAATTGAATATAGTTGGTTTTTAAATTAAGAGGGGAAGAAGTTAAATAGTAGGTGTACATATTCATTTTAAGTAGCAGCACGCCTAGCTCGCATTTCCACGATACGCCACTGTCTGGGACCCATTTACAGCTGCGTTGACTGGAATGTAACGCTATCTAGTTTCGTACCGGGCAACTTCGCTTCAAGAAACACTTAACCCTTTACCATTCGACGCTCGTACTTGCTGAGATTTTATTTATTGTTATTGTTGTTGTTGTAATTTTAAGTCTAAGGAGTAGACAAGACCACTTTTTTTTACCCGTTTGAAAAGTTTTTTTTTCAATATTCATGTTTTAAATAGCTATCATTTATTTTTTGTTTTTGCTAATGCATATATAACCTTCAGGTAAAAGTGATCTTCAACCCTGTATTTTGTCTAAACATCGTTTTGATCACAACTTTTTTCTGTTAAGAATATTTTTTTTTTTTTTTTAACAAAAGTTACATGACCGTGTTTCTCTCTTTCTCTTGCTGACATTTTTATACGCGCTAATTATTTATCCTACGTGAGCAGTGATTAACTTATAATATTTACGTTCCGTCACATCACACAATATTACAACACATTTTTTTTTAATGAAATGAACATCACGAACTTTCCCACGAAATTAAGTCAAAAGTCTTTAAAAGTCTTCCACCTTTTTAATAACGCGAAGCGAACTCTTTAGTCATATTTTTGAAAATGGGAATGAAATTACGTTTGACGCCAGCATCAGTCGAATACAGTATTCAGGGATAAAAGGTATTCTACTTTTAAACTTCTAACAAGCACGTACATGTACAAAGTCGACCACAAGCACACAGGCATTTAATATAGATGTCGAAGCAGAATGATTTGCGACGTCTTGTATGAAAATGTTACGGTAACTTCAAAGGACGAGAATGAAAAACCGTGATACTTACTACCGTAAATGCATTAATATTTCTGTAACCTTTTATTAATGCTCTTTAATGCTATCAGAAAGGCACGCAAAGTAAAATGAAAACACACAACGAATCTCAAAACGGCAACTACTGCACTCCCACTCACTAAGTATTTACTGTTCATCCATTTGGATACATGGGCGCAATATTTAAGGAGCAAAGAATAGGTCTACGCCCTAACTAATGTGTTGAAAAGGGGACTAAAAGAGAGTTCTGCATTGGGGCAAGAAAACAAAAAAACGTACTATGTAAATTCTTCTTCTTCTACTTCCTCGTTCGCCTTCAAACTTCCACATTTATGACTCTAATAAAGGTAGTAGTCAACTCAAGGTTCCCGACATTGTCGTAATTTTAGATAGGTATTTAAGATAGATTTGGTCCCGTCTGAATAGAACAGCAAAAGTGGTAACTCAGTGAGAAATAAGGTATAAGAAAAAGATTTTCACGAGTGAATAGTCACTGGAGTGAGAAGATACTCTAGTCCAGCCTATCTTTACGACCGTAATATGTTACCAGACAATACTACTCTCCGTACATATAACATATACGTTTAACCACACACACACACACAGAGTTATGCAACAACAAGACACACAAACGTGAAAACTATAGTAAATGGAGTATGGGTATGGGCTGGGCTGACCAACACAAGTAATTAAGTTTTTTTAAGTTTATTATCATATAAACTGCTCATAACATCAAACATATATATATATATATATATATATATATATATATATATATATATATATATATATATATATATATATATATATATATATATATATATATATATATAAAATCATAGGTTACTGAATTTGGAAAATAACCCCATAAGGGCCATCCCTTCTGTTGAGAAAAGATCCCGCAAGAAGTTAATAATCCCAAAAGGTCAAAGATTAACGCTAGGGTATAGAAATAAAGTAAAGAACAGAGTTCCTAGTTAATCTTTCCTGTAAAACAACAGTATTAGCGAACAAACAAAAAAGAATTGGGTACAATGATTATACAAACAGAAATATTCACTTCTCTTCCTCACACTCTGTCAATCTGTGGCCACATACAATCTCGCTTACCTACTAGTTGGTTAACACCATCTTGAACATAACCTTCAGTGTACGTGTAACAAAATCCAGTGTTGTGCTTCTCCAAATGTGAGCCCCAGTTCCTCCACGAATAATTAATTCTCCTAATGGGGAACGCTTACTTTGGTGGTGATTATTGGATATGATAATGTCACGTCAGATAGTTCAGGTAGCAAAATATTTACCACGATCTAGTGGTCACAGGGGACAGTAGTTAGTGCTTCCAATAGTTAAAGGAACTGTCTGGTGGGTAAACTGTTAGAAAAATAATGGTGATGAAGATATCTCCTGTCGGTTTTTCTCTCTCTGGAGTTTGAGTGCCGATTGTGACCGCGTATGCTTTCTGGATAATTCCACTTGACAACTAAATGGTCAGTAGTCGGGAACAATGTTATGTATAAATATTTGGCCACAGCGGGCTGATAAAATTGAATGTAAAATCTTAGTATTTTGTATCCCCCAGTTATAATTAATTCTTAATGTTTATAGGTTTGGACTCTCTCTCTGGATGAAGCAAGAGGACCGAACAGGTCAACCTCGAAGACCCGATATTAAATAAGAATGTTACTGGTACGATTAGACCGCTAGCAGCTGGTTTGTGATCAGTACTAGATTTGGAAGAAAACAAAACATTTAACCACAATATCAATTTTCTATCCTATCACGCATAAGGTTAAGATCTCTTATCCCCTCCGTCATTTAATTAAATTAAAACACACGTGTCTTAGCTTATCTTATCACGCTTCGCTCAACTGGGACGGATTGGGTTTAAGGTATGTGCCTTTCCCCCCCCCCCCCCCCCCCCCCCGGTAAAGCTCTCAGCGCACAATATCAGTATTAATTTAATTATGACTACTTTACAAATATCGCTTGTCATTACTAGCTATTTGTTTTCGCCACATGATATTACACTAGTCACTTACACAATTACACGTAATGCATTAGAAGTAATTTTATATTCCGTCAATAATCAGTCGCCTAGTATATTTATTAGTCAATTAAACCATCTCTTTCTGGGTGATAGCGAGTGATTAAATTTACATTACAGCTGGAAAAAGTAGCTATATGTTATTTATTACGTTAGTCAATTAACACAGAAAATCACAGTGAATTATAATGAGGAACACACATTAAATCACTTAAATGCTAATATATATTACCGCAAATCAGAAAAATGAAACAATCTCCACGAAATCTACTAATCCACTTTTTACAATGGCTCTAGAATGGCGAGCTAGATATTTCCAAAAATTCTGAAGCGACTAGATAAACTGACTTGGATGGACGGAGTATTTATACAAAAATAGTGTTAATTTCCTAACTAGTGCAACAAGTAACGCCTTCGGCTTGCCGAGGAAAACAACGGTGTTTTCTTCCGATGTAAAGAATTTCCTCCGTTCGCTCTGTTCGCCGATGCCAATCGGCAACAAAGGCTTCTGATATCAGCGATTGTCTCCCTGTATGTACAACATCACAGGATTCGCTAACCTAGAAGGAACTTCAAAGGACCCTATTTCCCTACGCGCGCTTCTGTCTGTCAAAAAAAAGTTGACAGGCAGATCGCTCGCGTGAAAATTCAGTTAAACGAATCATAACTCGCTGACTGTAATCTGGCCCTTCGCGGACTAGCTAATAGGTCTGTTTGTAAATACTCATCAGCTCCGGTAAGACCGGGAGAAACAAAATAGGCGTGGCTACAAATTATGAGTCAGACAAACACGAACTGTAGGGGTTTCGCCTTCGCAAAACGTAAATACTAATGAGCAAACAAAGGTGGCAGGGTTCATGTAGATATATTTACATTATATGTCACAGACATCTCCAAACAGTTTTTCGTTGACAGAAGTGGGTTGATGCCATATGCTACTCCGTTCATTACTGTAGGTTGAGCAGTACTGCAGCAGGTGTTCGACTGTCATCGGGCTGTTATATCATTTAAATATATAAGGAAGAGTGTTGGGGAAAGGACCCCACCCTGTGGGATTCCATGTTTCATTGTAGTCTTTTTGCTTAATTGTCCGTGCACCTGCACTTTACTTGTTCTGTTTGTTAGATAGTTACTGATTG
Organism: Oreohelix idahoensis; assembly: GCA_024509875.1. Taxonomy (NCBI): domain Eukaryota; kingdom Metazoa; phylum Mollusca; class Gastropoda; order Stylommatophora; family Oreohelicidae; genus Oreohelix; species Oreohelix idahoensis. The sequence continues at coordinate 169,992 of JAMPIV010003467.1, read as the reverse complement.
CGACGTGGAAACGTAAATAGATCCTCAGAAATCCGTCTACCTTGTTTCCTCATTATTATTTACGTTTTGCAACGCATATTTTGAAGCCATGCCTAGTTTTCTGTTTACCTGCGCTGACAATTCGTTTACCTGTGTTCGACAGGCTAGATAACAGTCAGCAAGAGCTATGATTCGCTTATCTCAATTATCACTCAAGCTGATTTGGCAATCATAATTGTTGAACAGACAGACGGGCGCGAAGAGATAAAAGCGGCTTCTTTGATCAGGGGGAAACGCGAGCAGAGAGTTACGGACGTAACTGTTTGATGTTCAACGTTGCAGGGGACTTAAGTAACATAAAAAAGGCGATAACATTATCACCGTACCGTGGAAGTATTTTGAACTAAGGCAGCGGACGAAAATCAAAGAAAGCCTGTTCGCACGGAAACTGTCATGTTGTTGGTCGGTTTCGGAGAGCAAAATTCTTTATCTCGGGAGTCGAACGAGTTGATTTTCCTGATATGGCCGAAGGCGCGACTTATCACACCAGTTAGTGAAATGACAGCATTTCTGTATAAATACTCCGTCCTCCAAAAGTCAGTTTATCAGTCGCTCAGGAAATTTGGGAAATCTAGCTCGTGATTCTAAAGCCATTGTGAAAGTGTGTGATAGCATTCCGTGGAGATTGTTCTATTTCTGATTGCGGTAATATATATTAGCATTTAGGTGATTTAATGTGTTAAAGGTTTTCATTATAATTCACTGGGATTTTTCTAAGTGCTAAGACTAACAAATTAAATAACATATAGCCAATTTTTCCAGCGGTAAGGTAGATTTAATCACCCGCTATCATTCAGAAAGAGATGTTTAATTGGCTAAATGATACACTAGGCGATTGATAATTGACGGAATTCAATTCATTTATATCCATTATGTGTAATTATCTAAGTGATTAGTGTAATATCATGTGCCGAAACAAATAGCTAGTAATGACAAGCGATATTTGTAAAGTAGTCTTAATTAAATTACCACTGATATTGTGCGCTGAGTGTTTTACCGTGCGGGAGGGGAAAGGCACATACCTTAAACTCAATCCGTCCCAGTTGAGCGAAGCGTGATAAGATAGACTAGGACACGTGTGCCTTTTAATTTAATTAAATGACTGAGAGGATAAGAGATCTTAACCTTACGCGTGATAGGATAGAATATTGATATTGTGGTTAAATGTTTTGTTTTCTTCCAAATCTAGTACTGATCACAAACCAGCTGCTAGCGGTCTAATAGTACCAGTAACATTCTTATTTAATATCGGGTCTTCGAGGTTGACCTGTTCGGTCCTCTTGCTTAATCTAGAGAGAGAGTCCAAACATATGAACTATAAGAATAAGTATAACTGGACATATAAAATACCCAGATTTTTTGCATTCAATTGTATCAGCCCGCTGTGGCCAAACATATATATATATATATATATATATATATATATATATATATATATATATATATATATATATATCTATATATATATATATATATATATATATATATATATATATATATATATATATAACATTGTTCCCGGCTACTGACACTTGTGTTTTCTAAGCGAATCTATCTTTAATACCTATCTTAAATGTACGACACTGATCCAGTTATACATTCTTCCACAGACTCCATATTTAAGCATTTTAACTCTTAGCCCTACTTTCCAAACTTTATCAAATGCTTTCTCTATGTCTACCAAGACTGCTAATGTGTGCTTTCCTTCTTGGAAAGCATCTTCGATTTCCTGTGCAATGTAGGTGACTTGGTCCTCTGTAGACCTATGTTGCCTGATGTCTGCCTGTTGGTGCAGTAGAATGTGTTTTCTTCGAGGTGCCAACTTAATCTGGTATTGATCATTCCTTCTATAAGCTTTCCCATGTGGCTTAGAAGGCTGATGGGTCTGTAGCTGTTGGGGTTCATTCGTCTTTGTCCTTTTTAAGGATTGGAACTAGTACTGCTTCTTTCCAGGCCTTTTGTACAATTCCACGCTTCCAGCTATAGTTCATAATCTTGAGGAGGGCTTTCTTGGCATTTGGCCCTAGCCCTTTAAGCATGTCATTTGTTATCCCGTCTTTTCCAGGTGACTTTCTTTGCTTAAGGATACAATATCTACCTCTAGCTCCCTCATGGTGAGGTTTGCTGTCATGTGCTCTTCTGGAACAGTTGATATATTTTGGTAAAGTTCTTGCTCTTTGATAATTTCCTGAATTTCTGTCAGGTGGAACATTTATCTGGCTCTCATGTGCGAATTTTTTAGCAAAGACATTTGCTGCTTCTTTCTTTGTGAGTATTTTGTCATTTTGTTGTAGGGCTATTTCCTTATTTTTGCATTCCTCATTATTTAAGGCTTTGGCGAGCCTCCATAATTTTCTTCCATCTTTGTCGAGGATAAGACTTTCTGTTGTTTTGATCCAGCTATTTTTGGCTCAAATGTTTAACGTTTTCCTGTATTTTGCAGAGACAGCTTTGAAGGCGATGTTTGCCTCAACATTTTTGTCCTTTCTGCTACATTTCTGGCTTATGTAACCTGTTCTTCCAGTTCTTTGAGTTCTTCTGTCCAGTCTTTTCTTGCCCCTATTGGTATTGATTCTATAGCAGCTTTCAGAACTGCTTTATTAAATCCGTCAGCTATTTCTCCAATTCTTTTGTTTTCGGTGTTATCAAGCCACAGTATTCATCTGTCAGTGCTGAGAACTTGTTCCAGTTGGCATTTTTGTAGTTGCAGCGGGGTAATGGCTTATGGAAGTGGAGTGTATGTTTCATATTAATCATTAGTTTGGTTTGTCGTGAAGTGAAGTCTGTATCACAACACGAATTCTAAGTACCTCTGACCACACCGCGCGCCATACATTGTAGAACTGCAAGATACCCAGTCCAATCAGAACGCTCCGTTATGCAGTGTTTACTACAGCCTTGAATAATAAAAATGGAAGTCCAATCTGTGCAACCTAGGGTCGGAAGAAAATTTACTACATCAGTATGAAAGAAGTACCACATGAAAGAAGTATACAAAACGATACTGGGAATGTTGCTCTTCCTGTAGGTACAATAACTTTTATAAATACTAATATAGGACGGGAGAAACCTCTGGTTGAATGCATTTGAAGCTTCAGGTTAGTGGAGTTAAGCTTTGGATGAATAAAATCGCTCCAGGAATAACGGAGATAATAATAAAAGTAGTTTTCCTGATTTGACCGATAGGAAAATTTTACCAATATTTTCGGACCTTGAAAAACATTAGTAGGGAATACCACCTCGGACTGTCGAGGTCACTCTATAAATAGTGCGTGCCTAATAGTATCAGGTCAGTCACAATATTTGAATCGTCAGCGAGCGGCAAAAGAAAGCCTGTGTTAATGCAAGTGTTTTGCCTTCTGTACCTGAAAGCAGATCTTAACCAACCATTAATGGCTCGTCTGTGTGTATATATAATTATGTGTAATTATAGTGATTAATCCACTTGTACGATAAGAAGTGTATAGATGTGTTAGAAAATTTACAGTGTGTCGCTGGTGAAACTTACAGGTTTGTGTGTAATTCTAGAGGCAAAGCCAGCCTTCGGAAATATTCAAAAATATTGAGAATGATGGCAAAGTGTGTCTGTAGGTTTGGAAACGTGTTTAAGAAGTATTTCTTAAATGGAATGACACACATACCAGGAACATAAGGAAGGATGAAAGGAATTGGATCACTGTATAGTTTGATATTTTACTTAGTAGTTTTATTCACGACCAAATTATTGTATGGAGGCAGCTCATGGGAAACGACTTATAATTGTGATGGGGCCGTAAAGAGACCCCGGCTTCCCCCTTCATGTTCAAGGCATATTTATCGCCCATATATTTTCGATGTGCGCGCAGCACGCTGGGATGTGAAAAGTGATAGAAGATATATTAGTTTAGGCCACATTAAAGCCTAAACTATAATTGTGTTATATTAGATAGTTGTGTTATATTTGATAGTTGTGGGCCATATTTGTGTTTTCATGCCTAATAGAGCAATAAAGGTGAGTGTTATTTGCGTGGCGCAATTAATCCGCGCAGCGCACTAAAGTCGAGTGATTAGCCTAGTGCCTATATAAAGAATGCGATGGCCAGCAGCAGCCCTTTTCGGTATCAGTCCAGACAAGAGAAAACGAAACGAGGCGCCCTGTGTGGGTAGCAGATGGACAAAGAAACCAGAGCACGTGAGCTATAATGGTTAGCGTATTTTGTAGAAATTAACATTCTTCTTCTTTTTCTTCCGTCCTTAGCCAATGACCGTCAAAGCAGTCAGTGGCCATTACGCTTAGTGGCGTCTTAAGGGCAACAACGAATAGATTTTCTTAGCCGTTGTTCCCATCACGCCTAATGGCGTCTTTAGGGCAACGACAAATCAATCCGTTTGTTGTTGTTTCCGTAATCAAAGTGACTGGCAAACGGGTGATCAGCCCGTTGTGAGAAATTAGCATTAGTTTTCTATAATTCTGAAATTATATTGAGCGTGGCTGTTTTAATGGTTAATGAAATAAATAGATTGATGTGTTTCCAGGACCTTATAATTTAGTCTTGAAATATAAATGAGTGGAAATAATATGCGTGGATTGATTTTAATAGTGTAAGCCCAAATCACAGATATGAGAGTTTAGTAGCAATTATTTCAATCATCAGACCGGGCAAGAAAGGCAAATATAGTATGAAAGTATTTCATACATGGGAACCAGGCAGAGAAGCGATTTATTACTTGAATTTAGATAATATTGACTTGTTAGCAAAATAGCAAGATGGCAGCCACGTGGTGATGACTGTATAAAAGCGGCGCAAGGAGTCTGCATTTAACACTCTTAGTTATCACTTAATGTTACGCAGTTTTATATCGTGTGAATTGACACGTGGGTGAAAGTAGGTTAAATGTAATTTTCCCCAGTAATAGACGAGAGAGTTTTCGTGTTAAATTTCCTTTAGTTGATGTATTTAGTTCCAGTTTTGTTAAAGTTAAGAATAATTATATTTTATTCTTTAATGTAAGAGTAATTAAGTGTATGTCACGATTATTGATTATTCTACTGTTTATCTTTGGTGGGTTACTTTGAGGTGAGAATAGTCATTAAGATTTCTGGTGAGATTAGGGCCACTCCTAGTGCTTAAAGCACATTTGAGACATAAACGTTCCTCTTTGCTCCTTGCGGAGTAGGGCGACACCAGTGCGGCTGAATCCAACAGAAGCCTGCATGAAGCATTTATATGCTATGGCAGTGGTTTGTTTTTGTAACAATGGTTTTATATGATGAGTTCTCAATCTCATCAGTCGGCATATACGACATGCTTCAGAGTGCAGGGATGAATATTGAGATGGATCAGTTGCGAGGTGGTGGTTTATTCTCATTATTGAGAGTATTTGTTGTACATATAGTTGAATATTATTTTATGTCCATGTTATTATTATTTAATTATGGTTATGTGTAGAATGGTTTGTGAGAGCACGTGGGCTCACTTGGAGATATATATCTCTCTTCTCCGCTCCTGAGGGAACATGGGGCCACCAGTGTGGTTTGCCTCTGTATGAAGCATTCAGATGCTCGTGCAGTAGTAGTTTCTGTAACAATCTGTGTTACATGGTGAGATTGCCAGCCTCATGCACAACACCATACTAGTCTCATTGGACGACATGCATGAGTGTGTGTGTGATAGCTGAGTGTGTGTGCTCTTGCAGTAGTGGTTTCGGTAGCAATCTATGTTACACGGTGAGATTGCCAGCCTCATGCACAACACCATACTAGTCTCGCTACACGACATACATGTGTGTGTGCGTGATAGTTGAATATTCAGTTTCACGCAGTGTGGAAGAAGTTTGACAGGTGAGAGCATGGGGTCTCTGATTATTTAACTATAATGATTTTAACCAGTCGTTGCTTTGTTTGCTTCTTCAGATTAGCAATCGAGCACAGGCTGGGTGTTTGTTTGGTGTTTGGTTTTGTTCGCTTTATTTGTTTAATGTTTGCTTCGTGGGTTTAAATGTCACTGATAGGGTTGTAGAAATAAATACAGCCCCTGCCTCAGAATCAAGAGTTTTTATTGTTGTTCGGGTCAGTGCGAGTGTGAAAAGAGAGTGATCACATATCACAATATGATCATCATCATCATCTCGCCCACCCTATCACATAATTAAGGATGTAGAAGACAATTATGATCACAGTGAATTGAATTGATTGATGCTACTATACTATATCTTGTGCATCTGCTGGCACTCTTATATGAAACTGTCTATCGTCCCCGTCTGTGTCATAGAGGGATATTGGTAGAAAAATACAGGGATTGTGTTTAACTTCGTTTCAGGTTTTATCCTGTAATCTACTACAAATATAAGAGGCATCTATTACTGAGGTTACGACGGATGCAGTGCCGGTCTATGTTAGAGGGCCAGACATCGCGAGTATACCCATTGGAAGAATTTCAGCCGACAATTCTCTCTAGTATCAGAGGGAGCCTTCTTCTGTGACTAAGATAAGTTGCCCACAAAGGCAACTGTGTAGCATATACCTGTTCACCAAAACTAAAACCAAACCAGTTTGTGATGAATCTAGCAATATAGTTCTTAAATTAGACTGTGAGAATAACGCTAGTAATTATTCAGGGACAGATCAACCAATCAAGACTGTCTCCATATTGATAGACAACTTAACACAGAGAAAGACTTTGTTGAACATTTTTATTATTTATTTACTGTTGTAACATGAGTTCTTTTAAAACGTTTCAAACAGAAAAGAGTAAATGTACAAATAAATTGTAAGTATTTACCAGCAGACTTACTTAAATTCTTTAAGTTAAGTTTTATTCATTGTTGGAGAATTTAATTAAATAATTACCCCTAGCAGAGTTAAAATATTAATAATAATTACCATATTAACAGAGTGGGATCTGGAGAGGTAGCACATAAGGACTCAGAGTACTACATTACCATCTTCTCTGGGAACTTATACAGCTTGACCCCACCTTTGTTGTCTATACACCTTTACTCTTTTCAGAGAAAAAGGTATTACTGATAAGACCAGACTCTTATCTGGCACTATCCTGGTATCATCTGATACACCTTTATATCCAGGTTACCATATTACATTCTATACTATCTGAACCTCTCGAGACATGGTTTGTGGTCACTGCCTGCCAATTGGTTGAGCACAATGCGTTCGATCTTATGGTTGGTGTCTCCTGTTGAGAAGGCAAGGTCGGGTGTTGAGGTTGATTGCCATCTTCTTGAGTAGAAGCTGGGTGTATCATCTGCTCTATTGATGAGTTGCAGATTTGAGTCAATCTTCCAGTCCTCTACCTCAAAGCCTAGGGTATTGGTCTCTGTGTAATTGTCACGAAGTGGCTTTAGGTTAGAGTCGGTCTGAGTACAGAGACTAGACACTAGTTATGAGAAAGTCTGAGAAGATAGATTTAGATGAGAATACAGTGAATGTGGAAGGATAAGACTTATAGCTTCGAGGGTGAGAACCGAGATTGACTCTCCCTCGCCACTTGTGACTTATGTAATAGCTACTATCTCACCACCTATGACTACCAGAAAGGAGATAAGGTTTCACTAAATTCCACAGACACAACTATACCGAAAAAGCATATAAGTACAGTATAGTTAAAGATAAACTGATCCAGTATACATTTTATAGTTTATTAAAACACCAAATCAATACCACAGAAAAAATAAATAAATAAAGTGCGAGTTCGCACAACCTGGAAAAAGAACAAATCAAATGAAAGACCCAATATTAAAAAAAATCCACACTCTCTTTCACACCTGCATAAACACCTACGGGTACTAAATATACTTGGTGGGGGTCTCTCAGTAAGAGCCACCACTCCTGACTACTCTATGGTTACTAACTAACACTCTATCCCACTGAAGGTGGATAACGAAATAACTACTGTCTCAAGCGCTCTAGGCTGTCCTACACAATTGATTAATACACACGAGCACTCTTACGCCACTGTCTTCGTCTGAGGATCTGATGAGTTGCTTCTCCGTCACTCCCCTCTTCTCGTTTGCATTTTGGAAAGGTATGTTTTCCCTCTCTCCCTTCCTGAATACTGATAAAGAGGGTCTGGTTCACTACAGCGATATGTTGTCGCCGAAGGCTGTAGTTGGTTTCACTGCTTTATTATGGCAGTATTATAAGCACAAGGCAACGCGCCTATTTGGTGTGCTTTAACGAGCTAAAAGCTCCTGATTTAAGAACCCGTTCCCGCTGAGGTATTTGCCTCACTGCAAGAGAACTTCTTTCTTTTAGTGTTGCAGACGTACTGGGCGCCGGTACAATCGCGAACCCAGGTTTAAGCAATTACGCCGAGGTCTCGTACCTCCTTCTCTCTAGAAGGCAAAGTCCGTGGTAGACTGAGGTCTATCTATTGCCTCCACCACCAAGCCGTGACTGCTTTAGAAACAAACAAAAAACTAACCACATCTATACAACCAGTCAAAATTCCTAACACACTAACACACTACAACCCCAAACTTCATCTACATCCTGGGGTTCCCTAAGTTAAAAAATCTCTATTACACACCAGAAATAAACGAATATTTCTGCTCAAGGGTCAAACTAATTTACATTTCCCTCCTATCTATCTCCCGCACCAACTTAACTCGCTGTCTGTTATGTAAACCCCAGACACGGTCTGACCTGAAACTTTTGTGTGAGTGTCTCGCCCCTTTGGCGTCATAACATTCCCTTCGCTGAAGCTAAAAATCCCCCGGTACAGAATAATTTCCCAGCCTTAACTTCTTATTAAAGACTGACCCGGGAAGGTTATCAATTTAACACAATTATTAAACACACTAAGTCTACACCATCTATGAAATATTAAATCCACTTCATCCCTGTCTCCTGACTACAAGACCAATTAACACAACAAATTAATACACAACCATACCCGCGTATATACACTACAAATTATAAATAATCACATTGTGGTTACACGGACCTATTAATTACATTATTGGGCTTAGTACTTACACAGTTAAACTATCTCAAAAGCCGCTACACAAATCATAGATACTGCTACTTATTCATAGAAAAATTATAGACACAACTTACACTACACTCTATAGTTTTGTTTATGTAAGCAGTTGATGGCACTCCTAACTAATAAAAATTAAATTAAATCCCAGAAGAAGCTTACTCTAACGTGCTAAGATCTTATAAATAAAAAAAATTTCCTACACGCTATTAAGTTAAACACATACCCAATAATATAGAATTTCTCGGACTGAGCAGACTATATGATGGCACTTAGCAGACTATATGATGGCACTTCCTTACGATAGAATTTCTTAGGACTTGTGAGCGATAAAAGATTTTTGATGCTCAATAAATAGTATAAATATTTCTGATGCAATAACAGACGCGGTGAGTCATCGCGTCTGATACTAGCTATCAGGAACCGCTTCTAACCAACCTTTGACCTACTCTCATACATGCACATAAATTAAATCGGGACCCGTCCAATTATATCGTAAACTAACTTATAACTCATCGTTTACCAAACATAAATCGCAAATTTATTTTGCTCACGCGCAGAAATAATACATAATATTAAGTAACCCGCTGACCTTCTGCCTACCGGAATAATTTTATTGGTCACAGCGCTGAACCTCGGTCGTGCTTCTCCCCACCCTACAAATAAACAGGGTAGGTGCAGGGGGTCGGATTTTCCCTAGTCGTCCAACAACCTTACCCAGAAATAATAACTACGCGCTCAAACCCTAATTAACATAAAGGAACGCGAATAATTACGTGGAAAAGAAAAAAATGGGGCGAGTTGAAAATAAAATATCAGTCACTCCTCACAGTAACCCCCACCTTTCTGAATGGCTGTTGAAATCACCAACAACCAGGCAGTTGGTGCGCCTAATCTCCATTGTGGCTAGTGAAAGATCTCTATTGGGGGGGGGGGGGGGGGAGGGGGGCATATAGGTTGTACACTCTAACGGTCTGGTCATCTATCGTGATGTCAGCTCCTATAATTTCTGCCTGACCGTTTGTAGCAACAGAAAGCTTTCTGCTAGGCAAGGAGTTTCTGATTAACATGAGTACTCCTTCCTTGTGTCCCTCTCTATCAAGCCGGAAGGTTTCATATCCTCTTACAGAAAATCTGTGGTTTGAGTTAGGTGTGTTTCTTGAATGCAGGCTATGTCAATTTGTTCATCGTTTAATTTTTTTTAGTGAGCGGTAATTTCTTCTTTAGGACACCTTCTACGTTCCATTGGAGTATATTGAGTGTTCTTTCCTGGGTGTTTTGGCCAGTCACATTTTCCCTAATATTCCGCGCCCTGGCTGCACGATGCGGAGATAGGTGACCACCAGTAGCTTTTGGTGGACCCCGTCGAGGCAAGGGGTCCGGTACTCTTCCCACCTGGCGGGTCTCCTTGGGTCGAGCACCATCTCGTTGAGTCATATTTGTGTCTGTCATCTCAAGGTGGTTTGCGTTGCACTATTTTGTGCGCCTTGCGGCCTAGTGCATCCGTCTTCAGCATGCATTTGTTCGGGACTGCTTCCCTAGCCTCTGGTTTTCCGTGACCTTCCTGCAAGGCAGCAGTTGTTTGGCATCAGAGTTGTCTCTCCTAGTAAAGCTGTCTTTCCGGACTAACGAGTCTTTCCTACCCGGGTTTGTGTGAAGTTGTCCTTCTCTTAGGTGGATTGTCAACCAAGACTATCGTGCTCCTCCTGCACTGATTTTTTTGGGCAGGGTTTACTCCCTGGCTTTAATGGATAGAGGACAAACAGTGAAGAATGAGACGAGAACGCATTTAACCCATGAAGTTGGAGTGGATTGGTGCAGACCAAAGCATGTACCACTCGCCGGTGGTTTCTGCATCTACACCTATAAGGTTCCACCCACTCCTCAGCCCATTTTATCTGACTCCTCACCAAGGACATGTCCGGCTTGGGTGACCCTGCCAGGAGTAAAACTCCCACTGGCATAGCTCCCGGGATCATTGGGGCACTCAAGCTCTCCAATCAAGGGAAGGTAGGCTTACACGTGGAGAGACTATGTAAATTGACAAGCTACATTAAAAGACCACTGCAATGACGCATGAAGAACGTCTTGCGTGGAAAAAGCCAAAATGCTGACTGTAGAGGTGGAGCCATGCTTTCGGAGGTAGGAAGAAGAAAGAAGATGAAGTGACAATATACTGTCGAAGTTTTATGTCAAGTACTCAGTGCTATGCCTGCGGGAGTTTTACTCCTAGCAGGTTCTACCAAGCTGGACAAGTCTGCACGGGAAGGGGTCAGATTAAAGTTTGCGCCATGGTCCTCCAGGTTGGGAGTTATAGCACAGGGCCAACACCTCTTGTAAAAAAAAAACCAATCAAGTTACGGAAATAGCAACAGCTGAAACAGGTTTGATGCCGGACGGACATCCAAAGTCAGAGGCTCGTATGATTGACAGTGATGAAAGTCGAAACAAAGCCACTGGCATGAAAGCGGATGCCTTGATCGCAAAACAAGAAACCAGAATTGGATTTCGGAACGTCAGAACTATGAATGAGGCAGGAAAACTGAGGCAGATAACAGAAACGAGGAACTACAGATTGCATATCTGGGAATAAGTGAGAGCGGATAGACCGGGACAATGAGATTAAAAACAACTACAGGAGAAACAGTACTTTACGCTGGAAGAGATAATGGGACAGCTCAATGAAGGCGTGGTCATTATCCTAAAGAAAGAAAGAGAAACGTCATTATTTGAATGAAACTCATCAACTAAAGACTGATAAGAACAAGAGTGAGAGGGAGATTCATCAAAACCACAATAATTCAATGCAATGCACCAACAAATGACATCGATGAAGAGGTCAAGGACGAATTTTATCAACAGTTACAAAAGGAAATGGAAACTGCGCCTAGATTAGTCTTATCAAAGTGATGGGGTACCTCAGCGCGAATGTTGAAACACAAAATACATATAATGAAAGAGTAATGGGGAAATGCTGCAATGGAACAGCAAACGAGAATGGCGATAAACTAATAAGCTTCTGGAGCATTAACAACCTGGTTATTGAGGGAACAGTTTTTCCATTCAAAGAAATTCACAAATTAACATGGAATCACCAAATGACTGGGACAGAAACCAGATTGACAACATTATGATCAATGGTAGATGGAGGCATAATTACTAGATGTGAAAGTAAGAAGAGGTGCAGATGTGGTAGTAGCAAGACTGAAGGTAAAACTCAGGACTGCTAGACCAATTGTAACTAAACAAAACTTTCGATATGTCAGTTAATGGATCTTCATTTTCTATGTGATCTGGGTTTCCGTACGTCAGTTAATGGATTCCCACTGCCTATGAAGTCTGGGTCTCGAGTCAGGGAGGAATAAAATAAGCTACTGTGTACCTCAAAATATTTTCTTAAGAGGAGAGACGTGAAGGTTGAATGTCTGTTGACATCTACTTCAAAGATGTTTGTCTTCACCGACAATAGAGATAACGAAGAGTAAACTGAAAGTTGAAGGATACACCTGGTGAGAGAAGAGAAAATCACGGGTAGACGAGATGGAGGAAACTTGCGATTATAGGTCTTTTAATTCAAGGAATCTAATAGCAATCACAATTAAAGGATTTATTGAAAGGATTTCTGCAATATCGAGTTTTTGTTTATATTTCATGAATGATTTCATCATTGTCTGCGATGGAAAAACGTCAAAGATTACTTACACTAAAAGAGTTGGCTTTAAATATAAATTCTTAGACAGTTTACTTTGACCTGATTTGTCTGTGGCCTGTACACTCTGTCGTAAATTTATTTTGAGAGAAAGAGTCTTAGAAATAGTGGTCCGGTTTAGAGTGGAGAATGGGGTGAAAAGCTCAGTGATAGAAAATGTAGAGAGTAAATAGTTGCTTCACAGAGTGCTGGGGAGAGTAAAGACAGACTTATTTACGACAAATCGTTTCTCTCAATCTTCTCTTCAGACTCTCCTGGTCAAAGAATTATTTGCCAGTCTCCAGACACACATCTGCGCACACACAGACGCACGTGAATACAAGCTATATTAAACAAATAGGGGAAATGTTGGGCTTTGGGTATTCGAACACAGTACTAAATAAGTTTATGATGTTTATTAACCTTAAAAATCAAATCACAAACAAATATCAAGTGTTACATAAAATCATATCATAAGTACAGAAAATACAACTAACAAGGTGAGAAGGGGGGGTGAAGATGATTGGTATCGACTAAGCCCTTCCCGCTTGTATTAGACAAAGATAAACCCAGTCCAAAGATAGATAATTATCAGGAACATAGGTAAGGTAACCTAACAGTGAAGTTAATTACTCTGAAAGAGGGGTTACAATATTAGGTATGGGTGGTAGAAAAAATCATGTTATTCCCAATTGTTCTTCCCGTTACTAAGCAAATGAAAGAGAGGTGGGGTAAACAGAGTTAACAAAATATCCCACTTAAAGGAACAATGCAGGGTATACAGAAAATGTATTACCCGGTAGGCAAATTAACAAATGGTTTTTCAAACAAATAAAAATCTCCTGTCATTCATGCACGCGCGTGAGGATCCACACTCATGTATTCACTCACACTTACCGATTGCAGCATCAGACAATCCATAGAATTATATAAACAGAAATTACACTCTAGACATGTGAAACTGTCTAGTACTTCGATGTCCCGCCCCAGATGTTGCGAGGTTCGCTGATAGCAAATATTCCCACTTATCGCTGGACTTGAAACCTAAGAGTTCTTGCATTGTATCATATAAAAAGGAGTTTATGGGATGGCACTGACACAGTTCGACACAGGGGTGAAAATGAAGTGGTGGTAAAATTCCTTCAATGCGTGGTGATAGCAACTGACCGGTAAAATTTTTAATCCAGTGAGGAAAAACTAGGCTCAGTCACAGTCAGGTAAATCGGTATTCTCTCACAGTAGAGCAGTAAATAAAATATCGCTACTGGCACTGTTCATCTTCCAGTTTAACTTACAAGTTGAAATTTAAATTTGATGATTTTTTAAAATGTTCTTGGGTAGGCTTTCTTTCATGTAATTATGATAGCTAGGTTGCATCGGACCGCCACAAGATTAAATTTAAAAATGTTTCATCAATATGTCTGGAAGTTTAAAGAACCGAGTCTGAAACTCTCTGTATGATTTCTTTATGATGGGATTGCAAAGGTGATCATTCTATAGAGAAAGATAGAAAACCCATGACAACATAATCATACCTCAAAAATCAAATAATATTCTAACGCGCGATAAATTTACCGTTAAGGCTATTATATACACTCGCGTATTTAATTATGTATTTAAGAAAACATGTCACGAATCTAATGGTTAAAATACACATCTATATATATAGGACTTAACTAAATTTATTAATTATAAATTCCTTCGCGGCTTGAAAAGTTACTTTAACATTAAAGCATCTATTATTTTTTTGGAAATATTATAATAGATATATCATTAACTTTACCACCGGAACTTTTGGGATGAGTTCAATTTAATGGATTTAAATAAACACAAAATCCAGTGAAATAAAATGAAAGCACTAGACCACTGATCACTTTAACAAATATATTATACCGTGCACAGAAACAGAAATCACTCCAATGTAGCCACCGATTCAGATGGAAATCTAGCAGAATTTCTACTATAGCTAGTGAATCTTAAATTTCTGGCGACCGAATGATAACATGGCTTTCTACGTGGTCTGTATATATCTAGCTGAAATGCAAGATGAGTGGGGCATGAGAAAATTGACACCTTTTTAGATCTCAGGAGACTTTTGGGGATCTGACCGCCAGACTAAAGAGAGAAGCCGCCTCTGATCTGACGTATCTCCGCTCGCTGCTTTCGCGTCGGCTTTCCCGTTCGCTCCCACTGCGATCGGTTTCGTGTTTAACACCGAGATGAGAAATACCGGCAGGAAACTTGCGTCGCTCGTTTCAGGGACCACTACTGCCTTTGATAGCGCCGATAGTCTTTCCTGAGATCCCTCAGTCTGTTTGATCGTGTGCCGCTACTATCTGTTTGATTCTGGCACCGCCCCCACTGGGCCAAGTTAATGAAATTACTGCATATGATTGCTCAAGAGATGTCCGTGGGCGTGATTTTGGCCTCTCCTTAAATCAATGCGATGACCAGAATGAACGATAGATAAACTGTCCACATATTAATCAGCAAACGTGTTGAGCATCTGTGTCGAACGGTTGCATAGCTAATGAGTCCAGATGAAAAAAATCCCGTTTGGCGAAAAGTTACCACAATATTCGGGGGCACTGATGCTATACGAAGGGGTCGTTACAAAAGGTCGTACTATATCATCCAACACTTCAGGGTCATTCAGGGTCAGCTGAGTTCGTCTGTCACAATCGTCCCCTCTTTTGAGACATGAAAACCTATTTTCATGTTTGATTTATGACAATCGGTAGCTTTATGATGATTGGTATCTTCAACTTCCTCCTCTTCCTCCGTAGTCCAGTTTCTTCTCAGGAAATCAGCCCCGACATTCTGTCTTCCCGGAATATATTCCACTTTGAAAGAATAAACGCTTAAAAGAAGGGCCCAACGCATGATCCTTGCGTTAAACTCTTTATTGGCACCGAGAAAGGCTAACGGAGCGTGGTCTATTTGCACCGTGAAAGATGTACCATAGAGAAACTCATGATGGCGTCTGATACCGTCAATCAGAGCGAGGCATTCTCTTTCGACTACGCTGTAGTTCCGTTCAGCTTTATTTAATTTCCGACTGCCATAGGCAACTGGAAATAGCATGTTCGGGTTACTGTCATCGGCTTGAAGCAGTGTTGACCCGATGCCCTGACCTGACGCGTCGACCCGCAGTACAAAAGGTTTCTTGAGATCAGGCAACCTCAAAATGGGGTATGCAGACAACTGTCCTTTCAAAGTGCTGTACGCGTGTTCGCACTTTTGATCCCATATGACCTTATCAGGACAACCTTTCTTAGTGAGGTCCGTCAGAGGTGCCGTCAGTCCGTTGAAGTTCTGGATGTACTTCTGATAGTATGCACATAGTGATATGAAGGAACGTACGTTTTTCTTCGTTCGGGGTCTTTTTGCTGCCACTATTTCTCCACGTTCTTCTTAATAGGCCAACTGCATCCGTGAGAAATAGTATGCCCCAGGAAGTCCAACTGTTCAAACCCGATGAGACATTTGCTAGGTCTGGCTGTGAGACCAGTTTCCTGTAGTCTCCTGAGGAGCATAGCGACCGTAGCAATATGTTCGTCGTAGGTTTCCGATGCAATTAATATGTCATCCATGAAATTATGGATATGGGGACTTTGCAAAGGTTCTAGAAGCTTCCTCATCATCCTGGTGAATACTCCTGGTGCGTTATGCAATCCGAACGGCATCACATTAAATGTGTAATGTCCTTCGCTAGTGCTAAAAGCTAACAAAGGTTTCATGTTCTCCTTGACTGGTATTTGATAATAACCTTTACTGAGGTCAATCTTGGAGAAAATCTTTGCTTTGCTGAGCTTGGTGAACAACTCGGGAACCGTTTGGAGAGGTTCGGGCTGGAATTCCGTAACAGCGTTTAGCAGCCGGTAATCTATACACAGCCGAACTTCCTTATTGGGCTTCTGCAACAGCACTACACTCGAACTGTAAAGAGATGTAGACTCACTGATAATTCCTGCCTGACGCAGCTTGTCTATCTCTCCGCGAAGTGCATCAGCTTTAGCGTACGGGATGGGGTAAACTCTGGTTCGAACAGGGGTCTCGTTTGTTAATTTCATATCAAATTCGATGAGATTTGTTCGACCAGGTAAATCCGTTAAGACTGCACTGTACTGTTTTAGTAGAGCCCTGGTTTTCATTTGTTGTTCTGGTGAGAGATTGTCGCCGAACTTGACATCTTTAAAGGATTCTTTGGGTTGCAATGGGTACTCCATGCAACCATCATCATCTTCCTCGTCTTCCGTTGCTATGGCGACAGCCAGGAGATGCTCGGATGATGGCACCGGTCTTTCCAAATATTTCTTAAGTAGATTTATGTGGAAGACCTTCTCCTTTCCTTTGATGGAGATCTTGTAATTGGTACGTGAGATCTTTTTAAGGACGGTAAACGGCCCTTGCCATCCGATGCGAAGTTTATTGCTTCCGGTTGAAAGTAGCAACAAAACTTTCTCCCCTGGTTGTAGTTCTCTCTCTTTTGCAGCTTTGTTGTATCTTTTAGCATGTTTAGCGAGGGCTTTCTTAAGGTTGGTAGTAGCTAGATCCCATCCTAGCTTTAACCTTTCCTTGAGCTCAGATACATACTTGCTTGCAGAGACGACTTTCTCGTCAGCCTTTTGGTCTGTCAGGGACCGAAGTAAGGCTTCTAGTGGCTCCTTTATAGGTCTGCCAAATAAAAGTGTAGCAGGCGGGAATCCCGCAGACGCTTGGGGAACCTCTCGGTAGGCGAATAAGGCAGCCGATATATATAGGTCCCAGTCTTCCGGTTTCTCCTGACCCAGCTTACGTAACATGGTGGTGAGGCTGCCATTAAAACGTTCCACGAGCCCATTTCCGGCCGGATGGTAGGGACTTGTGTGGATATGTTTGGCCCTCAAGATCTTAAAGATCTCCTCCATTAACAGGCTACGGAATTGGGATCCATTGTCCGTCAAAACTTGTTGAGGGAGTCCCAACCGTGTAAAGATTTGCACGAGGGCTTCTGCGACATGCTTGGAATCTATGCATGTTAGCGGTACAGCTTCGGCCCACATAGTGCAAGTGTCGACTAAGGTCAGGGTGAACTTGTTCCTTCTTTTGGTCCTTTCCAGGGGTCCAATGATGTCGACAGCAACCCGTTCAAATGGAGTCCCTACTATTGGCATTTGCCCCATGGGTACTGGGGGTGTCAAGTGCTTGGGTGCTACCCGTTGGCACTGGGTGCAGGATTTCACGTACCTGATAATGTCAGAGTTCATTCCTGGCCACCAATAGTGGGTTTTTATTCGCTGAATAGTGGCGTTTTGTCCCATATGTCCGCTAAAGGGAAGAGAGTGCCCCATTTCTAAGATCTGGCTTCTGTACTGCGTCGGTACTAGGAGCTGGTTATTCCCCGTGTCCGGGTTGCCAGTTCTACGATACAATACGCCATCCTTAGAAAAGATGTCTTCGTTGTGTCTGGGGTCCTTAGTCATGGGCAGTTTTCTAAAGCAGAGCTCCAGAGTATGGTCCTTTTGTTGCGCCTCCTTCAGTTCATTCGGCAACAAATTTGGCGCAGGCTCCCTCTCCTTCTTGGTTTGCCCTCTTGTTGTTACCGCTGCCACAATCGGCTGCTTAGGTCTCCCAATAAACACATATCTACATCCCAGGATAACTGGGTAGATCGGATCATCCATTATGGCCGCTTTAATAACACCTCTGACAAAATCAGAGTGTATTTCTACCAGTGCGATAGGAAGCGTCCTGGGTGCATCACTCCTGAAAACTCCACTAAGTTTGACGGTTTCCTCTGTCTCCTGACCTGGTTTGACTAGGTGCCTAGCGACAATACAACTAAAGCTTAATCCAGTGTCAAAGAGATAAGTAGTTGAGGTACCATTCAAAATTACAGTTCCTCGCGTTGAGGGTCGGTCCCCCTCAGGTTGAGAATCACTGACAGTGACTCCACCTTTCGAGGCTGTATGCAAACATCCGATGCGGTTTGGACCGGTTTGTTTGCCCTGATCAGACGTTCCTGGTGTAGGGGTCTTCCCTTTTCATTGACCTTGGTGGCCGCGCTGCCACGTAGGCTTGGTGGGTTGATCAGAATTATTGTTTGGGGAAAATCGGGTTTTGTAGAATTTCGATTTTTCCTGGGGAGGTCTCTGGGTATTATTTTCTCGTTGGTTATAATTCTGAGAGGAATTTGAGGAATAGGATGACTGCTCTAGATTTTGTTTACGAGATGGCTCATCTGTGGGTTTATGTTTAGTGCTGGGAAGTTCGGCCATTGCATTGGTATAGCGTTCTGCCTTATTGAGGATGTCCTCAAGCCTGACTGCGCCCTGTTCAGCCAAAAATCTACGGGTTTCGTTTGACAAAGTTGACTTTATCTGTTCCACAAGAACAAGTTCAAGTAGTCCCTCATATGTAAGAGGTAGGTCAGATAATTCAATGCACTTTGTCAAATAGCCCGTGAGGCGTGAAGAGAACTGCGGGAAAGTTTTCGTGCTCTCTTTCCGGTTGTTTCTGAACATTTGCAGAAATTTTCGGGCTGTCATCTCAAACCGTTCTAGCAAGGCCTTCTTCAGCATGTCGTAATCATGTTGGTTGGTTCCCAGCTTTTTGTACACGTCATACGCATTACCTTTCTACGCAGTTGAGAGTTTAAGTGCCCAACGGGAACTCTCTAACCCATACAGATTTGCGAGCCTCTCGAATTTCTCTAGGAAGCTGTCAATTTTTTCATTGGGGCTAGGAAAAGACTCTAAAGCAAAAGACATCGCAGATAATTGGGCAGATTGAGTGCTGGAGAGATCCATTGACTGAGACTGGGGCGAAGACGGCTCTCCGTTATTCGAAGTAGAGGCGCCCCGACTCTCTAAAGCCTTAAGTGCCAGTTCATGCTGTCTTTCCCTGTCTCTCTCTCTCTCTCTCTCTCTCCCTGCGAGCTCCTATCTCTGCCTAAATTTTCTTGTGCTCCAATTGACGATCGTCCGCTTCTTTCTTCCTAGCTTCTGCCCTCTCTTCTGCTTCCTTCTTCTCTGCTCTATCCATTGCTTCTTTCCTCTCTGCTCTCTCTTGCTCCGCGTCATACCTTTCAACTTCCCTGTGGACAAACAGGTTCGCGGCTTCTCCTTCTAATCCTGAGTCCTTCGCCTCCTGTCTCAAAATGGATCTTATCCTAATTCTCTCTGCCATGCCAAAGAACTGGATGCTTCTAAGACTAGAGAATAGTAAGAAAAACCAAGGAGGGAAAAAACTCAAAGCCGCTACGACAAAAAAACCACAAAGTATAAATTTACTTGAGGTACCTCCTACTCTGTAGTGTGCAAACTTATTGCCGCTATTATTGTCACTTAAGACTCTTAACGCAAGCGACTATACCACGTTAAAATGGTAAGTTACACTAGAAAAGAATCTACTTTTACTAACAGTAGAGAAAGATTTATATTAAACAATTTAAAAGGAAAAAAATTTTTTCCCTAAAATTTTAATTCTCCGTCAACAAAACTCCGCCCCTGAAGTCAGTTTATGAGAAGAGACGATGTTAACTAGACTTAAAAAGTTAGAACAAGGCGTTTTTAGCTAAGCTCAACTCTTTTTAACTTCAAAAAACCTTTAGTGACTGTAAAAACAATAACGCAATCCCAGCAAATCCTATAAAGAAAAAATTTAATTTTCCCTGCCAGAGGATAATTTAGCTAACCGAATTTATGATTATCCGTACTTTCTACTGCTGTAGAAAGAAAACAACCTGTAAATATGCTGTGTGGACAACCCAAATACTAAAAAAAAAAAACGTTGTCTAGGGGTGTAACTACTTTTTTTTATTATTTCCCTAAATCACAAAGACAGATCATTCACACTCTATCTAGTTAGACCCAGACTAATCAGACTCAAAAATATCTTTATCCCGGCTATGCGATTGCCTCAAATGTAGCTCAAGATCCCAGGACCAGCCCACAAATATTGTCGTAAATTTATTTTGAGAGAAAGAGTCTTAGAAATAGTGGTCCGGTTTAGAGTGGAGAATGGTGGTGAAAATCTCAGTGATAGAAAATGTAGAGAGTAAATAGTTGCTTCACAGAGTGCTGGGGAAAAGTAAAGACAGACTTATTTACGACAAATCGTTTCTCTCAATCTTCTCTTCAGACTCTCCTGGTCAAACATTTATTTGCCAGTCTCCAGACACACATCTGCGCTCACACCGATTTGGTGCTTCAAACACACAGACGCACGTGAATACAAGCTATATTAAATAAATAGGGGAAATGTTGGGCTTTGGGTATTCCAACACAGTACTAAATAAGTTTATGATGTTTATTAACCTTAAAAATCAAATCACAAACAAATATCAAGTGTTACATAAAATCATATCATAAGTACAGAAAATACAACTAACAAGGTGAGGGGGGTGAAGAAGATTGGTATCGACTAAGCCCTTCCCGCTTGTATTAGACAAAGATAAACCCAGTCCAAAGATAGATAATTATCAGGAACATAGGTAAGGTAACCTAACAGTGAAGTTAATTACTCTGAAAGAGGGGTTACAATATTAGGTATGGGTGGTAGAAAAATCATGTTATTCCCAATTGTTCTTCTCGTTACTAAGCAAATGAATGGGAGGTGAAGTAAACAGAGTTAACAAAATATCCCACTTAAAGGAACAATGCAGGGTATACAGAAAATGTATTACCCGGTAGGCAAATTAACAAATGGTTTTTCAAACAAATAAAAATCTCCTGTCATTCATGCACGCGCGTGAGGATCCACACTCATATATTCACTCACACTTACCGATTGCAGCATCAGACAATCCATAGAATTATATAAACAGAAATTACACTCTAGACATGTGAAACTGTCTAGTACTTCGATGTCCCGCCCCAGATGTTGCGAGGTTCGCTGATAGCAAATATTCCCACTTATTGCCGGACTTGAAGCCTAAGAGTTCTTGCGTTGTATTATATAAAAAGGAGTCTATGGGATGGCACTGACACAGTTCGACACAGGGGTGAAAATGAAGTGGTGGTAAAATTCCTTCAATGCGTGGTGATAGCAACTGACCGGTAAAATTTTTAATCCAGTGAGGAAAAACTAGGCTCAGTCACAGTCAGGTAAATCGGTATTCTCTCACAGTAGAGCAGTAAATAAAATATCGCTACTGGCACTGTTCATCTTCCAGTTTAACTTACAAGTTGAAATTTAAATTTGATGATTTTTTTAAATGTTCTTGGGTAGGCTTTCTTTCATGTAATTATGATAGCTAGGTCGCATCGGACCGCCACAAGATTAAATTTAAAAATGTTTCATCAATATGTCTGGAAGTTTAAAGAACCGAGTCTGAAACTCTCTGTATGATTTCTTTATGCTGGGATTGCAAAGGTGATCATTCTATAGAAAAAGATAGAAAACCCATGACAACATAATCATACCTCAAAAATCAAATAATATTCTAACGCGTGATAAATTTACCGTTAAGGCTATTATATACACTCGCGTATTTAATTATGTATTTAAGAAAACACGTCACGAGTCTAATGGTTTAAATACATATCTATATATATAGGACTTAACTAAATTTATTAATTATAAATTCCTTCGCGGCTTTAAAAGTTACTTTAACATTAAAGCATCTATTATTTTTTTGGAAATATTATAATAGATATATCATTAACTTTACCACTGGAACTTTTGGGATGAGTTTAATTTAATGGATTTAAATAAACACAAAATCCAGTGAAATAAAATGAAAGCACTAGACCACTGATCACTTTAACAAATATATTATACCGTGCACAGAAACAGAAATCACTCCAATGTAGCCACCGACTCAGATGGAAATCTAGCAGAATTTCTACTATAGCTAGTGAATCTTAAATTTCTGGCGACCGAATGATAACATGGCTTTCTACGTGGTCTGTATATATCTAGCTGAAATGCAAGATGAGTGGGGCATGAGAAAATTGACACCTTTTTAGATCTCAGGAGACTTTTGGGGATCTGACCGCCAGACTAAAGAGAGAAGCCGCCCCTGATCTGACGAATCTCCGCATGCTGCTTTCGCGTCGGCTTTCCCGTTCGCTCCCACTGCGATCGGTTTCGTGTTTAACACCGAGATGCGAAATACCGGTAGGAAACTTGCGTCGCTCGTTTCAGGGACCACTACTGCCTTTGATAGCGCCGATAGTCTTTCCTGAGATCCCTCAGTCTGTTTGATCGTGTGCCGCTACTATCTGTTTGATTCTGGCACCGCCCCCACTGGGCCAAGTTAATGAAATTACTGCATATGATTGCTCAAGAGATGTCCGTGGGCGGGATTTTGGCCTCTCCTTAAATCAATGCGATGACCAGAATGAACGGTAGATAAACTGTCCACATATTAATCAGCAAACGTGTTGACCATCTGTGTGGAACGGTTGCATAGCTAATGAGTCCAGGTGAAAAAAATCCCGTTTGGCGAAAAGTTACCACAATATTCGGGGGCACTGATGCTATACGAAGGGGACGTTACAAAAGGTCGTACTATATCATCCAACACTTCAGGGTCATTCAGGGTCAGCTGAGTTCGTCTTTCACACACCCAAAAATGTAAAATAACACTTTTAGTCAAAAGACTTTGACTTGCAAAAGAAAATTCGTCTCTTTTGTTTCTTTCTTATATTTACTGCTTTGCTTACATACTATGAAAACTTGCATAAGGGACGTATTATAACCGGTGTGGTTACGGCATCAAGTAGTAATGTCATAGGTGTAGGATGGTATCACTTATATCACTAGGTGGCAGATGGCAGGCCTAGTGACGTGGTCTAAGTTTTAAATTCTCCGCTTTATCTTCCAAGTTAAAGATTAATATTTGTACTGATCTACTCCGCCAGAGGTGGTGATTCTTGGATGATCTTTCTATCTTTAAAATATACCAGGTTCGTTCAGTTCCTTCTGTGATGTTATCATAGTGACTTCTCATATAGTGGTAGTGTGAACAATAATGGCATAAGTTCAGCAACATGTAAGGACGAAATCAACTTCATGCTGATCTATTAAAACTTTTAATAAGGTAATACTGTTAACAAGCATGGCAAGGTAATTCAAATAATGGAGCTCGCATATAGTCATAAATTGGATCCTTGGACATTACGGGTTCTTCGTACGTGAGCTCTTTATCTTGTAGACTTTCATATTCCTCTTTATCACATTATCTCCTTTAGACATCCTTAGTCTTCCAAATCTGCCACTATATACTTGTGGTACTTATGCTCCTCAGTAGCATTCAGTTTCATTTATATATTTATAGAATTTTCTTGCCGAACTGGTTAATCATGCCTCTATAAACGTTCCTAGAAACAAGAATCAGTCTTATGCATAATATATATTCACAGTCAAATACTTACAAGAGAAAGAGCATAATTGCGGTTGTCATGTGGAAATAAACACTCACTGTTTCTTAGAAGTAATATCTATCTTGATAGATCAATCTTTACTTAAAGTCTTGGTAGATCAACCTTTACTTAGCGTTGCTCCTCCATAACATTCAGTTTCCTTTAAATATTTATAGCCTTCCGTTTCCTTTAAATATTCATAGTGTTCTCTTGGCCAACTGGCTAATCACGCCTCTGCAAACGTTTTCTAGCACATAAATCAATCTTAAGGCATAAAATGTACTTGTAATCATACACTCACAAGAGAGAACTTAATCTCTGTTCTCCTATCGAAATATACACCTCCTGTACACTACAGAAATAATTTATTATTATTTTCATTCATTATTTAATTTTCTATTTTTTCTTTTATGAGATGTCCTAACTGTTCTCATCTTGAATATTTATAAGCTTTTCTCGTTTCCGTATCTTCTATTTCTTGACATAATTCATTACCCAACCCCCTTCGTTATTTCCTGTTCTTCAGACGTAAACCTGCCGCTAGTCACATTAAGCTAAAGAAATTTCTGGCCTGCGAGAACATATCATCGTGCAGATATCAGTGGCATCATCTTTAAACTCCAAATAGCTCTATGGCCCTTATACTGAGCAATCTTTCTTACTCCACCCCTTCTTGATATATCTATGTCTAAATATCTCGCATCAGGCACGCAAGAACGGAACAACAGAGAAACAGTTTGCACATGGACAAAAACTTTCTGTACTGGGACATGTACCTCTAACGAATATAAGGAATTCTGAATTAGTTAAGTGGTCATGGGTGCTAAAAGTGTTGTCAAATACGCTGGGCTGGGCCTTGTATTTATAATCTTATTGGTTGGGGACTATCACGGTAGATTTGCAATAAATAGCAGTGATTACCTGAACCCGGCTAAGTACCTTCAAAACACCCCCTGCACAGACTCAGAAGTAGAGAAACAATGACACCTTTTGCTTGAAATCAGCAAGCAAATATTTTGAAGCGTGACAAAAATCAAATGGTCCTACTTGGTCCTACAAAGTTCTGACTCCTGATTCTGTGTGTGGTTAGAACTATGTGGGAGGACAAGAGATACTATTTGGCTTTGTGTGTGAGGAAACCGTGGTAAAACAGTAAACTTCTCTGATTGGACAAAACACAGTATCTGTTGCATATATGCACAAGCACCGGTGAGAGGAAACAAGTTCAGACTTGACGACTGCCCACTTTGAACAGTAGAAGTAGTTTGAGATTAGGTTTCAGGAATAATAACTACTTATAGTAGTTACTTATTAATTCATTTACAACTAAAAGAAGTCGACTTCTCTTACATCTCAGTAGTCTTGTCAATTCTTGATTATCTCTTATCTAACTAGCGATTACTTTCGCGAGCTGTACGAGTAGATCTATAGAACTTTCCTTTATTTTTTTTTCAAATTGACCTTATATATATATATATATATATATATATATATATATATATATATATATATATATATATATATATATATATATATATATATATATATATATATATATATATATATATATGCTACCTTAAAATATTATCTTAAGAGGAGGCTCGTGAAGGTCTGTTGACCATCTACCTCAAAGAAATATTTATATAAAACGTTTTGTTTATATAAAAGATTTTTGTCTTCACCGGCAATGGAGAAAATCGTGGTTAGACGATTATAGATATAGTCTCTCGTTAACTGCAGTCATCTCTCACATGCACTTCGCCACTCTATTCTGAAGTTAAAAGTCATTTTGCTCTTTCAGTACATCAGGGCTGGCGAAAGCAGATAAGTCATTTTGTTTGCTTGTTGAATTCACCCTTCCAAATCTGTCAATATTGTATTACGATGTCACAGTGTGAGTCGCGAGTGGTAAAGAACCAAGAAGAATAAAGAAACAACTACATCAACAAGCAAATAGGAGGAAGATGAGTACATCAGAGTTGTGGCATTTAGTTTGTATTTTTTAATTGTTGCAATATAGCATATTTTGCCTAATTTTAACGTTAAATGCGACATTAACTTGCACGGGAAATTTTCAATAGAGTATCGGAGTCACTTCATATTGCTTCTTTTTTTTAAACCTTCCACCTCCAAGCAGTATAGACCTTCTACAAACTTATGACAAGTCTTCTTGTCCCGTGCCATCAGCTGAAGGTCTTTCTGTGCCTTCTCTCCTTCATGTCTGCCTCCAGTTCTCTTTTCCATGCGTTCTTTGGTCTTCCACTACCTCTCTTACCCTGGGGATTCCAGAACAAGGACTGCCTGTTAACGCTATCAACAGGTTTTCTAAGTGTGTGTCCCATCCATCTCCAACGTCATCTTCTCATATCTTTTACTACTGGCGCTAAATATAAGGGTATTGCGTCTGTATTTATCTAAAGCATGTTCTTTTCATGGTCTTTATGGATTTGTGCACAAATAATGATGCAATGCATACAAGAACTTATATATATATATATATATATATATATATATATATATATATATATATATATATATATATATATATATATATATATATATATATATATATATATATATATATATATATATATATATACAAGCTACAAGCTATACAAGGCTACAAAAGCTCTTATACTTTTTTCTGTTTAGGAGTAGTCTATGGAAGGAATGGAATGCAGTATAAATACAAAGCAGTCTATTGTAACATCTCTTATCATGATCAATGTATAGAATTAGCAAAAAAGAACCCTGGTTAAAAGTTCTCTTTATGAGTAACACAACAAGGACATAGAAAAAGCATCAGTTATTTATTTCTAAGGACCCTATTGTGCAACCAAAGAAGAGACTGTCCATCATACGAATGCAACAACCCTCGTCTACAGCAAACAGAAGGTGTCGGTCAGCGCTGGGACCATTATGCAAATCATGTTGTCTATGACAAGGAAATGACACAGCTTCTGGCCACTCATTAACTCTGCCTCCACTTCACTTGACGCCATATTTTAAAAACTGATCGATTCCTCTCCATTCCGGTTCAAGCCATATTATTATTCCGCCCAGCTACCCCCAAGATCAATTCCATGACCCCCCCCCCCTCCCCTCACCCCAATCGCACATTTTTCAAGCACCACCCCCTCCAGACGTCTCACACTCCCATGTAAACGGACCCTCAAAACCCTCGCTCTCCCCTCCAGCAAGGCTAGATTTATGCCTATGATTCTGGTCCCACACAAAAGCCAGATCGAAACTCTCTGCCCCAAAATAAATTGCAATATTAATGGTAATAATAAAATTTACGGATCTCAATCACGGAAACGTTGCCATGGTTACAGTGTCAATTAGAATTGAAGGAGTTGAACTATGAGGCATACTGTATTTGTGCTTTGTATGTGCACTGGACATTCACGGAACGAGAAAGAAACCATAATAGGCTGGGCAGGAGACAAAGAACGGGAGATGTCGGGTTTGTAATTATAAAACTGACCAGTCCATCGCATTGAGAATATGAACAGAGGATTGAGAAGAGTCTGGTTGAGGAATTAGAAAGCGTGATACCGGATTGTGTGATACATCGTAGATGGAGTAAAGTAACGGAGGCTTAGTAAAGGATAATGCAAATACGGAGACTTTTGAATGATGGAAGGTTAAGCGCAATATGACAGCCAGGACAGTTAGATTATATAAATACTCAGGGAGACGCGGATCATGCGAGATAACAGTTATGAAACAGAAGTATCAGGCACTGAGAGACTCGAATCAACCCGGTTAGGTCATTATATCACAAGGCATCTCGTGAAAGAGATGTTGCTAGGTAATCCGCTAACTGACCGTGCCACAAAGTGGGGTGTGTAGAAAGAGAGAGTGTCAGTTTAAGATGAGGAGTGGGGAGACCAGTTTGTGGACGTTTAACCCACATTGAGGGCATTTAACCCTCACAGATGGCATTTAACCCACACAGATTGCATTTAACCCACACAGATTTGATGAGGAGTGACACTAGCAGTGCCTCGTTTTGTCCCCGAAGGTCTCTGAAGAGACACAGAAAGAATATGAGTACTGCACCCTTAGATACGCCGCACTAGGCGACTAAATATGAGGTTGTGTATGAGGCTGGCAAACTCATTGTGTAAAACAAATTGCCACATAAACCACAGACGTAAGAACAAGTGGCGACTCCATGCTCCGCAATGATAGCAAAGGAAGATGATGATGATAATGACAACAATAGTGAGTGCGTCTGTGTGTGAGCGTGTGATGTGTCTGTTTGTGAATGTGTGATGTGTCTGTGTGTAAGTGTGTTATGTGTCTATGTGTAAGTGTGTGATGTATCTGTTTGTGTGTGCGTGATGTGTCTGTTTGGGAATGTGTGATGTATCTGTGTGTAAGTGTTCATGTTTAAGTCTCTAGCTTTGTGTTTAGTTTGTGTTTTTTCTCTGCGTTCATGAGTGTGTGTGTGTACATTTGCGCTTGTATATGTTAATGTATGTGGTGATTCGTCCCTGTATTTGTGTGTGTGTGTGTGTGTGGGTTTATGCTCAATACACGTGTGTTTAACGTGGCTGTCCACACGTCTATGTGTGTCTGTGTGCATACATGTCAATATGTGTTTAATACGTGCTTCTAAACGAGTATTTGTGTTTCTGTGTCTGAACCAGTGTTCTTTTATGTGCGTGTTACTGTATGCATATGTGCATGATTTTGCTTCGGATAGATAGATAGATAGATAGATAGATAGATAGATAGATAGATAGATAGATAGATAGATAGATAGATAGATAGATAGATAGATAGATAGATAGATAGATAGATAGATAGATAGATAGATAGATAGATAGATAGATAGAGAAATAGAGAGCGGGCGAGAGCGAGAAATAAATAGATAGAGAGAGACAAAGAAAGAGAAATAGAGAGAGAGACGGATAGAGAGAAATCGAGACAGAGAACGAACGAACGAACAGAAAATGAGATAGCAAGAGAGAGCGACAGAGAAAGCGAGAGACAGAGAGAGATAGAAACATATTAACGAAAGAAACTGTTGTAAAAAATTGTATTCAGCGTTTCATTCTGAAAAATCCCACAGGTATAAAAAAAATATTATTTACGCTCCCATGAGACACGGGGTAGGGTGAGTAAGCAAAGATATGTCTCATACTAGTTTGAGTTTTAAAACGCACAAAATATAATTTTACTGTTTTACACGGAACAATACGAGATATTACAACATAAGAATGCAAGAAATGGCTTCCACGGCCTTTGGGTTGTTAGGATAATTTATGCTCAGGACGAAGGTTAGGCTGGCATTTAAAATGATATATTGAGATGGAATT
The DNA here is from genome assembly GCA_024509875.1 of Oreohelix idahoensis. Lineage (NCBI taxonomy): Eukaryota > Metazoa > Mollusca > Gastropoda > Stylommatophora > Oreohelicidae > Oreohelix > Oreohelix idahoensis. Next base: position 140,606 of record JAMPIV010003467.1, on the reverse strand, counting down.
AAATATTTATGCGAGACACACACACAATATCGTGTGTATCTTAAACGGTATAACATAAAATTCGGTTGTTGTAAGTTATGCAGGAAGCTAGTATCATAATATCATGTAGCGTTATTGGAAAAGTTATTGATTATTATGGGATATTGTTGTATCTGTCATTTTCCAAATTAAAGAATATATAAAAATGTCGTCTCATTTGGTGTGTCTGGTCTTGGTCAAATATTTCAAACAAGTCTCCAGCTTCTGATGATGGAGACTTTTGGTTGATTAATATTTTAGGGCACGTAGTTTGTGAGGAGCTGCGTGTAGTTCCTGGGGGGAGAAAGGGGGGGGGAAGGGTCTCTGAGGAGATAAAGAAAGAATAGACCGACTGCTCCCTGAGTTAAATGACAATAGGCAATAAATACCAGACTATGTATGGGACTGGAAACCTCCTCATGTCTCTATAAATACCAGGCTATGTATGGGACTGGAAACCTCCTCATGTAACTATAAACACCAGGCTGTGTATGGGACTGGAAACCTCCTCATGTAACTATAAATACCAGGCTATGTATGGGACTGGAAACATCCTCATGTAGCTATAAATACCAGGCTGTGTATTGGACTGGAAACCTCCTCATGTATCTATAAATACCAGGCTGTGTATGGGACTGGAAACCTCCTCATGTATCTATAAATACCAGGCTATGTATGGGACTGGAAACCTCCTCATGTAACTATAAATACCAGGCTATGTATGGGACTGGAAACCTCCTCATGTATCTATAAATACCAGGCTATGTATGAGACTGGAAACCTCCTCATGTATCTATAAATACCAGGCTATGTATGGGACTGGAAACCTCCTCATGTATCTATAAATACCAGGCTATGTATGGGACTGGAAACCTCCTCATGTAACTATAAATACCAGGCTATGTATGGGACTGGAAACCTCCTCATGTATCTATACATACCAGGCTGTGTATGGGACTGGAAACCTCCTCATGTACCTATAAATACCAGGCTATTTATGGGACTGGAAACTTCCTCATGTATCTATAAATACCAGGCTATTATGGGACTGGAAACCTCCTCATAAAACTATAAATACCAGGCTATGTATGGGACTGGAAACCTCCTCATTTCTCTATAAATACCAGGCTATGTATGGGACTGGAAACCTCTTCATTTCTCTATAAATACCAGACTATGTATGGGACTGGAAACCTCCTCATTTCTCTATAAATACCAGGCTATGTATGGGACTGGAAACCTCCTCATTTCTCTATAAATACCAGGCTATGTATGGGACTGGAAACCTCCTCATTTCTCTATAAATACCAGGCTATGTATGGGACTGGAAACCTCCTCATTTCTCTATAAATACCAGACTATGTATGGGACTGGAAACCTCCTCATTTCTCTGTAAATACCAGGCTATGTATGGGACTGGAAACCTCCTCATGTAACTATAAATACCAGGCTGTGTATGGGACTGGAAACCTCCTCATTTCTCTATAAATACCAGACAATGTATGGGACTGGAAACCTCCTCATTTATCTATAAATACCAGACTATGTATGGGACTGGAAACTTCCTCATTTCTCTATAAATACCAGGCTATGTATGGGACTGGAAACCTCCTCATTTCTCTATAAATACCAGGCTATGTCTTCTTCTTCTTCTTCTTCTTCTTCTTCCGTCCTTAGCCACGGACCGTCAAAGCAGTCAGTGGCCATTACGCCTAGTGGCGTCTTAGGGCAACAGCAGATAGGTTTTCTTTGCCATTGTTTCCCATCACGCCTAGTGGCGTCTTTAGGGCAACGGCAAATCAACCTATTTGCTGTTGTTTCCGTCATCGAAGTGACTGGCAAACGGGTGATCAGCCCGTTGTGAACAGGCTATGTATGGGACTGGAAACCTCCTAATATCTCTATAAATACCAGGCTATGTATGGGACTGGAAACCTCCTCATTTCTCTATAAATACCAGACTATGTATGGGACTGGAAACCTCCTCATTTCTCTATAAATACCAGACTATGTATGAGACTGGAAACCTCCTCATTTCTCTATAAATACCAGACTATGTATGGGACTGGAAACCTCCTCATTTTTCTATAAATACCAGTTTATGTATGGGACTGGAAACCTCCTCATTTCTCTATAAATACCAGACTATGTATGGGACTGGAAACCTCCTCATTTCTCTATAAATACCAAACTATGTATGGGACTGGAAACCTCCTCATTTCTCTATAAATACCAGACAATGTACGGGACTGGAAACCTCCTCATTTCTCTATAAATACCAGACTATGTATGGGACTGGAAACCTCCTCATTTCTCTATAAATACCAGACTATGTATGGGACTAGAAACATCCTCATTTCTCTATAAATACCAGACTATGTATGGGACTGGAAACCTCCTAACTTCTCTATAAATACCAGACTATGTATGGGACTGGAAACTTCCTCATTTCTCTATAAATAGCAGGCTATGTATGGGACTGGAAACCTCCTCATTTCTCTATAAATACCAGGCTATGTATGGGACTGGAAACCTCCTCATTTCTCTATAAATACCAGACTATGTATGGGACTGGAAACCTCCTCATTTCTCTATAAATACCAGACTATGTATGGGACTGGAAACCTCCTCATTTCTCTATAAATACCAGACTATGTATGGGACTGGAAACCTCCTCATTTCTCTATAAATACCAGGCTATGTATGGGACTGGAAACCTCCTCATTTCTCTATAAATACCAGGCTATGTATGGGACTGGAAACCTCCTCATTTCTCTATAAATACCAGGCTATGTATGGGACTGGAAACCTTCTCATTTCTCTATAAATACCAGGCTATGTATGGGACTGGAAACCTCCTCATTTCTATATAAATACTAGACTATGTATGGGACTGGAAACCTCCTCACTTCTCTATAAATACCAGGCTATGTATGGGACTGGAAACCTCCTCATTTCTCTATAAATACCAGACTATGTATAGGACTGGAAACCTCCTCATTTCTCTATAAATACTAGACTATGTATGGGACTGGAAACCTCATTTCTCTATAAATACCAGGCTATGTATGGGACTGGAAACCTCCTCATTTCTCTATAAATACCAGACTATGTATGGGACTGGAAACCTCCTCATTTCTCTATAATTACCAGACTATGTATGGGACTGGAAACCTCCTCATTTCTCTATAAATACCAGACTATGTATGGGACTGGAAGCCTCCTCATTTCTCTATAAATACCAGACTATGTATGGGACTGGAAACCTCCTCATTTCTCTATAAATGCCAGGCTATGTATGGGACTGGAAACCTCCTCATGTAACTATAAATACCAGGTTGTGTATGGGACTGGAAACCTCCTGATGTATCTATAAATACCAGGCTATGTATGGGACTGGAAACCTCCTCATTTATATATAATACCAGGCTATGTATGGGACTGGAAACCTCCTCATGTAACTATAAATACCAGGCTATGTATGGGACTGGAAACCTCCTCATGTATCTATAAATACCAGGCTATGTATGGGACTGGAAACCTCCTCATGTAACTATAAATACCAGGCTATGTATGGGACTGGAAACCTCCTCATGTAACTAAAAATACCAGGCTATGTATCTGACTGGAAACCTCCTCATGTAACTATAAATACCAGGCTATATATGGGACTGGAAACCTCCTCATGTAACTATAAATACCAGGCTATGTATGGGACTGGAAACCTCCTCATGTAACTATAAATACCAGGCTGTGTATGGGACTGGAAACCTCCTCATGTATCTATAAATACCAGGCTATGTATGGGACTGGAAACGTCCTCATGTATCTATAAATACCAGGCTATGTATAGGACTGGAAACCTCCTCATGTAACTATAAATACCAGACTGTATGTGACTGGAAACCTCCTCATGTAACTATAAATACCAGGCTGTATATGGGACTGGAAACCTCCTCATATAACTATAAATACCAGGCTGTGTATAGGACTAGAAACCTCCTCATGTAACTATAAATAACAGGCTATGTATGGGACTGGAAACCTCCTCCTGTATCTATAAATACCAGGCTGTGTATGGGACTGGAAACCTCCTCATGTATTTATAAATACCAGGCTATGTATTGGACTGGAAACCACCTCTTGTATCTATAAATACCAGGCTATGTATGGGACTGGAAACTTCCTCCTGTATCTATAAATACCAGGCTGTGTATGGGACTGGAAACCTCCTCATGTATCTATAAATACCAGGCTATGTATGGGACTGGAAACCACCTCATGTATCTATAAATACCAGGCTATGTATGGGACTGGAAACCTCTTCATGTAATTGTGATAGGGTGGGCGAGATGATGATGATGCTGTTGTGATATATCACTTTCTTGCACACTCGCAACCGACCCGATCAACAATAAAACTCTGATTCTTAAGGCAGGGGCTGTATTTATTCATACAACCCAGTCAGTGACAAAGCGTATGAAACAAACATTAAACAAAACAAAACAAAACAAAACACCCAGCCAGTGCTCTATTGCTAATCTGAAACGGAAACAAAGCACCGGCTAGTTAAAATCATAATAGTTAAATAACGAGAAACTATACTCTCACCTGCAAAACAGGCCTTCCACGCAACTTGACACACTCAACTATCACACACACTCATGCATGTCATCCAATGAGACTAGTATGATGTTGTGCATGAGGCTGGCAATTTCACCATGTAACACAGATTGCTACCGAAACCACTACTGCAGGAGCATCTGAATGCTTTGTGAGGACTTCATGTGGATGCCAGTCACATTGGTGGCCCCATGCTCCATAAGGAGCGAGAAGATAAATATATATCTCCAAGTGAGCCCACGTGCTCTCACAAACCATTCTACACTTAACAATAATTAAATAATCATAAAATGGACATAAAATAATATTCAACTATATGTACAACGAATACTCTCCTTAATGGCCATAAACCACCACCTCGCAACTGATCCATCTCAATATTCATCCCTGCACTCTGAAGCATGTCGTATATGCCGACTGATGAGATTGGGAACTCATCATATAAAACACATTATTACAGAAACAACCACTGCAATAGCATAAAAATGCTTCTTGTGGGCTTGTGATGGTTACCAGTTGCATTGGTGTTTCCATGCTCTGCAAGGAGCAAAACAGAGAAACACCTCTGTCTCCAAGTGCCTTACTCACAAAGGAGTGGCATTGCGCTCCCCAGAAATCTAAATGACTATTCTCACCTCACTCAAAGTAACCCACTAAAGATATACAGTAGCATAATCAATAATCGTGAAATACACTTTAACCTAAACTATCTCTTCCATTAATGAAGAATATTACATTAACCTGCCTTCACCCACGTGTCAATTCACACAATATAACATAGCGTAACATTATAGGCTTACAACACGTGGTAACTAAGCGTGTTATTGCAGACTCCCTGGTGCCTTCTTTATGCACAGTCATCAACACGTGGCCCGCCGTTGCCATCTTGCCAACAAGTTAATATTATCTAAATTACAGTCCCAGATAACATCTCTGTCCAGTTCCATGTATGAAATACTCTCCTACTAAATTTGCCTTTCTTGCCCGGTCTGATGAATGAAATAATTGCTACTAAACTCTTTCAGAATACTAATAATAAAACTAGATCACTAAAAAGTTAGTTGCTTATCCTTTACAGGACGTGGCAATCAACCCCAGCTTTTATTGGCTGTTTGTGATTTTTCTAGGCAATTTTTTTTCATTCAGTAGTTTGCCATTGCTTTCTGAACGGTACGGCGCTTATACCATTGTTAAAAATCCACACAAAGCGATATGCTACCAAACCGCCTGCAGCAGGTTTCGAACCTGGTATATCTGGATTATGAAACTGCGTTCATATCCATTAGGCCACAGAAGATCACTAATGCTAATCTAAATTAACTCACGTGTTCAAGGCACTTACAGATTGACTCTGGTTTCTTACTCTGGGTGTCTGACGAAGAAAGAGGCCTCTGCTGGCCAGGCACTTCTTTATATAAGTTGCTAAGCCTAATCACTCAAATTAGTGTGCGCCTCGTAGTAATTAGACCACTTAAATAACACTCGCCTTAGATGCTCTAGCAGGAGCCGAAAACACAAATATAACACATAACTATTTCTAGGCTTTATTGTGGCCCAGTAATATATCTTCCTCTTGAAGATGTTGTGGTAGAAAGGAACTGAACCACGGGGACAATCGTGATGACAAGATGGCGCTGAGAACGACAGACAAAATGGCGAGCTCAATATGGCGCTGTCACATAATAAATACCAGGCGATGTACGGGACTGGAAACCTCCTCATGTATCTATAAATACTAGGCTATGTATGGGACTGGAAACCTCCTCATGTATCTATAAATACCAGGCTATGTGTGGGACTGGAAAACTCCTCATGTAACTATAAGTACAGTGCAGACCTGATAAGGAGAACTCACCAGGGACCCAAGAAATAGTTCTTCTTATCAGAAATTCCTCTTATCAGATAAGAGTTCAAGCATATGGTAATGCATTTGCAACGTACAATGCAATAATGAATTAGCGTTGAATAAGACAGATGTATGACACAGAAAATATGTAAATCACCAAAAGTGTTAATGTACAATGTTGGCACAGATATCTAGATAATAACAGCACTTTTTACACTTTGAAAAGAAAAAGCTGCAATTTTCCTCTGTATCTTAGTACCCGTACTTGAATGAATAAAAATGTCTTTCCATGACATCCTTAAATTCAAAGAAATGATAAATTAAATCATCTTGGCATCCAGCCTGCATTATGTACATGTTAGTTTTATCCATGCAATTTGAAACTTCCAACTGTGAAATAGTTTGTACCGTTAACCCACAGTCATCATTATCTCTAGAATTTGTAAACTCTTAAATGATAAAGCACTCTTAAATGAAAAAGTCTGTAATTTTCCTCTGTGCCTTGGTACCTGAGTTAATAAAAAATGTCTTTCCATGGCCTCTTTAAATCCAAAGAAATGAGAAATTAAATCATCTTGGCATCCAGCCTGCATTATATGCATGTTAATTTTATCCATGCAATTTGAAACTTCCATTTGTGAAACAGTTTGCACTGGCAACCCACAGTCATCATCATCATCTCCATCTAGGTCAGGACTGGAAAGGACAGAAGATGAAACTGTTGGCATACACATCCCTAGAATATCAGCACTGGCAAGGCTAGCACTACATGTAGTAACAATATCATTGTCAATGTTGACAAAATCTTCTGCTGAAATGTTCAGTTCCTGATATAGTCGATGAAGCAAAGGTTCCACAGAAGTTTCAATTATAATACTGCCATTACAAGTATTTGATACAACCGTGTTTTCATCATCTGTATCATCTCCAACTTTAAAGCCTGCTTTTCGAAAACAGTTTGCAATAGTCACAGGCAACACTTTACCCCATGCAGATTTCAACATAACGATAGCGTCCAGAAGGGTTATCTTGAAGTCTTCAGCAACCAAGTCTGCATCAATGTGACCTACAAGTTTGGACAACATTGCTGACCTATAATGAACCTTCAGATTTTGAATAATACCTTGGTCACAAGGCTGAAGTTTGGATGTCGCATTTGGTGGTAAAAATAAAAGTTCTGTTGCTTTTAGATTTTGAACATTTAGGTGGGCTGAACAGTTGTCAAGCACCAAAAGAACTTTGAGATATTGACGTTCCATAGAATGATCAAATGCATGTAGCCACTTGGTGAAAATGTCTGATGTCATCCAGGCTTTTGAATTAACTGCATAATCAACACACAATTTTTTCAAACCTTTAAAACAGCGTGGATTTTTTAATTTACCGATTACAAGTAATGGCAATTTTTCTGAAGCATCCATATTTGTACACACAACAGCTGTGATTCTTTCTTTCGATTTTTCCCCCCATGACACTTTTCATTTCTGAAGGAAAAAGTCTTGTCAGGCAGCAATCTCCAAAACAATCCAGTTTCATCAGCATTAAACACATCAGCGGAATTATACCTACTCATGGCTGGTTTTAGCACCTCCTCCGTCCATGACTTTTCAAAGATATGGATTTTAACTTTCCAGCCATTTTTAGAGGGGAAATAACTCAAATTCTAACACCGACGAAGCGCGCAATTTCCGAAAATAGCCGAAAAATTGTACAAAAGTCCAGGTACTGTATTTGAAAAAAGTTCGTCTTAAGCAGATCAAATTATATAGTCGGGACACGTTTAATCGTTCGGCATATCCGAAAATTCGTGATAAACGGATTCCGCTTAACCGGACATTTTTTACAAAGACAAAGAAGAAAAATTGCCGGGGATAAACAAATTGTTCTTCACAACAGAAATTCGCCACATCCGAGATCGCCTTAAGCGGTCTGCACTGTACCAGGCTTTGTATGGGACTGGAAACCCCCTCATGTATCTATAAATACCAGGCTATGTATGGGACTGGAAACCTCCTCATGTATCTATAAATACCAGGCTATGTATGGGACTGGAAACCTCCTCAAGTATCTATAAATACCAGGCTATGTATGGGACTGGAAACCTCTTCATGTATCTATAAATACCAGGCTATGTATAGGACTGGAAACCTCCTATTGTATCTATAAATATCAGGCTATGTATGGGACTGGAATGTTCGGACATTAAACGAACAAGGGAAAGTGGCACAAATAGCAGCAGAAATGAGGGATTATAAAATCGAGGTTCTGGTACTGTGTGAAACAAAGTGGAAGGGGGTAGGCAAGAAGAAACTCATCACAGGTGAATTGGTGCTGTCCTCAGGACATGAAGACGGAAGTTCACACCACAGTGAAGGGGTAGCTCTTATGTTATCTAAAGAAGCACAGACAGCACTCATTGAATGGGAAGCTGTTGGACCCAGAATAATAACAGCTACTTTTAAAACAGCTAAAAAGAAAATAAATGTAAATGTCATCCAATGATATGCACCAACTAATGACAAAGAAGAGTCTGTGAAAGAAGCATTTTATACTAGACTACAGAAAATTATGGAAAAAGTAAAAAGAAGAGACATCACATTTTTGATGCGTGACATGAATGCAAAGATAGGTACAGTCAACACCGGCTTTGAAGAAGTCATAGGAAAACATGGGCTTGGAATAATGAATGAAAATGGGGAACTATTCTCAAACTTCTGTGCTTCAAATCAACTGGCTATAGGAGGAATCATGTTTCCACATAAGAGAATACACAAGGCAACATGGATATCACCAGACCATAGAACAGAAAATCAGATTGATCATATATGCATAAACAAGAAGTTTAGATCATCATTGCAGGATGTAAAGGTATATAGAGGAGCAGATGTGGCATCAGATCACCACCTTCTGATAGCCAAAGTAAAAATGAAACTCAAGAGATATGCAACAATGCAAAATTATAGACAACAGTTTAATGTAGGACATCTAAGAAATCAAGAAACAAGAGACAAATTTGCGGTCACAATTGTCACAGGAGGTTAATTAAAAATTATGATCTATGTGAAAATCCAGGTATCTCATAGGCTACCAGGATAGTATGCCAGTAAAGAGTTCTGGTCTTACAAGTAATACCCCAGTCTTAGAAATAAGCACTGGTGTATGGATATCATAGAAATAGTCAGACTGTGAAAACCCTGGCCAGTTGGTAAGAAGTTGTACCAGGATTTAAGGCGTCTCCTCCCTGTGACTATCTTATGATTACTTAATAATGTCTAGGGAATAAATAAGATGAACATTCACTTTAACCACAAGTGTAAGAAGTGAATAATTCCTCAGGTACAGTTAAAATAATTTAATATTTACACTAATATTCTATTACTGCTAGTTGGAACACAGCATTGAAATATATATATATATAAAATTAAGTCACACAATTACTATTATTGTCTATTTAGACTGCAAGATCTTGGATGATAAAGTTACTGAAAACTGCATTCATTTTAAATATATCACTGTTCTTAGTCCTCTGATAACTGTCATCACTTGACTATTTGCTGTGTTTCATTTATGAGTGGTCAGTGTCTTAAATGACACTTATCTTTCAACTTGACAATGCTGACACTGAACTGTCCTTGGTGGATATCAGATTTGGTAGACCCAGCTGTAGGGATGCCAATGACCAGTTGAAGTTCACTCTTTAGGGTCCTGCACTTTTGTGGGATTGCCTCTGATGAACAACACAGGCTTCTGATACTTGACAGTCCGGTTTGAGTTATGTCATGGAACCTGAAACATCATATCAGCCTTGGCTAGTATCTGGCTAGACTTATAGCTGACTAGCACAGATGTCAGACCAGTCAGTCATCAGATGTCACCGTTATACAATCATAGTAAGTAAGGACATCATTTCAGTGATATAGAAGTATTAACATTTCAATTAATTGTAACTGACTAGCACATAAGTCAGACTAGTCAGTCATCAGATGTCACAGTTACACAGTCATAGTAAGTAACATCATTTCAATGATACAGAATTAATATTAACATATCAGTAATAAACATCATCTGGGTTATTCCGCTCCTGTACATCCTTTACTTATTTATAACTTGATCTTCCCAAATCACATCAGGTACAAATTCAAATACTGATGCCATTCTTAGCATCTACACCAAATTAATACATAAATAAATAAAGTGAGTGACCACGTGATCAGGTTGCTTTCTACTGAAACTGGCTGTAGAACACTCCAGTTTACCAGTTGTAAATGGGCACTCAGTTGTGCGCTCGAACTAGGGAAGGAAAAGGCAGTGAGGAAGGGGACTAGTCACCTAACTTCGTAAAAGCGGTATCTTCCATGAAGCTTTTAACACTTCATTTGCCTATGACAATCTCTGCCATGGGACTGCCTTTATCTCCGTACGATATACAGCATTAAATGGTAAATAATATCTACATTTGGCTGTAGGGCTAGTTTTGATACGTTTTTGTACAAACAACAATCATCCACAAAGCACATGTTTAAATCATATTCAAAATAACAATACATTATATTAATGAATATTATACAGGCATATTTTGTGAACTCTATATATGAACCTGAAATAAAGAAAAATATTATACACGGTAGTTATCCTAATTTCGTTTACCCTCAGACTCCAGACATCGACTGAAACTTTTGGCGATCCGCTCACACTTCAGATGGATTTTGCGTAGTGGCGTTATCTCCGTCAGTCTGTCTCAAACCTTTTTCGATGTGTGTGTCTCATTGTTGTTGTTGATTTCGTCTACTATGTTGCTGTAATACCCTGTTCAACCTGAAAGTTGGTTATAATTGGGGTATATAGGGTGTGTGTCTCAGTTTACCGATACGCTTATTTATACGCATCACGCGGCCGTATCGGAGAGCAGTGACGTCACAGCTTAGGCCTCTGCAGAAAATCTCTTTTCGAAGCAGCGATTTCACTCGATCTGTGCGTTGCCTGAACTTCTCCTTTCTCATCCTCGGCTTATATATTATCCATACTGTTCCATCTTATCTAGTTTTATACAGTTGATAAATCTCTGCCTTCCTATCCATGTAATTTCCCAAACTGTTATTTGTTGATTTTAGTATTTAGTACAGAAGTGGGTTTACAGGCTTCCAGCGTAACTGTGGGCAGCCGAAATACGTATATATCTCCGTAAAGGATAACTTCCTACTGTTTCTTCTTATATGCAGTTATACACAATCCTTCCCTGGACTAAAATGTGAAATCCTTTTCATAATGATTCCCTTCTGCTTTTATTTATCCTTGGCTATTTCCTCTGTCTGATACACATTTCGCTGATACACCGCCATTTTGACAGCGGTCGCTTTGTTGACAATCGATCGGTGGCTTTAACTGTAAACTCCTCGACTACGTTTGCAATGTATTGAAACCAATTTTGCGAAAACAATATCCAACAAATTCCAAGTACTCCAACAGCTGGAAGATGTAGAGAATACAGAAGACCATTGGCAGCAGGTCAAAACTGTATGGAATGAGACATGTGAAGAAATACTGGGGAAAAGGAAATGACAACAAAAAGCATGCATAACAACAGAAACCATCAATAAGATAAAAGACAGAAAAAAACGAGAAAGCAGATTTAAACACAAGCAAAACCAGAAGGTCCAAAGCAAAGGTTCAAGAAGCCTTCACAGAAGTAAACAACGAAGTAAAAAGAAGAATCAAAAGAGACAAGAGGAAGTATATTGAGGAGTTGGCAAGAGAGGCAGAAGATGCTGATCCCAAAGGAAATATGAGAGAACTGTATAGCAGCACAAAGCTAACAGGGAAAAACAAGCAAACAAGTTGCCTCATAAAAGACTTTACTTACTTACTTAGTCGATCCCCTTCTACCATGAGGTGTAGAGGTTTGGAAGAGAGAGCGCCAGACTATCCTATCGGCTGTCTTCCTCCTGGCCTGGTTCCATTCTAGACCTCGGTCCTTCAAATATTGTCTAATGTTGTCCTCCCAGCGGACTCTGGGTCGTCCTGGGGGTCTGGATCCTTGTCTCTTTGTTTCCCATGCTTGTCGTGGTAGCCGGTCTTCTCCCATTCAGCAGATATGGCCAAACCATCTTAGTTGGTACTGTTCTACTTGGGTCTGCAGGGGGTGGGATTTAAGGCCTTGATGTATCGTCTGTCATAAAAGACAAGAATGGAAAACTGCTCAGCAATATACAAGAGCAAATGAAGAGGTGGACAGAATATTTTGAGGACCTTCTCAGTAGATCAGCTCCACAAACCCCCACCCCCCCCCCCCCCCCCCCGGACATCCAGCCAGCAGAAGAAGAGCTAAAATTTAACGGTGAAAGACCAACGAAGGAAGAAATATAGAAAGCCATAAAGCTTCTAAGGGATGGAAAAGCGTCTGGACCTGATGGCATTCCAGCAGAGGCCATCAAAGCAGATATCGACACGGCTACAGAGATGTTATATAAATTACTTGGTAACGTCTGGGAAAAGGAAGAGATACCAGCAGAATGGAAGGAAGGATATCTGGTTAAGTTGCCTAAGAAGGGAAATTTACAAGAGTGCACAAATTATAGAGGAATAATGTTACTATCAGTGCCAGGAAAAGTATTAAACAGGATTATCCTTGAGAGATTAAAATAGTCCATAGACAAGAAACTGAGAGATGAACAAGCAGGTTTTCGACAAAACAGATCCTGTACAGACCAGATAGCCACTTTGAGAATAATAGTTGAACAAATTCTGGAATGGAATTCACCACTATACATCGTATTTGTGGACTAGAAAAGGCATTTGACAGTGTAGACAGAGAATCACTTTGGAAATTGATGGGGCATTATGGAGTTCCCCTGAAGATCATTTATTTAATAAAGAAAACATATGAAGACATGACATGCAAAGTTCTTCATGAAGGGCAGCTTACAGAACAATTTGGGATTAGAACAGGAGTGCGACAGGGATGCCTCTTGTCTCCATTTCTTTACTTTCTAGCAATAGACTGGGTTATGAGAACATCAACAACACACAACAGAAATGGAATGCAGTGGACTCTGACTAAGCAGTTGGATGATCTGGATTTTGCTGATGACTTGGCTCTTCTGTCCCATAACCGTAATCAGATGCAGTACAAATTGAAAACACTCGATGAGAGGTCACAGCAATTGGGTATGAAAATACACAGGGAAAAGACAAAGATAATGAGAATAAATGCAGGTAATGAAAACAGGGTTGAACTTGAAGAAGCACCAATACAAGATGTAGAATCGTACACATATCTTGGCAGCAATATAGACAAAGTTGGAGGGATAGACAGTGATATCAAAATAAGAATACAAAAAGCAAGAGGAGCTTTCATTGTATTGGGAAATATATGGAGATCAAGAGAAATCGGATCCAACACGAAAATAAGAATCTTCAACTCAAATGTGAACTCAGTCCTGTTGTACGGCTCTGAGACATGGAGAACAACAAAGATAACAACCAAAAAGCTACAGACTTTTGTAAATGGGTGCTTGCGTAGAATAGAGGGATTAAAATGGTATGACAAGGTTACCAACGTGGAACTGATGACAAGAACTAGACAAGTGCCAGTGGGACAAGAGATGAGAAGAAGACGATGGCGATGGATGGAACACACACTGAGGAAACCTGTTGATAGCATTACAAGGCAGTCCTTGTTCTGGAACCCCCAGGGCAAGAGAGGCAGAGGTAGACAAAGAAACACACGAAGAAGAGAGCTGGAAACAGAGATGAAAATGAACGTGGAAAGAACTTGAGATGATGGCTCGTGACAGGAGGACTTGGCATGTGTTTGTTGAAGGCCTATACTCCTTTGGGAGTGGAGGGTTATGAATGAATGAATGAATGTATGGGACTGGAAACCTCCTCATGTATCTATAAATACCAGGCTATGTATAGGACTGGAAACCTCCTCATGTATCTATAAATACCAGGCTATGTATGGGACTGGAAACCTCATCGTGTATCTCTTTTTTGAGACATTACAATATGACACACAAAATGGAAGGGAGGCATCAAAGAAGAGTTGGCTACTTTTTCAGGCCATAAATCGGGGTTCCTCAGCAAAAAATAAATTGGCAAGAAGACGAAGATGGCTGAATACCACTCCACCTGTGTACCAGTCTAGACATAAGGATGTAGTCGTAGGCAATGACTACAACCCACAAAAGTCAGTTAAAAACCTCAGATATTCGGTATCTGATTAAAAGTGGTCAAAGTAGCAAGAAGAGACATGGTTCGCAACCAGACGTTACGTTATGGCTTCGAAACAAAACCACTGCAGACCCGAGTGGAAAATTCCCAGTTTCGATTGTTTGGCCATGTCTGCAGAATGGGAAAAGATCGGGTACCACGACGAATATGGGAAATCAAGAACCCAGACCTCCAGGACGACGCAGAGTTCGCTGGGAGGACATCAGACAATCCCTGAAGGACTGATGACTGGACTGGAACCAGGCCATAAGGAAAACAGCCGATAGGATAGTATGGCACTCTCTCTATGGCAAACCTCTAAACCCCAATGATGGAAGATGAAGCACAATATGACACCCAGGACAGTTAGATTACATAAACACTCAGGCAGATGAGCCGCCTTCAGGGAAGTACCTTGTTTTTATATTAATTTTTATTTAGATTCTTATGTGTCCTATTTAGCCCTCACTTTCTTTCCTTTCCCTGACGAAGGCCTTGTGGCCGCAACGTTGACTATTTTCTTAGTCTTTTGTCCTCGTAAGACGAATCACCTTTTTTCGTTTTTTTTTCCCATGCACATCCATCGCACTGCAAGATAGAAGAGAAATGACTAAGTAAGTAAGTATTATTTGTACATCACTTACGTAGTTTTTTTTAAATTTTGTACTTTCTAATAATGTTGGTGTTTTCACGAATTGTTTTTCGCCTTGAAGAAGTTATCGTAACGTCTCAGTTATTTCAATGTACCTCATGTTTTTTTTTTTATGTGTCTTCCTTGTCTCTTTCAATTCTGTCTCCAGCTGTCTTCTCCATGTGTTGTTCGGTCTCCCTCCGCCTTCCTTACTAAGGAGATTCCGGCTCGTGTTGAAGAGCGCCAATAAATAGGATTAAACTAGCAATAACCCGTCAATACTGCATTGGGAAATATATGGAGATCAAGAGAAATAGGATCCAACACGAAAATAAGAATCTTCAACTCAAATGTGAAGTCAGTCCTATTGTATGGCTCGGAGACATGGAGAACAACAAAGACAACAACCAAAAAGCTACAGACTTTCATAAATGGGTGCTTGCGTAGAATAGAGGGATTAAAATGGTATGACAAGGTTACCAATGTGGAACTGATGACAAGAACTGGACAAGTGCCAGTGGAACAAGAGATGAGAAGAAGACGATGGCGATGGATAGGACACACACTGAGGAAACCTGTTGATAGCATTACAAGGCAGTCCTTGTTCTGGAACCCCCAGGGCAAGAGAGGCAGAGGAAGACCAAGAAGTACGTGGAGAAGAGAGTTGGAAACAGAGGTGAAAATGATGAGGAGAACATGGAAAGAACTTGAGATGATGGCACGTGACAGGAGGACTTGGCATGTGTTTGTTGAAGGCCTATGCTCCTTTGGGAGTGGAGGGTTATGAATGAATGAATATGAATGAACCCGTCAATAATGACGGAAGTAAATCAAAAATAGTAATATATTTTTAAAATATTTTTAAATTCAATATAAAAGTTATTTGATGACAACATTTTTTAAAGTGTGTGGATTTGTTTCAAAGAATGTTCCCTGATAAAAAGTGTTTTTAACAAAAACTTTCAAGTTTTCATGATTTGTTCCTCGGGTGAGGGCGACATAGAGCTGGCCGTGTCCGAAAACAGGTTCAGGAAGGAAAACTCCTACGTGATCAAAAGATTGTCCTTGCGCCTTATTGATAGTCATTGCAAATGCTAAAATCACTGGGAATTGACGACGTCGCATCCTAAATGGCAAACTGCGCTCGCTCGGTTCTAATTTAATGCGAGGAATTAAGACTCGTTCTCCCTTATTACTGCCAGTGATAATTTCTGCATCAATGGAATTCAGATGTAAGACTTTTGTGACCAAACGCACGCCATTGAATAGTCCGTTTTTGCGTTCAGATTTCGGAATAGCATGATACATGCTGCAACCTTTAATTTCAGCAAATGCGGTAGCCTTCCTGATGGGCACTGCTCGTTAAGGAACTCGGCTGGGAAATCAACTGCGTCGTTAGGATCATCGGAAATCATGGTATCTATGCTCCAATAAACCGTTTCATTTCCAGCGAGTAGCTCCAACAGTAAGTCTGCAATACTTTATATTAAAATTTTGCCTTGAAGAAACAATTAAAAACTTACATTTTAAGGTTATTTTTAACAAAATGATGAGTTAAATCCGTTTCCGGAATGAACTGGGTTCTACAATCAAAAACTTACATTTCATTCATATATCACTCTCACTCACTTTGTGTTGCACAATTCACCGACTTTTTTTTTGTTGAGTGTTACTATTTTCGGGAGAGTACATATTAGGGAAACAATACAATTAATGTCTAACTCAACCACAGTTGCATCCCTTAGAGTGACTGACATACAAACGGCGAGAATTATGTATGTTGATAAGTACCAACCACATCTCTATGTAGAAGCGGACACGTTACACAAAAATCAACGACAGCAACGAAAAGACATTGTCTAACTTTAGCAACGTGCTAAACAAAGCCATAAGGCATTAGTCGATTAAAAGAAGAGATAATGAGGAAACTGTCCGATTGCGTGAAGAACCTCATTCAAGTATCCGTCATGGGCCAATGCAGTCCGTAAAAATCCACAAGAAAGCGAAATTGACTTGTCAGTGTATTAGTTCAAAACCATTGCACAGGTGTGAGCTGGGTCGAGTAAATTAAACACCTGTGAAACCTTTGTGCGCCGAATAGTACAGGTGTATACTTTTAATCGCCTGATCACGTGTCCGCCATATTACCAAATCCCACACTTTCCAGTCTGTTTTCTGTACACCAAAATATTTGGCCAAATTTAGGGGACGAATTTGACTCTTCAGCCTCGGGCCATTTTGTTTTGGTATTAGCTTAATAAAATATTTCGTGCCTGAAAAGATTCCGTTCCGATTTTAATATCCACCAACAAAACAAGCAATTTCCTTCTTATGCCCAGATCCGGCAGCTTTCGGACGGGCATCCAAATGACCTCCAAGTTTTTACTCATAATATTTCACAGGCTTGAAGAATGTCATTTGCAGTTATTTCTTTTAGGAAGTAAAATGAAAAATATTGATTTTTTTTCCACAAACTGTGTCCCTCGGAATAAATTCAGTTATTTTTTCAAAGAAATGTATTAAATTTCTGAAGGGGAGAGAAATCTCAGATATTTGGGTGTTTGTAAAAACAACAAAAACAAGACTGGAAAAAAGAGCATGATGAATAGCCCACTGATAAAAAGAAAAGACGGTTAAAAAAAAAAGAGAGAGAGAAAACAAACAGAGAAATGTCAAACGTAATAATAAAGTTTTGAATTAAACAAAAAAGTGTTTTCTACAGTTTCATTGCAAAGCTAGAAGGTTGAAATAGTGTGACACTGTACTATTTCTGCTGTAAACTATTATGTAAGAAAGTTTGAAGACCAATGCGCAAAAGGAAGACAGCGCTGTAAGCGGGATGATAACATTAAGAAATAAACAGTAATGAGTCTATCATTAAGGTCAAGACAAGAGACAAAAGACGTCGGACATTCACTGCAGCAGACCTTCAATGTGACAGTGACTGCCTTATCTGATCCGATTCGATAGTTTCTTAAAAGAGAGAAGGGAAAGGGGGGGGGGGGGGCAGAGAGAGAGAGAGAGATAACACCCAAAGCACACTAATAATGTCCAACCTTTTTTCCCCACGATATTTAATAAAATAAATATTTAATAAAAAGTTAATGAAAACGTAGGAGAACATGGCTGACAGCTGTAACTTAGCTATGCCTGGAAGTACAAAGATGGGGGAGGAAAAATGTTTCAAAATTGTACATTCTAAAACACGTGCGAGATTGAAATCGAGAAACATCTAAAATAATACAAAATTTCAATTTAAGAGAAGAATTGCCGCGTGATGAAGGTAACGAATCGAATAATGTGAGCGTGCAAAATATAAAAATATGGAAACGGAAAAACGGAAGGGGAATGAGCATTTTCAGTGGGTGATTACAAAATTCTAATCTTAAAACAAAAATTATTGTTTTGCGCATGCACAAAACTGCAATTTCGTTTATTATTCTAGAAAAATCGATCCTGTTTTCCACACTACTCCCCTGCTTCTCATAAAGACGAAAATGTAATTAAATTTTGTTGCCTCTAAAAATATGAAGGCAAATTTTATGAGAGAGTTCGTCATTTATTGTTTCGTGAGAAGAGTGCGAAGTTTACTGGCCTTTTTTTTTTCGTTTTTTAATATTTTTTTTTTTCTTCTAAGGCATGAATTAAAATTGTGATGAATCGATGACTCATGTATACAAGGAAGAACGGGGGGAAATGTGATACGGTGAATTTGTTTAAATTCGGGTTCTGTTATTTTGTTAATTTTGTTTTCTGTGTCTCGTGTTGTTATAATTGTAGGACACAGTAGGAACTGAAAAATAGAATGGTTGGAAGGTGTTCAATTGTTGAGGTAAATAAATCAAGGCAGGCAGTTCTGTAAATAGATCCTCAAACTGATTCATTGATATACAGACTATGTCATATATAAATAAATAAATAAATAAATAAATAAATATATATATATATATATATATATATATATATATATATATATATATATATATATATATATATATATATATATATATATATATATATATATATATATATATATATATATATATATATATATATATATATATTGTCGCAAAATGGTTTCAAGTCATTGCAAACGGGTTCAGTTAGATTTATAAACCCGTCAACGATCGATTGACCGCTTTCAAAATGGCGGCGTATCAGCGAAATGTGTATCAGACAGAGGAAATCGCCAAGGATAAATAAAAGCAGAAGGGAATCAGTATGAAAAGGATTTTACATTTCAGTACAGGGAAGGATTGTGTATAACTGCATATAAGAAGGAACGGTAGGAAGTTCGCATTAACGGAGATATATGCGTATTTCGGCTGCCCACAGTTACGCTAAAAGCGTGTAACCCACTTCTGTTCTAAATATTAAAATCAACAAATAACAGTTTGGGAATTTACATGGATAGGAAGATAGAGTTTTATCAGCTGTATAAAACTAGATAAGATGGAACAATATGGATATTATATATGTCGAGAATGAGAAAGGCAAAATTTCAGTCGACGCACAGATTGGCTGAAATCGATGTTCGGAAAAGATGTTTTTTTGCCTAGTTCTAGCTGTGACGTCAGTACTCTCCTATACGTCCGCGCTAAGCGTACATAAACGTATCGGTAAAAACTGGAGAGATACACATCGAAAGAGGTTTGAGACAGACTGGAGGCAGAGTTTCGCCACTACCCATGAATTGTGAGCGGATCGCCAGAAACATTGTTCAGTCCAGTATCTGAAGTCTGAGGGTAAGCTAAATTATGATAACTACCGTGTATAATATTTTTTTTTATATTTCAGGTTCATATAAACTTCACAAAATATGCCTGTATAATAGTCATTGATATAATGTATTGTATTTTTAATATGATCTAACCATGTGCATTGTGGATGATTGTTGCTTGTACAAAAAGTAATCACAAATAGCCCCACAGCCTAATGAAGATATATTTATCATATTGCTTTATCGCTTACGAAGATAAAGGCAGTCCCATGGCAGAGATTGTCATAGGGAAATGAAGTGTTAGAAACTTCATCATGGAAGATCCCAGTACGAGGTTAAGGTGACTAGTCCCCTTCCTCGCTGCCTTTGCCTTCCCTAGTTCGAGCGCACAACTTTGTACCCATTTACAGCTGGTAAAATGGAGGGTTCCACAGCCAGGTTTCAATTCCAAAACTATGTAATTGTACTACCGAAGAAAGAAACGTGATCGCTTGGTCACTCTTTATTTATGTATTAATTTTGTGTAGATGCTAAGAATAAGATCAGTATTTGAATTTGTATTTGATATGATTTGGAATGATCAAGTTATAGAAAGGGATGTATAGGAGCGGAATAAACCAGATGATGTTTATTACTGATATGTTAATATTAATTCTATATCATTGAATTGATGTTACTTGCTATGACTGTATAACATTGACACCTGATGACTGACTTGTCTGACTTATGTGCCAGTCAGTTACACTTAATTGAAATGTTAATATTAATGCTATATCACTGAAACTCCGCCTATGCCGGTCCCAAGCCCGGATGAAAAAGGAGGAGGGCGGCCTGCATGGAGGCCGTAAGGAGGCAGCCCCTCCACCATGCATAGGCACAACAGGCCAATCACCTGTTTGCTTTAAATCATGATTACGCGAACTACACTAGAGAAAACCGGACTGATTCTAAAGGCGACGAACTGGAACGGACTACGGACTACGACTTATGGAACTTGGAACACAAGAAGTATAAATGGGAAGGAAGAGGAGCTGGTGGAAGAGATGAGGAAAGCAAAACTAGAAATCCTGGCTATAACGGAAACGAAGAAAAAAGGACAAGGAGTCATGGATCTCGATGGCAACACGTTGCTCTACAGTGGTGTACCCATATCTGAAAGAGCTAAAGGAGGCGTGGGTTGCATTGTGGCCCAAAATCAAAAAGATAGTATCAAGGGATGGAGCTTTGTCTCGGAGCGCATTATGGTTGTAAAACTAAAAGAAGGAGAAACCATAGTCAACCTGGTCATAGTGTATGGGCCAAATGAGGATGAGAGAGCAGAGGTCAAGGAGGAATTCTTCGAGCTGCTTCAAAGGACAGTGGATGACTGCCTAGATGAAGTTATTATGCTCGGAGATTTTAATGCCAGAGTTGGAAATGACCATGCTAGATGGGGTGGAGTTATCGGAAGATATGGAGAAGATACTGTCAATGACAATGGAAAGCGACTCCTTAGATTCTGCAGTGAGCAGAATCTGATCATTACAAACACAAAGTTCCCCCATAAGCGCATACATGCATACACTAGATGTGAACCAACCAAGAATGAGAAGTCAGTGATCGACTATGCCATTGTTCGGAGAAGCTCATTCAGATATGTCCGAGATGCAAGAGTCTGGAGGGGGCCAGAGATTGGAAGTGATCACTACCTGCTAACAATCAAACGAACAACTGAAAGAGTTGCTCAGCCTAGGAACTGCCCAACATTACGCAAGAAACCAAGTAAACGAGCAGGAGAAATGAGCATTAGGACCTACAAGCTGAGAGAGCAAGAAATTAAGACCAGATATCAGGGGCTTATTGCTACAGCAGTGAGCAACACAGAAGAACGACCTGATGACTTGGAAACCCTCTGGAATAAATTCAAGGATATCATAAAGACAGCTGCTGCAGAAGCACGCGGTGAAGTCCGACTTGGGAACCAGAGAAAGAGGACACCTTGGTGGACAGAGGAAGTCAAAGAGAAAATAAGAGAGAAGAAAATGGCATGGAAACAATACTTAGGAGCTAAAAACACAACAGGACAAATGGAAAAATATAGAGAATATATGACACTCAGAACAGAAGCAAAGAACAAAGTGCTAGCAGCAAAACAGAAGTCCTGGGAAGAATTTGGAGAAAAGCTAGAAAAAGATGCACAAGAAAACCAGAAATTGTTCTATAAGACCCTAAAGAACATGAGGAAAGAAAAACAATGCCCTCTCAAATGTATAAAGGACAAGCAAGGCAAATTGCTTACTGCCCCGAAGGAAGTAATGGAAAGATGGAAAGAATATTTCTCAGAACTCCTGGATGGTGAGCATGGTGAAGCATCAGAAATGATAACCACTAGCACAGAAGAGAAAACCAATGATGGTGAAGATGACATAAAGATGGAAGAACTGAGGGCAGCACTAGAGAAAATCAAGATGGGCAAAGCAGAAGGGCATGATGGTATAACACCAGAAATGGTTAAGTACATGGGATCATCAGGCAACCTATTACTCTTAAAGGTCCTACAGGCAGCATGGTGCAACAAGACCATACCAAAGGATTGGGAGATTGCCATCATAACACCAATTTTCAAAAAGGGTGACAATCGACAATGTGGAAACCATAGAGGCATATCCCTTCTCAGTGTCCCTGGTAAAATCTACTCTAGAATCCTAGAGCAGAGACTCCGACGCCTAGCTGAGCCACAATTGGATGAGGTCCAGTGCGGATTCCGAGCAAACCGAAGTACTCAAGACCAAATCTTCACACTCAGACAGCTGAGTGAAAAGGCCCTTGAGTATAAGAGTGAGATCCATCTTTGTTTCATAGATCTGGAAAAGGCGTTTGACAGGGTCCCCTGGAGCAAACTTTGGGACTGTTTGGCAAGGAAGAATATTCCAGCACCTCTGATTCATGCTATACAGAGCTTCTACAAGTCTTGCAGAAATTATGTGAGGACAGCAAACCATAAGTCAGAAGAGTTCAATACCACCACTGGTGTAAGACAAGGTGATATCCTATCACCTTACCTCTTCATACTCCTTATGGACGATGTCATCAAGGCATGTAAGGAGAGAACAAGAAAGTATTCAGTGTGGTACTGGAAGATGAGACAGGTCTATATTTCGGAGCTGGCATTTGCTGATGATGTTGCCCTGATTGCTAAATCAGAGGCACATCTCCAATCCAACCTGCAAGTCTGGAAGGAAGAGCTGGAGAAGAGAGGGATGGTCATAAGCAGCTCTAAAACAAAATCCATGGTGATATCACGAGAAGAAAGAAAACATCAGATTAAGTTGGGAGAACAGGTCCTGGAGCAGGTCGACCACTTTAAATATCTCGGAGCTATTATAGACCGAAAGGGAGGCATCAAAGAAGAGTTGGCCACTCGAAAAGCAGCGGCTGGGAGACTTTTTCAGGCCATAAATCGTGGATTCCTCAGCAAGAAAGAGGTTGGTAAGAAAACGAAGATGGCTGTATACCACTCCACCTATGTCCCAGTCTTGACATATGGATGCGAGTCGTGGGCAATGACTACAACCCACAAAAGCCAGATCCAAACCTCAGAAATGAGGTATCTGAGGAAAGTGGTTGAAGTAACAAGAAGAGACATGATCCGCAACCAGACGATCCGTCAAGGCCTAAAATCCCATCCGCTGCAGACCCAAATAGAACAGTCCCAACTAAGATGGTTTGGCCATGTCTGCAGAATGGGAGAAGATCGGCTACCACGACAAGCATGGGAAACAAAGAGCCAGGGATCCAGACCTCCAGGACGACCCAGAGTCCGCTGGGAGGACAACATTAGACAATCTTTGAAGGACCGAGGACTAGAATGGAACCAGGCCAGGAAGAAGACAGCTGATAGAATGGTCTGGCGCTCTCTCTTCCAAACCTCTACACCTCACGGTAGAAGGGGAACGACTAAGTAAGTAAGCTATATCACTGAAATGATGTCCTTACTTACTATGATTGTATAACGGTGACATCTGATGACTGACTGGTCTGACATCTGTGCTAGTCAGCTACAAGTCTAGCCAGATACTAGCCAAGGCTGATATGTTGCAGGTTCCATGAAATAACTCAAACCAGACTGTCCAGTATCAGAAGCCGGTGTCGTTCATCCGAGGCAATCCCACAAAAGTGCAGGACCCCAAAGAGTGAACTTCAACTGGTCATTGGCATCCCTACTGTTGGGCCTACCAAGTCTGATATCAGCAAAGGACAGTTCAGTTTCAGCAGTATCAAGTTGAAAGATAAGTGTCCTGTTTGACACTGACCACCTATACATGTGAAACAGCCAATAGTTGAAAATAATAATTAACCATACAGAAACTCAGTCAACTGATGACAGTTATCCTTAAATTCAAAGGACTAATAACAGTGATTTCAGTAACTTTATTATTTAAGATCTTGAAGTCTAAACAGACAATAATAGTAATTGTGTGACTTTATTTTCTATATATATATATTTATATATTTCAATGCTCTGTTCCAACTAGCAGTAATAGAATATTAGTGTAATTATTAAACTGTTTTAACTGTACCTGAGGATTTATTCACTTCTTCCATTTTGTGGGTTCAGTGAATGTACATTTTACTTATCCCCTAGAATATAAGTAATCATAAGATAGTCACAGGGAGGAGACACCTTAAATCCTGGTACTACTTCTTACCAACTGGGCCAGGGTTTTCACAGTCTGACTATTGTTATGATAACAATACACCAGTGCTTATTTCTAAGACTGGGGTATTACTTGTAAGGTCAGAACTCTTTACTGGCATACTCTTACATAATAAATAATTTTAAATAACCTCCCGCTATCTATCTATATATATATATATATATATATATATATATATATATATATATATATATATATATATTATATATATATATATATATATATATATATATATATATATATATATATATATAGATATATATATATATATATATATACAAACAAATAGATAAACACATCGATTGAATGACAGTCAGACACACACACACACACACACACACATATATATATATATATATATATATATATATATATATATATATAAATGGACGGAAGAATAGACAGATATACAGATAGAAGGGTAGATAAATAGACAGACAGACAGACAGATAGATAGATAGATAGATAGATAGATAGATAGATAGATAGATAGATAGATAGATAGATAGATAGATAGATAGATAGATAGATAGATAGATAGATAGATAGATAGATAGATAGATAGATAGATAGATAGATAGATTATAGTGGTTACTGTACACGACTATTTCGTTCTTACTTAGTCATACAATATATTATTATTCTTTTCACCGCCGGCAAGCGACCACAATAACTTCAATTGTTGAATTATTCAGATACTGACCATTCCGGTCAGCGTTTCACGTGAGGTTATCTATTCTCATCTCCATCTTAACGAGCAACTATTGATTCCCGCTGCCGGACCCCACGATTTTTCAAGTTTTAATAGTTACTGCCCGGGACCATTCACACGATGGCCATGTATGTTTAGGTACGGACTTTCCCAAGATTTTGGCAATGGTCATTATTTGTCTGGTCAAACCTAGAAGCAGTATTATCGATGCACACATATTTTTTCAGCTTCTCTCTCTCTCTTCATCTCTCTCTCTCTCTCTCTCTCTCTCTCTCTCTCTCTCTCTCTCTCTCTCTCTCTCTCTCTCTCTCTCTCTCTCTCTCTCTCTCTCTCTTCTTTCTCTGATTCACTCTCATTGGGTCATTGCGATAGCCATTTATTTCTGTTTTTCATTATTATCCAGTATTGTTATAAAGACATCTATTCATCACCTCTTTAATAATGTTGTATACTCATCCCAAAGTAATAAATATTTGTCGGGTAAAACCTAGAACACGTATTATTAATGACACCTATCTATATGTCTGTCTTCTGACTGTCTGTCTGTCTGTCTGTGTGACTGTGTGTCTACGATTCATTCTCACTATGTCATTACTATATCATTTTATTTAGGATTGTTAGTATCCAGTATTATTATATAGACATTTATTTTTCTCCTGTCTCACCCGTTTATGGACTCTCCCAAGTTCTTGACAGTTGTCATTTTTTGCTTGTTAAAACCTAGAACAAAAGTATTTTCAATGTACACATATTTGTTTAGCCTCTCTCTCTCTCTCTCTCTCTCTCTCTCTCTCTCTCTCTCTCTCTCTCTCTCTCTCTCTCTCTCTCTCTCTCTCACCCCAGATTTGGACAATGGTCTCAAGCATGTCGTACAAGACGACTAAGGTTGTGCATGAGGCTGGGAGTCTCATCATGTAAAACTGATTGCCTCAGAAACAACTGCTACAAAAGCATGTGACTGCTTGCACAGGCTTCCTGCAAGGGGACCAGCTGTATTAGTGGCTCTGTGCTCTGTAAGCAGCACAAAGTAAGATGATGAGTGATGGTGACTAGAACACATATTCTCCTTCTTCTGTCTCCTTGACGTTCCTTACAGGGCATGGAGCAAACACAGTAGTATTTAGAGAGTCTGAACTGACTCATGCGTCTCTTTATGAGGCATGGAGTCAACATTGTCTCCAGGAAGCCTTCACCAAGCACTGTTCGTGCTACGTACAGCAGTAGTTTCTGTAGCAACCGATTCTACATGATTGAATTTCCAGCCCTATCAAAAACAAGTTTTATTAATGTACACATATTTTTCAGCCTGTGTCATTGACTCTCGCTCTATCGTAACTATATCAATTTTTTTTAAATGTTTTTAGTATCCAGTATTATTCTGCGGAGACACAGATACAAAGCGAGAACCAGATGTTTTTAGTATCCGGTATTATTCTGTGGAGACAAAGATACAAAGCGTGAACCAGATTTTTTAGTATCCGGTATTATTCTGTGTAGACAAAGATACAAAGCGTGAACCAGATGTTTTTAGTATCCGGTATTATTCTGTGGAGACAAAGATACAAAGCATGAACTAGATGTTTTTAGTATCCGGTATTATTCGGTGGAGACAAAGATACAAAGCGTGAACCAGATGTTTTTAGTATCCGGTATTATTCTGTGGAGACAAAGATACAAAGCGTGAACCAGATGTTTTTAGTATCCGGTATTATTCTGTGGAGACAAAGATACAAATCGTGAACCAGATGTTTTTAGTATCCGGTATTATTCTGTGGAGACAAAGATACAAAGCGTGAACTAGATGTTCTTAGTATCCGGTATTATTCGGTGGAGACAAAGATACAAAGCGTGAACCAGATGTTTTTAGTATCCGGTATTATTCTGTGGAGACAAAGATACAAAGCGTGAACCAGATGTTTTTAGTATCCGGTATTATTCTGTGGAGACAAAGATACAAAGCGTGAACCAGGTGTTTTTAGTATCCGGTATTATTCTGTGGAGACAAAGATACAAAGCGTGAACCAGATATTTTTAGTACCCGGTATTATTCTGTGGAGACTAAGATACAAAGCGTGAACCAGATGTTTTTAGTATCCGGTATTATTCTGTGGAGACAAATATACAAAGCGTGAACCAGATGTTTTTAGTATCCAGTATTATTCTGTGGAGACAAAGATACAAAGCGTGAACCAGATGTTCTTAGTATCCGGTATTATTCTGTGGAGACAAATATACAAAGCGTGAACCAGATGTTTTTAGTATCCAGTATTATTCTGTGGAGACAAAGATACAAAGCGTGAACCAGATGTTTTTAGTATCCGGTATTATTCTGTGGAGACAAAGATACAAAGCGTGAACCAGATGTTTTAGTATCCGGTATTATTCTGTGGAGACAAAGATACAAAGTGTGAACCAGAGTTGGGATACCACATGAAGGGTAACTGCCGACAGAGCAAAGCGGAGACAGTTAGTTGCTGCCTTCCAAGTCGCCACCAGACGTGATGCACGGCTGTTTGTGCCCTATACCAGAGCGCTCTTTTAGTTTCGGTGACCGGAATTCTGACACCGGGTATAAAATTTTGTGTGCACCGTAAAAGACTATTTAAGTTTTTGGCGGGGAAAATCAGCTGATGTGTGAGTAAAATCAGTAGAATATAAATCATTACACACTCGTTCTGGATAAACACAGCGCTAAAATTCTTTTGTGTACTATAACTTTGTTCTGTGTTCTATTTTTGATTGCATTTTTATTTGTTTGAAATTAGTTTTGACGGAGTTACAGACTTTTGAAAACAGCGTCATCATTTAAGGAAATTCATAAAATAAGTAATCTTTTTATTAATTTAATATCTAAATATCGGCCCATTCGTTTGAGTTTATAATTATAAAGACTTCTCGAAGGGAAGCTAAAGATTATTTCCACATACTTTTTTTTTTTTGGTTTCATATCTTGAGAAT
Source organism: Oreohelix idahoensis (assembly GCA_024509875.1). Lineage (NCBI taxonomy): Eukaryota > Metazoa > Mollusca > Gastropoda > Stylommatophora > Oreohelicidae > Oreohelix > Oreohelix idahoensis. The sequence goes on along the minus strand of JAMPIV010003467.1, from coordinate 112,190 downwards.
GTGTGGTAGTCAGTTTTGTGAGTGTGGCATTACAAGAACAAGCATATTGTCACCAGATTTTATAGCATTTAAATCCCTTTAAACGCATTCCTGATACCCACAAATCTTCAATAAGGTAGTAAAAAAATAACTTTTTGTAAAGCACCATCTGTTTTTGCATTTTCGTTCATTTATAATGATATTTAGCTACGTATATAAGCGTCAGAAAACATGTAAAGCTATAGATAGATTACTTCCACATAATTTGATCTATCTTTCAAGTCTTGTTAATCTTCTATTTATAATATGAATTTTTTTTTTAATTGTGTGTGAGATAAGGACTGTTCCATTGGTGTTCTTTGGTAGACAATCCTGTGCACACGACGGCTGCCAGCGAATTCTAAGTAACTGTTTGTATATCTTCTTTCATTCAAAGTTACAATGCAGGTAGTAAATTTAGAGAAACCAAATTCTAAATCTAATACCATCCTTTTATCAATGGCTAGAGTCAGAGATACATATGATAATTTTAGAAATATTTATGAATGGCATGAAAGCTCAGATAGAGTCACTAAAATATTTAGAGTGGGATGGTAAACAAGTTGTTGTTTTCTTATTCGGGGATTATTTCCTTGTTTTGCTGGAGACACCACAGACATGGGTATATTCCTTGAGCTCCAGACAAACCAAACATTTTCATCAAAGACATCCAGAGAGCATACAACTTGCAAACCAAGAAGTTTGGCCATGTTGATAAGAGATTACAATAGATATATGAAATATGGGAAAGGGAATAAAAGGCAAGTGGCACATTACCATAATTGTTTACACAAACCAATGTTAGAGATTGAAATTGAAAATGTAGCTCCTCCTTACCTTCATATTTTATTAGGCATTGTTTTGAAACACCACAGACTTCTAGAACAGGTAGCTGATACAATAGACGCAAAGATATTTGAGAATTCGCAAGAGATACATGCAAACATTAGTACTTTTAAGAACTTGAAGAGATTTAGTAGGAACTGGAAATAGGCAGAAGAATTAGGAGCTAAAATTGAATTTTTCAGGTAGGTATTGAACTTTGTGAGGATAAGGAGGAGACAGATAATTTTAAAGTTAGACTTGAAAATGCACAAGATGCGCTGGCCAAACTTCAGTTTCAAGATCTGTGTACTAGGTCTGGTCCAGTTTGCTCACACATGGACAAGGTACTAGCCAAACACAAAATCATACAACAGGCTTATAATAGCAGAGCATTTATAGGGAATCACTGCCACAGATATCTCACACAAAAAGTTTATAAAGATCTTACAAGAGCAATCATTACACAAACACTGAAAATTACAGACAAACAAGATATAACTAACATAGCTTTTATTGCCCAAGAACAATTCAACTCACTGAAAGAAGCATTTGAGAAAGTACACAACAAAATATCACACAGTAAACCAATTAGTAAAGAATCAATAACAGCATCGATAGAGACTTATATGTCTTTGTTCAGAAAGCTATTCCCTAGTAAGACAATTCATAAACAGCACATATTAGAAAAACATTGCGCAGACTGGTTCAGAACTCATGATGTATGATTGAGATAATTGTTAGCTCTCATGTTCTGGGGACAATTGGGTGTGTTATTTTAAGGTTATAAATGTGGACATGCAATTTAAACTTTCAATAATTAATGTTTGACGCATGAAACCAAAACAAAACTTTGATATCCATTTTCTGCAGGTTTTCTACTTTTGATATCTGTAATTTGTTATGCATGTTGATTGTGACCGTTTTAGTGTAAATTGAATTAGAAACAAACCATAACAAAATGTAAAAAAAAAACCGTAAATTTTACACTATTTCAGACTATTATATCTTCTGTTCTAATTGTGATAAAATGTTTGTTCTTGTTCTAAAATTTACTCTAACATTTCTAGTCTAGCTTTACGCAAAATTAAAGCCAGTATTTATAATAATAAAGTAGCATAATCAAGGCCTGAAATCCCATCCGCTGCAGACCCAAATAGAACAGTCCCAACTAAGATGGTTTGGCCATGTCTGCAGAATGGGAGAAGATCGGCTACCACGACAAGCATGGGAAACAAAGAGCCAGGGATCCAGACCTCCAGGACGACCCAGAGTTCGCTGGGAGGACAACATTAGACAATCTTTGAAGGACCGAGGACTAGAATGGAACCAGGCCAGGAAGAAGACAGCTGATAGAATGGTCTGGCGCTCTCTCTTCCAAACCTCTACACCTCACGGTAGAAGGGGAACGACTAAGTAAGTAAGTAAGTAGCATAAAAGCAATTCAAACATGTTTTGGGGACAATTGGGTGTGTTATTTTAAGGTAATAAATGTGGACTTTCAATTTAAACTTTCAATAATTAATGTTTGACGCATGAAACCAAAACAAAACTTTGATATCCATTTTCTGCAGGTTTTCTACTTTTGATTTCTGTAATTTGTTATGCATGTTGATTGTGACCGTTTTAGTGTAAATTGAATTAGAAACAAACCATAACAAAATGTAAAAAAAAAACCGTAAATTTTACACTATTTCAGACTATTATATCTTCTGTTCTAATTGTGATAAAATGTTTGTTCTTGTTCTAAAATTTACTCTAACATTTCTAGTCTAGCTTTACGCAAAATTAAAGCCGGTATTTATAATAATAAAGTAGCATAAAAGCAATTCAAACATGTTTTGGGGACAATTGGGTGTGTTATTTTAAGGTAATAAATGTGAACTTGCAATTTAAACTTTCAATAATTAATGTTTGACGCATGAAACCAAAACAAATCTTTGATATCCATTTTCTGCAGGTTTTCTACTTTTGATTTCTGTAATTTGTTATGCATGTTGATTGTGACCGATTTAGTGAAAATTGCATTATAAACAAACCATAACAAAATATAAAAAAAACGTAAATTTTACACTATTTCAGAATATTATATCTTCTGTTCTAATTGTGATAAAATGTTTGTTCTTGTTCTAAAATTTACTCTAACATTTCTAGTCTAGCTTTACGCAAAATTAAAGCCGGTATTTATAATAAAAAAGTAGCCTAAAAGCATTAATTAAGCCCTATCAAAAGTAAACATCGCCACATGTTTTTCCCATTAGGAAGCTGACCACGTGACCTCTGTCAAGTGGGCTATAAATAGCGCGGTCGGGGGAAAAAGGGGAAATAACTAAAAGATATCGCTCGCAAACAGCCGTTTTAATATTAGACAAACATAAAGGTATGTTTTCAGGCACTCGTAAGAAATAAAGAAGTAGAACACTTGGACAACAATTTACTGTTTACACATACCTTTATGTTTGTCTAATATTAATTTACTGTTTACAGGCCTCGGGTTTCCCTTCCTTATGTGTTATTTATGTTTTTGCAAACAGCCGTGGATGGTCACTGATAGCTTTATGAGTCGGTGGCCAAGGACCAAAGAAGAAGGTTATTCTAAACAGCCGTGTGTTACTGGGGCTAGAAAGGGGACCAAAGATTAGTAACACCGTAACCTACCAGGCATGTCGTAAGAGGTAACTAAGGAAGGTTGAATATGGGGTTGTCTACCCTATGCTGTAGAAATGTTAAGCCTAAAAAAAATTCAACAAAACAATATAGATACATAGAGAAGAATGCTGGAGACAGACATGAGGGGATGACGAAGCCATAGAAAAATCTTTGAGCGGATGACACGTGACTGAAAGACTTGGCAGACGTTTACGCTCCTTGGGGTGCTGGAGAGTGATGATGATGATACTGATGAAGATGACGACGAGTATGATGACTCAGATATTTATTACTCTTAGATATTATATCTTTTTAAAATATTATTATATTTTCTTAGCGAGCGCGGCTTCCTTTCTCGTGACATTATTTTTTTCAAGCTCCTTCAATTTCATCTCATTCTCTCTGTTATTTTACTGCCCTCATTCCTCCTTTATTATTATTTTGTATTTATGCTGGTGATAATACTTCTCTGCTGTTTCTTTCCTTCTGCATTATATTCATTGTGTCCTTTAATTTACATTTTAATTTTTCCCTTCTATGCTGTATTTCAAATTATCTACGCTTTAAAACATTTTAAAAAGGGCTTTCAAAAAAACTGTTTCCCTCCCTTTATTTTCTCAACGAAGAAATTACAAAGATGTAAACGTCTATTGCACTCGAGTTAATATTTACATTTTTCCTGCTTCAATCTTGATTATCTCCTTTGTACAGGCTTTTCTTTAACTTGCAACGTATGGCACCTTCAAATCTTGCAATCGATTTTTTGATCACTTCCAGATGAGCAATAGCTCTGAAACTTGGCATAGTTGTTTATTCCCGATGACAATACAATAACACTGGCTAACAAAAAAAAAAATTTTTTTTCTTTCTCTAACATTTCTATGTTTTTCTGGTCAATTTTAATGCGCTGTTTTTAAATCTGCAAACCGTCTTTCTCTATCAGGTCGGGATCTCTAGAAATACGCAATTGAAGTTTTTTAACAACGCATACAGTATTACAACATCATTCGTACAAGAAGTATAACAGTTATGTAGGCTTGAATTTCTTTGCAGTCGACTTTCGTCGGTGAATGGCATGTGGTACATCGCGATGAAGCATCCAACAATAATCGGCAAGCATGGTCACACTCCACCGTCCTTGATAACGTGACTCCATTACGGCGATATCTTGATGGAATCGTTCTCCATGTTCATCGCTGACTTCGCCAAGGTTGTCAGGGAAAAAGTCAAGATGCGAATCGAGCAAATGGATTTTGAGGGACATGTTATAGCCCATAATTCTGTATGCATCTATGCACTGCTTAACAATATGCACATAGTCGACAGATTTGTGATTTCCCAGAAAGTTATCGACGATCGATTTGAATGCCATCCATGCGCGAAGTTCACTACCATGTAACAAGTTCTCGAATTGTTTGTCTGCAATAACTTTCCTAATCTGAAGTCCTACAAAGATACCTTCCTTTATCTTTGCATCGCTAACTTGCGGAAACTTTTCTCGAAGATAAGTGAAAGCTTTGCTCGTTTTATCTAACGCTTTTACGAAATTCTTCATGAGCCCCAACTTTATATGTAACAGTGGTAAAATGATGCTGTCTTTGTTAACTAATGGCTCGTGTATTACATTTTTATGCCCGAGCTGCATACGATCCCTGATAGGCCACACCTTTCTTGCATAATGTTCCTGTCTGTTGCGGCTGTCCCATTCACATAGGAAGCAACAAAATTTAGTATACCCAGTCTGCATGCCCGTGAGAATTGCAATAACCATTAGGTCTCCACAAATCCGCCATTGGTAGTCATCGTACTTTATTTTTGGCACAAGTATAGCCATATTGTCGTAAGTTTCTTTCATATGAACAGAGTAGGCGACTGGAATTGATGAAAATAAATTTCCGTTATGCAATAACACGGCTTTTAGACTAGTCTTGGAAGAGTCGATGAAAAGTCGCCATTCGTTGACTATGTGCTCATGACCGAGGTGCACCATTAGACCGTTTACATCTTTGCAATAGCAAATGTCATCATCCATCTCAAAGTATTGAACAAGTTCTCTGTGTCTATGACGAAATTTAGATATCGGAGTATTGGGCGCTAAAAGATTCCATTCTTTGAGTCGCGAACCGAGTAATTCCGCTTGTCCTTTGGTAAGAGCGAGATCACGTATTAGATCTGAAAGTTCTAAATGGTTAATTAAGTGAACACCATCATTCACCGGTATATAATCCGAGTCAGAATTAGTTTCTAAAGCAGGTAAACTATCACTTTCTGATGGTTCATTCACGTCTAACGGATATTGTTCTGGTGGAACTGGGATCGGACACGTGATTTGATCATGAGTCACTGGTTTCGAAACCGATTCATTATTTGGAAAAACCACAGACTTTCTAGTTTTAAAAGTGAAACCATGGATATTTGTCAAGCAGAAGTAACAATCAGTAGCGTGATTTGTCGGTTCACGCCATATTACTGGCACTCCAAAAGGCATCGACTTATGCTTCGGCGATTTTCGTAACCAACCTGCCAATGTATTTGCACAATTCGAACAAACTGCATTTGGCTTCCAAGATTTATTTGCATCATCAACTTTCGAATCGAAATAAAGTTCATATGCTTTCTTTAGTAATGGTGTAAAGTTTTTCTGGTGAACACGATCGGGATCGGTAAAATATCCGCACACGTAACAGAACAGATCAGCCGAATTTCTACAACTTCTAGAAGACATATTTCGCTCAGAATTATTTCAAAATACAGTAACTATTTGAAAAATAGCGTAACATATGTCATGCATCTTTTAGCAATATAAAAAGTAGAATTATTTTGCATTTTATTAATTTTTAATAAGTTATATAGTAAAAATTAACGGAGCAAATAACGGTTTCCCAAAAATATATTTATTCACAAATATCTTAAGAACCCGATGTGATAGAGATAAACGGATTTCAGATTTGAAATCAGCGCAAGAAACTGACCTAAGAACACTTATTCTTATATAAGAAAGAAAAATGTTGTTTGTCAGTGTAATCAGTCGTAAAAATAATAAAATGAATAACATTAAAATTAACACTAATTTTCTTTTTTGGGTATTGTTTCATCAGTGAAATGGGCGATAACTGCAAATAATCTAGGTGTATTCTTTCCAACAAGATTGTCTTTCTTGAGAGAAATATTAAAACTTCTCCTCCCTCCCCCCTCCAGACACACTATCACACGCGCGTGCACAGACATACACGCAACTGACAACTACATTTAAAAAATATAATTTACAACTCTTTTCAAAATTCAAAACAAAATAATTAAATAAAAAATTATTAACTTTCCGTGTAATATACTGAATAATGAAATCCGCCTCCTGTGCTCTGGACTCGTTTATCACAAACTGATAATGTCATTAGCGGATCGATTACATTTGAATTAAATGTACAAACAACAATAACATAACACTAAAAAGAAGAAAAAATAAATAAACATTTTAAACACATTCTTATAATGCACTAAAAAGCCCCAAATATAATTTTTCACGGAGTTTATAGCTTGCAGTAAAAAAATTTAACATCAAATTTATTACAAGCCTGGGGCGCTGATTCTACATGAAATCAACTTCTGCTTTATACTTCATTAGACACATGGATAAAATATATGATAAGCGTTTAAGCGCCCCACGCTTTTTGTCAATTTGATGTTACATTTTTTGACAGCAAGCTATAAAGGGGAAAAAAATTATTTGTGGCTTTTTAGTGCATTAAAAGCCTGTGTTTAAAATATTTTATATATATATTTTTTATTAGTTTTGTTTTCTATTTGTATACACAGATTTATATATATACTGAAGGACATTAAAAACGCACCACTATTATATATACTGATGACGAGAAGTTGGAAAAAAAAGTGTGCGAATGGATTTTCCCCGTGTTTGTCATGAGGTAGAGAGCGAATGGCTGCTAGAATGGAAAGTGCATGATTCAACCCACGGGTTTGTGTACAGACAAAATGAAAACAATGAAAGTTACACGTGCAACACGATTCCCAACAGCTATGACCCTGAAAATGTGTACGCGTTGTGGCAGTATACTCGGTATAAAAAGGCCGTTAGGACAAAACACCCAGTACATGTGCTTGAAATGCCACGACTATCTGAAAACGACCGCCAACGAGCCATTGGTATGTTGGAGACCGGAATGAGCTCGCGGGCCATTGCCAGAAAGATGAATTGCCACCACAGCACTATTGTACGTCTCAATGAACGTTACGGAACCACTGGCAGTGCCCGGGATAGACTTCGGAGTGGCCAACCACGAGTTACTACCCCTGCGCAAGATCGTCATATTGTGCTGAGTCACCTAAAGAATCGTTCTCTCCCGGCAAGTCAAACAGCAAGAGCAATAGTGGGTAGACGTGGGCAAGTCTCTCGAATGACAGCCATACGACGACTCAGAGATACAGGCCTTACTGCAAGACGATCTTATGTTGGGCCACACTTAACTCACAGACATCGTCAGCAGCGCCTGCAATAGGCAGAGCAACATGTCAGTTGGACTAGACTGCAATGGAATGCTGTCCTATTCACAGACGAGAGCAGATTCAACATATCCTTTGCTGATGGACGTATGCGGATTTGGCGACGGTGTGGAGAGCGCTTTGCAGATTGCTATGTTCGTCAGCACAACCGATTTGGAGGTGGCAGTATTCACATTTGGGGAGGACTCAGTTTTCACCATCGCTTGCCTCTTCACGTCTTCCGTGGAAATGTTAATGCTGTGACATATCGAGATGAGGTTCTAGATGCATTGGTTGCTCCTGCGTTCACAAATTATCCAGACTTGCAGCTTCTCCAGCAGGATAACGCACGTGCGCACACCGCATGCATTACGCAGCAATATCTACAGCAGCAGAACATTGTGACGATATTGACCTGCCCTATCACCAGACATGTCCCCTATAGAACATCTGTGGGACGAACTTGGACGCAGAGTCTACAGGCAAGATTCTCCAGCTAATCTGCAACAGCTCGAAGCTGCTCTTTCACGTGAATGGGACTTGATTCCCCGAAATTTCCTTCAGAGACTTGTGCGTTCCATGCGGAGCCACTGCCAAGCTTGTATGCAAGAACACGGTGGACATACCAGATACTGAGGATAGTGTGAATAAATTTTTTTATTGGTTGCATTTTTGGTTTTCTCCCTTGCCTGCATAGAATGCAATGAATTTCATAACAATCAAATGTACAAATTAATGACCAGCGTGGATTCATAGGAAAATGAATAAAGATTCCAAATATGTATTAATGATAACGGGTCATCCACTTTTATTATATGCATGAAATGGTTTCACCCCAGGTATTAGAGGTGCAAAATTAGCTGTGTCCTTCACGATTTACTTTCACAGCAAGGAGATGGCGCCATTTGGATGGTCCGCGGTTCGATTCCCGGTAAGCTTATCACTTATATTTCTTTTCTGTTATGTGGTGTCCTCCATTATGTCCAACGTGTTCCTGTTAAATACCTATATTTATTTATTTATTTTCTGCTTTTAATGAATTTGCTTTCTAGTATAAATGTTATAGAATAATAGAAGAGCACAAAACAAATGTCTATGTTAGAGAGAAGATAAACACCTATGCAGGCCACCAAGAACCACTTTTGTCAGTAGCGAAACGTCGAAAGCTTGCCTCGTTTGGGCATGTAACTCGTCTTGACTCCCTTTCGAAAATGATCCACCAGGGAACAGTCGAAGGTAAACGGAGAAGAGGAAGGCAAAGAAAATCCTGGGCTGATAACTTCAAAGAATGCGCAGTGCACGGTTTTTCCACACTTGTACGCATTGCTGAGGACAGTGAGCAGTGGAGGGCTCTGTCTCCTGATGCTGCCACCATGGCACCCCTACGACCCATGACGGGTTACGGGTTGTGATGATGATTTTGTGAATTTGGTAAAAATAATAACAGTGGATGCATACAAACAAGTTTTTTTGTCCTCATTATTTGTTTGTTTCTATGTTTAACTGTTTCAATAACTTTTTTTTTTTTTTACATTTTCCAATCTTCAGCTCACACTAGTACTTATATATTACATATTTATTTGAATTTATTCTTGTTAATATAATAACTTTTTCCTTGTATATGCATACATTGGGTTTTTGCCTGTAATCAATAAACATTTTTGTTTCGCTTCAATGCTTTCTTTATTTAAAACGCACGTGGAGTTATTTTATTATTTTTAGTTGAACAACTCTAAAAGTAGCTACAAGGGAAAACTGTATTTGGTTGACCGCAACCTCGCTAAAAAATAGACGTAGATCGTGGCACATGATGCTGTTGCCTTTGTTATATTCATTATTCTGTTTTCTGTAGGAGTTATTAATAGTGTTCGTATGTGGATCCCAGTGATGTGTGTAATGCGTAGTTATAAACTGTGTTCGTGTGTGATGGGGGTGGATGGGTGGGTAAGTAGGTAGGTAGGTAGGTTCGTAGGTAGGTAAATAAGAAGGTACGTAGAGAGGGATGGAATGAGAGAGAGATAGATAGATAGATAGATAGATAGATAGATAGATAGATAGATAGATAGATAGATAGATAGATAGATAGATAGATAGATAGATAGATAGATAGATAGATAGATAGATAGATAGATAGATAGATAGATAGATAGATAGATAGATAGATAGAAATCAGCTCCTTCATCAAGATTGTTCATTACCTGTCACGTCAACGTTCTACTGTTCAGATCTTTAATTCCTAAAATACCATCTGATTAAAACTCGGTCGCACAGTATTGGCTCAGCTAGAAGTCCTTGTAAGGACTGACTAACGCTAGCAAGAAAAACATACAGTCCTTGTTACGGCTTTGCTTTTGTGTGAGAGAGACACGCAGACAGTTGAGCATGTGTGGGGGAGACATGCAGACATGGGAACATGTGTGAGGGAGACATGCAGGCAGTGGAACATGTGTGAGGGAGACATGCAGACAGTGGAACATGTGTGCAGGAGACATGCAGACAGTGGAACATGTGTGAGAGAGACACGCAGACAGTGGAACATGTGTGGGGGAGACATGCAGACATGGGAACATGTGTGAGGGAGACATGCAGACAGTGGAACATGTGTGAGGGAGACATGCAGACAGTTGAACATGTGTGCAGGAGACATGCAGACAATGGAACGTGTGTGAGAGAGACACGCAGACAATGAAACATGTGTGGGGGAGACATGCAGACATGGGAACATGTGTGAGGGAGACATGCAGACAGTGGAACATGTGTGCAGGAGACATGCAGACAATGGAACATGTGTGAGGGAGACATGCAGGCGGTGGAACATGTGTGAGGGAGACACACAGACAATGGAACATGTGTGAGGGAGACATGCAGACATGGGAACATGTGTGAGGGAGACATGCAGATAGTGGAACATGTGTGAGGGAGACATGCAGACAGTGGAACATGTGTGCAGGAGACATGCAGACAATGGAACATGTGTGAGGGAGACATGCAGGCAGTGCAGCATGTGTGGGGGAGCCATGCAGACAGTGGAACATGTGTGAGGGAGACATGCAGACAGTGGAACATGTGTGAGGGAAACATGCAGACAATGGAACATGTCTTCCAAGAATGGTTCCTTGAGAGGAGCCGATCCACTGTATGGCCGTCGACCACCCATTAGAACAAGAAACTGCATGGTGATGAGGAAAACCTGAGACAGACTGCCAAATAATTGAATAAAATCAACCAATCAATCTATACCTTTTACCTCTCCATGGAGTACAGGTCCTTAAAATAACACGCCAAACCTTCATGTCCTGTGTCATCAGTTCAAAGTCTTTCCCTGTCCTCTTCACCCCCTTCCATATCTGTATTCAGCTCTCGTCTCCAAGTCTGTTTTAGACTCACTCTATCTCTCTATCATGGAGATGCCCAAACATGGAGTACCTTGTAATGCTATTAACTAGTTTTCTCATCGTGTTATATGGAACGCCAACTTGTTCTCTTCACCTCTTGTTTCAATGTTGTCTGGTTCTTTCAATCAATTCCACACATTGTGTCTATGCGAGACATAGCTATAGTCATATGACAACCAACGACAAAAAAGAAGAAAGTCTAAGATGATTCAAAACTTAGTCGAAAAGTCACTGTACACCTGTCACGAAACGTCACTGTACACCTGTCACAAAAAGTCACTGTACACTTGTAACGAAACGTCACCGTACACCTGTCACAAAAAGTCACTGTACACCTGTCAATATCAAATCATATACATCTGCTTTTTGATCCTTAAATAAATAATGAAGTAAACGTGAAGCCTGTAAGTAGTAAATAATTAAATAAATATAAGTAAATAACAAGCACCCATAAGACTGACAAAAGGATGGCACAAGATAACAGAAAAGAAATATAAGTTATAGGCTCAATGGGAATCCAACAAGGGAACATTCAAAAGGCGCCATTGCCTTGCTAAAGTAAGTCGTGAAAGAAAACACCCAGTTTTGCAACCTATCGCTTATTGATCCAAAATTTACTTTGTACCTATTATTATAAATAATAGCTTTCTGTGTCCCATCGCTTGGCGAAGTCCTCTCCTAATTTCTTATTACATCTTCTTAGATACTTTTCTGTTTCAATGGAAGTGAATAAGCCCGGATTGGTAACTGACTCTTCGATCACTTTTCTATTTCATTCATATTTTTATAGTTATCTAATACATGACTTCATGTGAGAACACCCCTCCGCGGTCCTGCTTCTGTAACGCCTATCTCCTCTACATTACTTCTTCTGTAGAGCTCATTTTCCCTTTCAGAAATTATTCATACTTCTCAGACCCCCTCCTGCCTGAAGTAATTCTTAATCATGGTACCACTCAACGGTCAGTTTTCTATGGTCTTCTAAAAATAAGGGAGCTTAGCTAGGCGCAGCAGGAGAGGGGGGATAATTCTGTGTGAAGGGACTGGTCAGCGATTTCATTTTAATACCCTGGCTTTTACATCCTCGTTACTATGGAGACGCTGAATAAATTGTGAAGTGCTGTCCACTGTAATGAATATCATCCGCCCAGCCCCCAGCCTCATGCTTTGGATGGAGAAGTATATTAATATACTGGATTATTTACTGCAAGATGAGGGTGTTAGGGTTCGGCCGATCGGTGAATTAGAGGTTCTGATGGAGGAGGGTTCAAATAGTGGAGAGGATGGGAGTATGTCAGATAGCTTTCGTTGCAACCTTGACCAAGGAAAGTAACCGAGAAAATCGATTTATTATGACCAGGCCTATCTTCGAGAGCAAACTTTAAGATTAGCGAACCGGACAATGACGTCATAAATATTACTTCATTAATTCTATTTCTGTCTCAGGTAGTTCCCCGGGGGGGGGGGGGCGCGGAGGAAAGAAACAAAGAAAGATTAGGAATAGTGTACCCTCAGGCATCTCGTACACGGTGACTAATATGAGATAGTTCATGGGGCTGGCAAACTCAATATGTAAAACACGGCCACATGGACGACCGCGGGCGCATGCTTTGTTCAGGCTTTCTGAAAGGAGACCAGTTACAATGGTGGCCCCATGCTCTATAAGGAACACACAAGAAAGTGATGATGGTGATGGAATCTGTTTATATAAATAACAGTGTCATAACATTTACCAAAATGAATACACGTTTATTAATATTGTCTCCATAAGAAGTTTATGTCTCTTCCCAAAGTGCTTCAGTAGATACGTTTTATTACATCACGTTTTTTTTCAATATTGTGGGATTGTTGCTGCTTTTGTTGTTGTTGAACTAGGGCTGTTGAGCTTCCTGCTCTTCTGCAGCCAATACCAAGCTGAAGACTCTTTATTATTTTCTAAACTGTAGATCTAGGCTTTTCCTGTGGCTTATCTGCCATTTTGACACGTGATGAGTCGAAGTCATGAGCTCCAGTTTCTCCTTCCAGGCATGCACGTAAAGGATCATCACATCTAGTACCAAGCTAAGAGAAAGAAGCGCTTGGTAAACTATACATACCCGTCCCCCAAGTGTGACTTTCCAAATATGCAGAGCTAAAATACTGTGCTCTGGTTCTGGGCTCTCGCAAGAAATTGTCCTGTACAGAGCTACTTCTCCGCCCCCCCCCCCCCCCCTCTCCCCCGCCTATCTGGGTCCACACTGAGATCCTCTTGCATGCAGCCGACGAGGTAAAAAAAACAGAGTGACGGTTGTGGCTTAAGTGACTCCTCCAGGCTTAGTGTGCAAAGCCGGAATCCTGAGAATCTGAACATAAAGTCAGAGTGGGAGCCTAGTGTATAGTAATACCACAGACCGCGTGTAAGAGGCATCTTAAACAATTTGCCGTAACTAGCCAGGAGTTAATATTCCCAAAGAAATTTTGGGATGAGTTGTACATCTTTAAATTCTATATTTTGCATTTATTAACATGTGAAAATTGCTAGAGGATGTCCAAGTCATATGAGGTCGGCAACCTCAGCATACAGAATGAAGGTTTCATGAACCATCACTGCAAGAGCTGGTGACTGCTTTATGCGAGTTTCTCATAGAGAACCAAAAGCATAGTTAGTCCCAAGGTCCATGTGGAGCAGGGAGTGGATGATGATATAACTGATGTACATACTCATGATATTATTCACCTTTTCAACCAGTGCAAATGTAAAGATATTCAATATAAATGTAATGGATGTGTTCCGCTAACTGGGATTAATATTAATGCTAAAAGAGGGTAAAGTTCTGACGTACATGGGATGGTGGAATGAAAAGGGGGCGTGGGGAGCCCACATGATTGTGTGTCAGGAAACCCAATACTCAGGAGGGTATTTGTTTCTCTCCTTTCATGATACTAGTTGGTGGTACCAGTTGAGAGTGCTATCACTGGAACAAAGTGTGTGGTATAAGGGGCCTGCTGTCAACGCTAGACACCATCATCAGACGGGTCTTGAAGACGCTGGACCAGCTTAGTGATTACTTCCTAATATTTCTTGGAACGTGTCACAGCCTCCAGACTTGACCATTGACGAGAATGCATCAGTCCATAACCTACAAAAAACCAAACATCTGCTGGAGCAGAAACCAACAAACTTACTGGCAGCTAAGTACAAACTTAAAAGCTGTAAGTGAACTTTCACACAATTCCCTCAATATTCATAACTTCAGCCGGTGATGATTACCTTTTTTAAAAAGAATTATTCATTTTACACTGTTAAATATAATTCATTATTAAATTTTATATTTGTATAAATACAAATTTACATTTTTCGTTGCCTTTACTCAAAAGTAGAGCCAAATACCCCTTTATATCTGGGTAGATTGGAGCGTGACGCTCCCAGGTCTCGATCTTGGAATCCTGTGCATTGCCAAGAGAGGAAATCAATGAAACCTCCTAGTCACTCGGCCGCTCTTGTCATGGGATATGTGGTGAACCACTCTCACCGGCTATTTCTTTGTCTATTTCATTCCTCTCAAAATCTCTCTCCTAGAACTGAAAACTCTTTTCTTCCGAATTTTTCCATTCTATAATGAGAAAACTTTCCCTCTTCAAGTCTTCTATTTCAATAGCACTTAATAAACCCCTCGATTCCCCACGACTCAGGCCAATAAATTATTCGCATGGCCAGAGGAAGTCATTCCCCTTGGAAGGTGAAAAACAGTGCTACGAGCATCCTGGAAGTAGCTCTTTTGAGTCACGTACTGGACACACGTAAATCAAGGAAGCCTGCACAATTTGAACGCTCGGACCAGTTTAAAATGAAGGAATTTGATCATCCTGCGACCAACATGAACTACACGAACTTGTGTGTGTGTGTGTGCAAGTAGAATTAGGCCACATCAGAAGTCCTCCACCCACCTGCGCCGCGGGGAGGCCATAATTTGGGAAGGGAATTAATTATAAGTCATTCTACTTGTAATTATCGCTCGAAGCAGAAGCCTATGGGCCTCAGCCGAGGCTACCTTGTGGTTACAAAATCCGTAGTGAATTCGTGAGCGAATCCACCCAGGTTACTGTTACAAGGTACTAGCCCAGGTTAAGGTTAAAAGGTACAAACCAAGTTACGAGTCCATGGTACCAAAGGTTATCCCTACCAACCATACCCTATTAACCAGGTTACCTTACCAAACCAAACCATTTCCTATCACTCAGTAACCCATTCCATACCACACACCCCTTAAGCAGAAGATGTATTCAGCAGGGTCAACTCACTTCATCCTTATCTGTGATGTGCATTGAGTCCAGGGAAGCAACCTCTGCCACCCTCTGAACCCATAGAACTGTTTATGCTACCTAAGTGCTGGGGCAGACCAAACCAAGAGAGTCCGAACACAAATCATCTCCGCAGCTACTACGGCCTTGGGAGAGATGAGTATTAACATCTACCAGCAAAACTATCATAGAAGAGATCTCCTGGTCCGTGTGATGACCATAATAGTTGTTTTGTTTTTTTTAACAGTAGAGCTAAACTTTTTTTCATATTTATATGTACATTCAGATATGTGAGAATCTATACCCTCTTATTCAATTTAACAACAGCGTTTGTTGTTATTTTTCTTGTTAACTTTATTTGGGCTATATTTGGTTTTAAACATAAATCTACACCCTGGGGGCTGAGCCATAATTAAACTAACTTCTAGTGGGTTGGGATATTTTAATTAATGTGGCTGGACACCAAATCTCCTCTCTCAACCTTATGTTCTTTACATAGTCCTTTTGTAGGATTCCTGAGAGAGAATTTATCGTCCAGAAAATAACCACACAGGATCCACGTTTCAAACTTGGTGTTCTTTTTCTTCAGACGTGTTCCATCAATCGTCAGATGTAAAATGTCGGTGTTAGCATGAGGTAAGACACCTTGACTAGCGTCAGTCCATACTTTTGCTGGTTTCGTTATTACACCGGTCAGTCCATCAGGATCACGGTCATCGCTTTACCTGACTCGAGATGTGCTACTTGTTAAGTCTTATAGTGGACGATGACCTGACTGTTTCCTAAAGAGATGTCTCAACTACTACCATCTATGTCATCTAATTCGTGTTCTCGCTCTCTTTCTCATTTGCTTTATCTATTAAATGTGTGGTATTTTTTTTTCTTTCTGACATCACCAACTTCTCCATGTGCGCTGAACGGCAAATCCCTTGCTGCGAGAAGCAAAGTTACCGAGTTACGTACACTGAATTCTTAATAACTGCTAAAAATTGTTGAATTTTGTCAGCGAAAGCACACCTTCAGTGCACTTGCTTGACATTATTCGAGATACATGACGGGGTGTCTACATTTAAGCAGGAGATGAAGATGAAGTATCCGTATGACATCATCATCATTAACTTTTCATTCCTTATGGAGGATGAAACCACAACTACAGCTGGTCCCCTTGCAGGAAGCCTGCACTAACAAATTTATGTGCTCTTGCAGTAGTTGTAACAATTTCTTTAGAATTTCAGACAGCAAGGTCTTTTATATTACGACATGCGCCCTAATATAGCTGACTGGGGTGAACGGGACGCGCCCCTTTTAAACGAGGCAAAATTTTGTTAAAAAAATAATTACGTGCTGATGTTCTGAGCCCCATACACAATCTCATATTAGTCACCTGTTACGACATGCTTGAGGAATCAGTAGTCCTGTTGTTCCTGTGTTTCCTCACAGACCCCCAGGTACTACACGTCTTTATCATCATTTCCGGTAAGCTTCCCAAGTTGTACATGCTCTCAATAACTTCTTGCCCAAGATTTCTTGTCTTGTGCCATTCTCTCAGGGCAGTTTCATGTCTTCATTCATTGGCTCTCAAGTTAAAGTTACCACGTTCCGGGATTTAAACGTCACGCTCAAGTCTGCCCAGCTGTAAATGGATACCTGACTCTGCTCTTGAGTTAGTGAAGGCCAAGGCAGAGAGAAATGGAATTGTTTAACTTGTAGGTGAAGCCTTTAACACTTCACTCCACTACTTCTAAAATAATGTTAAGAAGAAGAGAAACTTGATGAAGAAAAAGAATATCAAATAATATAACATCACGAGGAACAAAAAGATGAAGACAGGCTACCAATTCGTGCAAGACAGAAGCGTTATAATGTTTGACGTCACACATATCATCTCCATAGAGTTGTTTCTCTGTTGAAGGCAAGCACAGACAATGACTGCATTAATATTCACCGCCATTCTCCTTCTGACGCCTCTAGTCTATACTAACAGAGACGGTAGACGGTGGTCATAATTACTGCCTACTCAAACAAAGTCAACTCTTGGAGGAGGGACAAGGACACCTCCAGTCAGCTTTAACATTACTTCATGCGTCATCTAAAAACATTTCTACTTTTTAACGACTTAGCTCAAGGCTTCTTAAGCCTTTTGGTGCCATGGACTCTTTTAATTGTTCGCTGAAGGCTATCGATCCCGTCTTGGAAAAAAAGGTGTGCAAAAAAGCACAATTGAAAATGTTGCATGCAAATAACACATTTCACTACAAAGAAAAATTGTTGAGCTTACAAATAGATGAACTAAAAATATAAAAACAACCTTAAAAAACTTATATTTCTTTAAATATAAGAATCTTCGATAATTCCTTGAATAAAAGCTTTGGAGAAAATAAAATTCAAATTTACACGAGGCCAGTGAATCACAAGTTAAGAAGCCCTGGCTTTGAGAATACAACAGGCAAGGGTCAATAATATCTTATCAGACTCAAGAGCTTCATTACTAACTCTGTGTGTACCCTTCCTCTGACCACCCCACTTTCTCTTCCTCTCTGTCTCTCTGTCTCTCTGTCTCTCTGTCTCTGTCTCTCTCTCTCTCTCTTATTATCCTTATCTTTCTATCACCTCTCCCAGCAGCTTTCCTGCTCGATTGTTCCTCGAGGTACACCCCCCACCCCATGCTGGTACATGGTAACTCTTTCCCTCCCCTCCTGTCCAAGATTTTTCTAAAGTCTGGAACTGACCAGGGACTGACCACGCAGGCATTCAGTTAGCATTAAAGTTCATAAGCACCGTTGCCATGGAGACGACACTTGCCGGCGTGTTATATGTAATAAAATAGAAATGTAATTTCTGGAATAATTGGAACCTTGAAAGTGGCCCTGTGAAAATTGGAAGTTTCCTATTTTTATTTTGTCTTCTTTATTTACACGGGAGGGTAAAGATTTATAAATAAGGGGTAGGGATACTCCACTCTTCAACTTTTGAAAAAAAAATTTTCACCAGTCGGGACCGTTTTCCACTTGGGTAAGTTTAACTAACGGCAGTGTCGCCTCTTTAGTTTGGGCACTTGTAGGGCAGTACATATGGAGCAAGTCGGAATACTTATGGAACACGCTGCACTATTTGTAGCTGTATAGTTGATTTCAGCCTGTGAAAGTTGTAGTTTTCAGTTGTTGTTGTTATTGTTGTTTCACTAGGGCTGTTCAGCTTCACGCTCTTTTGCAGACAATGCCAAGTTGAACACTACACAGAAGGTCTAGGCTTTTCCTGTGGTTTTTCTGCCATTCCGAAACGTGCTGAGTTGAAGTCATGAATATGTAAGGGTGTAATTAGTCTCACTGACAGAATGCACTTCCACATCTGTATATTATAGCATTGTGCTTAGCTGGTGGTCATATAAGGATGATAGCTTTCAGTATGTATGTAGATTAGGATTTCCCTTTCTACAAAAAGCCGGTGCTACATTAATTTGTAACAAAGACAGAATAAATCTACAGCTTCTTTAGGCATGTCGTACATGGCGACTAAAAATATGAGGTTATGCATTAGGCTGACAACCTCATCATGTAACACACATTGATACATAAACCATTGTTGTAAGAGTATGAGAATGCAAGGGGACCACGAACGGAGGTGGCTCCATGCTTCCATAAAGAGCCAACGGAAAGTGATGATGATGATGAACCACGCGTATCGCATGTGTGTTACCCTGAGCCGAAAGAGGAGCAAGCATGTCGTTGAAGACGAGTAACGAGGATTGTGCTTGGGGCTCGTTACCCCATCTGGCCAAATCTGAAAGCCAAGAAACCTTCAATAAATATGAACAAGTGATACAGAAGCACGTAATTCAGAAACACCAGTGGGACAAAGTCTGAAGAGAAGATACTAGCGTTGTAAAGGGCACACAATGGGAAAACAGGTTTATAGCATTACAATGCAGTTTTCATTACGAAACCCCCATGGTGATGCAAAAAGAGGGTGACCAACAACAACAACAACAAACGCATGGAGAAGAGAATTAGGTGTGGACATCAAGACAATAAAGAAGACAAATAAAGATCTCTAACAGATGGCGCTGGACAGGGGGTTTAGCGTGTATTTATTGAAGGTTTGTACTTGGTGGAAACTGAATAAATGAGTGAACCACAAGCATTAGCAATTACACGTTATGCCTCTGGATAGATATAGAAATAAATAGGTAGCCAGATAGACTGACATACAGACAGACCGACAGACAGACTGACCGACTGATATAAAAACAGACAGACAGACTGACTGACTAACTGATATGTAGACAGACTGGCAGACTAATTGACTGACAAATAGACACACAGACAGAATTATCTTCTTTGTACTTAATCGATATGTGTGCATACAGCAATAAACGCGAAATATTTGTTCAGTGTTTATTGTCTCTCAGTCTTTCAATCGTGTGCTGCCTTTTTTTTCGTAAGGCAGCGATCCACCCCCGCTATCTACATTGCCAGTTAGAACAATGATAAATTCTGAAAGAATTGTATGCTTAAATTTATTTAAAGCGAGATTACCAGTACTGCTTTGCAATAGCTCAGATAACCATAGCAACAAAACTTTTTTTTTTGGGGGGGGGGGGGGGGGGGGAGAAGAGGAGGGGGGAGAGAGACGGAAGTAATCTCTATCCAGTGACTAACAGAACAATGATGTATTCTGAAAGAATTTTATATTTAAATGTATTAAAACGAAGTTATTAGTACTGCTTTGCAATAGTTCACATAACCAAGTAACACTTTTTTTTTTGGGGGGGGGGGGGGGGGGGGGGCGGAGGAGAGAGAGAGAGAAGAAGGAAGTAATTTCTATCCAGTGACTAACATAACATTAAGAAATCTCTTGTAACTCTAAATTTTGACACTTTACAATGTACCACGATAGAGGGTCGCGTTCAAAATTTCAGCTCTCTAGGACGTCTGAAACCTCATGAAACTAGGGCTCAAAGATTTGAAACATTCAGACAACCTTCATTTCAAATTAAATATAGTGTTTAATAAAAATAAAAATAAAAAATATCGTTATTTCCATTGCTGAGGCCCGCTGGGTGGATCTTAAGGGCTGAGGAATAAAGGTTGCTTGCCCATTGCTGTCGCCACGCAGTGTGCAGAATAGGTTTTTATTTTCACACAAAATAGAAAAAAAAACTAGACCTTACCGTAGTTCCAACCCTTGTACCAGACTTCAGAGGCCAGTATCCTAACCACTCGGCCACCCGCTCCCCTTTATAACAGTGTTTGATCATAGAGTTTTATAAATTCAATAAGATAGTTGCCTGCAGTGACTTCACTGACGAAAAACGGATGAAATATAGACTAACGCTAGGAAAGAACATACACCTTGCACAAGAACAGAACACGCAACTACCAGCGTCGCATGACAACACAGGCAGAATAAAGAAAAAAATTAAATTAGATGTCATTGTTGATTATTTGTGCTTACTTTAATACATAAGGAAGGTATACAATTCTTTTAAAATCTTTAATAAAACAGTAGAGAGGTTCTGCATTAGTACATTCAACTAATAATCACCATCATGACTCCTCAGACCCCTGTGGATTATAGGAGTTCAATCAGCTCATGTCAAACCCTCATGTCCATTCTATTTTGTTTCAAAAGTTATCATTTCTATGTCTCCAAATCTATTCTTTAGAATACGCAGATGACTTTGCACTATTTGCATACTCACAGCAACACATCCGAGAGTAACAGAAAAGGAAATGTCCTAATTGTCCTCCTTCCACACAACCTGCTAAGGAAAATTCTTCGAATTTTCTGGCCGAACACAATCACCAACCAAGAACTGCTAACTCGGAGCCACGAAGAAGGCATGCGCACTAGCACAGCAGGTAGACGCTGGAATTGGGTTGGTCACATCCTCAGAATAGACCCTGACACCATCACCAGAATCGCCATGCTATGGACTCCAGATGGAAAGCGAAAGCAAAAACAGTCAAAAGCCACCTGGCGGAGAACTGTGGAAGCAAAGATGCTGAGCATCAACCAGAGCTGGGGCACCACACGAAGGATGGGGGCCGACCGAGCAAAGTGCCCTACAAGAGGCCTTAGGCGTGATGGTCACTGATTGCTTTGTCAGTGACCAGCCAAGGACCAAAGACGAAGAAGAAATCTCTCCTCCGCAATAATAATAATAAATTCTTTAAGCACCAAACACGGCGCATAAGGCAGAAACCAGTGCTCTCCAGGTTGTTCGTTGTGACGCCACTCCTCTTAGCTCTTGCACATTGTTTAATCCCAACGTTCTTCCTTCTCTTATTATTGTTCTTCTGAGTGTTTCTTTTGGTCTTCCTTTTTTCCTCTTACCCTCAGGAACCCAAGTGAGTGCCTGCAATGGTATTCTGTTGTTTTGCATTCGTAGGACATGACCGATATATGACCATCGTCTTTTCCTTATATAGTTGGAGACATATTTCTGCCTAGAGTCTTCTCTTATTTGTCGATTAGTCTTGAATTCTTTCCAACCGCAATAGTAGACCAAATAAACAACATTAGAATAGCGACATGCAAATATTCTGGAACATATCGGGCACATTTTACTCGTCAAACTAAACGTAAAGCCAATTGATGCATATTTGATAAAGTTTACCCACTGACATTTGATTGCCTAGAGGACAATTAACAAATGTGTCATAATGATGTAATATTGGCTATAGTCTACATCAAATAAGAGAACGTTAATATAATTCTTGGAGATTTCGATATCAAAGTTGGGTACGTGATACGGGGTTTACTCCCCTTGCTCTGCAGTGATGGTCTAACAATGACCAAAACTTAGAGTAGCTAATGAGTGTCTTCAGAGGTATCTACCTTCGCTCAAGAATACTCAAGAATACTCCTGGCAGTTGTAGATAGAAGGATGATAATGCTTCTATCTCGAGGGGATCTTCATAAAATAATTCAGAAATCAAGAACAATGCTGAATTGGACTGAGCAATTGTTAACTTTGTATATGCCCGCCGCCTTTCATGAATAATTATTATGTATTTTAGCTCGTTCAGGACCCCGACTGATTTAACTCAGTAAAATATTACTTAAACAGTTCTGTTATAGGTATTTAAAATGACAGACATACAGGTGCAGTTCATCCAAATGACTAAATCAACTATAAATTTGTATATTTACAGATAAAAAAATGTAATTGTCAATTATCGCTAACAATTGTACTCGTAAAATAAATAAGCGTGGGGTGAATTTAGATAACATCTTTAAAATTTCCTCACAGGCGATGGTCTGATACGAAAAAATGTTTTCTGGTTTGAAAATAGAGTGTTCACTTGGCAGCTTTGAATGTGTACTTAGCTGCCAGTAAAATGTCGGTTGGTTTCTGCTGCAGCCGATGCTTGTTCTTTGCAGATTATAGACTGGTTCACTCACGTCACTGGTCAAGTCCGGTGGCAGCAATACGTCCCTCGTAGTGTCGTGAGGTAATTACGAAGACGGTCCAGCGTCTGTTAAGACCCGTCTGCTGTAGGTGTCTAACTTTGACTGCGGCCACTTATACCACTCACTTGTTCTACAGATAGCACCCCAATTGGTACCACCAATTAGTATCAAGAAAAAATGAGAAACAAATACCCTCCTCAGTATTGGGTTTTCTTACACAAAATCAGGTGCTCGCACCCCCCTTTCATTCCACCATCCCAATCACCTCAGAACTTTACCCTCTCTTAGCATTAATATTAATCCCAGTGGGCGGAAAACATCCATTGCATTTATATTGAACACGTTTACATTTAAATTTCGACTGGTTGAAAAGGTTAATATAATACGAATGTACATCATTTCTATCATCATCTACTCCCTGCTCCATATGGAACTTGAGACTGCATCTGCTTTTGGTTCTCTATGAGAAACTCGCATAAAGCAGTCACCAGCTCTTGCAGTGGTGGATCATGAAATCATCATTCTATGCTGTGGTTGCCAGTCTCGTATGACTTGGACATTAACTAGCAATTTTCACAAGTTAATAAATGCAAAAGTTAGAATTATAAAATATACAACTTACTCCAAAATGTTTTTTGAGAATACCGATTTCTGGCTCAGAGAAATAGTTAAGGCAACTTGTTTAAGATGCCTCTTACACGTAGTCTGTGTGTGACCGTTTAAGTAGGAAGGAGTGGACGGGAACAGCACTAAAAGTCCAGGCTCGTGTGACAGTGTATATCGTGATAGTGGATTTTGTGGAAAGGGATGTAAATCTGTATTTTACTTTATATAAGGGAAATAATCCCAAGACTTTTCTTATTGTGTTTCTTCTGGTAAATACTGGTTAATCACCAGAGGTAGTAATTCCAGAAGGGAGGAACAACCCAGGTAATTGGTAGATCTCATAAGTGCCTTGATGGATTCTAAATTTGATCTTGAAGCGTTGAATATAATTGGCAACTCAAACAGTCAAGTGAAACTTCACTAGAACAGATTACTTGAAGGATCCAAATAGTTACATAAAAGGGTGTACTTTATTCAGTTCGTTTGATGAAAATGCAGTGGCAGTTCGATAAGAATTTCTGGTGGGGGAAAGCAATACTGCCAGCTTTAGCCTCTAAGACGAAAGGCTTGCGGAGTTTCTTATATACTATAGTCGTTTTGTTATCTCTGTGGAAATCCTAACGAAATGAAAATGCGATTCGAGACTTCAATTATAACTAAATCGAACTTACTTCAGGTGGAATGAACCACACACATAATCGTGGCAGGGGTTAGTGCTGGTTCACTTAACCATCCTGGATGGTAGAGGATCTCATAGATGGATATTATTATCCAAACCGTAGGAGTCAAGGGCTTTTTCGTTCAATAGTAGTCGTAGCGCCTGGTTGCTCCAAACCTAAACTAAAGAACGCCCTATGTTGATTTGACTCTAGCATTGAGTTACTGCCTCAAGCTTTCTCTCTCTCTAATCTAAATGTTTTCCGGTCTGACTTGTATGTAGGCCACACAGGGTTTGATGACATCACGGGTTCATGTGTGTCAGGACTGATGATGTCATTGATTCTTGACTAGTGGTTTATTTATCTAACTAGTCATTCATAAAATACTTTACTATAAGGCTAACAGTTGTAGCTACTTAATAGTCTACCCTGTTACATGTGGTATTACTTTGCAAACAGAATCCCACTATGACTTAGTGTTCAGGTTCCTAGGATTCCAGGCTTTCCGTATTAATGAAATTAGAGTTTTCCTGAGATACATGTTCACAAGATGCTCAAACACGTTGTCCGGTCCTTTAAAGTGGAATCCTGATCCTATTCCTTACTTTGGCTCGTCTGTCTGTCTTCTTGACGAGTTGAATTTCACAGGGCGGTAAACTCACATGGCGCTAGGTTATAAGGCAACATCCGGCCCACATCCAGATTGCTACTATATGACAAAACTCCAATCAGAAATGTTATATTTTTACATATCAAAGGCCAAGCCAATAGCAAGCAAGCGCGTATATTTCACCTGTCTCACGACAAATTCCTACATATCAAATGCAAAAATAAATGTGTGGTTTACAATCGCCATATATGTATGCCAGCTTCCATCTATTATCGATCATGTTTACACTCACGGCTTCAAAATTATCACAAGTAATCTCTTTCAAGATGGATAATTATTCTTCCGAAAGTCTTGTCCGCTCACGATTATCTCATTTACCTGGTCTAGTCAACAATGACAACCTGCTCAGACAGGACTATCTCCAGTTGATAAGATAATCGAATGCAGTCATCCCAAAGTTGTTTACTTATTAATCGGCCGCTGGAAAATGTGTTACACATTAGTAAAAATCCACTTCTCTCTTCGGATCCCCTAATCAGCAAAAGATGGTCGCTGAAGTTCCAACATAACAATAATTGAGGGAAAGGAGTGCAAACAATGAATAGAAAATACCAAATACTGTCAGAGGTGGGATAAACTAAAGTGAAAAGCACCGAAAGAATTATAGAATGGCACATGTAAATGTGACGTTCGAGGTTATTCTGTCACAGCACAGGAAAGTTAAAGATGTTCTGGACGATTACGGATTTGGAGAAAGAAATGAGAGATGAGACAAATTAATAAGGTAAAGGCAGTCCAACAGAAGATACTTCCGTAGGGGAGAGATGTGTTAGACACTTCACTTAAACTACGTCTCAGCTTTATGCGGAAATGGGGGGGGGGGGGGGGGGGGGGGGGGGGGGGGGGGGGGGGTGGTGACCGGTTCCCTTTCTCGCTGCCTTTGCTTTTCCTAACTGACGAGCAAAGTGGAACGTAACGCTATCAAGTTTGAACCTGGAAACTTTGCCTCGAGAAGCAAGCTTCTAACCACTCTGCCACTCGACATTCATGACAAATTAAAATTGTGGGGAATAAAATGTAGTTTCTAAAATCTGTCTGATCTCTTACAATCTCTCTGGGTAATAAAAGGAATTAAAATACGGAAGATGGTGAGAAACGTGAGAAATCGGGAGAGAAAGAAAGAACAAGAAAGGAGGCAAGTAAAATGCATCGTCGGTGAGGTGAATAAATAATGTCACATTATCGTTATGAGAAGACAGAATTAGGAAGTACTTAAGACAAATACTTAATTCTCAGTTATCTCTCTTTCTCTGTATTTATGGTTTTATCTGCTATTTACCTCATATCATTTCTTTGTTATTTCTATGGCAGTATAACATAATTTTACCAGATCACGTTTTCATTTTTACTCGTTTTCGTGAAATCAGCTGTAAATGCCCTATGCACTTTTTTTTTTCATTGTACCCTATTTCCATTTTCCTCTGCTTAACAGATTTTCACAAATCTCGCTTCTACTTTTGTTCGGTTATTTTTTCCTTTGCGCTTTTTAACCTTTTTGTTTCAGCGCATTTAGTGTTTTCCTTTTTATGTCCTTTTCGTTGGTTTAGAGAAAAAAGGGGCATAAATCAATATTCCCATGAATCGCAACAGAAAAATAATAAATAGACAAAAGGTAAAGCCCTTGGGAGGAAGATAATAATGTCAGGTACTTGGAGTTTAAATAAATCAACAAAAAAAAAAAAGAAGGGGGATATGAAACGCTACCATAGCATGTTATCACAGAAAGAAGATTAAAGAGAGAAATTAATATCAACATGACACAAAAATGACAAGTTTTAGGTTTCAATAGATTTGGAAAAAATAAATACTAAAATTAAGTGTAACCAAGGCCAACTCTAACTATTAATCAAAGAGATGAAAGATTAATTATATACGTTTTGAGTTATAATTGAAAGTCGACATAGACACAACAGCCTGGTGTTTGTGAAAACGACTGATCGAACAAATTTTAGGAAGTATGAGATGTTGATTTTTTTTTTTTTTTTTTTAATTCCTGATTTAGTCCGCGTGTGGCGGCGTGGCAAGCTGTCATAAAAAGTCTGTCACCTGCCGAACTCTTTTCTTTCTGGTTATGCTCCCTTATGGTCCGCATCTATTTTGACATTAATTTACCTGTACACATGGCTGTCCACCGCTCCCTCATGCATGTCGTATGAGGCAATTATTTGACTTTGCACATGGGGCTTGCGATATGACTGAGGTAGTCGTAGTCCTGTTCTTTCTTTGCCTCCCGCGAGACCCCCCCCCCTCCCCCCGGAGCAACATGGCACCGCAATGTGTAGACGACTTATGTTCCTTTATTGGGCGTATATGTAAGCGTGCAGACGACGTCTTATATCACCCAGGTGGGAGCCGCGCTGGTGTAATGGCTTCGGCGTTGTACTGGCGACCAGGTGTTCATGGTTCAAACCCGGGCGTCGGCGTTTGAAGAAATGTTTACGGCCGGAAATTTGACTGAATAGCCTGAACGGCTCCTGTGATAAACCCTCTGTGGATGGGAAGGAGCGAAGCTCCTGACCGGGTTGGAAGGAAAGTCCTCAGGTTCCCCAGCCTCGCAATGACATGTCATTGGGCCGAAGGGCTGAAAGCCTAAGTGCCGCTGGTTAAGAAAAAAAAAAAAAAAAAAAAAAAAAAAATATCACCCAGGTATTAGCAGCGCATGATGAGAATTGTTTTCAAGCTGGGAATGAGTAAAAAGTTGCAGACAGTTGTGTTGTAGCGAAGTGTTAAAGACTTCACCTAAACCAAGTCCCAGGTTTTTGAAGTTGGATGACTAGGGCCATTTCTTGTTGCCGTTACCTTTCCTAGCTCAAGTGCAGAGTCAGGTACCCATTGTTACAATTACGTAGTGAAAATGAGTACCTAAGATTATTTGCCAGTTCGGATTTAGTGCTGATGTCAAATTCATTTGTTGACGTAACATATATCTGTTCCAAGTGGTTGCGACTACTTTTATTCCCCGTTTGGCGCTGTCCTGTTTAGCGCTGTTTCGTTATAGCGCTCTTACAGATATGTATTCAGTTTTATATACCCTTTTCAAAATGTCAACAAAAAAAGAGTCCACGTTTGCAAATGCACGTCGCAACACTCAGATCTTTCTTAGAGCGGCCATCGCCGCCTACATTTATATAGCTATTCAGCGTACTTGAAACATACGCCCTCATGGCTCTCAACCAATCTAAGATGTCTTCTTAGAATTTGTAGTGTAATTATGTCTTAGTTCAAGCTTTGTCTGGATCACTTGTGCATAGTGCATACATTCTAGTTCTCTAGCAGATTTGTTCCATTGTTTTTCGTTAATCGTGTCTAGAAAACAGTCCTCCGATTCTAGTGGTTGAAGTGTATCTAAGGTGCAGGGAGAAAGAGTTTGTTAGGATGTAGAACTGCAGTTATAGAAGTGGGCTGAAGCTAGTGAGCGTCAAGTGCTTCTTTGAACTTGGTTACGTCCACGATTTATTTAAAAAACGCAGACAAGATAAAATCTTCTGCAATGACGGTATCGAAGGGGTCAGCACTAGAGATGACTCGTTCAAGGAACCATCTCAATACACATCTGAAATTACAGTCAGTTCTCGACGCCTACTTTAGAAAAAAGCTGAAATTCGAGAAATACACACAGCTCGATCCCTCTAAGACAGTGGTTCCAAAATTTTTTTATGTGGGCTGCACTTTCGGAATGAAAATTTGCTCGAGTACGCCGAATTGTTTACTGATAAATACCTTCAAAAACAAAAATCAACTTCCAGCAGTAAACTCTTATTTATAGTTTATATTATTTTAAAACTATTTTTTATTATTATCAAATTTTGTTTGATTTAAAATTAAATATATTAATGATTAAGATAAGAAACCTTCTGGAAAATTCTACAGGTTTCTATTTGTTATGATTAAAATTTATAACGATTATGTGTGGAGTATCTTCAGCTCGACAGAGCTCCATTTCTTATATTTTATTACGGATTGACTCAAATAAACGGAAATGACGTCATACCGGGATAGTACGGTAGCAGACGCCAATTTGAGCAGAAGTTTGGTTTTGTCGTCTGCAAGGGAGAGATGTTGATTGTGTTTTAATGCGAGAGGACGCATATGTGTGTGCTCCTGCAGTCTACTGTGTTTTGCCCTGAGTTTTACCACCACTAGGGCACCAATATACTCATTTGAGGTGTCCCTAGCTTATTTGTATGACAGGGAGTACTTATTCAATATTGTGTCCAATGTATCAATATATTAAACTGTTGAGAATGCAAGGACAGCGTCTCCATAGGGGAACCGTCTGCCTGACGACATTATGAAGACTGCACATTACTACCTTTGCCATTGGGCTTGAACATATTATTATACGTGATGGAGCTATGTAACAGTACCTGAATAAATTGTATCTCGTGAACTGTGAAGTACCATGGGTGGGTTTAAAAAAAAAATCGAAAAAAGGTGATTCGTCTTACGAGGACAAAAGACAAAGAAAGTAGTCTACGTTACGGCCACAAGGCCTTCGTCAGGAAAAGAAAGAAAGTGAAGGCTAGATAGGAGACATAAGAACTTAAAGAAATACAAAAATAAATAAAAATAATAATAATAATAAAAATAAAATCTAGGTACTTCCCTGAAGGCGAAGCATGGCTGAAAAGGAAGTGACTTCTGACCCCGGAAGTACACAATACATACTAAGAAACTAAAAACTAAAAAACGAAACTGAACAAAAAACTACCCAAATATAATAAAAGTGGGGACTGGAAATAGAAGAGGACAGAATAAGTAGGAGATAAATGAATATGAAATAAAAAATCAAGACAAATTAGAAAACGTGTACATCCATACATATTATGGAGGATGGCATAAAAATAGAAGAATAGGATAAGAGTGGAAAGAGTCCAAATAGAGCAAGAGAGGAAAGGGTGACCTCGGACAAAGGTGTGGAAAGTGTTGAGACCGGCTGGTTTTAGACACCCCCTCTGAACTGTGAAGAGGTGTTACGCTTATATTGGCATTCAAGTTGATACGTGTCTGTCGACATACCGTTATGTGTTTATTTGGCGCGGACATTGTTCCGCTTATTATATTACTACAACTGATGGACGTCACGCATCACTATTCATATATGTCCCATATTATATCACATTTAGCGAAATAAATAAAAGAAATAGGAAAAGGACATCCATATTTATTTTTGGCACTTGAATTTTTTTTTTTTTTTTTGTATGTCTCTAAATTCTTAATTTTCTTTGAATCTTCCCGTCACACCAACCATCTTTTCGCGCCAAACCAGCGTTGCGCGCATTGTTTAGTGTAACCTCCCGCCGTTACTGTGAGATGTCGCTGATTTACTGACACAATAATTTATTCATGACATATCATTCAATAAAGGTTAATTATTGTACTATTAGTATGTGTATGACACTCATGAATTATTGTATGCATGATGTACAACAATCCCTCCGTTTAATGCTGTTCTTGTAGCGCTTTTTCGATATAACGCTGTGTCTACTTTATGCCATATGCCCGTCATACACTTTAAAACATTCGATCTTACGCTGTACGCCTAATTCCGTAGGAGGCAGGAATATAACTTTCAAATTCATTTAGGGAAGTGGGATGGCTAAGAAGCATTGTTATTGCCAGGATAATGAAGCATGACGCCCCAATTAAATGCAGTTCTATGGTAATACGTAACATAAAACAAGATCTTAATTGCTACAATGTGCTTCTTGAAGATAAACAGGTGGCAAAGCAAAGCAAGCTCAATTGTTTTTTTTTTTTTTTTTTTTTGTAAAGTATCCTCCAACATCTTCTTCCCACATTGCCCAAGTAACCATACTTTCTACATCTAGAGCCAGAAAAGCATTTTCAACATCTACAAAACCTTCTGTCAACCAGTCGTTTGATGATGAAGACAGCTCTGCTGTGACAAATATAACCACAAGCGACGCAAATAGTAGCGATTAAGCCTTATAGTATTTTTAATATATTTTTTGTAAGTACAGTACTTATATAAAATTGTGTTTTTGTTTAGTATGTTTGAGAATTATATATAGTTAATAAAGATTTAGTTTTATTTTTATATCACATTTACTTAATTTTTAAACAGCTTTCTGTAACTATCGGAACGAATTAACTTGTTATCTATTAAATATTACGGGAAATCAATTTTCGTTTAGCGCTTTTTTGGTTAGCGCTCAATTTTTCAAGAACGAATAAACAGCGCTAAGCGGGTGATTGCTGTATTCTTTATCTCGGGTTAAAAATGTAGATATCCTATCAGGATTGCCTTTCCGTTTATGCTAAGTTATAATGACCCTGTACAGCGCTGTATTCCAGGAGCGCATTCTGTGGCGTATTACTGTATTTACTTGAAGCAATCAATCTGTACCCACTAGCTCCCCACGGAGCATAGACCTTCAACAAATACATGCCAAGTCCTCCTGTCACGTGCCATCCACTCAAGTTCTTTCAATGTTTTCCTTATCATCTTCACTTCTGTCTCCAGTTCTCTTCTCCATGTGGTTTTTGGTTCTACCTCTGCATCTCATCCCCTGTGGATTCCAGAACAAGGACTGCCTTGTAATGCTATCAACAGGTTTCCTCAATGTGTGTCCTATCCATGGCCGGCGTCATCTTTTCATCTCGAGTTCCACTGGGACCTTGTCTGGTTCTTGTCATCAGTTCTACATTACATTGGTGACTTTGCCATACAATTTCAATGCTTCAGTCCTACACAAGCACCCATTTATGAAAGTTTAACTTTTTGGTTGTTGTTTTTGTTGTTCTCCGTGTTTCAGAGCCATACAATAAGACTGGCTTGACATTTGAATTGAAGAATACTGTCTATCATTTTAAGGAATATTCTTAGAGTTTTTGTTATTTTCTGCACTTTACACTTACTTTTTTAAAGATTCATTTTTCGTTCAATAAGACTTCTTTGTAAAGTCGTCTTTCACTGACTTTTTTTAAGATTAATATTTTGTTCAATGAGTCTTTTTTAATTTCATTGACTTTTTAAATGATTCATTTTTCGCTCAATGAGTCTTCTATTTCATAGATTTTTTTTAAAAGATTCCTTTTTCGTTCAATGAGACTTCTTTGTAACATCGCAATTGATTGACTTTTTTACAGATTCATTTTTCGTCCAGTGAGTATTCTTTGTAAAATCGTATATCATTGACTTAAAAAAAAAAAAAAATTCATTTTCCTTTCAACGAGTCTTCTGTATTTCATCGAAGTTTTAAAAAAAAATTCATTTTTCCTTCTATGAGTCTTCTTTGTAAAATCGTATTTCATTTACTTTCAGTTTTTCCATCCACTCTCCTCCACCCCCTTTCCCCCCAAAGTTGTCAGTATCACATTTAATGAGACTTTTAAGGCTTAAAAGAAAAAGAAAAAACGACAGACAGCCACAAAGGATGTTTTAAAAAATGCCACATTCTTTGCAAGCACGTGATCCCTCCACGTAGCCTGCAGCACGATCGTATATTAGTACATGAAAGTACTTAAAGCAGCGCTTTAATGATGCACCACCAAAGCTTCTAAAATTAATGCTCTTATCACTCATGTGCGGTGGGCAAGACCAACAGCCCACTGATGTTCCCTTTATCTGTTCTTTTAATACACAACTAATAACTTTGAAAAAAAAATGGTATTGGCCTGCGTGTATATGCGCGACTTCTTAATAAAAACAAACACGCAAATTTCAATGAATTTTCCCAACCTTCAATACCACCTTCCCCCCTCTCACGTTTTCACGTGAACTTTAGATTGCTATTTCATGATAACATGCAAAGTGTGACTCGCCTAGTTCCCGGGGTCTCTGATGAACGAACGAACGAATTTTATTTTCAAAGGGTTTAGAACTGGGCACGCAGGCCTGTCTAACATTCTTCGCTTCCTTTTTCTCGTCTTCCATACTGAATCCATTTACTCTCACATGTATCTGAAATATTATTTAAATAATAAATAAACAGAATAAAATACAATAAAATGAATATAGAGTCACAATAAATTAACATTATACAGTCACAATAAATCACCATTACCTTTTTATTGAACTGGTTAAATTAATTAATGGGAAGGACGTGCCTGATAAGTATTAACAAGGACATTGCTATTTGGTTGGAGATTTATGAGTTTTAGCCATAAGTCACTGTTCAGTCTGCTCCTTTGATTTGGGTGCGGGGTGGATATTGACCTCTTTGGGAGGGACCCCTGCAGTCTAGCACATCCGCTGCAGCGAGAGACATTTCATGGTGTTTTTTTTTATTTATTTATTTAATTTCTTGTATTGTAACAATTTCTTGTATTGTTCATGATGTTTTCCCGTGTGCATTGAGAGAAGTACGTGCTCTGAAATCGGGGAAAATAGAAGTTTGGAAACACAATAGAATGAACGTGGGTGCAGCTAAATCGGTGTCTAGCAAAAGGCCTTCTTCGGAAGGATATCCTCAATCTAGCGCTGGTCAAAATTACCGTTAAAAAGGGGTGTGGTCAGGGAATTTAAAAAACAAAAACAACAAAACTGTACAGTACTGCCCCTTTATAGTACCGGGGTGGAGGGTGGAGAGAAGAGAAATAAAGTGTAAGACCCACTCTTCCCTGAGGCATGTCGTAGAGGATGACTAACATGAGGTGGAGCACGGGGCTGGCAACCTCATCATGTAGAAGACATTGCAGCATAAACCACCTTCTCCATGGCATATTAATGCTTTCTGCAGGCCTCTTGTAAGGGGCGCAGCTGCAGTGGTGCGGACAGGAAAATGATGATGATGTGCAAGACTGGCTTTAAAAAGGCAGAGGGGGGGGGGCGCAGGAGGGGGACAATGAATAAAATAAAAGTATCCTCATTTTGTGGACCAGGGTAAAGAGAAGATGTCACACATTTCTAATTTCACTATTTAATTGTTCTAAAGAGACGAAGACAAATTAGGACTACTGCTGGACACCTTGCAGACGATTGTAGGAAAAAAGTCACAGAAAAAAAAACCACAGGTAAAAAAAAAAAAAGTCACAGGACAAAAAATCACACAAAAAAATGTCACAATAACAATCAGTAAAAACTTAGCTAACTGAATAAGTAGAGATTGTTTCGTATAAAGTTATCTATTATTTTATTCATAACGGCGGTAAGGCTAATAGTAACCATACCTTTTGGATAGACCATTCATACTAATTCACCACACATTTTTATGCGTCCAGCCATGCAAATTGTCGACAGTAATAAGCGTGGTTCAAAAATAAGCTACAATGGGTACATATACACCAAACATCTCACTCATAAAACCAAGTTGTGGTGGAAGTCTGTTATAAATATCCAGTGGTCACTATCGGGGCAGTAAGGTGAAAAATCTACAGTGAGAAAACCACAGATATGCCAGCCTTACCACCATGCCACAGATCAATCCTAAATCCATCTTGCCAAAGTTACGTCTAATGATGTTCAATAAATAATTGACTTTAACAAAATTGAATAGATCTTGTCTTTTCTGGGTTTTTTTTTTTTGGTCGTAAAGTGTGACTATTTGTCTTGTGACTTTTTGTCATAGCCAAACTTGTGAGTTGTCCGTCACTTTTTTTTCCTGTGACTTTATCTCCGCTCAGCTTGCAGACATCCTTCTCTAAGCATTCACGTGGTCTTGCACCGGTGGTTAATGTAACAATATTTATGCAATACATCATGAGGTCTCCAGGCCCATGCATTGCCTCGTCTTGTACGACGTGCTTCAGAGAGTAGTAGTTCTAATCTTTCTTTATCTCTTAAAACGACCCCCTAGGGCTCATCTGAACTAGCAAGTGAAAATGCGTGTCAAGAGGTGGAAATACAAATGAAATAGAAAATACAATTTACTTTCCGTGGGTCCTCTGTAAGACGAGAATCGTAAAGGTAATCCTATAGCAGATACTGCCTTAGCGGAGTGAAGTGTTAGAGACTTCACTATACTTGGTCTCAGCTTTATGATGTGGGATGACCGGTTCCCTTCCGCGCAGTTTTGCCTTCCCTCACTCACGAGCAGAGTCAGGCTGTCATTCACACCTGGTTTGAATGGAGAGTGACGCTACTTGGTTTAGAATCGGGTAACTTTGGGCCCAGAAGCAAGTGTTATAAACAAACTTGTTAATAATGTTATTTAATAATAAAATAAGGCAGCCTCATCCTACAAAGCAAATAGCTACAGAAACTACTATTGTAAGAGCATGTGAGAGCGTGATTAAAGCTTCCTGTGAGGGGACCGGCAGCAGTGATGGGTGTATGCTCCGCCAGAAGCGCAAAATGAAATTAATTAATGTTACCAAGCGTATAAATATCTTTATAATTATAACTTTTCTGTTTCTAGCTGTGGTTAATTATTTCACAGTCAACTGTTTCGCTCTATCAATTATATCGCGCGATCAGCTACTATCTTATCAACTTTATACTTACACCCTC
Source organism: Oreohelix idahoensis (assembly GCA_024509875.1). Taxonomy (NCBI): domain Eukaryota; kingdom Metazoa; phylum Mollusca; class Gastropoda; order Stylommatophora; family Oreohelicidae; genus Oreohelix; species Oreohelix idahoensis. The sequence goes on along the minus strand of JAMPIV010003467.1, from coordinate 76,763 downwards.
TATCTTCCTGTAGCACAGGGGTCCTCAAACATTTTTTATCCTTAATCGTCCCACAGGCTAAAATGTAGTAATTAAATAAGGAAATGAATATAGAGTCACAATAAATTAACATTATAGAGTCACAATAAATAAACATTATAGAGTCACAATAAATCACCATTACCTTTTTATTGAACTGGTTAAATTAATTAACGGGAAGGACGTGCCTGATAAGTATTAACAAGGACATTGCTATTTGGTTTAAGATTTATGAGTTTTAGCCATAAGTCACTGTTCAGTCTGTTCCTTTGATTTGGGTGCGGGGTGGATATCGACCTCTTTGGGAGGGACCCCTGCAGTCTAGCACATCCGCTACAGCGAGAGACATTTCATGGTGTTTTTTTTTTTTTTTTTAATTTCTTTCTTCTCCTCTAATATAGTCATTATAAACCGTAGGTCAGCATGGCCAAAGGGTCATTAAGGTCAGGTGAACTTGGCAAAAGCACAAAGCCTGGCTGTCGGACAGAAAACTGCTGCGTTAAGGTCATATTTCAACTTAGTACACCTCTAGTGTTCAAAGCGCCCTCTGGTCTGCACCACGAGAACAAAAAAAAGGGGGTTCAAATTTTGAACGAACATTACTAATTTCGATTCCGCAAGTAAAGAGACACAAATTCTACACACACACACACACACACACACACACACACACACACACACACACACACACACACAAACTGAACAAAAAGACAAAGAACAAAGAGAAATTGAAACGTGATGCAGAGTTTATCGGAAATGCTTTTTTTTTTTCCTTTACCTCCCTATTCGTTTTATTGGGCAGGTGCTTTCAATTTTCCGCCCCCCCCCCCCCCCCCCCCTTAACTTCATTCTTCTCTCCCCCCACACGAAGCACATATTGGGGATATTTCTTTTAGGGTAACCCCAGACTTCCCTTTATTTGTTCTATAAACGCTCGAGCGAGCTTAACTTGAGAACACGAAAACAGAAGAGAAAGAAAGAAGGACAATAAACAGAGACATTAGGGAGGGGCAAGATAGTATCAAAATAGACGAGACGATCATGTTTTAGAATTGTGATGTTTCCGTCTGTCTAGGTACATCTTTTCAATTGTTGTTCGCTTCTTTGTTTTTTGTGTATCTTAATTCACGGATTGGTTTTTGAAGTTTTCAAGCAACAGATGAAAACTAATACGGATCAAGAAATTGTTAGGAGTTTGGTTATTTGCTTTGTTTCCTTTATGAACATCTTAATTTTGAGAGTTTTTGACCATGTGAATTTGTTGAGAACTAAGATTACTTGACAATCCGATTGGTAGCGTGCTTAGAGCGCTTGCCCCTCCAGCAAAGTTACCCCCTTCCGAGATCGAGAACTGGTAGCTTAACGCTCCAGTCTACCCAGCAGTAAATGGGTACTTAACTCTGCTCTTAAGTTAGGAAAGGCAAAAGTTGTCCGTCTGTCTTTCTTTCTTTCTTATTTTCTTTCTTTCTTACTTTCTTTCTGTCGGTCTTTCTTTTTTTCTTCCTTACGAGTGACTATCCTTTGTCTATTTTCGTTAATTATTTACTGCCCCCAATCCTAGGGTTTCCCTCTTATTTTAACTCTGTTTACTAACATTCCTTACTTAGGCCACCCAATGCTAGCTTTTATTGTTCATATTCTTCTACGATCCCTTAATAGACACAGTTTAATGGCAATTGTCGCGAGTTTTTTTTTTCTTTTTTGGCATTTACTTGTAAATAGGAACTTTATCGCGCCATTTGAATGGCCCCAAGTTCGAACCAGTAACGCTTATGTTACTTTTCTGTTGTTATCTTCCTGTTTCTATCTTTCTTTGCTTCTTTCTTTCTTTTCTTTTATTTCTTTCTTTCTTTTCTTCTTGCGAGTTTCCATCATTTACTTGATTTTGTTAGTATATGACAGTAACCTAAATAGGTCTGGGACATGGACAACAAAAAAAAAAGCAAAAACAAAGAAATTACAGCCTTTGAATGAATGCTTGCGAAGAATAGAGGAATTAAAATGGTATTAAAATATTAACAATGTAGAAATGATAGAAAAAACCTAACAAATACTAGTACAACAAGACGTGAGGAAAAGAAGCTGGCGTTGGAAACTGAGGAAACTGTTAGCTTTACAAGGCAGTTTTGGTTCTGGAATCTCCGAAGTAATAGAAATAGAGGGAAGGCAACCCCCACCCAATGTAGAATGGATCTAGAGACAGACTTAAAGAAAACATAGAGAGAACTTCAGCAAATGTTACAGAACAGAGGAAGGGTAGTCATGAGCTAACAGAAGATCAAAGCTCCACATGAGATCACGGTTAATGACGAAAATAATAATGGTATATTAGTGAGTAGCTTTCCGTTCTGAGAAGAGTTTTTGTATTTACTGAATCTATAAGGCGTAGTTCCCGGGGGTCTCCGAGGAGGCGAAGAAAGAAAAGGCTTACTTCTACCCCTTCTTCTGCGTTCAGTTTGTAGTCATGCTAAATCTGCAGGCCTGTCGCCAGGACGAAATCCAGTCTTTACCAGGTTGGCGCGGCAGCCCCATAGCTTCTACTGGAGCTCAGCACCCATTGGCCAGGTCACACGTCGCGGGTCATCATGGGTTGGACAGTTCTGGAGAATGTGTTCTGGGGTCTGGATTCCAGTTCCACATGGGCATTCATTTGTGTGGGATATCCTAAGGCGATAGTGATGGCCAAGTAATCTGCAGTGGCCAGTTCTCAGGCGGAAAATGGTGGTCTGTTGGTATCTGTTTAGATGGTGGATTGGGTCATCTCTGCTGTAAATATCCCCTTCCTCCTTCCACTGATTTTTGTACTTGTTGTGGATGATGATTTTTGCTTCCCGATAGGGCAATGGGTGGCTGTATTGTTCAATTTTACTGCCACTTCTTGATAGAGCATGGGGCTGGAAATCTCATCATGTAAAACAAATTTAAAAAAAAACAACAACAACAAACAAACAATCAGCTTTGCAAGAGCATTTGACTGTCTTAAAACTCGTCTAGTTGCCCAGTAGTAGCCCTTTTCAGTCATAACTGACTATAGGAATACGCCCCTGAGGTGATAGCCCTCAGCTGTGATTTTGCCCTGTGTTCCTGTCAGCGTGTTCTTTTCTTGTTGTGAGAGCTTCTTTTTACCCAGTCTGCGGTAGCGCCGATGGGAGCCTTGGCACTTGGTGTGATCGGCAGCTTCATCCTTCCAGGTTGCTAGATTTATGTATGATGCCTTAATGTCTCTCTTACACACATCTTTGAACCTCAGCTGCGGTTGCCTGACTTGTGCCATCTGCTAGTTGCCCATAGGAAATATCCTTAGGGATGCGACCATCTATGCGGCGGACATGACCAAGCCAGTGTAGTCAGCGCTGTCTAAGCAGTGTATACATGCTCTGAAGGCCTGCACGTGACAACACCTCGACATTTTTCACTTTGTCATACCAAGAAATACTAAGGATGTGGAGTAGACACGGTAGATGGAAGGTATTGGGCTTTCTTTCTTGCTTAGCATAGGTTGTCCATGTCTCGCTGCCTTATAGAAGAGTGATGGTGATGCAGGCATTATATACCGCAGCTTTGGTCTTCATTGTGAGTTAGGAGTTTCCTCAAACACCCGTTGTGAGGCGGGCAAAGATGGCTTAACTCGTCCATGTGGTATGCATAAAAGGTAAACGTCATGGAAGTCCCAAAGCAGACACTGCCGCAGGGTAGTGAAGTGTTAGAGGCGTCCCCGTACTATGCCCAGCTTTATGAGGTAGGGTTTCTAGTTCCCTTCCTCGCTGCCTTTGTCTTCCCTAACTAAAAACTAATGTCAGGTACCCATTTATAAGTTTTTGTGGTTTTAAAATATTAGCAGGATGAGGTAACCGGCCACATGCCTAATCCTCCTTAATCGCTTTTACGACATGCATGGTAGGTCACACTGCTACTATTCTCCGCTCCTCTTTCGGAAGCCGGTAACACACAGGTGAATAAGACATTTAAAAGATCTTCAGCCGATGGCACAGGACAGGAAGACATGGCATAGGTTTGTTGAAGGTCAATACTTCTTCGAGAGCTGCAGAGTGATAAATGACCCATTTATATTTTGGTAGACTGGAGCGTCACGTTGCCAGATCTGGATTCCGGAACGCCGTAACTGTGTCGCAAGAGGAAATCGTTTCAACCGCTCAGCCAATCGAATGCTAGTGGCATAAATAGTATACGTCAAAATAAAAATGTATCCATTACGTCAAGAGATGGATAAGAAGGAGTCTATTATAGTGTGCCATCAAGACAAGAGACAGAGGACGTGGGAGATACATTGTAGCCGATCTTTGATGTGGAGATGGCAGCTGATGAATGAAATAAATTTATAATACAAATACAACAAAGAGTTATAACAAGCGTCTCATCATAATTTTACACTCCATAAATACAATCAATGTGCTGCAGTATGTAAATCAGATTAAAATATACTCTTAAACAGAATACCAAGTTGTGATATACTCATCTCAACGTAGCGCTACATTCATACATACAATTTAAAAATAGTTGAATACAACTCAGAATAGTTTAAGACTCCTAAACACAATAACCAATAGTTGTATACGCCTCAACATAACTTAAGACTCACACATATAATAACCAATAGTTGTATACTCCTCAGCACAATAAACAATAGTTGTAAACTCCTCGATATAAGTTTGCGCTCCTAAATACAATAAACAAAAGTTGTAAACATATCCACATAAATTTAGACTTGCATACAATAAACAATAGTTGTATAAGCTTCGACAAAAATTTAAGACTCCGAAATACAAAAACCAATAGTTGTATACACCTCGACATAAGTTTAGACTCCATACAATAAACAATTGTGGCAAAGCTTATCTATTATTTCTGAGTTATTAACAGCGTTCCACCCATCGATATGACCTCGATGTATGCAGTCTTTGTTGTCTACGATGAAAAAAAATGAACAATATTGACTATTTCACGAAGACACGCCCTCGTAAGGCTGCAGCTTCTCTCTACTCTATCCACATCGCCAGAGAAAAATGAAGTTTATATTGCTGGATTTTTTGTGTTTATTTTATTTGTATTATTCAGTAGTGAAGCAGACTGGAGACGTCTCTGCAAACACTGGACGGGAGAGCGTGTCAATCCATTTTGTATTACCACGGCAACCAGATGCAGCGAAAGCTTAAAATCTCTTTTACTGCGTCTTATAATTTTTATATTAAAACACCCATCTTCATTGTCTAGCTGTATTTTTTTTTTTATACGTCAACGCAACAATGCAGAGGATAACATTTAATAAATACATAAGGTTTACATATTTTATCTCGTGGTATTTTTTTTTTAAATAATCAATTTCTTGAAGCGAACAATGGAAACAAATATATGATTGTTAGATGACGGAGCGCGCATAAGAAGAAAGAATGGGTGGAGCAGCGACGGACTGAAGAATAGACATCAGATGAAAGAAAGTGAAGGGAGAATTTAATTAAGGTTTAGAATGAGCAAAAGTGTAAAGCTGTGTAGAACAGTGAAGTATACTGATCTGAAATAAAGGCCTCCAATATTAACAACAGTGTTTCCCAAACTTAAAATAACTGCGTACCCCTTGTGTTATGCATTTGTTATAAGGGGTAAGGAATCTTGGTAAATTTGGGAAACACTGCATAAAGCATTTACACAAGGTGTATTCCTTATGAGAGTTTAGTCTTACCGGCGTACTCTTCTCGGGAGAAGATAATTTGGGGGTGATTTTAACAAAACTCGTATTTTACCTTGTATGCACTAGCGCATAAAAAAAAATATGTAACAAAAAATTATACAATATATATATATATATATATATATATATATATATATATATATATATATATATATATATATATATATATATATATATATATATATATATATATATATATATATATATAAGTAATAATTAACAACAGAATGAATAAAGCGAGAACAGCCTTTGCTATTCTCAACAACATTTGGAAGTCTTCCCAGTACAGCACAAACACCAAATTAAGACTGTATGAGAGCTGCGTACTTTCTGTGCTTCTCTATGGTGCGGAATGTTGGAGAGTAACAGAGAAGGAAATGTCGAAACTGTCCTCCTTCCACACAATCTGCCTAAGGAAAATTCTCCGAATCTTTTGGCCAAACACCATCAGCAACCAAGAACTACTTATTCGGAGTAACCAGGAGGACATGCACACCATCATAGCTGGCAGACGCTGGAGTTGGGTTGGCCATGTCCTCAGAAGGGACCCTGATACCATCGCAAGAACAGCTATGCTATGGACCCCCGAGGGAAAGCGAAAGAGAGGCCGACCAAAAACAACTTGGCGGAGAACTGTGGAAGCTGAGATGCAAAGAATGAACCACAGTTGGGGCACTGTACGAAGGATGGCCGCCGACCGAGCAAAGTGGAATCAATTTGTTGCTGCCCTACAAGACGCCACCAGGCGTGATGGCCGCTGACTGCTTTGACGGTTGGCAGTTATGGATCAAAGAAGAAGAAGAAGATATAAGTAATAATTATAAAACTAATGAAAATTGGGTATGTAATAATATAGATCAACAAACATTCAGAGTTGACAACGGATAAGCATGGTGGATTCGTACCAGTCGGAAAGTAAAGCACGGATGTTAATTAGCCAAGACAACATATTTTAAATCCTTACATTTTGTTACTGAAATCTTAAATAAACGTGTGTATTTTAACAGTACATCATTCTCATATATTTAATTTAATTGAATCGTTTTCTATAACTAAAAACGTGTAATGCATTAAAGTAAGATAAAATAATACCATGCACACCTTAGGGTACTTGTACCACGTTTTATGGAAACACTGGTTTACATCATAATGGTAAGTCTAAAGAGCGTGAGCATCAGATGTAGCAATAAGCAACAATGTTTCACACCTGATATTTCCCAAAGCAGAATTAGCCGTAGGGAATAAAGTGTTAGAGATTTTGAAATACTAGGTTCGGCTTTATGAAGTGAGGGGACCAGTTCCCTTCCTCGCTACCTTTGCCGTCCTTAACTCAAGAGCAGAGTCAAGTACACATTTACAGCTAAGTAGCTGGAGGGCGACGCTACCAGGTTGGGATCTCGGAACCCGGTAACTTTGCCGCTTGAGGCTGGCGCTCCAACCACTTAACCAGTCAGACGTCCAATGTTAAAAGGTTGTCCCATATCAGGTAATGCCGTAGGGAATAAAGTGTTAGAGACTTCACCATACTATGGCAGACACAAATATATGTGTTCATCTGTGGGTCCTTGTGACAAAACGGGCCGGCCCCTATCGATCTTAGTTTCTCTCCGGCAGTATCGGTACATTTGTGGTACTGATTTTTATTATGTGCTCTCAAGTATCGCACTTTTCTCTCTTTCTTTCGTTCTTTCTTCGTTATTTTCTGCTAAGTAGCAGATATTTGATTTTATCAAATCATTCGACACTCCCCTCTTTGATGTCACCTGTTTGTTACCCGGTCATCCTGGCTTGCTGTGAGCAACTGAGATAAGATAGTCTCCGGCGTGTTTAGATTGAACCGCTGATAAGACGATTCGTTTGGTAGCCCAGATGGGCAGACACGGAATTTTTGCTTACTCATACGACAGATAACGAGATTTCTGTCTGTGTGACACATGTGGGCAGACAAGTGTCACATAATCGCTTCAGAGCCGACTTGTTATGACAACATTACTTTCTAATAAAGTAATAAGTATTACAGCTTACACATGTTGTCAAGTGAGTTCCCCGATCTGTCTGTAAGTTTGTACACAAGGGCATCGGTCATCATATTGCCATATATGGGAGACGTGTCTTTTGCAAAAATTTTCCATGTCGGAAAAATTTTTATATTTTTAAAATACCACACGCGACCTGTTTGAATATGATTGGAGCGTTTATTTAACTCTATAACAAACAAAGGCGTGGGAAGGCAGGGAATATAGTCTGACCATTTTCGCAGTTTTATTTCACTGTGAATTTCACGCTCGCTAAGACAACATCAAACCTCGTCAGAGTGAAGCCTAGATTCATAATTCCTTTTTGTTAACCGGACCTTTTATTGGAGAACCAAATAAGACTTACAAAGCACAGGAAATCTCTACATTTTATTAAGGAACACCGGGAATATGAAACTGAAGAAACACACGGAGTCAGAGAGGGAATCTATTGTCAAATTAAAGACACCCCAGACGCATGTAAGAGACCGACTCGTCTCTTTTATTCATCTGAGCAACAAGTCGGTAGCCAGGATAGGCGTAAGTTGTGATTTACATTTCATATTTTATTACTAACATGTGAACTAACATATATGTATATATTACCATGTGAAAATTAATGTGAGAAACTCGCTATTGGATGTCAAAGTCATTTGAGGCCAGCAACCTCAGCGTATAGAATGATGATTCATGAACCACCACTGCACGGGCTGGTGATTGCTTTATTGATAGTTTTGTAAAGAGAACTAAAATCATAAAGTAGTTCCAGGTTCCCTACGGAGCAGGGATGGAAAGATGAAAGAAATGATGTACATTCTAAGTATAATACTTACATTTTCAAAGCAGTGTAAATGTCCCTATAAACATATTCACTTCAAAATTTAATGTAAGTTTTGAAGCTTTAAACCAGTGTAAATGTCTATGTGAAAATATTCATTTTAAAGTAATGGAAGTTTCAAACTTTTCAATCAGTGTAGAACATAAATGAAAACATATTCAATTTATACTGTGAACACTTTTCAATCGGTGGAGAAGTATATGTAAACAGACTCTATCTGTATTATTAACCTTTTCATTTAAATGTCATGTAAAGCTAAAGCTATTCTATTTAAATGTAAAGAAAGTTTTATCCCGAGGGATTAAATGTAATTCTCATCGTGGGTAAACTCTAAGTTAAATGGGATGGTGATATGGGAAGATAGGAACCCGTAACTTTGGGGTGGAAAACGCCATACTCAGAAAAGCGTTTCGTTATATTCTTTTACCATAGTTATTGGTGGTACCAGCAGAAAGTACTATCTCTGGAACAAGAAGGGAACCGTGGCCTAAGCTTTAAGACTAAGGACGCTCGTGGTAGACTCCCCTTGACGTTTCTGGGAAACGAGCTACCCCGACAACCTTGATCAGAGACAAGTGCGAGCAGAGTGAAAAGAACCAACCCATAAGAAGGAGCAGAACCGTCATTGGCTGTTAAGTTCAAATATATGCTGCCACTTGAACTTCTTGTAATATCTCACATTCTCCAAAGACCGTGATGATAATTTTCTTGATCCATAACTATTCAAATTATTTCCAACTGTTAAAACCTAAAGTGATTATTAAATTTTGTTATTTGTAATGTTAAAAATTTAACTTCGATTTAATCATTTCAAATCTACTGCATGTTTGTCTCATTCAAATTACTACACACAATCTAAACAGAGTGTGACGATATTCTCAATACAATAGCTAAATTAGATAATATTGAAGAGCATAAAGTCAAAAATAGGATAGAAAATAAAAATTGAGTCCAGCGGCTTATTCGCCTACGCCAGCCCGCATGTCGATTCTGATAAACCTAATAGCCGAATGAAAGATACTGTCTTTTCGAAAAATTCGTCCTTGAGATTAAATGTAACACTTTTGCAAGGTCAAGTCGAATTGCCAAGACGAGAGTGAAAGAATAAAAGAATAAAAGAGGGGAGGGATGGAAAGACAGAACCTAGAGAACGCCGTCTCGCGTGGATTTTACAAAAGCCAACTCGAGCAACATAGCCTTGGGCACTTTTCAAATTACGATACAAAACTAAAAAATGTTCGTCAATTGGTCATGTAAACAACCTTAGCTCTTATAAGGAATGACGTAATTCTAACGTACTACGGAAGATTCTCGTATTTAGGTTGAAATAGTTAGAAAAAGAATGGAAAAGGTGGTAGTTTCTAGATTTGAAGACTAATATAGAAAAAATATGGAATTATGAACCATAAGACATAGGGCCATAAAAATTATATATTCGGATGCCATATGATGTCCTGAGCAATAATATGGTGTCACTTACCCACTAGTACAAAAAATAACCAAAAATAATGGCAATAATATTATGTATGATAAGACGGACTGACGAGAAAAAAGATCACGCCTGCTTAATTTTTTCATAACATATTTTGAAAAAAAGCTTTGGGTAAATAGGACTAAAAGGTACCAACATTTTGATTGGCTGTAGTTTAAAGGAAGGCGAGAGGGGATTGGTTAACCTAACACTAAAAATATACTTGTAGTAGTAAACGTAGTATTTTGGGAATTGTTTTTTTAAAGTTCGATTTAAAATTCATAGTCGTCTACTTCTATTGGCCAGCTTAGTTGATATTGAGGAAAAATTGTTAGGCTAGGACGCCATTTCTTTAAAAAATCTTGCCACGAGACGATGAGAGCAGAAGTGTAATTCTAAATTCAAATATTACAAACTTCTGGACAAGGCAGTGATAACTTGGGCCAGATCTGTCAGTCATCGTTGTTTGTGTGTAATATTCATTGAAATTGTGGTAAGATTGAATTTATTAACCATTTTATTTAAAATAAAGTTGAATGTGAGATACTAACATACGACTGTAAGTAAGTGAGTCGATGGCAGACTTAGGCAAAGCCTAGAGATTGATTCATCATATGATAGCCTATCAGAGAGGTGTAGAACTACACAATTATATATGATTGTCATCAAGGAGCTAACACCTATCCTATTGTATAGAAAAAGATTACTGTTGGAATTGCAGAGGCGTTGTAACCATTAGGGGAGAGGAATACTGGTATACATTGTCACTTCAAAATATAATGGTACAATAGGTTGTCATAAAGAGCTGACCCTATGCGTTTGTTTGTACTGTACCTGTAAGTCACTGTGGAATATTATTGTATACTTATTATAAAGAAGGATGCATAACCTTCTTATTTCAGGGGTTTTGTGGCCCTGCCAGTCACATAAAACCAGGCTCGTGGGAACTGATTGATTCCTGACTTTGTTGCATAATTCGAGCACGTACTGGAGGCCATTGCCTTTTATGAAGTGAACCAGATGGTCCATCGAGCATAGGACAAGACTTACCAGGGTTCTTCATCGAAGTTAAGTGCCCGTTCGGCACCGAGAGTCTCAACCTCTATGAACCGCAGTTATTAGACATAAAAATTGACATTATCAAATAAAAGAACTCCACCTGTGATACATGAAAAGAAAATGAACGATAGGGAGTGATGATAACCAACAACCTACCATTTTACATATACCAGTATTATCCTATTTAGAAAACTACACCTACACACTTTTATTATATTAATACTTGTATTATGGACAGAAGATCCATTGTATAAATTGATTATTGTAAATAATTACATTGATTTCACTTTTGATTATCAATCCTGATTCAAACAAAATAGAGTCAGGATAATAAATTGAAAAAAAAATTATTAACGTTACACAAAATTCAACCACTGACTTACTTAAGATAGTCTTTTAAAGTGTAGTGTGTATGTGATTGTTGTAGTACTGTTGTGTTGTGTTGGATAATAAAATACTTGTGTATATGTTTAGTTGGTTAATGCATCATTACACTACTTATACATAACCCTAGACACCAAACGTAGTCACCATCATCATTGTGGTAAAGTGGGATGTTATAAATATCTAAAGGGGACTTAGTGTACTGACTGAGATCAGCTGTGAAGGTATCTGTATCTAATAGGTGTAGTGTTTTACAGATAACCTTACTTGCTGCCACATATGTATACCTCAGTCAGAATTATTCTGGAATCTTGTGATGACTACGTTATATGTCTAGGGTATGTATATGGTGAAGTGTAAGTCACAACAACAACAGACAGATAAACAATTTAATTTATTCCACCACACTTGACAACACTGTGACACTCACATACATATAACACTCTATGAGAATATCTTAAATGAGTCACTGATAAATTTTCAAATATCAATATGTATTCAGTGCTGACATTAATGTATATGTGTCCTGATTCAAATACAAAGAGAACCAGGAGTCACAATCAATTTTAATTACAAGTTATATGTACAGAATTTATCAATATGAATCTTGGAGTGACATATTTTATTAATATTATCCTATGTGTGTCAGTTGTGTAGTAGTAATATGAGGAATACTGGTTTTGTTTTGTTTTTTCAAGCTCTGTTGGTATTTGTCATCATGACTTTAATAGTTTGTTTCTGTTGGAACTAGTAGTAGAGATGTTCTCAGTTCCTGGCATTAAAACAATTAAATTCCCCTCTTAATTTTATTTTACAACGTCATTTTAAGATGGGGGTACATAATGTTGAGCTCAGCTGGCCACATCAGCGTATCTTTCGTGATGGCGGCAGGAACAGACTCCTCTGCTCGATTTCTCCCCTGTGCTCTGGAGACACCTCACTGTTAGCTATATGGACCAAGGAGTATGCTGTCCGACTCTGGATTCAGCAAAGCTCTGACCAAGTGCTGCTCAATAACTTTAAGACCACGGTCCCTGAAACAAGAAGGTTGTACCTCCTACTTCAGAACTAATTTATACTCTAGTTCTACACTGAGCACAATACATAACAAACCTGAGTTCAGAGCGTTAGGCCAACTGTCAGCTTCATCTGAAATACTTTACACCAGTATATTCCTCCTTAATAGTTACTACGCCTCTGCAATTCCAGCATTATTTCTTTCTAGTCAATAATCTAGGTGTCAGTGTACTGTTTGGCAATTCCATGTAGTTTCACTTTCCTCCAACACCTTCTGTTCAAGCTGGAGCACTATAGGCTTTACCTCATGTTCGCTACTGAACCACACATATATACAGACATAAGTATCAATTTACATTCAATTTTCATTAAAAGATGTCAAATATTTCAAGCTTACCACATTTCATGGAAATATTACACAGTGACGTTGAATGGCAATGAATATAGCACAACTCCGATCTGCCGATGTCCCAGGCTTTTATTTAGAAAAAATATATCCTGGTGCTCAACGCACTGTTTCTTAGTAGGTTTATTACAAGATGTGGCCCAGAACCGACGCTCTGAATTGAGTATATTCGCAGCTCTACCCAATCAGGCCATGTTTACCCAATCGTTTGAAAAAAAGTACTTCTACTCCCGTTTCCCCTGACAACGAAAGATAGTATTTATAGTCCGACTAATCGTGTTTAGCCTTACATTTGTTGCGCTCCAATCAAATAGGAGTTAACATGGAGACTCATTTCCCGTACAATGGTGGCCTAAAATTCTGCCACTGAGCGATTCTGATTTTGGTGTTGTCTGACACCCTCACTATTTTATTTTGGCTATAATTTGGTAATTCTTAGACTATTTGCGTAACGTTTAACATATTATTTGTCAGCAAGTCCTAAGGAACCCAAATATACAAATTTAATGGAGCCAATATGCATTTTCCACTAGGATAGTCGCGCTGTTACCACTTCCTCACTTCCAAACTTTAGGGTGTCTGGGTACTGTCATGTTTTCAAACGTAAACCAGTATAATGTCATAATTCCCAATAAGCGTTTCTCAGGATTTTAAAACCTAACTCTGGTATGGGTAGTGTTTTTATCACTGTCGATTTGAAAAAAAAGCTAGTGCTTGTGGCCTTACACGCGTGATGGTAGTAATTGTGTATCGCGCGACTCGTGTTAGTATTGCCTGTGCCTGCTTTCTGCCCCTCCCTTCTCTCTATTTTTAGTCCATCTGTCTTTTGTTTTTGGTAACATAGTGTAGAAAAAGACATGAATGGAATTTTAATTCTAGGTCAACTTGCGTATTTCAAGGTTTTTCTAGAAATGGAGTACACTTTTTAGTGTGTTTGGGAAACGCGTGTATACTGCAGAAGGCTTTACTATCAACGTGAAACGTTACAATTTGCAGACGCAGGAGAACACGAGGGGGATTTCGAGTACAGTCATTGTGACAGCACTGTTCTTTACCATTCTTCTTTCCTTTTATTAAATGTATTGGTTAGACCTTATATTGTCCTTTTAATTTATATATGTGGATGTAGAATTTCACGACAATCATCATACGTTCTAGTCAAAGAATAAGTCTGAATGAGATCATAAAGGTGGTAGCAGAAAGGTACCCTGTAACTTAACATAATATTTATTATATTCAGGGACCTTCACAGCTGACCTCATTCAGTACACTAAGAGTACATAACAACAACATTTCTTAACATAAAATCCACCACACAGAGCTATACTAGAATAATAGAATTTCACTGAGTAAATCAAGTGGTGGGAGCTTAAACGACCTGAACTTAAGAAGTGCTTAAATCCTTCACAAAAGTTGTTGGCAGATTACAGAATTAACGTGCTCAGCAACAGCCAGCATTGTTTTCGCTTATCTGAATATCTTGTGAATACCCCCATGTGATAGAAGCTTTAATACTCTGTCGTAGATTTTTGACAGGAGAATTAAGACTTGGGTTGGTCCCTTCTGATTTGATTTGAATAAGTGATAGTCACAGTGAGAGATAGTAATAGCAATAGATTTCCATGAGTGAGATGGTAGACTGTGATAGAGGCTGTCTCTGAAATCGAGAAATCTTCTCTCTTTCACCTATCTTCTACGACAGATTTAGAGGAGTCAGACAGTCTAAACACATATATATTACAAATATAGTTCTATCCACTCACGTGCATGCACATACAAGACGACAGTTAGACGTACAGACGTGGGAAACCTATATTAAATGATTAAATAGATATTCTAGAACGAGCTGACCAACACGCTGATTAAGTTTAAGGGCAGTTTTAATTATCATCTAAAATCCCATCACAACACATAAAATTACATCAAAGCATATACAAATAAAAATCAAGGAATTTCTACAAGAAATGATAGACCCACAGTTATGATCTTCCCTCGATGTTTAGCCCACAGTCCCGTTAGGAGAACGATGATAGCCCAAAGAGTCACAGATACATATGATTTGGGTCTAATATTTTCCCCTTTTGAAGTTATGAACTGACTTTGATGGCAGTATCTATTCTAAGGAAAAATATAGTTTAGCAACAAAATCTTGCATAAGGAAAGTTACAAAGTGAGTGAATCAAACAAAGAACATCCTTCAGTCTACTTTCACTCGGTTCTTTCATCAGGGCCCTGACTCACACAACCTTACCTACAATCGTGCTGTTGTTCGCCGTCTGGCGCAAGCCTTAGTGTACACTTCGTTTAATCTGTCTATCTGTGGATGAAGCGGATACCCATCTCTGCAGATATTGGTTTCATTCAACGTGTCCGGGGAGCATCCTCTTCAGGCGATCGTTCTTTCTTTACAGATTTAAGTTAATGTCACTTATTCACAAGGTAAGAGTTTGGGTTTCAGCGGGCACACAGTGTCAGAACACGAGGTTTCCCTTAATTAGGAAGATGACCGGTGGACAACTTCTCTTAACAGATATCTAGGTTCACCACACACTTGGTCAAATAAGGTCGGAAAAGTTAATGTTTTTTCTGTAATTATTTCTCGCCACAAGGCAGCATGTACATTAGAGTTTGTGAAGAAATATGATCTTGCTCAAAGGCCCAGTATAGCATTTATTCTTTAAAAATAACCCATTAGTGGGATTTGGTATTCTGTCTATCTCTTGAAGGCACACGCCCTGTCAGACAGGTGTTACTTGAAAACCCACGTGGTTAAAGATATAAAATGTTTATGTTTCTCACAGGTATGTCTCTGTACTAAACGCCGGCAAAGTTGGGTTACCACAGTATTCACTGAATAAAGAAAAAAACACATATGCAATATATTACATATTAAGTACTCGATATAACTTACATTTTGAACTGCAAGCGTAGAGCTTGACTTGACTTTTAAACTTTCCCGTGAAATAAGTTATATATAAAAATCAATCATCATGAATTAGGAATACATACGTATTCCGTCAACACTCATGAGGCATCTAGCATTTATAATTTAGTTTAGAAAAATTATTCTCGTTTGATTATTTAGCAGTTAAATTAAATTCATTATAGCCACATGATTTTAAGCTAGAAATTATAATTTATTCTGTTTTCCACTGTAACTCATCAGCTAGAGAATATAACAGACTTATAAATTAATCAATCTGCACAAAAGAAACTAGTGGGATAAAATAGGCGGTTAAGCACTTAATCACTCGCAAAATCTAGATATATTAAATATAATATTTACCTCAACACAGAACTACGGTATCACAACGAAACTAAGAGGTTCACTTATAAGTTTAAGTATCTAGAACGAAGTGACCACGTCTACTGCAAATGGAGAATGAGTGAAATCAAGTTTCAAACTCTGGTTAATATCTTAAACCCGACAAAGGGGTCCCAACTTATTTCGCAAAACGAAATAATCTCCCCTTTTCGTCTTAACACCTACGTCTGCTTAGACACTGCTCATAACTGCCACCAGTGCGTCTTAACACCTCCGTCTAACTATCTGACCGTGAGCGCGCGTGTCAGAGGCGAAATGCCAGACACTGTCTGCTCTGAGAGAGCATGGCTGGCGCGATTCACACCTCCGTCTAACTATCGGACAGTGAGCGCTCATGTCAGATGCGAATGTCAGCCCTAAGGCTGCAGAGGGCAATTTCACAGTTCGCCGGGAGCTAGCCTGACGAACAACTCTCGTGCCAGCTGCAAATGTAGACAATTTGTCTGCTCATCATGTCTGATAGACTGAAATCCCACCTAAAATCATCTCGTGCAAGGGACTGACACGTTAGGTAATCTACTGCGTTTCTAAATGAGAAACCGAAACCAGGCGAAAGTTTGAATGGGAAAATAGTAATGTTTATAGTGGCAAACGTACGAATGCGAAAAACACAGGAAAAGGATAAAGAGTGATAATAAAATAGAGGACACGGGTAGAAAAATGAAGAGAATATAGAAAATTTATTGATCATAATCTCTATACGACATACTCTTCTATCTACATTTCTGCCAACAGTAATCTTGGGTAAAAAATAGACTCCATTGAAGCCTATAATAGATACTCTTGAGTTTTGGCCACTGTTGGACCACTACCGCAAAGCAGGAGAGGCAATACCGTCACAGTCCTTTGGGTCTGTATGTATGAGACTGGGAAACGTTAAAGTAAAACTGATAAGTCTGTGGGGAAGTAAAGAAATTTAGAGAGAAGATAAAATATATGTTCAAACTAAAGATACAAAAGGGAGGTTTACAGTAAGAAATGCGACAGTATGGCTAATAGGGAGAAACTGACCTGGTTATAGTGACAAGAAAAGAAAGAAATGTTCAAAATCCCGTATTGATAAATGCATTCTGTCCCTTTTTGACACAAAAGCAACTCATGAATTAACAATAAAAAAAAGGAGGAAAAAAAATCACCAGGTCCTTTCACATCTGTAGCCGCACCTATGATGGTAGGGGTCAAGCTAAGGGTCAACGGAAACTCGTATTCTGGGATTCAAACTTCAGAACGTATTATTGTTTTTTTTTCCAGACGTGTTTTCACTTATGAACACATGAATAGAAGTAATATAGATGATATGACTATAAAATAGGGTTGTGGGGTCGCCAAACATTTTCCTCCTCCGACTCCTGAAACTTTACAAGTACGACTCCCGACTCCTGAAACTTTACAAGTACGACTCCCGACTCCTGAAACTTTACAAGTACGACTCCCGACTCCGACTCCCGACTACTGTTTCTTAATAGTCATGTGACATAAAATTCGGAGTCGAAGTCCGGACATTTTTTACCAACTCCACTAAAAAAAACGAACGACTCCACGACTCCCCGACTCCACAGCCCTGCTTTAAACATAATTTATGAAGTCTCTCTTTGTTGTCACAGCCACGTCAGGTGCCGGGTTTGGTAATCTTCTGACAGTCTTTGTGTTAACAGTCTCTCTACTGAATTATAGTTTAGTATTTTTGTTTAAAGATAAAGATGAAGATAAAGGTAGTCTTTAATAGAAATTGCCGTAGGGGAGTAAAGTGTTAGAGATTTCAATATACTAGGTCTAGCTTTATGGGGTGAGATGACCAGTTCCTCGCTGACTTTGCCTTTCCTACCTCAAGAGAAGAGCTCAGGTACTTATTTACAGTTAAGTTGCTGTAGCGCGACGCTACCATGTTTCGGTCCTCGAACCTAGTAACTTTGCCGCTAGAGGCAGGGGTTCCAACCTCTTAGTCAGCCAGACCTTCAAATGTAAAGGTAACCTCATAGCAGATACTGCCGTAGAGGAATGAAGAGTTTGAGACTTGACCATACTAGGTCCAGCTTATTTATGAGCTGGTGTGGTCAGTTCAATTTAATCGGTGCCTTTTCTTTCTTTCTTTGTCGTTATCTCTTCTACCGCTGAGTGTAGAGGTTTTCCCAGGCAGCACAATGGCTCTCTGGGTGAACATGCACTCATATTTTAAGATAAACAGGTGATTTGCCTGTTGTGTCATCGCTACCTTTACCTTCCCTAATTCAACATAACAGTCAGTTAACCATTTACAGCTGGGTAGACTGCAGCGTGACGCTACCAGGGTTTAATCCCAGAACCCGGTATTTATGCCGCGAGAGGGAAAGTGGTCTAACCTCGTAACCAATTGGACTCTCGTATTCTCTAACGCAACGCTATTATTAAGAAAATGATGAGGACCACAGTAAGACTATGAAATACTACTTCACATTTGTTACTAATAATCTCTAATATCGTTTCTAGTTTTCTTATGTTCTTCTTCTTCTTCTTCCTCGTTCGTCCTGAAAAGGACGTTGGTTGCGTTGTATCGTCGTTTACAGCGAAGCTGTGATATTTTCGGCTTTCAGCCCGACACATCCGACTTCCGCACGGCATTTTTGGGACCGGGTTTGCCTTCCCTCTTCGATCCCTACTCTCTCAGCCAGACTGCAGTGATGCAGCCTGTTTCCAGGACCACCACTTGGAGGTGGAGTAGGGTCTTGGTCAGCTCTGGTTCGCTGACCCTGACGCAAGCAATCAAGCTATGAGTCGCTGACTGCATTCATCTCTCTTGCTGCGTCTTCGGTCCCGTTTTCCTATGTGATCTTGTGACATTTCTCAAAGTGACATCAGCAGTTCCCATTTACTGCTCATATTATGTGTATTTATCTTTTACTTCCCTCCCCTAAGACAGCACCTGCTGTGGGACAAGTCTCGTATTGCTCCCGGGGGTCTTTGATAAGACAAATGTCAGAATAGAACCACTGTACCTACCAGGCATGTCGTAAGAGGCGACTAAGGCGAGGTAGCAAATGAGACTGGCAACTCCACCATGTAAAACAAGTGCTACATACACTAATACTGCACGAGCACTTAAGTGCTCTGGTGTAAGCTTCCTGCACGGTGGCTTATCTGATGGTGATCTCACGTTCATTAAGGAATGACAATGTAATAGAGGTAGATGTGAAAAAGGTATACCTAAAATAAGATATCATTATTTTTATGTATATTCTTATTGCCTTTTGGTTTGTCCTGGCCAGGGAAAGCGGTGCAGTAACATTTCATTCCTTTAAAAAGAGAGGGAATTTTTACATTCTTTTCACAACACTGCAAATATTTGTGCCTTCCCTGTATTCAAGATTTTTTAGTGGTAACATATTGACTAAAACTATGAAAATTAAAACATTTTAAAACAGAGTTGGTATTCATAAAATGATTTTATACGGTAAATTACATGTCAAGAAACAGTTATTTTGAAAAGCAAATCTGGCAAGCACGTTTAATTTCTTCTCGAATCACTGTGAGATCTTCAATGGCTTGCATAACACGTTACGTCGTTCAGACCTTTTTAAGACCTACATTACACTGTATGCCAGGTGATTAAAATTGCCAGAGAAATGTACTTTTCAAAATTTATGTTTTGTAAGTGTACAATACAATACTGAGTTACTGCAGTGCAGAAATATGTAAAGGCAACGAAAGTTTTCTTTTTGTCTGTCGTGGAATATTCTAATCCACATATATAAATTATCAGGTAAATATAAAGCCTAACAAATACATTTAATAACGAACAGAAAAATGGTAAGAGAACAGTGCTGTCACAATGACTGTACTCGAAATCCCCCTTGTTTTCTGCTTCGTCTGCAAATTGTAACGCTTTCACGTTGATAGTAAAAGCCTACTATATTATTACCCGCTTTCTTCAATGAAACGTGTACTAAACTTGAGATACGCAAGCTGAACAATGACCTAAATTTAATATTTCATTCATCCCATACACAGCGTAACTAAAAGACAGATAAAGCAGGATAGAGAGAAGGGAGAAGCAGAAAGCCGAACACGTGCAACACTAAACACGCGTCGCGCGATATACAATTGCTGCCATCACGCGTGTAAGGCCACATGCACTAACTTTTTTTCAGACGGACAGTGATAAAAACACTAACCTTCCCAGAGTTAGGTTTTAAAATCCTGAAAAACGCTTATTAGAAAAGATAACATTAGATGGGTTTACGTTTGAAAACATTACAGTACCCAGACAGCACATCTTCGAAACAGGAGGTAGAAGAAATTGCATATTTTGAACGCAGCCACTTAGCTTTTTTAAATTTGTATATTTGGGTTCCTTAGGGCTTGCTGACAAAGAATATGTAAAACGTTACGCAAATAGTCTAGGAATTAATAAATTATAACCAAAATAAAATAGTGGGGATGCCTGACAGCATGAAATCATTTCTGCTCATAAAATTTTTTTATAACGTGTTTGAAAAAAACTTACGTTACGGAAATAGCCTACCATGTTAACTCCTAATTGATTGGAGCGCAACAAATATAAGACTAAACACGATTGGTCGGGCTATAAATACTATCTTGCGTTGTTATGGGAAACGAATAGAAGGGGTATTTTTTTGAAAAGATGTGGAGACGTGGTTTCATTGGTTAGAGCTGCGAATATACACAATTCAGAGCGTTAGTTCGAGACCACTAGTTCAAATAAGCTTGATGAAGCAACAGTGCGTTGAAGCCAGCTCATATTTTTGCTAAATAAAAGCCTGGAACATAAGCAGATGGGAATTTGTGCCAGTATTTGTGCCAGAATTCATTGCTAGTCAACGTATCTGTGTATTTCCATGAATTGTGGGACTGTGGTCTTAACGTTATTGAGCAGCACCTGGTCAGAGCTTTGCTGAATCCAGAGTCGGACAGCATACTCCTTGGTCCATTTAGCTATCAGTGAGGTGTCTCCAGAGCCCAGGGGAGAAATCGAGCAGAGGAGTCTTTTCCTGCCGCCATCACGCAAGATAAGCTGATGTGGCCAGCTGAGCTCAACATTATGTACCCCCATCTTAAAATGACAGTGTAAAATACAATTAAGAGGGGAATTTAATTGTTTTAATATCAGGAACTGAGAACATCTCCAATACTAGTTCCAATAAAGACAAACTATTGAAGTCATGATGACAAATACCAACAGAGCTTGAACAAAACAAAACCAGTATTACCTCATATTACTACTACACAACTGACACACATAGGATACTATTAAAAATACATGTCACTACCAGATTCATATTGAGAAATTCTGTACATATAACTTGTAATTAAAATTGATTGTGATTCCTGGTTCCCTTTGTATTTGAATCAGGACACATATACATTCATGACAGCAATGAATACATATTGTTATTTGAAAAGTTATCAGTGACTCCTTTAAGATATCCTTGTAGAGTGTTTTATGTATGTGAGTGTCACAGTGTTGTCAAGTGTAGTGGAATAAATTAAATTGTTTATCTGTCTGTTGTTGTTATGACTTACACTTCATCATACACATACCCTAGACATATAACGTAGTCATCACACTATTCCAGAATAATTCTGACTGAGGTATACATATGTGGCAGCAAGTAAGGTTATATATAATACACTACTCTTATTAGATATATATATACCTTCACAGCTGATCTCAGTCAGTACACTAAGTCCCCTATAAATATTTATAACATCCCACTTCACCACATATATTGGGGGCTCGTCCGGGATTTTGAATCTTTACCTATTAAAAATATTGGGGGGTAATTCACTTCAGGGAATATAAGAATTAAAAGGTATCCTTGGGTGGAATTAAATAAGGTTGAGCTCACGGTGCCTGTGTTGTCCATTAGATATATATTTAGAGATTGAATTGTTGGTTAGACATTGTATAAATTTACCTGATAGACAATGGCGGACCTGGCCAAATTTCGATCTGCTGCTGTTCAGACTGCAAAAGAGTTAGGATTAGATGGGCAAGTTATGGTTGCCTATGTCACTACGGAATGTGACAAATTTATTGAACGCGAAGAAAGAAGGTTTGAAGCCGAAAGAAAGTTAGAGGCTGAAAGGGAAATTAAGAAGTTACAATTTGAGGCTGAGGTTGAGACTAAGAGGTTGCAGATTGAGGCTGAGGCTAAGAAATTGGAGGCAGAAAGAGAAAACAAAAGATTGGCTGCAGAAAGGGAAGAGAAGAAATTAGCTGCAGAAAGGGAAGAGAAGAAATTAGCTGCAGAAAGGGAAGCAGAAGAAAGAAGATTGACTGCAGAAATGGAAGAGAAGAAATTAGCTGCAGAAAGGGAAGCAGAAGATAAAAGATTACAAAGGGAACATGAGTTACGACTAAGGGAGTTTGAGTTTCAAGGCCATGCTCCTGAAAATGGTGCCAGTCCCTTTGCCTCTGATGCCACTGCTAGCCAAGGAGCCTCAACCTCAGCTATGAATTTTCATTTAGATCATTTTGTTGAGAAAGACGATGATATAGAGAGCTACCTAAATAGGTATGAACTATTAGCTACCACGTATGGGTTAGAGAGAGAAAGGTGGAGCTTAAAGTTATCTCAGGGACTTCGTGGGGCAGCTTATGAAGTTTTTGCAAAAATGAGCAGAGGTGATCAGGAAAATTATGACATGCTAAAGCAGGCTCTTTTGTTAAGATATGAAAAGAATGCAGAATTTTATAGGAAAAAATTTAGGAATGCTAAACTACTGTCAGGTGAAACCTATCACCAGTTTTCTGCACGAATAGAGACATACTTGGAGAAATGGACTTCTCTGGGGAAAACCCAAGATCTTAAGGAAATGGTCCTTATAGAGCAATTAAGAGAGTCCATGGCTCCAGACCTGAGAAAGTTTCTCATGGAACAAGGTGCAGAGAGGCTGGGTGAGTTGCTAAATGTTGCTGAAAGGTATCAAGCAGCTCAAGCAGAGGTAACAGGTAATAAAAAGAAACAAGTGGATAACTTTAGGGCACCACAGAACTTTAATCAATTTGATCCTAGGGATCAAAACAAAGGTAAGCACCAGTTTGATAGGCCACGGTATGAAAATAAAAATAAATTCCCACAATTCGATGAAAGGAAATATGATGAAAGAAAATCTTTCAACCAAGGAAAAAGGTGGTGTAAAAATTGTCAGATGGACAATCATGACACTGACCGTTGCAGAAGGAAACCTGTGTATATGGCAACCCTTCAGGTCAGGTCGACCTCAAGACAGGAGGAGGATATTATGTTGAATACCACTCCAGATGAGATGAGGAAGGCACAGGCTGGGGATAAAACACTCAAGCCTTGTTTCAGAAAATTGTCAACTTGTCATACAACTCCAGGCAAGGGAGATTTTTACATGAAAAACAAGTTGATGTATAGGAAGACTGGAGCTAGATCCAAAGGTCAGGGACAGCTGGTACTTCCTAAAAGATATAGGGCAGACTTAATAAGGAGCCTACATGTGAAACCAGATGGGGACCATGAGAAGATAGGTACCATTATTCAAAAGGTGGCTCACAATTATTATTGGCCCAAAGCAAGATGGGACATTGAGAATTTTGTAGAAAGGTGTAGCATAGCACATGAGGGAACACCCACAAGTGGGAACATTGATCAGGACCTGGACACGCCACGGGGCAAAATTAGGCCTGATAATAAAAAGAAAAATAGATTTGATAAAGTGGACCAAATGGAATGGGAAGCCCCATTTCACGGACAAGCTTCACTTAACTGTTTTACAATGGCCACTATGCGGAGAGTGCAAAAAGATGTCTTACCCCAGGATAAGCCGAAAATCCCTCAATCGGACTTAAACAAACTGGAGGAAGAGGATGTAGAGAGGAAATCTCTCATCAAGAATTTTAAGTGGGGAGAAAGCCCCAAAAGAAAAAATTGGTAGCGGTCGTTTTGTGAATGATAATTCTGGGAGGAAAAATCATCACTATAGAGCTTCGAGTGGAAGAGACCATACCGGTGCATGGACAAATAGGTCCACAAAACTAAAGGTCCATATGTAGCTTTGTTAAGAACGTGGACTGATGAAAAGGCAGAGGAAAACATTACATCTTCATACCAATATGTGAATGAGCTGACCACTCGTTTAAAAACTGGCTGGAAACTTGCCAATGAAAATTTGAAACAAGCCAGGAAGAAACATGCTGCCTATTATAACAGGAAGGCGAAAGACAGAAATTTGGCTGTGGGAGAGAAAGTACTGCTTCTTTTGCCCGGGAGTCAGAATAAGTTACAAATTGGATGGCAGGGTCCATATACAGTTTTAGAGAAGGTATCTAGAACAAATTATAAGATAGATAAGAAGGGGAAAGAAAAAAATCTATCATGTGAATCTCCTGAAGAAATATTTGGAAAGAGTACATCAGGAGGAGACACACTTGTTGACCTTGTCCATCGCCATGGAGATGAAAAAGGAACCACTTTCATCATTTGAGTATCCATTACACCCCTGTGAGACAGCAGCACAGGTGAAAATCAGTACACATTTAACGAAAACTCAGAAAGAGAGAGTGCAACAGGTTCTAAATAATCATGCAGAGGTGTTAACAGACCGACCAGGGCATACAAACCTATTGGAATATGATATGAAACTGATAGACCCCACACCTGTCTGTATGAAACCATATTCGATTCCGTTTGCTAAGGAGAAAGCTTTGAAGGAAGAGATAGACTATCTATTGAAGGAAGGAATTATTTCACACAGTGAATCTTCGTATAGTTCCGGTGTTGTACTTTTAAGGAAGCCCTCTGAAGAACATAGACTCTGTATAGATTACAGGAGACTGAATGCTATTACAGAAGGACAGGTGGATCCATTGCCGGATACAAATCAGCTGTTTGCCAGACTAAATAAAGCTAAATATTTCTCAAAAGTGGATTTGAGTAAAGGATACTATCAGATTCCAGTAAAGCCCGAGGTTAGACCATACCTAGCTTTTAGTACCTCAGAAGGACACTATGAGTTTAATAGATTGCCATTTGGATTGAAGAATGCACCTAGTGTCTTCTCTAGAATGATGAGAAAATTATTGGACCCTCTGAATAATCCATGTATAACAAATTTCATGGATGATATCCTGATAGCAACAGAATCATTTGAGGAACACATTGACTCTCTGAACATGCTGTTTAATCGACTTAGGGAGGCAAATTTAACAGCCCGACCAACCAAATGTTGCGTTGGATGTAAAGAATTGGAATTTTTGGGACACACAGTTTATCAGGGAAACATGACCCCTGACCCAAAGAATTTAGAGAAACTACAGAAAGCCCCGAGACCACAAACCAAGAAGGACGTGAGATCCTTTGTCTCATTATGTGGTTTCTACCAGAAGTATATCAAAAACTTTAATTCCATATGTGCACCGTTAACTGATTTGACACGTAAAGGACATCCAGATCGCATTACATGGACACCACAATGTGAAATGACTTACCAAGAATTGAAGGAAAAGCTCACAAGTAAACCCATTTTGAAATTACCTGACTTAAGTCAAGAATTCATAGTAAGGACGGATGCAAGTAATATTGGGTTAGGTGCAACTCTACTACAGAAATCAGATGCATTGGATGGGGAATTAAGCCCAGTGGCATATGCTAGCAGAAAATTGAATAAAGCTGAAATCAATTACTCAACTAGCGAAAAAGAATGTCTTGCAGTAATATGGGCAATAAAGAAATTCAATATTTATCTGTATGGGAAGGCCTTTAAGTTGCAAACAGACCACAAACCTTTATCGTTTCTAGCACAGGCTAGGCATGAGAACTCTAGGTCACTCCGATGGTCTTTACTTTTGGCTCCATATAATTTTAGCATTGAGTATATATCTGGAAAAACAAATTTGGGAGCGGATTTTTTAAGCCGCCATCCGTGTGATGAGAATCACCCTAAACCCCAGAAATAATAATAAATTTCTCTATGTGTATATAGAATAAAGGACTGACATATAATGTCTGTTTTAAGAGGGGAGATGTCGTGGAATATTCTAATCCACATATATAAATTATCAGGTAAATATAAAGCCTAACAAATACATTTAATAACGAACAGAAAAATGGTAAGAGAACAGTGCTGTCACAATGACTGTACTCGAAATCCCCCTTGTTTTCTGCTTCGTCTGCAAATTGTAACGCTTTCACGTTGATAGTAAAAGCCTACTATATTATTACCCGCTTTCTTCAATGAAACGTGTACTAAACTTGAGATACGCAAGCTGAACAATGACCTAAATTTAATATTTCATTCATCCCATACACAGCGTAACTAAAAGACAGATAAAGCAGGATAGAGAGAAGGGAGAAGCAGAAAGCCGAACACGTGCAACACTAAACACGCGTCGCGCGATACACAATTGCTGCCATCACGCGTGTAAGGCCACATGCACTAACTTTTTTTCAGACGGACAGTGATAAAAACACTAACCTTCCCAGAGTTAGGTTTTAAAATCCTGAAAAAACGCTTATTAGAAAAGATAACATTAGATGGGTTTACGTTTGAAAACATTACAGTACCCAGACAGCACATCTTCGAAACAGGAGGTAGAAGAAATTGCATATTTTGAACGCAGCCACTTAGCTTTTTTAAATTTGTATATTTGGGTTCCTTAGGGCTTGCTGACAAAGAATATGTAAAACGTTACGCAAATAGTCTAGGAATTAATAAATTATAACCAAAATAAAATAGTGGGGATGCCTGACAGCATGAAATCATTTCTGCTCCTAAAATTTTTTTATAACGTGTTTGAAAAAACCTTACGTTACGGAAATAGCCTACCATGTTAACTCCTAATTGATTGGAGCGCAACAAATATAAGGCTAAACACGATTGGTCGGGCTATAAATACTATCTTGCGTTGTTATGGGAAACGAATAGAAGGGGTATTTTTTTGAAAAGATGTGGAGACGTGGTTTCATTGGTTAGAGCTGCGAATATACACAATTCAGAGCGTTAGTTCGAGACCACTAGTTCAAATAAGCTTGATGAAGCAACAGTGCGTTGAAGCCAGCTCATATTTTTGCTAAATAAAAGCCTGGAACATAAGCAGATGGGAATTTGTGCCAGTATTTGTGCCAGAATTCATTGCTAGTCAACGTATCTGTGTATTTCCATGAATTGTGGGACTGTGGTCTTAACGTTATTGAGCAGCACCTGGTCAGAGCTTTGCTGAATCCAGAGTCGGACAGCATACTCCTTGGTCCATTTAGCTATCAGTGAGGTGTCTCCAGAGCCCAGGGGAGAAATCGAGCAGAGGAGTCTTTTCCTGCCGCCATCACGCAAGATAAGCTGATGTGGCCAGCTGAGCTCAACATTATGTACCCCCATCTTAAAATGACAGTGTAAAATACAATTAAGAGGGGAATTTAATTGTTTTAATATCAGGAACTGAGAACATCTCCAATACTAGTTCCAATAAAGACAAACTATTGAAGTCATGATGACAAATACCAACAGAGCTTGAACAAAACAAAACCAGTATTACCTCATATTACTACTACACCACTGACACACATAGGATACTATTAAAAATACATGTCACTACCAGATTCATATTGAGAAATTCTGTACATATAACTTGTAATTAAAATTGATTGTGATTCCTGGTTCCCCTTGGATTTGAATCAGGACACATATACATTCATGACAGCAATGAATACATATTGTTATTTGAAAAGTTATCAGTGACTCCTTTAAGATATCCTCATAGAGTGTTTTATGTATGTGAGTGTCACAGTGTTGTCAAGTGTGGTGGAATAAATTAAATTGTTTATCTGTCTGTTGTTGTTATGACTTACACTTCATCATACACATACCCTAGACATATAACGTAGTCATCACACTATTCCAGAATAATTCTGACTGAGGTATACATATGTGGCAGCAAGTAAGGTTATATATAATACACTACTCTTATTAGATATATATATACCTTCACAGCTGATCTCAGTCAGTACACTAAGTCCCCTATAAATATTTATAACATCCCACTTCACCACATTGTCCAACCATAGTTAGAATAAAGATTTGGTTTGCTCAAGTTAGATTTTTTTAGTATTGATCTAACTCTTTGCATTGAAATAAACACAAAAATTACTTTTCATTCACATTACTGTAAATCTCTTTTTTAACAATAAGAGTGAAGTGTGTAAAATGTTATTTTATTTACTTATTATAGCACTTCAAAGCAAATACAAACTTTAAAAAATAATAAATAAAAACTCTTTCGTGTTTTTAAATATTCAAGTCGTATTTGTTTATGTAAAACATAAAGTACAAAAGCACTTGTCTATGTAAAAATAGAAACCATGAGCAATGAGAAATATGTTGACATGATTATCTCTATTTATTTAATTTTTTGACATTTAGTTCGGTCTTGGTGCTGGAATTGCGTTGTACATCCTCAGTAGTGACCCTGACAGCATCACCAGAACTGCCACGCTATGGACTCGAAAAGTAAAGCGAAAGAGAGGCTGGGCAAAAAACTGCTTGGCGGAGAACTGTAGAGAGAGCTGGGACACCACACGGAAGATGGCTGTCGAACGTGCAAATTGGAGACAGATTGTAGCTGCCCTACAAGACGCAACTAGGCGTGATGGTCACTGATTGCTTTGTTAGTTAGCGGCCAAGGACCATGGAAAGAAGACTTCAGACTTTCCATACCAGAGACAGCCGCCTCCCCCGTTTTTATACTGATAAACTTTTGTATCATAGTTTCTGACAGTCTTCCATACCAGAGACAGCCGCCTCCCTCGTTTTTATACTGATAAACTTATGTATCATAGTTTCTGACAGTCTTTCACTTCATCATATTGTCTTTTTTTCGTCTGTTTACTTTCTCACGTACATTTAAAAACCAAATCGACGATGTAAAAACACGTGAAAGTTAAACGTACGTTGTTTCATTCATTAACCAACAGTTCCCCGAGGAGCAAAGTCCTCCAGTAAATACACGATGTGTTTCTGCCCTGTTCTATTTGTTCCTGATTTTTCCATGTTTTCTTATCCCCTTTATGTCTAATTTCCTTCTCCATATGTTTTGTTAGTCTCCTCCTATCTTTCTTACGCCAAGGATTCCAGAATAAGGCCTTCCTGGTAATTCAATCACGTGGTTTTCTCCATTTGTGTCCTTCCCAACACCGGCGTATTATCTTCATAGTGTGCATTGGTTATTTATGTTTATTATTAACAACAAATGACTTTCTTTATACTGTCGTGAAATATTCTAATCCACATATATAAATTATCAGGTAAATATAAAGCCTAACAAATAAATTCTAATAAAGAAAAGAGCAATGGTAAAATAACAGTGCTGTCACAAAGAATGTACTCGAAATCCCCCTTTGTTTTATGCTTCGTCTGCAAATTGTAACGTTTCCACGTTAAATATAAGCCACTGCATAAATACAAGCGTTTCCACAACACATTAAAACGGGTATTGCATTTCTAAGAAAAACATTGAGAGGCACACTGCGTAATGACCTAAATTAATCCTAACATTAATTATACTACGTTACCAAAACGAACGAACAGATGGACTCAAATAGAGAGAAGGGAGAGGCAGAAAGCCGAACACGTGCAACACTAAACACGCGTCGCGCAATACACAATTGCTGCCATCACGCGTGTAAGGCCACATGCACTAACTTTTTTTCAGACGGACAGTGATAAAAACACTAACCTTCCCAGAGTTAGGTTTTAAAATCCTGAAAAACGCTTATTAGAAAAGATAACATTAGATGGGTTTACGTTTGAAAACATTACAGTACCCAGACAGCATATCTTCGAAACAGGAGGTAGAAGAAATTGCATATTTTGAACGCAGCCACTTAGCTCTTTTAAATTTGTATATTTGGGTTCCTTAGGGCTTGCTGACAAAGAATATGTAAAACGTTACGCAAATAGTCCTGGAATTAATAAATTATAACCAAAATAAAATAGTGGGGATGCCTGACAGCATGAAATCATTTCTGCTCCTAAAATTTTTTTATAACGTGTTTGAAAAAACCTTACGTTACGGAAATAGCCTACCATGTTAACTCCTAATTGATTGGAGCGCAACAAATATAAGACTAAACACGATTGGTCGGGCTATAAATACTATCTTGCGTTGTTATGGGAAACGAATAGAAGGGGTATTTTTTTGAAAAGATGTGGAGACGTGGTTTCATTGGTTAGAGCTGCGAATATACACAATTCAGAGCGTTAGTTCGAGACCACTAGTTCAAATAAGCTTGATGAAGCAACAGTGCGTTGAAGCCAGCTCATATTTTTGCTAAATAAAAGCCTGGAACATAAGCAGATGGGAATTTGTGCCAGTATTTGTGCCAGAATTCATTGCTAGTCAACGTATCTGTGTATTTCCATGAATTGTGGTAGGTTTGAAATATTCAATATCTTTTAATGAAAATTGAATGTAAATTGTTAATTTATGCCTGTATATATGTGTAGTTCAGTAGCGAACATGAGGAAAAGCCTATAATGCTCCAGCCTGAACAGAAGGTGTCGGAGGAAAGTAAAACGGCATGGAATGGCCAAACAGTACACTGACACCTAGATTATTGATTAGACAGAAATAATGCTGGAATTGCAGAGGCGTAGTAACCATTAGGGAGGGAAATACTGGTATAAAGTATTTCAGATGAAGCTGACAGTTGGCCTAACGCTCTGAACTCAATGTTTGTGATGTATTGTGCTCAGTGTAGAACTAGAGTATCAATTAGTTATGAAGTAGAAGGTACATCCTTCTTGTTTTCAGGGACCGTGGTCTTGACGTTATTGAGCAGCACCTGGTCAGAGCTTTGCTGAATCCAGAGTCGGACAGCATACTCCTTGGTCCATTTAGCTATCAGTGAGGTGTCTCCAGAGCACAGGGGAGAAATCGAGCAGAGGAGTCTTTTCCTGCCGCCATCACGCAAGATAAGCTGATGTGGCCAGCTGAGCTCAACATTATGTACCCCCATCTTAAAATGACAGTGTAAAATACAATTAAGAGGGGAATTTAATTGTTTTAATATCAGAAACTGAGAACATCTCCAATACTAGTTCCAATAAAGACAAACTATTGAAGTCATGATGACAAATACCAACAGAGCTTGAACAAAACAAAACCAGTATTACCTCATATTACTACTACACACTGACACACATAGGATACTATTAAAAATACATGTCACTACAAGATTCATATTGAGAAATTCTGTACATATAACTTGTAATTAAAATTGATTGTGATTCCTGGTTCCATTTGTATTTGAATCAGGACACATATTCATTCATGACAGCACTGAATACATATTGTTATTTGAAAAGTTATCAGTGACTCCTTTAAGATATCCTCATAGAGTGTTTTATGTATGTGAGTGTCACAGTGTTGTCAAGTGTGGTGGAATAAATTAAATTGTTTATCTGTCTGTTGTTGTTATGACTTACACTTCATCATACACATACCCTAGACATATAACGTAGTCATCACACTATTCCAGAATAATTCTGACTGAGGTATACATATGTGGCAGCAAGTAAGGTTATATATAATACACTACTCTTATTAGATATATATACCTTCACAGCTGATCTCAGTCAGTACACTAAGTCCCTATAAATATTTATAACATCCCACTTCACCACATATATTGGGGGCTCGTCCGGGATTTTGAATCTTTACCTATTAAAAATATTGGGGGTAATTCACTTCAGGGAAAATAAGAATTAAAAGGTATCCTTGGGTGGAATTAAATAAGGTTGAGCTCACGGTGCCTGTGTTGTCCATTAGATATATATTTAGAGATTGAATTGTTGGTTAGACATTGTATAAATTTACCTGATAGACAATGGCGGACCTGGCCAAATTTCGATCTGCGGCTGTTCAGACTGCAAAAGAGTTAGGATTAGATGGGCAAGTTATGGTTGCCTATGTCACTACGGAATGTGACAAATTTATTGAACGCGAAGAAAGAAGGTTTGAAGCCGAAAGAAAGTTAGAGGCTGAAAAAGAAATTAAGAGGTTGCAGATTGAGGCTGAGGCTAAGAAATTGGAAGCAGAAGAAAGAAGATTGACTGCAGAAATGGAAGAGAAGAAATTAGCTGCAGAAAGAGAAGAAAAGAGATTAGCTGCAGAGAGGGAAGCAGAAAAGGAGGAGAAGAGATTACAAAGGGAACATGAGTTACGACTAAGGGAGTTTGAGTTTCAAGGCCATGCTCCTGAAAATGGTGCCAGTCCCTTTGCCTCTGATGCCACTGCTAGCCAAGGAGCCTCAACCTCAGCTATGAATTTTCATTTAGATCATTTTGTTGAGAAAGACGATGATATAGAGAGCTACCTAAATAGGTATGAACTATTAGCTACCACATATGGGTTAGAGAGAGAAAGGTGGAGCTTAAAGTTATCTCAGGGACTTCGTGGGGCAGCTTATGAAGTTTTTGCAAAAATGAGCAGAGGTGATCAGGAAAATTATGACATGCTAAAGCAGGCTCTTTTGTTAAGATATGAAAAGAATGCAGAATTTTATAGGAAAAAATTTAGGAATGCTACACTACTGTCAGGTGAAACCTATCACCAGTTCTCTGCACGAATAGAGACATACTTGGAGAAATGGACTTCTCTGGGGAAAACCCAAGATCTTAAGGAAATGGTCCTTATAGAGCAATTAAGAGAGTCCATGGCTCCAGACCTGAGAAACTTTCTCATGGAACAAGGTGCAGAGAGGCTGGGTGAGTTGCTAAATGTTGCTGAAAGGTATCAAGCAGCTCAAGCAGAGGTAACAGGTAATAAAAAGAAACAAGTGGATAACTTTAGGGCACCACAGAACTTTAATAAATTTGATCCTAGGGATCAAAACAAAGGTAAGCACCAATTTGATAGGCCACGGTATGAAAATAAAAATAAATTCCCACAATTCGATGAAAGGAAATATGATGAAAGAAAATCTTTCAACCAAGGAAAAAGGTGGTGTAAGAATTGTCAGATGGACAATCATGACACTGACCGTTGCAGAAGGAAACCTGTGTATATGGCAACCCTTCAGGTCAGGTCGACCTCAAGACAGGAGGAGGATATTATGTTAGATACCACTCCAGAAGAGATGAGGAAGGCACAGGCTGGGGATAAAACACTCAAGCCTTGTTTCAGAAAATTGTCAACTTGTCATACAACTCCAGGCAAGGGAGATTTTTACATGAAAAACAAGTTGATGTATAGGAAGACTGGAGCTAGATCCAAAGGTCAGGGACAACTGGTACTTCCTAAAAGATATAGGGCAGACTTAATAAGGAGCCTACATGTGAAACCAGATGGGGACCATGAGAAGATAGGTACCATCATTCAAAAGGTGGCTCACAATTATATTGGCCCAAAGCAAGATGGGACATTGAGAATTTTGTAGAAAGGTGTAGCATAGCACATGAGGGAACACCCACAAGTGGGAACATGGATCAGGACCTGGACACGCCACGGGGCAAAATTAGGCCTGATAATAAAAAGAAAAATAGATTTGATAAAGTGGACCAAATGGAATGGGAAGCCCCTTTTCACGGACAAGCTTCACTTAACTGTTTTACAATGGCCACTATGCGGAGAGTGCAAAAAGATGTCTTACCCCAGGATAAGCCGAAAATCCCTCAATCGGACTTAAACAAACTGGAGGAAGAGGATGTAGAGAGGAAATCTCTCATCAAGAATTTTAAGTGGGGAGAAAGCCCCAAAAGAAAAATTGGTAGCGGTCGTTTTGTGAATGATAATTCTGGGAGGAAAAATCATCACTATAAAGCTTCGAGTGGAAGAGACCATACCGGTGCATGGACAAATAGGTCCACAAAATTAAAGGTCCATATGTAGCTTTGTTAAGAACGTGGACTGATGAAAAGGCAGAGGAAAACATTACATCTTCATACCAATATGTGAATGAGCTGACCACTCGTTTAAAAACTGGCTGGAAACTTGCCAATGAAAATTTGAAACAAGCCAGGAAGAAACATGCTGCCTATTATAACAGGAAGGCGAAAGACAGAAATTTGGCTGTGGGAGAGAAAGTACTGCTTCTTTTGCCCGGGAGTCAGAATAAGTTACAAATTGGATGGCAGGGTCCATATACAGTTTTAGAGAAGGTATCTAGAACAAATTATAAGATAGATAAGAAGGGGAAAGAAAAAAATCTATCATGTGAATCTCCTGAAGAAATATTTGGAAAGAGAACATCAGGAGGAGACACACTTGTTGACCTTGTCCATCGCCATGGAGATGAAAAAGGAACCACTTTTCATCATTTGAATATCCATTACACCCCTGTGAGACAGCAGCACAGGTGAAAATCAGTACACATTTAACGAAAACTCAGAAAGAGAGAGTGCAACAGGTTCTAAATAATCATGCAGAGGTGTTAACAGACCGACCAGGGCATACAAACCTATTGGAATATGATATGAAACTGATAGACCCCACACCTGTCTGTATGAAACCATATTCGATTCCGTTTGCTAAGGAGAAAGCTTTGAAGGAAGAGATAGACTATCTGTTGAAGGAAGGAATTATTTCGCACAGTGAATCTTCGTATAGTTCCGGTGTTGTACTCTTAAGGAAGCCCTCTGGAGAACATAGACTCTGTATAGATTACAGGAGACTGAATGCTATTACAGAAGGACAGGTGGATCCATTGCCGGATACAAATCAGCTGTTTGCCAGGACTAAATAAAGCTAAATATTTCTCAAAAGTGGATCTGAGTAAAGGATACTATCAGATTCCAGTAAAGCCTGAGGTTAGACCATACCTAGCTTTTAGTACCTCAGAAGGACACTATGAGTTTAATAGATTGCCATTTGGATTGAAGAATGCGCCTAGTGTCTTCTCTAGAATGAGGAGAAAATTGTTGGATGTAAACATTTCGGAGGAACGTAATGAATCCCTGAGTTGCCTCTTTGATTGAGGATATTCCGAATGTTTCATACAGGATAATAAGAAGATTATGGGATCCACTACGAAAACTCTGCTTTCACCAGGTATATGTTATCTCCTCATAACGTACATTTGGAGGGAAATATAATGTTCTCTGGACATGTCATTGCGCAGACTCAGAGAAGAGAAATGGTGAATACGGGTTGCGAAGCAGCATTAAGACAAGCATTCACACTTGCGGCTGTTCAGTAACATAACCGAAATATATTATTGGTTGTAGAAGTCTGAGGCAGATTTCATGAGTAGTGCCTACTCTGAATGGACCCAACTACATAAAACCATGATAGCACCACAGCAGAGTAAAGTCAAGTTGACTTACATTTATCTATGTGTATATAGAATAAAGGACTGACATGGAATGTCTGTTTTAAGAGGGGAGGTGTCGTGAAATATTCTAATCCACATATATAAATTATCAGGTAAATATAAAGCCTAACAAATAAATTCTAATAAAGAAAAGAGCAATGGTAAAATAACAGTGCTGTCACAAAGAATGTACTCGAAATCCCCCTTTGTTTTATGCTTCGTCTGCAAATTGTAACGTTTCCACGTTAAATATAAGCCACTGCATAAATACAAGCGTTTCCACAACACATTAAAACGGGTATTGCATTTCTAAGAAAAACATTGAGAGGCACACTGCGTAATGACCTAAATTAATCCTAACATTAATTATACTACGTTACCAAAACGAACGAACAGATGGACTCAAATAGAGAGAAGGGAGAGGCAGAAAGCCGAACACGTGCAACACTAAACACGCGTCGCGCGATACACAATTGCTGCCATCACGCGTGTAAGGCCACATGCACTAACTTTTTTTCAGACGGACAGTGATAAAAACACTAACCTTCCCAGAGTTAGGTTTTAAAATCCTGAAAAACGCTTATTAGAAAAGATAACATTAGATGGGTTTACGTTTGAAAACATTACAGTACCAGACAGCACATCTTCGAAACAGGAGGTAGAAGAAATTGCATATTTTGAACGCAGCCACTTAGCTCTTTTAAATTTGTATATTTGGGTTCCTTAGGGCTTGCTGACAAAGAATATGTAAAACGTTACGCAAATAGTCTAGGAATTAATAAATTATAACCAAAATAAAATAGTGGGGATGCCTGACAGCATGAAATCATTTCTGCTCCTAAAATTTTTTTATAACGTGTTTGAAAAAACCTTACGTTACGGAAATAGCCTACCATGTTAACTCCTAATTGATTGGAGCGCAACAAATATAAGACTAAACACGATTGGTCGGGCTATAAATACTATCTTGCGTTGTTATGGGAAACGAATAGAAGGGGTATTTTTTTGAAAAGATGTGGAGACGTGGTTTCATTGGTTAGAGCTGCGAATATACACAATTCAGAGCGTTAGTTCGAGACCACTAGTTCAAATAAGCTTGATGAAGCAACAGTGCGTTGAAGCCAGCTCATATTTTTGCTAAATAAAAGCCTGGAACATAAGCAGATGGGAATTTGTGCCAGTATTTGTGCCAGAATTCATTGCTAGTCAACGTATCTGTGTATTTCCATGAATTGTGGTAGGTTTGAAATATTCAATATCTTTTAATGAAAATTGAATGTAAATTGTTAATTTATGCCTGTATATATGTGTAGTTCAGTAGCGAACATGAGGAAAAGCCTATAATGCTCCAGCCTGAACAGAAGGTGTCGGAGGAAAGTAAAACGGCATGGAATGGCCAAACAGTACACTGACACCTAGATTATTGATTAGACAGAAATAATGCTGGAATTGCAGAGGCGTAGTAACCATTAGGGAGGGAAATACTGGTATAAAGTATTTCAGATGAAGCTGACAGTTGGCCTAACGCTCTGAACTCAATGTTTGTGATGTATTGTGCTCAGTGTAGAACTAGAGTATCAATTAGTTATGAAGTAGAAGGTACATCCTTCTTGTTTTCAGGGACCGTGGTCTTGACGTTATTGAGCAGCACCTGGTCAGAGCTTTGCTGAATCCAGAGTCGGACAGCATACTCCTTGGTCCATTTAGCTATCAGTGAGGTGTCTCCAGAGCACAGGGGAGAAATCGAGCAGAGGAGTCTTTTCCTGCCGCCATCACGCAAGATAAGCTGATGTGGCCAGCTGAGCTCAACATTATGTACCCCCATCTTAAAATGACAGTGTAAAATATAATCAAGAGGGGAATTTAATTGTTTTAATATCAGGAACTGAGAACATCTCCAATACTAGTTCCAATAAAGACAAACTATTGAAGTCATGATGACAAATACCAACAGAGCTTGAACAAAACAAAACCAGTATTACCTCATATTACTACAACACCACTGACACACATAGGATACTATTAAAAATACATGTCACTACAAGATTCATATTGAGAAATTCTGTACATATAACTTGTAATTAAAATTGATTGTGATTCCTGGTTCCATTTGTATTTGAATCAGGACACATATTCATTCATGACAGCACTGAATACATATTGTTATTTGAAAAGTTATCAGTGACTCCTTTAAGATATCCTCATAGAGTGTTTTATGTATGTGAGTGTCACAGTGTTGTCAAGTGTGGTGGAATAAATTAAATTGTTTATCTGTCTGTTGTTGTTATGACTTACACTTCATCATACACATACCCTAGACATATAACGTAGTCATCACACTATTCCAGAATAATTCTGACTGAGGTATACATATGTGGCAGCAAGTAAGGTTATATATATAATACACTACTCTTATTAGATATATATACCTTCACAGCTGATCTCAGTCAGTACACTAAGTCCCCTATAAATATTTATAACATCCCACTTCACCACATATACCAGCATGCACGACAAATATATACTCAAGACCAAAAGAAACGCACATGGCATAAAATGTTATTTTCAAATATAAGCAACAAACTTAAAATAATGAAATTTGCGCACATGAAGTGTCTGAATGTTTATTAACGTTTTCAAATCAATACTCACAATTATCGCCCCCCATGAGATCGCACTTCTGCATATTCTGAAGTACCAACAAAATATCCAACTGCACTAAAGTTTGTTCAAACCACAGCGTGAATGTCTTAATATCGGGTGAGTCCCCCCATAGCTCTGGCACATTCTTGAAGCCGATTAGGCATCGACCTCACCAAGTGTTGAATGGTTTCCATCGGGATGGCATTCCAAGTTCTCTGTAGAGCGTCTCTCAGCTGCCGTTGATTGTGAGGGGCTTGTTGTTGCACATATCGTCCCAACACGTCCCAAAGATGTTCGATACAGTTTAGGTCAGGTGAAACGGCAGGCCACTGCATAACTCGAACTCCATTCTGCTGCAAAAATCCCTGAGTAACACGAGCGGAGTGTGGCCTTGCATTGTCCTGTTGAAACACTATTCTTGCGGCGCCTCCGTTTGCTGCCAACAGCGGAAGCAGGTGGGGTCTGAGTACTTCATCCACATACCGCTGGGCAGTTTAGGTGCCATCGATAAAGATGAGTCTGGACCTGAATCTGTAATTGTTGGCAGCCCATACCATCAAAGATGGATCACCATAGCGATTTCGTTCAATGACACAGTTGTCTTCGAATCGTTCTCCTGGTCGTCTGTAAATTCGAATTCGGCCGTCGTTGTGGGGGATGCAGAACCGACTTTCGTCGGAAAAGACCACGTCTCGCCAACTTTGACGCCCTAGATAGCCACGGTTGAGGGCCCAGTCCAATCGTGCCTGCCGGTGTTGAGCTGTGAGGATATGTCCGGTGTAGGGTCTATGGCACATGAGCTGAGCTTCCCTTAACCTCCTGCGCACGGTTTGACCACTGATGGCGTTGCCACGAGTTCCAATGGTTATTCTGGCTGTGGCTACAGCCGGCATGAAGCGGTCTCGCCCATGAGTGCGCCGAATGGCCCTGTCTTGCCTGTATGTCGTAACGCGTGGAGTGCCAGACCGGGGTCGGTCGGCGATGGTCCCTATTGTTTGGTTTCGATGCAATAGACGGTAAATCGAGGTATGGTGAACTTGAAATGCCTGGGACACCTCTCTAACTGATGCTCCACCTCTGAGCATTCCCACTGCTTGGTTACGCTCGTCAATATTCAGTCTAGGCTTCGTTTTGCTGTGTGAAATTTGAATGGGTTCTACGCGCATTTTATAGAGAATTGGGTGAACAACAGACAACCAAAAGTCGTGCATGAAAAATCATGAAATGCACGAACTGTAATGAATATTTATTCTGAGCGTTTGCTCATCTACGCTGTAAACAACTCACCGCAGCACAAATTGTCCACGTGCAGTATCGTCTTGCATTGCTAAAGTTGTGTTTAAAGACGATTTAAACTTGATTTTTTTATTTTATTTGTCTGAAAATCAGAACAATTAATATGTGCGTTTCTTTTGGTCTTGAGTATATATATATACGGGTTTTCCTTTCTTGTGGCGAGGCACGTTACTTTTCAACTTAGACTGGTCATTTGGTTATATCATAGCCCAATCTGCCATTCAAAAAAGAAAGTGAACTGTGTTAACTGAAACGATGTGTTGATAAACTCTTAAGTCCTGAAAAGGAATACTAGCATCTATCAGCAAGCCTGAAGTAGCCTTGAAAAGGACGGCTAGCCTGACCAGCGTTGAAAGATACTGAGTCCTGAGAAGGACACATTATACATCTGCTAGAATGAAGCCCTGAAAAGGACTTGCCCTAAAAGGTTTCGCTAGCTAAGCCAACGCTGCCTGTACTTCCTCAGTGTTCAGCGAACACCAGTTGTAGTGAACTCTTAAGTAATCAAAACAGGGATTGCTAGCCCACCATATATAATATAATAGCCCCTTCAGTCATAACTGACTATGGGAATGCGCCCCTGAGGTGACAGCCCTCAGCTGCTTATTTTCCTGGTGCTCCTTTCGACGTTTTCTCCTCACCTCTGTTTCTTGTGTGAGCCTCTCTTCGCCCAATCTGAGGTGGCGCCGTAAATAGCATCGCCACTTAGTGCGATCGGCAGTTTCATCCTCCCATGTTGCTGGATCCATGTCCAGTGCCCTCATATCTCTCTTGCACACATCTTTGAACCTCAGCTGTGGTCGCCCAACTGTTCTCTTGCCATCTGCTAATTGTCCGTAGAAGATATCTTTTGGGATGCGACCATCTTCCATGCGGCGAACATGGCCAAGCCAGCGAAGTCTGCGCTGCCTAAGAAGCGTATACATACTTTGAAGGCCAGCACGTGACAACACCTCGACATTTGTCACTTTATCTTTCCACGAGATGCCGAGGATGCGGCGTAGACACCGCAAATGGAAGGTATTGAGCCTTCTTTCTTGCTTAGCATAGGTCGTCCAGGTCTCGCTGCCATATAGGAGTGTGCTGGTGACGCAGGCATTATATACCGCAGCTTTGGTCTTCATTGTGAGTTTAGAGTTTCCCCAAACACGCGATGTGAGGCGGGCAAAGGTAGCTGCAGCTTTGCCAATGCGGCTGTCGATTTCTGTATCCAGTGAGAGTTTGTCATTGATGGTAGACCCTAGGTATGTGAAGTGGTGCACCACTGCCAATTCATAGTTATCGATAGTGATAACTGGTGCAGCACCCACATCCTGACTCAGCACATTCGTTTTCTTTAGACTTATTGTGAGGCCAAAGTCCTTGCATGCTTTAGTGAAGCGATTCATCAAGCTAGCCCACCAGCGTTGATAGATACTAAGTCCTGAAAAAGACTAACATTTCTTTTCTGCATAGTAAAGGCCTGAAAAGGACTACCAGCTACGCCAACGCTGGGGGAAACTGAAACATGTGACAAGTGTTAGATCGGTTATATTAGCGTGCATGTTCAAATATAAAAGTCCCTGTACTCTAGTAATATGTAACCGATTTGTTATCGAAAGTCTTTATCGAACCTACTCACAGTAGCCAATGTATAAACAAAAATCAAAACGTTTTGATCGAGCTCAAGCATGACTCAGATACATAAAGTATGTAATGATAGAATCACTCGCAAGTTAATTTTATTGACTATTTGAAGCATTCATTTCCAGATCCCAGATTATTTCCCTTGCTGTCTTGAATCCAGCAGCCACTGATAGCCACGCCATAAATCTTTGGGTCTGACTGTGGCGTTATCTAGTTCACCCGTAAAGACGTTTAGCTGGTCAATTGTCTGAAATACATTCCAGATATTCCCCATCCTTCCTCTGCCCGACACGTTCGCCAGTTGAAGATGTTCACATATATTTGATTGTTATCAGAGCTTGACCAGAGAGATATGACGTCAGATCTCCCATGGATCCATTTGGATGGTTTCTTTTGGCATCTTGGCAAAGGGAGGTTAGTCCCACGAGAGAAATTTTGGCCAAACAAATGGCTGCTCTGTGTTTTATATTCTGTTTTCACCATTTGCACATTTATAATGGTTAACCTTAAACTTTTTATATAGAAGAATAGTGAAAAACATTATTGGCTTCCCTAAAAATATTTTTTAAACAGATTTTTTTTTTTAAATATAAAGAAATAAGAAATTATACATACTCGTATTTATAAGTTCCACCAGACCACAGGGGCTTTTAAATTTAGACATGCGCCCAAATATAACCGACGGGCGTTGAGTATAAGTTGAACTGTGCGCGCATCGCCAAAGCAAGGCAAAACTCTCAATAGAACATAGTAAGCTGGCACAAGACTAATCCAGATGAATACTCTCAGTGACTTAACCAAAAAAAGGAGTTATGAAATTACAAGTAGAAAATAGAACATATACCACATAGTAATCATTCCATGCCAGGCATTCCTGTGTCACCTGCTCAAGGTATTTCCATGTCTTCATTCCTGCATCACCTTTCAAGTCCGCAAGGAGCATAGGCCTTCAACAAACGTATGTCAAGACTTTCTGTCACGTGCCATCAGCTCGAGATTTTTTTATCCCCTCCAAGTCTGTCTCCAGCTCTCTTCTCCGTGTGTTCATTGGTTGTCCTCTACCTCTATTACTCCGGGGGTTTCAGACAGACGACTGCCTAGTGATGTTATCAACAAATTTTCGCGATGTGTATCCATCGCCTGTGTCTTCTTCTCGCCTCTTTGTTCCAGTGACACTTGTCCTTAGTTTCATATTGGTGACCTTTTCGCACCATTTCAATCCTTCTGTTCTACACAAGCACCTTTTTATGTGTTCTACGCAAGCACCTATTTATGTGTTCCACGCAAGCACCTATTTATGAACGTCTATAACTTCTTGATTGCAATAATTTGTTTTGGACACACCAAAAAAAAAAAATCATAAAATGTATTGACAACCAGAATAGAATATAACTTTGAAAGTAAATGTTAATTTACGATAGCTAATTAATTAGGAAACACGCATAGAAGTTGCAGGATACGTAGTGCGTTATGGTGGACTATCAAGAGGAAATGTTGCATTGTGATCCAATAAAACCCGGGATATGGAAGGGACATGTATAGAAGACAAATATCAGCTCCAGTTCCACAT
Source organism: Oreohelix idahoensis (assembly GCA_024509875.1). Classification (NCBI taxonomy): domain Eukaryota; kingdom Metazoa; phylum Mollusca; class Gastropoda; order Stylommatophora; family Oreohelicidae; genus Oreohelix; species Oreohelix idahoensis. The sequence continues at coordinate 34,120 of JAMPIV010003467.1, read as the reverse complement.
TCTCTGCTCACTATTACTGTAACCTCCCAGTTTGTTTGTAATATTCATTATTTTCTGTACAAAACGTACTAGATTTATTTCTCCGCTGGAAGCTGGTTTCATTGTCTTAATTTTTGATGCCGTCAGTCAGTACTCTATGGGACCCTAAGGAGCATAGGCCTTTAACAAACACATGCCATGTCTTCCTGTCACGTATCATCAGCTCAAGTTCTTTCCATGTCTTCCTTTTCATTTTTAATTGGAAAAAGCAAACAAAAACACAAATAGTAATACGTCTTACTAAGATAAAGGACAAAGAAAAACCTACGTTGCGGCCACAAGGCCTTCGTCAGGGACAGACAAACAAAAGACAGGAGGGAAAGAAAGTAAGAATTAAGTGGAGAACATGAAACAATAGAAATAAGAGAAAAATACTCCCTGATGTGTGTCACATGTTGGAATGTCCGCTACTGAACCGCTACTTTCTTTCCCTTCAGTCTTTTGTTTGTCTGTCCCTGACGAAGGCCTTGTGGTCGCAACGTAGTATTTTTCCTTGTCCTTTCTCTTAGTAAGACGTATTACTATGTGTGTTTTTTTTTTCCGTTTTACCGTTGTCTTACGGCAGTTCTCCTCATATTCATTTTCAATTATGTTTCTAGCATCTCTTCTCCATGTGTTCTTTAGTCTGCATCTACTCCTCAAGCCCTGTGGACTCCTGACCAATGACTGCCTTACATCTTCTTCTTCTTCTTCCATCCTTAGCCACCAACCGGCAAAGCAGTATGTGGCCAGTACGCCTAGTGGCGTCTTAGGGCAACAACAAATTGATCAATCTATCGCTGTTTCCACCACGCCTAGTGGCGTCTTTGTGGAACAGAAACAGACCAAACAATCTATCGTTGTTTCCGTAATCAGATTGGTTGGCAAGCAGGTGATCAGCCCACTGTGCGAAGTTTTTACGGGATGGGGTAAACAGCCCCATGCCCAACCCTCCTTAGTCGCTTTTTACGACATGCGTGGTAGGGTGCAGTGTTACTATTCTTTGCTCCCCTTTCGGGCCCCGGCAACACACGGGTGTGCCTTACATCTGGCTGCTCTTTAATCATCCACGAACATCTTTTCGCCCCCCCCCCCCCCCCCCCCCCCCCCCCCCCCTTTTCAGGGGCTTTTTATTCCAACATAAAAAAAGGACTCCTCCTGGTGATCCCGTATATACAGTATGTGAGTTTCCTCAATGTGTGTCACTCCTATCCCTTATCTTCTCCTTATCTTTATGACTTATTTGATGAAACATTGATTGTTACTTGTTTACGATTCGGTGTTATGAAAACGCGTTGATAGCAATACAAGGGAGTCCTTGTTCTGGAATCCCCAGGTTAAGATAAATAGGGGAAGCAAGAACAAAAAAAAAAACACACACACACGGAGAAAAGAGCTGAAGAAGACAAATAAAGAGATGAAGGACACACGGAAATCTCTTGAACGGATAGCACTGGACTGGAGTGTTTGGCATTTATTTGTAACGACCTGTGCTTCAAGGAAGGGGGGGGGGGGGCTGAATGATAATGATGAGGTTGATGTTGGTGATGATGAGGATGATGTTGATTATAACGAGGTTGATGGTGTTGATGGTGATGATGTTTATAATGAGGTTGATGATGTTGATGAGGTTGCTGATGGCGATGATGAGGGTGATGTTGTTGATGGTGATGATGATGATGATGATGGTAATGATTAGGTTAATGATGATGGTGATGGTGATGATGATGAGGTCTATGATGTTGATGGTGATGATGGTGTTGAGGTTGATGGTGATGATAAGGATAATGTGGTTGATGATGTTGATGGTGATGATAATGATGATGAGGTTGATGGTGATGATGATGATGAGGTTGATGACACTGATGGTGATGATAATGATGATGAGGTTGATGATGTTGATGATGACGATGACGTTGGTGATGCTGATGGTGATGATGATGAGGTTGATGCTGTTGATGGTGATGAAGTTGATGATGTTGATGATGAGGTTGATGATGAAGTTTATAATATTGATGGTGATGAAGATGATCCAGTGTGTGTAATGTGGCCTAGTGCGCAGTCATGTTGTACTTCTTTTAGATACATGTCGCTCCCTCCCTCATCCATCTCCCCCATGCATATCTCTACAATACTCTTCCGTATTCCTGGTTTCTCTTATTTCAGATTTCACGCACGTGTTTTTATTCTGCGATAAAATATGCCTGTTCTCCCCTTCTCCTTCCACAAATTTCTACGCTCATTTTCCATTTGTGTCATGTCCCGACCCGAAACCTTTCCTGGTTCTCTTATATACTCCCAAGGTCACATCTATATGACCCATGCGTGTATATAAAGCACGTGCTAATATGAACGCCTTATTAAATTAACCTGTCAGCTCACGCGCGACATGTGCTATAAAGCGTCGGCATACATACAGCCCTCGAGCTGCCGCCTCGGAAAATTTAACCCCTGGTACTCCTGTTAACCCATGACGGATGTCTTCTATGTCACTTATTCTGAAAACCATGTGTGTTTTAGTTGTGTGTGTGTTTTTTCTTCTTCATAATTTGGCTTTAGATCGGGGATTCTGAACATGTTTGCCCTTACATCTACCCCGGGATTGACCTTAATGTATACATACCCTGTTCTGTCCTAGGTTAATGAACGAACTATTCAAGACGTAATTAAGATGTTATTACATGGATTCTGTGTCTAGCCAGTTGCTCATATGCAGAAAAAAAAAAATACAATGAACCTGATTCTAGCGCATCTTGCGGCAAATTTTGTTAGCATACTGTTATATGAGCGTTATTTTGTTAGCATACTGTTATATGAGCGTTATTTTGTTACCATACTGTTATATGAGCGTTATTTTGTTAGCATACTGTTATATGAGCGTTATTTTGTTAGCATACTGTTATATGAGCGTTATTTTGTTAGCATACTGTTATATGAGCGTTATTTTGTTACCATACTGTTATATGAGCGTTATTTTGTTACCATACTGTTATATGAGCGTTATTTTGTTAGCATACTGTTATAAGAGCGTTATTTTGTTAGCATACATATGGGCGTTATTTTGTTAGCATACTGTTATATGAGCGTTATTTTGTTAGCATACTGTTATATGAGCGTTATTTTGTTAGCATACTGTTATATGAGCGTTATTTTGTTAGCATACTGTTATATGAGCGTTATTTTGTTAGCATACTGTTATATGAGCGTTATTTTGGCTCAGCCGTTAGGACGCTTGCCTGTCGCTGCAAAGTTACCGGGTTCCGGGACCGAATCTTGGTATCGTAATGCCCCAATCTACCTATCTGTAAATGAGTATCTAGCTCTGCTCTTGATTTGGGGAAGCGAAAGGTTGGGAGGAAAGGAACTGGTCACCTCGCCTCACAAACCAGGACCTAGCTATAGTGGAGTCTCTAACACTTCACTCTCATACGGCAGTGCTATGGGACTACCTTTACCTTTAGCGTTACACACAGACACTTGATGATTCGCCTCAAGGTCATCGAAAGGTGGCGTTGCAAAGCGCTATACATAGACACTTGGCTCCTTAGGTCATCGAAAGGTGGCGCTGCACAGCGCTATATATAGACACTTGGCTCCTTAGGTCATTGAAAGGTGGCGCTGCACAGCGCTATATGTAGACACTTGGCTCCTTAGGTCATTGAAAGGTATCGCGGCACAGCGCTATATCTAGACACTTGGCTCCTAAGGTCATCGAAAAGTGGCGCTGCATGGCGCTATACATAGATAATGGGCTCCTTAGGTCATCGAAAGGTGGAGCTGCATGGCGCTATACATAGATACTGGGCTCCTTAGGTCATCGAAAGGTGGCGCTGCATAGCGCTATACATAGACACTTGGCTCCTCTTATGTCATCGAAAGGTAATGCATAGCCACGTTTCGGTCAAAACAAACATACATTTAAAAAAAGCAACTATATCGTTTGATTTAAAACTTTAGCATTGTGTGCAAAGAAAAGCAATTTTGATAAATTTCCTGTGAGGCGCCTTACACTTTTTAAAATTGGCAATAATGGTAATAAAATATAAGGACCAACTTTTCCCAGAAAGATCATTTAATACACAAGCGCAATTAAAACCATAAACAAGGTTTAATCAAATTCAAGTTAATTTTAAACAAGGTTTTAATCACATTCAAATTTATTGATTTTTAAACACACACAAAAACATTTTCAAGATTTTTTTCAATATGGCTTAATTGGATCCCTCTTTGAAACAACGTTAAAACACACTTCTCAACAGCAAATTTAAAATGGCAACATGTTAACTTAAAATTATTAACCACTACATCAAAATCTAAACATGTAAAATTAAATACGCAATTTAATGATTAATTTATTTACACGCATATATAAATTCTTTTTTAAACCAGGAAAAGCACACAGTGCCAACATTTAAAACAATAAAAATCGGTATTGTTAGCTTCTTCCACGCTAATCTCCGAACATTTAATGCAACACTATTCACCACACATATCACATTGCCCACTGGCCTCACAGTCTGTTAATACAATCAACATCAGGCCCACACGTATTATGCAGAAGAACCTCCATGCCTATGGTAACGTCCTTCACCGTCATCACTTTCAATGATTTTACATGCTTAAATGTTAAATTTGGCATAGAACGCAAAAATATATAAATTAAACATATTATTATGATCTAATCACTTAACAAATGATCTTTGAATAGAGTTTAGTGTATATAAGTCATTGAAATAATGTCCTGGAAAACAATGTGTCCCACACGGGGTTCTTTTTCCCTATGCGTATAAATCCTTTAACAATAACTGTAAACAATTCTACGGTCTAAGAGGGCACGCAAATATTTTAACATAATTATAAAATAAATATTTTAAGCAAACAAATAATAAAATAGTGCAAAAATAAAGCCATTGTAATTTATTTCATTTAAAAAAAAGAATATTTATCATACTTACGCTGACCATTAAAATGAATGTTCAATAAACGTCTGGTAACTGAGTCCTCCAAGCTCCATAGACACGTTAAGTGAACACTTGCACAAGAAAAGGAAATGCTACAACTAAAATATAGTGATGGTAAGTTCATGTTGTTGTTGTTTTGAAAAGGTGATGGGTGGAGAGCGGGCACTTAACAGCGGACTATTATTGCCTCTTCTCGTTCCATCTTGGTCTACCCTGTTCAACCTGAAAATTGGTTATAATTGGGGTATTTAGTGTCATTTTATGTACTAATTTTGTATTAAATTTAAATAACTATTGTATTTTGCAGTTGCTGGTTTTAATTTATATTAGTATTTGTCATTTTATTTTCAGTTTTGTATTGTATATACATAACATTATCCTTTGCACTTGGTTTTAATTTGTATTAGCATTTGTTCTTTTTGAGTTGTTGTTTTTTTTTTTTTTAACTCGTTGACTTTCCTTGTCCTATGAGTAGTTAATAAGTTTGCTAATTTCTCTGTGTGTTTTTTTTTTTTTTTTTTGTTTGTTTGTTTGTTATTTTTGTTATTTTTTTAATTTAATGATTTGTTAGTTTTTGTTGCTTAATTTCTATTTGGTTGAATGTCTTTTCTGAAGTATTATTTATATGGTAATTTAATGTTTGTGAGCCGGTTTTATAATCCCACCGTTCATACCTCCCCTGGATAGGCACAGCCCACAGATTCAGAACCCCTGATGTAGTCATCCTTCAGACCTGAAAAAAAAAAAAAAACCGCTTTGAGGGAACTCATATTTACTGTTAAACTAAAATAGAAATGAATTTAAATTCTTTCCTACGGATTCCAGCAAGAACAATGCGTCTGTCAATGCAATGTCTTCAAAGGAAAAATCAAAATAGCGCTTTGTGTAATTTTTGTTTATGACAAAACGAGCAGACAAAAAAATGTAGATGGAGGATAATAGAACGGAGTGACTGATAATTTGTGTGTGTGTGAGGGGCAGAGGGGTTGGGAACGGTATAGATTTGTTGCAAATGCATTCGTTAACCGTTTCAGCGCACTGAAATCAGCTAATCATAAAAAAATAATTAAAAAATAAAATTAGGAACAAATAATATATCGCAAAATGTTACAATTAAGTAGAAGAGTTTAACAAAAAACTTAACGACATGGTAAGAACGATGGCACCACAGGGTCTAAAATAAGGGTTTTACCAAATACATTAAAAACGATTATTAAAGGAAAAATGTGAGATTTTGAAAGATGGTCAGGAAAAATACAATTTCTTTTTCGTATTCGTACTTAAGAATTCAGTAAGCACAATGTTAGAAGAATTCAGTAAGCACAATGTTAGTTGATGTCAGTAAGCACAATGTTAGAAGAATTCAGTAAGCACAATGTTAGAAGAATTCAGTAAGCACAATGTTAGAAGAATTCAGTAAGCACAATGTTAGTTGATGTCAGTAATCACAATGTTAGTTGATGTCAGTAAGCACAATGTTAGTTGATGTCAGTAATCACAATGTTAGTTGATGTCAGTAAGCACAATGTTAGTTGATGTCAGTAAACACAATGTTAGTTGATGTCAGTAAACACAATGTTAGTTGATGTCAGTAAGCACAATGTTAGTTGATTTCAGTAAGCACAATGTTAGTTGATGTCAGTAAGCACAATGTTAGTTGATGTCAGTACGAATTAGTAGTAGTTTCCCTTTCAGTCATTACTGACTATAGGAACGTGCCCCCAAAAGGTGGTTGGGCGCTTGAATAAAAAGGTCAAGTTGTTGCCCATGCAGCATGCCTCTGCTGGTGAGTCCAGATGAACGGCGCAGCCTATACAATTTAGCACCAGGACATATATCTCATGGTGTAATAACAAATCCAAGGAGAGACACGTCTAAATAAACCTTATCTATGGCCTTATGGAGTACAGAAGCACCACTGCCGCTTGCCTGCCTACAGGCAGCCTGTGTACATTTATTCATGTGCTGTAGAAGCAGTGGGTCTGAAACAATTTGTTTTACACGATGATTGTGCCAGCCTCATTACACAGTCTCACATTATTTGTCTCACTAGACATGCCCGTCGAAGCAGTAATCATATTCTTCCATTGTTTCTTCCAAGACCTCGGGGGTACAGCATGAGACAGTGCTCACGATATTGTACAAACATTCCCACAACCAAACAGAATGTTTGGCAAATTCATAACATTAGAAATCGTACCGCCTTCATAGCAAAGGTTGGCTGCATTGGTTCTAACAAACTGACTGACTCTTGCCTCGTTGGTGCACTAGGTAAACTGTATTTGATTCACCCTTCCAAATAATTAGGTTGTTACATCGGGGTTTTCTTTCTGGTTGGGTTTTGATTTTAGTTCTTGTAGTGAAAAATATTATAAACGTTCACGCATCATGCTGACAACACGAATGGACACGGGTATGGTCATCACAGGACATAATTGGCCGAAGAACACAAGACATCTTCTAGAGGGTCAACGATAAACTTCGCTTGACATTTATTTAATACAGGAACATTGGCATGGTTGGAGAATCGTGAATGAGGTCTCCGCAAAAATAAATATGCATGATCAATCCATAGACAAGGCATTCATAGTAGTCAGTCATAAATACATCTCGTCTCAATTATTCAGATCTGGCCGCTGTACTAGAGGTGCGTGCAGATCGACGACACCCAAATAATGTGGACCAGACGACGTGAATATAAAATTACTCGAGTTCTTACTTCTCTGTAAGAGGTGGAACTTCTGTATAAGTTCAGGACCATCTTAGAAAACATAGTGGCGGCCTTATGCTTATACTTTTTATTTGTTTAAACAAAGCGATGAAATCAAATTATTTTACAATAGAAATCTTCTTGACGCAGTATTTTTAAAATGTTCTAAAATATATAAACAATGAAATAAAAAAACAAAACTCTAAATCTTGATAGATTTTCATTCAAATTAAACGTGCATATTTTTTTAGTTTTGTTGTCTGCAACAACTAAAGTTCTTGCTATTAAATGACTTAAAACTAATTGCACCGAAAAAAAGAGACTGTCATGTAAGTCTGGTTTTTACTTATGTCGATACAGTTGCTTAACAATTTAAATTCGCTTACGACGAATTTTAAGCATGCTGTGAACATTTAAAAATAATTAAAATATAACTTAATCATTCACGCTGAACACGCAAAGTGGACTCTGCTTACTTCGAATGTAGATTCAAACAGAACATTGACTGGTTTATGTGCGAGGGGCATTCAGAAAGTAATGCACCACATCGTTTTTCTCAGGAGCTGTTTATTCAAAAAGCATGAAATGTATACACAATATACATGGATATGTCATGTAAACATCGGTATTATTCAACATAATTCCCATCAACTTGTACGGCTTTATGCCAGCGCGAAACAAGTGCATGTACTCCTAGCCCGTACCAGATTTTGTCTTGATCATGTAGCCATTTCTTCGATGCATGAATCATTCCTTCATGATCTTCAAACCTTATCCCACGGAGTGCATCTTTAAGTGGACCAAATAGATGAAAATCAGAGGGTGCCAAATCGGGAATATAGGGTAGATGGGGTAGTACAGTCCAACCCAATTTGGTGATTGCTTCCCGTGTTGCCAGACTTGTGTGAGGTCGCGCATTGTCGCGAAGGAGAAGCAGGTCTGCTGGATTCTTGTGAGGCCGAACTCTGCGAAAACGTTGATTGAGTTTTTTCAATGTCTTAATGTAAGCTTGCGAATTGATTGTCTCTCCTCTTGGCATAACGTCCACAAGAATCACACCTTCAATGTCCCAAAAGACAGTGATCATGACCTTTCCAGCTGAAGGAATTGTCTTGAATTTCTTTCTTCGTGGTGATTGCGAATGATGCCACTCCATTGACTGTCTTTTTGTCTCAGGTTCAAAATGATGTGCCCAGGTTTCGTCACCTGTAACGATCTTAGCCAAAAACTTCTCTCTATCAGCATTGAAACGTGTCACGGAGAGTTTATTGATCATAAATTGCCTATATCCTCTTCTTTTTCTTTCACCCGTATCCTTTATTTTATTATCACTCTTTACCTTTTTCCTGTATTTTTCGCATCCATTCGTTTGCGAAAAATATTTTCTTCCCCATTCCCAACTTTACCGTTTTCTTTCTCATACTGGTAAACGCATTTATGACATAACGTGTCAGAGAGAGAGAGCGTTAAAATGCATTCTATTGCATTAGGTGTCAGTGGACGAAACTGTGAATATATTCGTCTGGCCAGACATAGGAGCAGACATATGTCTACAGCATTCCCTGCACCAGACGAAATACACTGTGAATATTCGCTTTCGCCAGACCTATAGGCGACAAAGTTGTCTGCATTGTCACCTGCCACAACGAGTAGCATCGGCTGAGTGCTCAGTGAGGCGCAATAGCCGACATCTCCTCGGCGCAGTTTGAGACATTTGTCTGGAAATCCCAGCTGACAAGGCACTCACTGTTGGCCTGGTCAGCGTGAGGTGTGAAAACGCACGAGTGTCAGTTCATGGTAGTCTTCTAGTGGATGTAAGGTGTTTTTAGACGGAAAGGGGAGATTATTTCGTTTGGCGAAATAAAGTTGGGACCCCTTTGTCTGGTAATAGATATAATCAGAATGTTAAACTTTATTTTCATTCAGTCCTCATAATTCGCAGTAGACAGGTTGTTCGTGAATAGAATAAGCTGTATAGCGAAGCCCTAGTTTGTTCGGAAATTTACCGAGCTCTAGACTTCAAATAAATATATCAGCGTATAATTCTAAAGTGTGCGATTACCTGTAGTTCTGTGTGTTGAGGTATATATATATTATAATAATTATCTAATATTTTGTGAAGTGTTTAAAGTGATACTCGCTTATTTCATATTTCACTAGTTAGATTTGGTGCAGAGTGCTTAATTTATATAGTCTGTATTATTTTATAGTGACAAGTTACAGTGGAAAACAGAAATTATAATTTCTAGCTTAAACTCAGTCGGCTATTAAGGAATTTAATTTTACTGCTAAATAATCAGACGGGAACAATTTTTCTAAACTAACTTATAAATGCTAGATGCCTCATGAGTGTTGACGGAATACGTATGTATTCCTAATTCATGAGGATTGATGATTTTTAAATATATAACTTATTGCACGGGAAGTTTTAAATGATAAGTCAAGCTGTACGCTTGCATTTTTAAAAAAAACATAAGTTATATTGAGTACACAATATGTAACATATTTTATATGTGTTTTTTCTTTATTCAGTGAATACTGGGGTAACCCAAACTTTGCCGGCGTTTTGTACAGAGACATACCTAATAAATGCTTATACTGGGCCTTTGAGCCAGTGCATATTTCTACACTAACTCTAATGTACATGCTGCCTTGTGGCGAGAAAAATTACAGAAATCTAAAACATTAAACCCGGATCCATTTTGATGAAACAAACAAACAAATCTGCAGAGCTGGGATCCGCTTCATTTAACGACAGTAACAGATAAAAAGTGTGTGAGTGTCCCAAAAGTTTGCTCCAGACGGCGAACCACAGCACGATTGTAAGTATATCAGGGCCCTGATGAAAGAACCGAGTGAAAGTAGACTGAAGGATGTTCTTTGTTTGAGTCACCCACGGTGTAACTTCCTTTATGCAAGTTATTACTAACAATATTTACCCCTAGAATAAAGCAGAGTATCAAGTCTGTCCATACCTTAAAAGGGGGAAACCATAGACTCAATCATATGTATCTGTAACTCTTTGGGGTTATCACTTTCATCTAACGGGACTGTGAGCTATATATCCAGGGGAGGACCATACAAACGGGTCTATCACTATTGTAGCATTCCTTGATTCTTATGACTATTTGTATATGTTTTTGATGTATTTTATATGTTGTGATGTAAGTTTACTATGATAAATAAACTATACCTACATTTATTTCAGTGTGGTGGTCAGTTCGTTCCCATATCTATATAATCATTGTTATAGTTGTTCCCACGTCTGTGTGTCTAACTGTCGTCACTTGTATGTGCGTACACGTGAGTGGATAGATATATATATTAATATACATATTTTTTTATAGACTGTCTGACTCCTTTGGATCTGTTGTAGAAGATAGGCGGAAAGAGAGAGAGCGTCTCGATTTCCGGGACAGCCTCTATAAATTTCTACCATCTCACTCGTGGAACTCTATTTCTATTATCACATCTCACTGTGGCTATCACTCATTCTAACCTATTCAGAAGGGACCAACCCAAGTCTTAATTTCCCTATCAAAAATCTACGACAAAACACTCCAACAATTCAGAAAAAAATTGCTTTCCTTTGCAATCGGTGGTCATTTGTGAGACTTCGAGGAACCCATCTTGCGCAAACCATAGAAAATCCGAGAGTTTTTATAACTGTATTTGCACTACCAATGCTGACTGACAGCTGTAAGGCCAATTGTTGAGTAGTGATTCGCCTATCAGTAAGAATAATTCCCTCAGCGCATTTCAACATTTCTGCGTTGGTGGCTGTGGCAGGACGTCCACAGCGCGGCCGATCAAGCAGCTCCGTATCTCCACTTCCTGATTCTTTGATTCTCTGAACCCAGCGACTGACTGTACTCCTGTCGACTGCAAAACTTCCATACACATCACATAGACGCTTGTGAATGTTCACAACAGTTTCTTTCTCTGCAACGAGAAATTATATCACAATTCGCTGCTTATAACGCAAGTTGCTAACACGCTCCATTTCAACGGTTTAGGGCAGCCGTATTATTTGGCCGGTTGCGGTGCAATTTGGTGCACACAATTGGCACATGCCATATTTGAAGTGTGCAAAATTTCATTCTTCTATCTTCATTTTTTTTTTCTCTAACCAGCGGCACTCGAGCTTTCCAGCTCTTTTGGCCCAATGACATGTCATTGCGAGGCTGGGAGTCAGTGGACTTTCCTTCCAACCCGGTCAGGAGCTTCGCTCCTTTTCATCCACACGGGATTTATGGGCAGGAGCCGTTCAGGTTATTCAGTCAAATTTCCGGTCGTAAACATTCCTTCAAACGCTGACGCCCGGGTTTGAACCATGAAAACCTGGTCGCCAGTACAACGCCGTAGCCATTACACCAGCGCGTCTCTCGTCTATCTTCATTATAATAATAATAATAGCCCCTTCAGTCATAACTGACTATGGGAATGCGCCCCTGAGGTGGCAGCCCTCAGCTGCTTATTTTCCTGGTGCTCCTTTCGACGTTTTCTCCTCACCTCTGCTTCTTGTGTGAGCCTCTCTTCGCCCAATCTGAGGTGGTGCCGTAAATAGCATCGCCACTTAGTGCGATCGGCAGCTTCATCCTCCCATGTTGCTGGATCCACGTCCAGTGCCCTCATATCTCTCTTGCACACATCTTTGAACCTCAGCTGTGGTCGCCCAACTGTTCTCTTGCCATCTGCTAATTGTCCGTAGAAGATATCTTTTGGGATGCGACCATCTTCCATGCGGCGAACATGGCCAAGCCAGCGAAGTCTGCGCTGTCTAAGCAGCGTATACATACTTTGAAGGCCAGCACGTGACAACACCTCGACATTTGTCACTTTATCTTTCCACTAGATGCCGAGGATGCGGCGTAGACACCGCAAATGGAAGGTATTGAGCCTTCTTTCTTGCTTAGCATAGGTCGTCCAGGTCTCGCTGCCATATAGGAGTGTGCTGGTGACGCAGGCATTATATACCGCAGCTTTGGTTTTCATTGTGAGTTTAGAGTTTCCCCAAACACGCGATGTGAGGCGGGCAAAGGTAGCTGCAGCTTTGCCAATGCGGCTGTCGATTTCTGTATCCAGTGAGAGTTTGTCATTGATGGTAGACCATAGGTATGTGAAGTGATGCACCACTGCCAATTCATAGTTATCGATAGTGATAACTGGTGCAGCACCCACATCCTGACTCAGCACATTCGTTTTATTTAGACTTATTGTGAGGCCAAAGTCATTGCATGCTTTAGTGAAGCGATTCATCAAGCTCTGAAGCTCCTGTTGGCTTTGAGTGAAGACTGCAGTATCATCAGCGAACAACAAGTCTCTTATAGTGACCCTTCTGATTTTTGCTTTTGCCTTCAGCCTTGAAAGATTAAACAGACGGCCATCTGACCTAGTGTGAAGGCATATTCCTTCAGTTGCATCTCTGAATGCATGTTTCAAGAGTAAGGCAAAGAAGATTCCGAAGAGGGTCGGAGCCAGAACACAGCCTTGTTTAACGCCACTTCGTATATCAAAGGGCTGTGACGTGCTTCCAGCATATTGGACTGTTCCCTTCATGTCGTCATGGAATGACTTTATCATTTCCAGCATTTTAGAAGGGCAGCCTATTTTCAGGAGGATTTTAAAGAGTCCATCCCTACTAACCAGGTCGAATGCTTTTGTGAGGTCTATAAAGGCGATATATAATGGTCTTTTCTGCTCTCTTGATTTTTCCTGAAGCTGGCGGAGAGAGAAGATCATGTCTGTTGTTGATCTGCCAGCTCGGAATCCACACTGTGCCTCTGGATATATGCTCGACCCACCTCTCCATCTGCTTACCCTTATCGGTTAGCTTCTCTCCGCTGATGGTTTTTAGCGGTGCCGTCTTACTTTTATGGGGGCCAAGTGCTTTCTTTATACCGTCATACATTTGTCTAATGTTGCCTGTTTGCGCTGCGATCTGGATGCTCTCACTGAGCTGGAGCCAATAGTCATTTGCACAGCGTCGAGCAGTTTGTTGAACTTTGCTTCTCGTAGCCCTCAGGATCTGTAGGGTTCTGGCACTCGGTGAACGTTTGTATTCATTCATAGCACTGCGCTTAGCTTCAATAACAGGTGCCATACATCTGATGAAGCGTCAAACCAGTCATTTGACTTTGCTGTTTTCTTACCAAAGGTGGCAAGTGCAGTACTTTGAATGGTGTTCCGTAGATGCTCCCAGTTCTCTGTAATAGTATCACCATGCTGAGGGCTACTGAGCACTTTCTCGAAGGTCGCAGTGAATTGAGCGATCATGAAATGGTCTGACATCTTGCTGGTATCAATGCGTGGTTTCCCTTCATGTCTGACACGATAGAGTTTTCTTGGTTGTGCTCTGATTTTGCAGCAAACCAAGGAGTGATCTGTGTCACAGTCTGCACTATGGTACGAGCGCGTGGAGAGCACAGACCTGAGGAGTGGCCTTCTGACGAGAATCAGGTCAAGTTGGTGCCAGTGCTTGGATCGTGGGTGTCTCCATGACACCTTATGCTGGGGTTTTGTCTGAAATTAGGTGTTGGTCACGCAGAGGTCATGGTGGACGCACAACTCTAAGAGCCGTTGTCCATTTTCATTCATCTTGCCAATACCAAACCTGCCCAGACATGAAGGCCATGAAACATTATCGGCACCCACTCTAGCGTTAAAGTCACCAAGGAGAACAAGCTGTTCTTGCCTAGGTATGCTTTTGATTACTGCTGCTAGATTCTCGTAGAACTCATCTTTAGCTTCTGAGGCAGAGTACAGAGTAGGAGCATACACACTGACAAGGGTGATGGGACCTGTGCTAGTTTGCAGGCGGAGCGTTAAAAGGCGTTCTGATCCATTCTCGCCTGGTTCAACCATGTTAGTTAGCGATTTTTTGACCGCAAAACCTATTCCGTGTTCTCTAGCGTTATCAAGATCTTTCCCTTGCGATAAAATGTGTAGTCCTTCTCGCTCACCATTCCAGAGCCCGCCAGGCGCGTTTCCTGAAGTGCAGCTATATCCACCTGAAGTCGTTTAAGCTCATCATTAATTATGGCTGTCTTCCTTACATCGTTTACATCCTGTAGGTTTTCGGATAGTCCAGTCAACATAGTCCGGACGTTCCAGCATCCCAATCTGAGAGTTTGCTTATTTCTATTGTTTCGATAATTGCTTGGTGCAAAATTTTCTGTCCACAGTTCGGGTTCATTATTAGCTGAGAAAAACGATGTGGTGCATTACTTTCTGAACGCCCCTCGTATATATATATATATATATATATATATATATATATATATATATATATATATATATATATATATATATATATATATATATATATATATATATATATATATATATATATATTCTTCTTCTTCCGTCCTTAGCCACCGACCGTCAAAGCAGTCTGTGGTCATTACGCCTAGTGGCGTCTTAGGGCAACAGCAGATAGGTTTTCTTTGCCACTGTTTCCCATCACGCCTATTGGCGTCTTTAGGGCAATGGCAAATCAATCCATTTGCTGTTGTTTCCGTAATCGAAGTGACTGGCAAACGGGTGATCAGCCCGTGTATATATATATATATATATATATATATATATATATATATATATATATATATATATATATATATATATATATATATATATATATATATATATATATATATATATATATATATATAGCTCCAATGCAATTATAAATCGCGTGGCAAAATCAGTACCATTAAAATGTCATAATTAAAAAAACCGGAAGTGCTAAATTACAACTGCATTTTTTTTCTGTTTCCCATTTAATTACAAGAAAGTAATTAAACATTTTTAATTACGAATGTAGATCCACACATAATTTTTTTTTTTTTTTTAAGGTGAAGAGTGGAGAGCGGGCACTTAACAGCTGACCATTATTGCCTCTTCTCGTTTACCATCTTTGCCTTCCCTGTTTCTTACGGGCGTTTCTCTATTTTGAATGAGTTAATCTTGTATTATGTTTTGTACAATTATTTGACCGTCTGTTCTGTGTTCCACCCGGTATCGATTTTGATTACAGCCATGGATTTTTTTGATACTTCTTTTAAGTAATTGCATTTTAAACGTGCTTCCAATGAAAGTTAATATATATTTGAATGACCGTGTTATATTGTCTTATTTCATATTACCAGTGTGACAGCGTGTGTATTCATTTGAAGGTCAATGGTCATTCTTCATAAAAGCAGTCTTAACTGGAACCTTGAATACGTTACTGAATAAGACCAGTTTTTGAAGACATAATAATTTAATATGGATTCATTCTTATCATGAAGCACAAACACTAATCAATATTAGTCAGACACTAATCAATATTAGTTCACATCAAGAACGCAGTATAGTCACTTTTCTCGGTAAGCATTTGTCTTCTCGCGTTAGTATCGAATGCAGTTAACTTTTGAGCTGTGGTCATTTTTGCGCTGGACTGCGCATGACTTGTCTTGTTGTTTGGTCGATCGGTTTCCGCCCACCACTAGTGGGAGTGAGCGATTTGGAATGGCGAAAGAGATGCCTCGTTGAAGAGGGGATCTCCGCTTTTTTTTGTTCTGTCAGGGATGTGTAGTCCTCTTATGGATATTTCGTTTATTCGGGATAATACCTCTAGTGTATTTGCACATGCCGGGAGGCGTGATATTTCTGTATTTCTTGAAAGCAAGGTAAATTAACATTTTCATTAACTCTATCGATTTTTGGGTCGTGAGCGATTTCGATTCATAGCCTGTCTCCGAAAGTCGTCGTCACGAGATGTTCTTTCCCAGCTCACATGTCGCTGCATTGTACTGCATCGGTTGATGCATGTACCAAGGACCATTACTTGCTACTTTGTTAAATGAACTAGGTTTAGAAAACCTTTATTATCTAGAGGATATTCTTGAGGACATTATTTATACTTCGGCAGACGTGTCTGTCTTGCTGAAGTCAGATTAAGGAGAGTGAACTGATCTCATACATCTGGTTATCTCCTGGCTGTTATAGAAAAGGATGGAGTTGTTCACCTGACTACATTTACAGCACTTTGAAATATAACATGCATCTGACTCATCATTGTAATGCTGTCTACCGTTTATTGCTGTATTGAATGTTGCTGTGATAATGACTGTTTGATGTGCCTACACATTTGCGTAACCATTTTGTCACTGTGGCGTCCACAATAAATAATGAAGAAAAACGTCAACGGCTGTTTCAAGACTCATTGACTTTATACGTCGTGAGTTTACTGACGTCCTATGTGGATTGCCCTGTTATTGTTGTATGAACATTGTTTTTGACTGAACACATCTACACACTACACAAAACCAGACATGCGGATACCATCCATCATCATATGGCATCACGCATCATTTGGTGGCCATAAGCTGGTTTGATTCTGGTACTAGCAAACACGGGGTCCCTTACCCACTTCATTTTCAACAAGAATTCATCAGCATCCTTCAAGAAATTAACATTCTTCAATACAGTCAACATCTTCAAAATTTTCAAAGTACTCGGCGTTGCCCGGTAAAAGTAAAAATTTCAACTTTTTGACGGAAACAAGAATTTGACAGTACCCGGCGTTGTTACATGTTACCGGATAACTCGGACTGCTGTTATCTTTTACGCAAGTCAAGCAAGTTGCTGCTGTCAAGGTTCCAGTGCTGTCGTTTTTTGAGAAGGTCAAGTGCCGGTTGAAACGGGTTGTTTTCTGAAGAAGGCCAAGTACCGATTTCCATCAACTTACTTTTGGATTAGAAGGTCAAGTGCCGAAACAACTCAACACACAGTATTTCAGAAGCTCTTGTACCATCGTGTTAGCAGTGGAAGCAGTTCAGGTGTGCCATCATCGTTGGAGCTTCGCTCTTTAGGACGTTGATTGACATCCGTTTTTCTGCTGTTCTACGATTGGAAGCCTTTAAGTTAAGTGGCCTGTTTGTATGTAAACTGTGCCCTTATACTTCTGCTGAGTCTTCTGTGTATCATCTCATTCTATATGTTATATGTCTATATGTTATTTGTATATTTATATGTTTATATTTCAGCGGGTTCTCGGTTGGGTGGTGTCTCCGTTAGATTATGCCACGTCATAGAGGTCGTCTATTGTGAGCGTTTTCTGTAGGGTTTGCAAATTTCCGATACTGGAATTTGCTAAGCGACTTCTGTTGCTATTTATGTTAGCTGTGATGACATGTTTTAATATTGTTTTCGTTATTATTTCACATTCTTTAGTTTTGTTGTGATTTGTTTGTATTTGTTAGCCTACTCTTGTCTATAATTTAGTTTCATACAACATTTTTGTTTATACACTGTGGTGTCATGTATTTTGTTTAATTCTATCGCAGATATCGTCACATTTTTTGTGATATTTCATTAATTTCTGCTTTATTTTTAGTTGATTTCTGCGAAAGTTTTTGTATTGTTGCTGATCTTTGTTATTGTTTACATTGTTATTGTTTACATTGTTTGTATTGTTTACATTTTCAATGTTTACATTCTGCATGTGTTTACATAGTCATTGTTTACAGTTATAGTAATTAGTTAATGGGCTATGCTAATGCACTGTTACTACTATACTGATGATAAATGAATGATGAATAGTGTCGTGCACTATTGAATGAGAAGTGCACTTATGATCAAGATTTGAGTGCTGATATTTCATATACAAGTTCTTTGATTGGAGACTTGTTTCCCACAGAGACTGGGATAATATAATGTGATGTGAATATACAAGTGCTTAATTAAGACTTGTTACACTGTGGTGAAGTGGGATGTTATAAATACTTATAGGGAACTTAGTGTACTGACTGAGATCAGCTGTGAAGGTATCTATATCTATTAAGAGTAGTGTATTATAGATAACCTTACTTGCTACCACATATCTATATATCTCAGTCAGAATTATTCTGGAATAGTGTGATGCTACGTTATGTGTCTAGGGTATGAGTATGGTGAAGTGTAAGTCACAACAACAGACAGATAAACAATTTAATTTAATCCACTACTCTTGACAACACGGTGACACTCACATACATATAACACTCTACAAAGATATCTTAAAAGAGTCACTAATAAACTTTCAAATAACAATATGTATTCATTACTGGCATGAATGAATATGTGTCCTGATTCAACTACAAGGGAACCAGGATCACAATCAATTTAAATTACAAGTTATGTACAGAATGTATTTAATATGAATATTGTAGTGACATATATTATTACAAATGTTCTATGTGTGTCAGTTGTGTAGTAGTAAAATGAGGTAATACTGGTTTTGTTTTGTTCAAGCTCTGTTGGTATTTGTCATCATGACTTCAATAGTTTGTCTTTAGGGACCAGTATTGGAGATGTTCACAGTTCCTGATTTTAAGACAAGTAAATTCCCCTCTGAATAGTATTTTTATAAAGTTATTTCAAGATGAGGGGCATAATGTTGAGCTCAGCTGGCCAACTCTGCTTATCTTGAGTGATGGCGGCAGGAAAGGACTCCTCTGCTCGAATTCTCCTCTGGGCTCAGGAGACACCTCACTGATAGCTAAAAAGACCAAGGAGTATGCTGTCCGACTCTGGATTCAGCAAATCTCTGACCAGATGCTGCTCAGTACCATCAAGACCACTGTCCCTGAAATCAAGAAGGATGTACCTTCTACTTCATAACTAATTTATATTCTCTTTTACACTGATCACAATACAGCACAAACATTGCGTTCAGAGCGTTAGGCCAACAGTCAGCTTCATTTGAAATACTTTATTCCAGTATTACCCTTCTTAATGGTTACTACGCCTCTGCACTTCCAGCATTATTTCTTTCTAGTCAATCATCCAGGTGTCAGTGTACTGTTTGGCCATTCCATGCCGTTTTACTTCTCTCCGACACCCTCCGTTCAGGCTGGAGCATTTTAGGCTTTACCTCACGTTTGCCACTGAACTACACATATATATACAGGCATAAATCAACAATTCACATTCAATTTTCATTAAAAGATATTAAATGGTTCAAGCTTACCACAATTCATACGAATAACACAGATACGTTGATTAGCAATGAATTCTGGCACAAACTGGCACAAACTTCCATCTGCCTATGTTCCAGGCTTTTATTGAGCCAAATATATGCTGGCTTCAACGCACTGATGCTTTATCAAGCTATTTTAAACAAGTGGTCTCGAACTAACGCTCCCAAGTGTGTATATCAGCGAGACTGGCCAATGAGCCACGTTTCGACAAGTGTTTGAAAAAATGTTATCTTTTCCCGTCTCCCCCAACAACCAAGATAGTATTTATAGCCCGACCAATCGTGGTTAGGCTTTCATTTGTTGCGCTCCAATCAATTTGGAGTTTACATGGTAGGCTATTTATGTAACGTAAGGTTTTTTTCAAACACGTTATAAAAAAAATTTTATGAGCAGAAATGATTTCATGCTGTCAGGCAGCCTCACTATTTTATTTTGGGTATAATTTATTAATTCCTGGACTATTGGCGTAACGTTTTACATATTATTTGTCAGCAAGCCCTAAGGAACCCAATTTTCCCACTTTAAAAGAGCTACGTGGCTGCGTTCAAAATATGTATTTTCTACTACCTCCTGTTTGGAAGATGTGCTGTCTGGGTACTGTTATGTTTTCAACCGTAAACCCATCTAATGTTATCTTTTCTAATAAGAGTCTGTTATGATTTATAAACCTAACTCTGGGAAAGGGTAGTGTATTTTATCACTGTCCGTCTGAAAAAGTTAGTGCTTGTAGACTTACACGCGTGATGCCAGCATTTGTATATCGCGCGTCGCGTGTTGCATGCGTTCCTGATTTTCAGCCCTCCCCTCTCGCTATCCTTTTGTCCATCTGTTCGTTCGTTTTGGTAACGTAATATAATTAATGTTAGGATTAATTTAGGTCATTACGCAGTCTCTCAATGTTTTTTCCAAGAAATACAGCACACGTTTCATTGAAGAAAGCGGGTATAATACAGTAAGCTTTTACTATCAACGTGAAAGCGTTACAATTTGCAGACGAAGCAGAAAACAAGGGGGATTTCGAGTACATTCCTTGTGACAGCAATGTCATTTTACCATTGCTCTTCTCTTTATTAATTTTATTTGTTAGGCTTCATATTTACCTAATAATTTATATATGTGGATTAGAATATTTCATGACACCTCCCCTCTTAAAACAGACATTATATGTCAGTCCTTTATTCTATATACACATAGAGAAATTTATTATTATTTCTGGGGTTTACGGTGATTCTCATCACACGGATGGCGGCTTAAAAAAATCCGCTCCCAGATTGGTTTTTTCCAGATATATATTCAATGCTAAAATTATATGGAGCCAGAAGCAAAGACCATCGGAGTAACCTAGAGTTCTCATGCTTAGCCTGTGCTAAAAACGATAAAGGTTTGTGGTCAGTTTGCAACTTAAATGCCTTCCCATATAGATAAATATTGAATTTCTTTATTGCCCATATTACTGCAAGACATTCTTTTTCGCTAGTTGAGTAGTTGATTTCAGCTTTATTCAACTTTCTGCTAGCATATGCCACTGGGCTTAATTCCCCATCCAATGCATCTGATTTCTGTAGTAAAGTTGCACCTAACCCAATATTACTTGCATCCGTCCTTACTATGAATTCTTGACTTAAGTCAGGTAATTTCAAAATGGGTTTACTTGTGAGCTTTTCCTTCAATTCTTGGTAAGTCATTTCACATTGTGGTGTCCATGTAATGCGATCTGGAAGTCCTTTACGTGTCAATTCCGTTAAAGGTGCACATATGGAATTAAAGTTTTTGATATACTTCTGGTAGAAACCACATAATGAGACAAAGGATCTCACGTCCTTCTTGGTTTGTGGTCTCGGGGCTTTCTGTAGTTTTTCTAAATTCTTTGGGTCAGGGGTCATATTTCCCTGATAAACTGTGTGTCCCAAAAATTCCAATTCTTTACATCCAACGCAACATTTGGTTGGTCGGGCTGTTAAATTTGCCTCCCTAAGTCGATTAAACAGCATGTTCAGAGAGTCAATGTGTTCCTCAAATGTTTCTGTTGCTATAAGGATATCATCCATAAAATTTGTTATACAGGGATTATTCAGAGGATCCAATAATTTTCTCATCATTCTAGAGAAGACACTAGGTGCATTCTTCAATCCAAATGGCAATCTATTAAACTCATAGTGTCCTTCTGAGGTACTAAAAGCTAGGTATGGTCTAACCTCAGGCTTTACTGGAATCTGATAGTATCCTTTACTCAGATCCACTTTTGAGAAATATTTAGCTTTATTTAGCCTGGCAAACAGCTGATTTGTATCCGGCAATGGATCCACCTGTCCTTCTGTAATAGCATTCAGTCTCCTGTAATCTATACAGAGTCTATGTTCTCCAGAGGGCTTCCTTAAAAGTACAACACCGGAACTATACGAAGACTCACTGTGCGAAATAATTCCTTCCTTCAACAGATAGTCTATCTCTTCCTTCAAAGCTTTTTCCTTAGCAAACGGAATCGAATATGGTTTCATACAGACAGGTGTGGAGTCTATGAGTTTCATATCATATTCCAATAGGTTTGTATGCCCTGGTCGGTCTGTTAACACCTCTGCATGATTATTTAGAACCTGTTGCACTCTCTCTTTCTGAGTTTTCGTTAAATGTGTACTGATTTTCACCTGTGCTGCTGTCTCTCAGGGGTGTAATGGATATTCAAATGATGAAAGTGGTTCCTTTTTCATCTCCATGGCGATGGACAAGGTCAACAAGTGTGTCTCTTCCTGATGTTCTCTTTCCAAATATTTCTTCAGGAGATTCACATGATAGATTTTTTCTTTCCCCTTCTTATCTATCTTATAATTTGTTCTAGACACCTTCTCTAGAACTGTATATGGACCCTGCCATCCAATTTGTAACTTATTCTGACTCCCAGGCAAAAGAAGCAGTACCTTCTCTCCCACAGCCAAATTTCTGTCTTTCGCCTTCCTGTTATAATAGGCAGCATGTTTCTTCCTGGCTTGTTTCAAATTTTCATTGGCAAGTTTCCAGCCAGTTTTTAAACGAGTGGTCAGCTTATTCACATATTGGTATGAAGATGTAATGTTTTCCTCTGCCTTTTCATCAGTCCACGTTCTTAACAAAGCTACATATGGACCTTTAATTGTGTGGACCTATTTGTCCATGCACCGGTATGGTCTCTTCCACTTGAAGCTTTATAGTGATGATTTTTCCTCCCAGAATTATCATTCACAAAACGACCGCTACCAATTTTTTCTTTTGGGGCTGTCTCCCCTCTTAAAATTCTTGATGAGAGATTTCCTCTCTACATCCTCTTCCTCCAGTTTGTTTAAGTCCGATTGAGGGATTTTCGGCTTATCCTGGGGTAAGACATCTTTTTGCACTCTCCGCATAGTGGCCATTGTAAAACAGTTAAGTGAAGCTTGTCCGTGAAAAGGGGCTTCCCATTCCATTTGGTCCACCTTATCAAATTTATTTTTCCTTTTATTGTCAGGCCTGATTTTGCCCCATGGCGTGTCCAGGTCCTGATCCATGTTCCCACTTGTGGGTGTTCCCTCATGTGCTATGCTACACCTTTCTACAAAATTCTCAATGTCCCATCTTGCTTTGGGCCAATAATAATTGTGAGCCACCTTTTGAATGATGGTACCTATCTTCTCATGGTCCCCATCTGGTTTCACATGTAGGCTCCTTATTAATTCTGTCCTATATCTTTTTGGAAGAACCAGCTGTCCGTGACCATTGGATCTAGCTCCAGTCTTCCTATACATCAACTTGTTTTTCATGTAAAAATCTCCCTTGCCTGGAGTTGTATGACAAGTTGACAATTTTCTGAAACAAGGCTTGAGTGTTTTATCCCCAGCCTGTGCCTTCCTCATCTCATCTGGAGTGGTATCTAACATAATATCCTCCTCCTGTCTTGAGGTCGACCTGACCTGAAGGGTTGCCATATACACAGGTTTCCTTCTGCAACGGTCAGTGTCATGATTGTCCATCTGACAATTTTACACCACCTTTTTCCTTGGTTGAAAGATTTTCTTTCATCATATTTCCTTTCATCGAATTGTGGGAATTTATTTTTATTTCATACCGTGGCCTATCAAATTGGTGCTTACCTTTATTTTGATCCCTAGGATCAAATTTATTAAAGTTCTGTGGTGCCCTAAAGTTGTCCACCTGTTTCTTTTTATTACCTGTTACCTCTGCTTGAGCTGCTTGATACCTTTCAGCAACATTTAGCAACTCACCCAGCCTCTCTGCACCTTGTTCCATGAGAAACTTTCTCAGGTCTGGAGCCATGGACTCTCTTAGTTGCTCTATAAGGACCATTTCCTTAAGATCTTGGGTTTTCCCCAGAGAAGTCCATTTCTCCAAGTATGTCTCGATTCGTGCAGAGAACTGGTGATAGGTTTCACCTGACAGTAGTTTAGCATTCCTAAATTTTTTTCTATAAAATTCTGCATTCTTTTCATACCTTAACAAAAGAGCCTGCTTTAGCATGTCATAATTTTCCTGATCACCTCTGCTCATTTTTGCAAAAACTTCATAAGCTGCCCCACGAAGTCCCTGAGATAACTTTAAGCTCCACCTTTCTCTCTCTAACCCATACGTGGTAGCTAATAGTTCGTACCTATTTATATAGCTCTCAATATCATCGTCTTTCTCAACAAAATGATCTAAATGAAAGTTCATAGCTGAGGTCGAGGCTCCCTGAGTAACCGTAGCATCAGAGGCAAAGGGACTGGCACCATTTTCAGGAGCATGGCCTTGAAACTCAAACTCCCTTAGTCGTAACTCATGTTCCCTTTGTAATCTCTTCTCCTCCTTTTCTGCTTCCCTCTCTGCAGCTAATTTCTCTAATTTCTTCTCTTCTGCTTCCAATTTCTTAGCCTCTTTGTCAGCCTCAATCTGCAACCTCTTAGTCTCAGCCTCAGCTTGCAACCTCTTAGTCTCAGCCTCCAACTTTCTTTCGGCCTCTTTTTCTAATCTTCTTTCTTCGCGTTCAATAAATTTGTCACATTCCGTTGTGACATAGGCAACCATAACTTGCCCATCTAATCCTAACTCTTTTGCAGTCTGAACCGCAGCAGATCGAAATTTGGCCAGGTCCGCCATTGTCTATTATGTAAATTTATACAATGTCTAACCAACAATTCAATCTCTAATGGACAACACAGGCACCGTGAGCTCAACCTTATTTAATTCCACCCAAGGATACCTTTTAATTCTTATATTCCCTGAAGTGAATTACCCCCAATATTTTTAATAGTTAAAGATTCAAAATCCCAAGAGCGAGACCCCAATATATGTGGTGAAGTGGGATGTTATAAATACTTATAGGGAACTTAGTGTACTGACTGAGATCAGCTGTGAAGGTATCTATATCTATTAAGAGTAGTGTATTATAGATAACCTTACTTGCTACCACATATCTATATATCTCAGTCAGAATTATTCTGGAATAGTGTGATGCTACGTTATGTGTCTAGGGTATGAGTATGGTGAAGTGTAAGTCACAACAACAGACAGATAAACAATTTAATTTAATCCACTACTCTTGACAACACGGTGACACTCACATACATATAACACTCTACAAAGATATCTTAAAAGAGTCACTAATAAACTTTCAAATAACAATATGTATTCATTACTGGCATGAATGAATATGTGTCCTGATTCAACTACAAGGGAACCAGGAATCACAATCAATTTAAATTACAAGTTATGTACAGAATGTATTTAATATGAATATTGTAGTGACATATATTATTACAAATGTTCTATGTGTGTCAGTTGTGTAGTAGTAAAATGAGGTAATACTGGTTTTGTTTTGTTCAAGCTCTGTTGGTATTTGTCATCATGACTTCAATAGTTTGTCTTTAGGGACCAGTATTGGAGATGTTCACAGTTCCTGATTTTAAGACAAGTAAATTCCCCTCTGAATAGTATTTTTATAAAGTTATTTCAAGATGAGGGGCATAATGTTGAGCTCAGCTGGCCAACTCTGCTTATCTTGAGTGATGGCGGCAGGAAAGGACTCCTCTGCTCGAATTCTCCTCTGGGCTCAGGAGACACCTCACTGATAGCTAAAAAGACCAAGGAGTATGCTGTCCGACTCTGGATTCAGCAAATCTCTGACCAGATGCTGCTCAGTACCATCAAGACCACTGTCCCTGAAATCAAGAAGGATGTACCTTCTACTTCATAACTAATTTATATTCTCTTTTACACTGATCACAATACAGCACAAACATTGCGTTCAGAGCGTTAGGCCAACAGTCAGCTTCATTTGAAATACTTTATTCCAGTATTACCCTTCTTAATGGTTACTACGCCTCTGCACTTCCAGCATTATTTCTTTCTAGTCAATCATCCAGGTGTCAGTGTACTGTTTGGCCATTCCATGCCGTTTTACTTCTCTCCGACACCCTCCGTTCAGGCTGGAGCATTTTAGGCTTTACCTCACGTTTGCCACTGAACTACACATATATATACAGGCATAAATCAACAATTCACATTCAATTTTCATTAAAAGATATTAAATGGTTCAAGCTTACCACAATTCATACGAATAACACAGATACGTTGATTAGCAATGAATTCTGGCACAAACTGGCACAAACTTCCATCTGCCTATGTTCCAGGCTTTTATTGAGCCAAATATATGCTGGCTTCAACGCACTGATGCTTTATCAAGCTATTTTAAACAAGTGGTCTCGAACTAACGCTCCCAAGTGTGTATATCAGCGAGACTGGCCAATGAGCCACGTTTCGACAAGTGTTTGAAAAAATGTTATCTTTTCCCGTCTCCCCCAACAACCAAGATAGTATTTATAGCCCGACCAATCGTGGTTAGGCTTTCATTTGTTGCGCTCCAATCAATTTGGAGTTTACATGGTAGGCTATTTATGTAACGTAAGGTTTTTTTCAAACACGTTATAAAAAAATTTTATGAGCAGAAATGATTTCATGCTGTCAGGCAGCCTCACTATTTTATTTTGGGTATAATTTATTAATTCCTGGACTATTGGCGTAACGTTTTACATATTATTTGTCAGCAAGCCCTAAGGAACCCAATTTTCCCACTTTAAAAGAGCTACGTGGCTGCGTTCAAAATATGTATTTTCTACTACCTCCTGTTTGGAAGATGTGCTGTCTGGGTACTGTTATGTTTTCAACCGTAAACCC
The DNA here is from genome assembly GCA_024509875.1 of Oreohelix idahoensis. NCBI lineage: Eukaryota > Metazoa > Mollusca > Gastropoda > Stylommatophora > Oreohelicidae > Oreohelix > Oreohelix idahoensis. The sequence goes on along the minus strand of JAMPIV010003467.1, from coordinate 7,253 downwards.
ATCTAATGTTATCTTTTCTAATAAGAGTCTGTTATGATTTATAAACCTAACTCTGGGAAAGGGTAGTGTATTTTATCACTGTCCGTCTGAAAAAGTTAGTGCTTGTAGACTTACACGCGTGATGCCAGCATTTGTATATCGCGCGTCGCGTGTTGCATGCGTTCCTGATTGTCAGCCCTCCCCTCTCGCTATCCTTTTGTCCATCTGTTCGTTCGTTTTGGTAACGTAATATAATTAATGTTAGGATTAATTTAGGTCATTACGCAGTCTCTCACTATCTTTCCCAATAAACACAGCACACGTTTCATTGAAGAAAGCGGGTATAATACAGTAAGCTTTTACTATCAACGTGAAAGCGTTACAATTTGCAGACGAAGCAGAAAACAAGGGGGATTTCGAGTACATTCCTTGTGACAGCAATGTCATTTTACCATTGCTCTTCTCTTTATTAATTTTATTTGTTAGGCTTCATATTTACCTAATAATTTATATATGTGGATTAGAATATTTCATGACATACACTTAGGTTTGAAATAAATTAGTTAATTATTTCAGGTTTTGGACTCATATGTTAGACAACATGTCTACATTTGAGCACTTTATTGAGCAGGGTAAATTGCTTGGGAAGACTGGTGATAAGTTAGAAGAATTTGCAACTGCTCGATATGATAAAGCAATGGAAGCTGAACAAAAGAAACTGCATATGGAAGCTGAACAAAAGAAACTGCAGATGCAGGTGGATGAAAAGAGATTCCAAATGGAAATGGAAAAACAAAAAAGGGAATCAGAAGCTGAGGAGAGAAAACTCCAGCTACAGCTAGAAGCTGAAAGACTTCAAAAAGAGGCTGAGAATAAAAGACTTGAAAAAGAGGCTGAAAATAAAAGACTTGAAAAAGAAGCTGAAAATAAAAGACTTGAGAAAGAAGCTGAAAATGAAAGACTTCAAATGCAGGCTCAAGCTGAAGAAAGGAAGTTACAAAGAGAGTCTGATGAGAGGAAAGCAAAAATGGAACATGAAGAAAAACTCTTAGCTTTAGAGTTGGAGAAATTGAAATTGACGAGCATGAGTAATGGTAATGATTCAAACAAGGGTTCATCTTCTGGGAAGGCTAATAATGATACTTTTAAGATTAAGTTACCAACATTTAGTCCTTCCAGTGATGACATAATGTTCTATCTGGACAGATTTGAACAAGCATGTACAGCTCATAACATAGACAAAGCAAAATATGTTTATCAGTTATCAGGGATACTGACAGGTAAAGCTCTAAGTATATTAAAATATGGTGGATGAAACCTGACAAGAACAATTATGAGGTTGTCAGGGGCCGCTTTGTTAAAGAAATATCAGCTTAACGAAGACGGCTATCGTCTACAATTTAAAAACATGTTACCTGAAAATGGAGTTGAATTCTCCGAGTTTATTGCAAGAATACGCATTACTTTCTCACGATGGGTTGAACTATCTAAGACGGAAAAAACTTATGAAGGACTTATGGACTTAATACTTAGAGACAAAGTCATGTCGTCTGTCAATGAGTCCTTCCTTGCTTTCCTTCATGAACGTAAACCTAAAACAATAAAAGAAATGGAAGATTTCTGTTGCCAATACGTAACTGCGCACCCACACATAACCATGGGTAACTCTAAGGTGAAAGAAGGTTTACCAGTTGCTTCGGCAGCTCCGTATGGTCAAAACTTTGCTCGTAGATCCCAACAAAATTTTGATAGAAAGGGCAGCGGTAATTTCTGTCAAAATCATGGAAACCAATTTCATGGTGATTCTTCTTCGAAGAATTGGAGACAACCTGATAGTGGTCGTTACTATCACCCTAATAATTATAAGCATTTCAAAAGAGGATATGGTAATAGAGGTTATTCCTGCCGAAGACCTCAGAACCAAACAAATAGATGTTCGCATCAATGTGAACATGATAGTAATCGTGGAAACTGGAATTCGAACCAGGATAACAATTACAATAGAGACAATAATAACTGCAGAGATAATAATAACTCTGATAACTTCAGAGGTAATAATAGTCGGGGTAGATCTCAACACAAAAAAAAAAGAGATATCAGCAGGCTAATGCTGTACAACAGGAAACTGAGGGAGCCTGTAATCATGTTGTTGATAGTAAAAACTTTGACGCTGTCACTAGTTCTGCTTTTGACTTTGAGAGAGCAAACAAATGCCCCCAATGCAGTACTTTATTCGAACCGGGTACCATAACTACTTTGAGTTGTGGTCACCCACTTCCCGCTCTTCCTGCTGCCGTTGCGCATGACGGGAGGGGTTCTTTAATTCTACATAAGGGTCTTGTTAATGATACTCCGGTCTCACTACTTTTCGATTCCGGATGCACCACTATTGGTGTTAGACAATCGCTTGTAGATCCATCTTGTGCTACAGGAAGGGTTATTAAATGTGTCACATTTGGCGGCACTCTAGAAAAATATCCTACTGCTGTAATTCGCATTGCCACTCCTTTCTTTACTGGAGATGTCCATGCTTGTCTCTTACCTAATCCTATTGCGGACCTTATTATTGGTCGTATTCACGGAGTTAGGGAGTGTACCCCACAGCAGATTGCTGCTTGGGAAGATAATAACATGCAAGCTACAAATGCAGTAGTTACAAGAGCACAAGCTCTACAAACACCCAAAACTTCACTGAATAGTGATAATGAAGTTGATAGCCAAGATAGTCACTTAGTAATTACTCGTGACTCTTTCATAAAATTGCAAGAAGAAGATCCTTCTTTAAAAAAATTCTTCGTTCTTGCGAAGAAAGGTGATCCGAATCAGGATACAAATAGAAAATCTTGGATTGCAATGAGAAACGGCGTACTTGTACGTATGGTACAAGATTCGACTACGTCGGCACATTCGCAAATTCTTGTTCCCAAGAGCATGAGAGTCCAAATATTACAACATGCTCATGACTCGCAATGTGCTGGACATATGGGTTTTGCCCGTACGAAGTCGAGAGTCCTTGCGGCTTTCTTTTGGCCTTTTGTCAATAAGGACATTCGTATTTACTGCCGAGCATGCAAGGTATGTCAGGAGGTCAAATCTAGAGGACCACGACATGCTGCGCCTATCCAGGCTGCTGACATTCCTATTCGGCCGTTTCAGAAAATGGCCATAGATATTATTGGCCCTTTTAAGGTCAAGTCGGCCAGAGGACATCAGTTTATCCTTACATGTGTCGATATGTGCACACGTTGGCCAGAGGCTATTCCTCTTACGAGCATATCTACTACAGATATCGCAGATGCTCTTTGGTTGATATTTTCTCGCTTGGGGTTCCCCAGAGAAATATTGTCAGACCATGGCACTCAACTCATATCTGACACTATGTCACAAGTAATGTCTACCTTACATATTGAACGATCTCTCAGTAGTATCTACCATCCTATGTCTAATGGGTTAGTTGAGCGTCTGAATAGAACGCTCAAGACTTTGCTTGGTAAGATAACTGAAGATCATCCTCAAGATTGGGACAGGGTTTTACCCGCGGCTCTCTTTGCCTATAGAGAAGTCCCTAATGAACACACAGGATTTTCTCCCTTCGAACTTGTCTTTGGCGCGCGTCCACGCGGCCCTATGTCTTTATTACACGATCTCATCACTGCCGATGATATTAGCGATGAAAACTCAATCCTCATATGAGTATGTCATTGCTCTTAGACAAAAGATCATTGAGGCATGTAAGCTAGCAACTGCTTCATCAGAAATTGCTAAAGAGAAGGCAAGGCAGTTTGCTAACAAGAATAGATATCTACGACAACTTTGTCCAGGTGACAAAGCATTCGTCCTACTCCCCAGTAGGGAAAATGACTTCTTATTGCATGGAAAGGTCCGTATGCAATAGTCTCTCGGATTTCCGATGTTGACTATGTGGTCGATATTGATGGAAAGCATAAAACTTTCCACATAAACATGCTTTCGGAATTTCACGAACGTCCGGACTATTTGCTGCCTATTTTTTAGGCAACGGATGATGCTCCTGCACCTCACGGTCATTATTCATCCCTGTCTGTCATTCAGGATGAGGAAGCTACCTTCTCTGATGTCAACCTTCCCCTTCCAGTGGTTCCATTACATTCCACGGAATCTTGGAAAAACGTTTCTGTTTCTCCTAATCTTTCTGGTGACGAACATCGACAAGTCTCGTCGATGTTACAAACATTTCAGGGGGATGTTTCTCACTGACATTCCTGGACACACAGATGTCATAGAACATGACATAATTCTTACCGACAATAATCCAATTAGGGTTAGGCCGTATCCTATTCCTATACACTTTCAGTCGCAAGTGGAAAAGGAATTGGATGAAATGATTCAATTAAATATAATAGAACCATCGACTTCACCATATTCTTCTTCCATGGTTATTGTCCGGAAGAAGGATAAGAACATACTAGATTCTTCACTAAACTTGACTTGTCTAAAGGTTATTGGCAAGTGCCTTTAGCAGAGCATGCCAAACCTCTTACTGCTTTTTCTACACCTAGGGGTCTATTTCAATGGAATGTTATGCCTTTTGGTCTCATGAACGCCCCTGCCACTTTCGTTCGCATGATGCGTCGAATTCTGTCACATCGTTCGGATGTCATCGCATACTTAGATGACATCTGTCTCTTCAGTGATACCTGGGAAGATCACTATTTAGGGTTATATGGCTTACTGTCCACTCTACGTGAGAATAATTTGATAGCAAATCCTTCTAACGCTTTTGGTGGTTTTGGTGAAATCTCTTTCCTGGGTCATCGTGTTGGTCATGGTCTCTTGAAGACAGAAGACCACAATACTTCCAAAATACTGAACATCTCTGTTCCTAAAACGAAGAAACAAGTTAGGAGTCTCTTAGGTTTAATTCAATTTTATGGGAGATTTATTCCAAATTTATCTTCGATCATGGCACCTCTATTAGGACTTTTGGGGAATGGTTCGCTCGATCTGGTGTGTTGGTGTGAAGAAGGGCAATCTTCACTAGACCAAATCACGAAAATATATTCTTCTCCTCCAATCTTAAGATTAGCTACTCTTGATAGGACTTTTGTTCTTCGGAGTGATGCTTCATCCACTGGGATTGGAGCAGCACTGATGCAAGAATATGCAAATACTCTGCATCCTGTTATGTACATTTCTAGAAAACTAAATTCGGCAGAGAGGAACTACTCGGTTTTAGACCGTGAGTTGTTAGCGATGGTTTGGTCAATTCTAAAGCTACAAAGATTCCTCCTGGGCGCACATTTCATTCTAGAGACTGATCAGAAAGCTCTTACAGCTATTCAGACTAAGAATTTGAAGAGTTAGAGATCCACTCGATATGCTATAGCTCTTCAACCTTTTCACTTCACGGTACGAGCTATCCGTGGTGCGGATAATGTGATGGCTGACATTTTGTCTAGATGCCCACATGACTCCAACTAATACTTCTGTCCTATATTTCTATATATTACAGAGTCATAACACACCTATATTTCTACAATAGATTAGCACATCTGTACTTACTTTATATGTACACACTATCGTGCTTTGTTGTCATCTTCTTCTGTTCGTTTTTTAAGATGATAGAGGAGGACTGAGTAGTTAATATAAGGGCCGTTAGTTTACTAAACAGCCACATTATTAATAATGTATTGTACCTTATGAAGCATATTAGTTATTAATTAGCATTATATTGCTTGTACTTTCTCAGAATGTCATTGTTGAGCTGAGGACTTACCTTACGAGTTCTAGATTGTCTACTTACCCTCGGAATACCAGAGCATATGTCCTGGATCGTCATGTAGTTTAACTTTACTATGTACTTATGTCATTACATGTCAAAGAATGTACTATTTAAATTTTCCTATCAGATTTGTACATCCATTTTTTCAAGACAATATTAGAGTATGCTGTTTAATGATGATTATAGTAACTTGCATACGTATATTGTGTTTACATGCTAACGTGATGTGTGTTGGTGACACCTCCCCGATGTGAATATTTTTTGAGACATATTTATTTTTCTGTTGAGGTATATCCTCACCAGACACTCTATAATTAGCCTATTGTTTGGCAATTTAATTAATTATCAGCGCATAATTCGTGCGTTTTGAGCCGCTTATCGCTTGCTCTTTGATATTGAAAAAAAAATATGTTCCACATTTTTTTTTTATCGGGAGGAGGTGGTGATATGTTGCGTGATAAATTCTCGCAACATCGTTTTATTTCAGTGTCTGTTTTATAACGCAAGGGCAACAACTGCTTGAAATCTATAGTCACTTTTCTCGGTAAGCATTTGTCTTCTCGCGTTAGTATCGAATGCAGTTAACTTTTGAGCTGTGGTCATTTTTGCGCTGGACTGCGCATGACTTGTCTTGTTGTTTGGTCGATCGGTTTCCGCCCACCACTAGTGGGAGTGAGCGATTTGGAATGGCGAAAGAGATGCCTCGTTGAAGAGGGGATCTCCGCTTTTTTTTTGTTCTGTCAGGGATGTGTAGTCCTCTTATGGATATTTCGTTTATTCGGGATAATACCTCTAGTGTATTTGCACATGCCGGGAGGCGTGATATTTCTGTATTTCTTGAAAGCAAGGTAAATTAACATTTTCATTAACTCTATCGATTTTTGGGTCGTGAGCGATTTCGATTCATAGCCTGTCTCCGAAAGTCGTCGTCACGAGATGTTCTTTCCCAGCTCACATGTCGCTGCATTGTACTGCATCGGTTGATGCATGTACCAAGGACCATTACTTGCTACTTTGTTAAATTAACTAGGTTTAGAAAACCTTTATTATCTAGAGGATATTCTTGAGGACATTATTTATACTTCGGCAGACGTGTCTGTCTTGCTGAAGTCAGATTAAGGAGAGTGAACTGATCTCATACATCTGGTTATCTCCTGGCTGTTATAGAAAAGGATGGAGTTTGTCACCTGACTACATTTACAGCACTATGAAATATAACATGCATCTGACTCATCATTGTAATGCTGTCTACCGTCTATTGCTGTATTGAATGTTGCTGTGATAATGACTGTTTGATGTGCCTACACATTTGCGTAACCATTTTGTCACTGTGGCGTCCACAATAAATTATGAAGAAAAACGTCAACGGCTGTTTCAAGACTCATTGACTTTATACGTCGTGAGTTTACTGACGTCCTATGTGGATTGCCCTGTTTATTGTTGGGGATAATGAACATTGTTTTGACTGAACACATCTACACACTACCACAAAACCAGAACATGGGCGGATAAT